>CM068966.1:32479730-32490057 GCA_035128595.1 Eptatretus atami
ACACACACCAAACATGTCCACCAAGCTTCGTCTGAATCTGTCCATAACTTTTTGAGATATCCTGCTCACAGACAGAGAGACAGACAAACAGGGGTGAAAACATAACACCCGTCCACCTTTGGTGGCGCAGGTAACGACGGAGAATTGTTCTGGCAAACAACCTTTATAGCGTCGTTTGCTGAAAGTTTAGAATTCATAACTAAGTCAAGGAAAAAGTTGCTTCTCTTTTTTGAAACAAGAACAACTCCAAAAAAGTGCCTTTTTCATATTGCAAGGATATGTGAAGAACTTTGACACGGGAGGAAGCCATTTGACTCATCATGCCTGGACTCCATCAACACCAAATTAATTCAGTTTGTCGACTTTACTGCACTTGCGTATGGTTGAGGGGAGGAGGAATGGGAAGAAGAAAAGTGGGTCAGGCTCAGAGATATCACCATGGTGTTATTCATTGTTATGCGTTATTGGGGGGGGGGTGAGGTGGGAATTTAGATGGTTGTAGGGTGAGGAATGAGCAACACTGACAGCACATTCACTTTTTGACGAGACCCTCTCACAGACATCACAATCACTACACAATAATAAAATCACCAATCCAACCAAGCTACACACAAGTTCTTCCAGTATTCATGTACCCCTCTATTCTCAAAGCTTCCAGCTACCTATCTAATCCATTTTAAACCTCAGGTAGTGGACAAAAAAGGTGTGGGGGGGGGGGGGGGTAAGGGGTTTAATGAGGATAGGAAAAAAAATCATCGTTTTGGATTGGGGATGGTGGTGAACATCCATCTGAGATGGATCTGAGATGGTGGTGAACATCCGTCTTGAAGACTTGAAGGGAAGAATGAGATTGAAGAGAACGTGGAAGCTGGTTCCACAGGCAGGAAAGAAGAATGATTGAGTGAGGTGAGCGTAGTGACCTGGATTTAGGTAGTTTCCCAGAAGAGGGTTGATGTTGACCGTGTGGTCCTGCAGAAACATTGGGGGTGGGGGGGATAGGAGGGGGGATGGTACAAAGTACAGAAAAAAGCAGAGGGTGCAAGACCAGGAAGCAATCGGTAGAAGACAGAGAGACCCCCGACCTGTCTGCGAATTGACAGATCCATAGACTCGGCTTCATTGCAGGAGATTCCAATAATCTTGAAGGCCTCGGTTTCCATGTTAACCTGAGAAAGATTGGAGGCAGGGGAGCCAGCCCAGAGGAGAGAGCAGTACTCCATCAACCAATCAGTACACAATCAGCTGAGTGACATTGTGCGAGTTAAGTAATGCTCCACAAAGACCGTTGGTCTTTATGTTTGCAGAAAACCCCTCCAAGTTAAAAACCCATTGACCAAAATACACTAGTCAGCCAATGCACTCGCAACTGGCCATTTGATGTCCCACACATCACATAATGGGAAAGAGTCTGTACAACAACAACAACAACTCTGCACCTGAGCGAACACTTCCAAATAGGGATTCATTAAAAACTAAGATAGCACCTTTAATAGTGGAACAACACAGATGGATGAAGGCAATGCCAAGACACTATCGAAACGCTCGATTTCTGATGATGCTAATTGGGGAAATTGAACAAGACAGCAAATCTAAACACAAATTAAGAAATAGCCAACTAATCTAATTAAATTACCTTTTTATTTAGGCCACCTTCATTACAGTATACATATAATTCACAAGAAAAAAAAGTCTTCTATTTATGTGTGTGCAACATTATACATTTTTGTTGTGCCAGACTAGAGTATCTCTTTCATAGATCTTTTTGAACGTCCCACGTAGATGTCGTCACGCGACCAATATGCAAATTTCAGGAAAGAACCATAAAAGCAAGAGAGTACATTTGTCTTTGTGTCAAGAACTATAGTTTGCTAAAAAGAAAAGAATAATAATACACAAGTTATATTTATAAAAGAATAATAATACACAAGTCATACTTATTGAGTGAGTTACTTTGAGCAAGAACATCTGCTTTTTTTCAATATCATGATCGGATAGTGATCGTGAAAGTTACACTCTTAAACACATTCCACAAAGCCAATCCGGTGGAGTATTTCTTCTGCAATTCCAGTAATAATGTGAAGATGTTCAGTGAGGTCTCTCCCTGATAACGACACTATAAATGCTTGTGGGTGAGACCTCTGAATGGCCTGCCACCAATATGTTTGTTATACCATACACAATGTCATGATTAGTTGAACAGCTTCTCATGTAGCACATGTTGGGGTTGCAAGATGTCACTGGCAGGAAGATGGCGATTCCTCCCTCCCCTCCATGTTCCCTTCAACCTTTGACAACCTCCTTGGTTCTGGTTATTCATATGTTCAGTATCTTGAACGTGTGCACCAGAGGACCATCTTTCCCCAGAGCACCATCTTGCCCCCACCTTACTCTATACACAGTTTTCTGTGATTGAGCATAAATGCCAGACGTTTATCAAAGTATGTGCTAATTTGGTGGAAAGTTAAACCCACTTTCATTCGAAAACCTCAATTTTTCAGGATCCCTCTAAGGCACTTGCACTCTTGCCACCATCTTGCTTCGAGTGCACATCACGACTCGAGGCGTTTAGGCGTGATAGCCATCCAGCGGACAAGCGTTGTCACCTTCGTGACAAATTGTAAGACAGCAGTTCACTTACACCCTAAGCTAATTAATAAAAGTGTCACTTTCGTTCGAACCACTGTAATAGTATGTTGTGCTTTTTGACTGATTGATTGAATTTCCTTCCATACAGTTTATCTGCACCACCGGATCTCCGTTGCATTTCACATGATGTCCTTCATGTGAAGAGTATGGATGAAAATCCATTACAAGGCTCAAATCATGACATCATACTATTATATTAAAATGTAATAAGAGTCTTCGTGAAGGCTAATGTTGATCCATGTCAGCAGACAAGGTAAAGTATACATTTTGCCAATTGAAAGCCGGAAAGAGTACGGTAACCACCATGGGAAGCGAAGTGTGGCGTTTCAAACCGTAGCCCTTCGTCAGATACCTCTTTTATTTTATATACTAAATCTAGGATCGTGGAAGAGTGAGATAACAGGGTCAATAAGCAGTGAGCTCATACAGTGGGCCTGCAGTTGGGCACAACAACCAATGGAATGAACGAATAGGACATGAGAGAGAGAGAGAGAGAGAGAGAGAGAGAGAGAGAGAGAGAGAGAGAGAGAGAGAGAGAGAGAGAGAGACACACACACAGACAGACAGACAGACAGACAGAGAGGTAGGAAACACAGAATGTAGCAAGAATGAGGGTTGGGTTACATCGGGTTCATGAAGTTCGAAAATTTCCCCTGACAAAGGGCTCGAAAGTCAGCCGCATCTCGCTTCCCACGACGATTAATGTACCCGTCCCGGTTCTCAGTTGATAAAATCCACCATTGTGTTAAAAACCCAGTACACTGTGTGTACCTTGGTAAAATACCAATATTGATTTAAAAATCAACTGAGATTAGTGGGAAATGGTGCAAATCGAACCCAGTGTTGACACTGAGAGCAGACTTCCCAAATCCTTTTACAAAGGTAACACATTAGCACATCAGCACAATCGTCGCCGAGAAAGAATCTGCTCACCGAAGCAATTATGTTGAGAAAATGGCGAACAAAATCGCATTTCTTCTTTCATCCTCAGCCTCTCTTTTTGCAGCAGGAGAAAGAAAGTATATTTGGGCAGACTCATCCTGTAAATTGGATAATGTGAGACTGAATATTTATTTTTCATCGCCAGCACATTCCTCCCTTAACATTATGGTAATTGACTCTGAGAAAGGGGTGCAAATTGCTTTCTGAAATGTTGGTAGCCTTTCTGCTTGCAGAAGTGACAAAACTTATTTGAGAGTACAATGCAAATTGGAATCTTGAATGCTATTTAGAGGGTTTCAACAAAATATTCCAAGGCTCACTTGTTAATGGGTCGATCTGAAACTCCGAGACTTAATTTGGCCTTTCGATTCGACCCCGCGTGGTTTCAGAAGTGGGATAAACAACCGGTGTGCACGGTGTGTGCTCGCACAATCAGTCGCAGGGACTGCTTTGAAGTTGCACACCGCTTCGTCCTCGCCATAGGAGAGAGGCGGTCATGTTATTATTTCTACACACCGACTGCACTATGTTTAGCCGTCTCTAGAGGAGGGATGTGGGAGGGGGGGGGGAACCATACCCCAAACATTCGTTTCTAGCTCCTCATGGGAGTTACTACGGCGGGCATGCGGTGGTATTCCGCAAGGGTCATTCTTATGCAACTTTGGTGCAGCAATGCAGATGTACTTGTCTTGGGTTCAATACATCAGGAGGTCTGCATGAAAATGTGACACTTCAAGTCTGGTCCCTTCAGTTCTGTCGATATCATGCTTACTACGTTCCATGGCATTTTACGCAAATGCGGTTTGCGCTGCCACCCATCAATGCGCAGTTGACGTAGATGAAAGTACCTCGACAGTCATCAGGGTTCCACTCTCAGATGGTGCATGCTCGCAGATGAACCCCAAGTACATGCGGGGAGACGAACTCCACTGTTCTTCTTAACACCGTCTGGCAAGGAACTCCTCATCATGCTCACACTGTTGCATGGGACAGCAATTACTTCTGCAAGCTTTCACACATATATTTATACTCTGGTGAGAATGGAGTCCATCCAAAGAAATATTTTACAAAACACACTCAAGTGTGACATTTTCCTCCGAAACGTGAATGCCTTGAAAAACATTCTATTTTCACATGGTCCCATTACCTGTTTACTGCACGTGCTCTTATATAACGGATGTACCTTTTCCACCATCAATATTTCATCCACACATGACACGCCCCAATTGGATCCCTTGGAACTCCACAATTATGGAGTTGCTTCAACTGACTTTGAATTATTGAGTTTTCAGCATTTTCTTTCCCTGTGGAATTTTTTTTCCAGGAAGCCATGCATATATAATTGAATTAGATTCCAAATGCAATATAGTTTCATGAAATGCTTCTCTTGTTGCTACATAAATGGATTTTCAGGATATGTATCATATACTGGAGGGAGGAAGTAATGCATGTAATCTCTTGTGAAAATTTGTACTCGTTCCAACATTTTACTTTGGCATGGATCATGTGTGTGACGAATTTATTTTGATATGTCAGCTCATTCAAAACAGCATCGATTATAAGATAGCAAACTAATTTATTAATTTATTTATTTTATACCTGGTCAAGGCTTGTGGAAGAGCTCGGACATTGAACAGATCAGGACACAACATAACAAAGGGAACAGCAGGAGAAAGGGGAAATGTCAGCAGCAGGGCAGAGGGAGAAAGTCGACGGACACGGACAAACAAGGGATACAGGTAACGATGAGGGGTAAGGTGAGAACGCAAGAGGTGGACAAGATGGATCCATAAACAAAATGTTTGGAGGGGTGGACGAGGGAGGGGGGAAGGAGGAGGGGGTGGTTTAACTCATGACTGTGATCCCGATAGAGTTATGGACACCCCGTATTACTGATTGAGATGCTTGACGTCAAATGCAATGAAAGCATCTGTTTATTCCCCAAGGTTGATGTGACAATGCTCACCACACACACTTGTTTAGTGCACAGCTCAAACTAAACTGTAAATGTTTAGGTGTCCTGAGTATAAGATTGGAAACAGGCTAGTTTTGCAGCATTAGCAGTGGCCAGCAAATCTGAGACATCTAAGTTCAACCGACAGCCTTGGAAGAGAACCACAGAGCTCTTTATTTGTCATATGTTCAGAACAATGGACTTTGAAAGTTGAACGAAGAAGTCGAGTAAAGAAGCATTCATAAAGTCTGTTCTTGTGTGTCGCAGTTCGGGTCCATGCTTCACTTCCATAAAGCAGGACAGACTCATCTGTGCTAATGGACAGTTGTTCCTTGATACAGAGGAGTATCGACTTCTGTATTCTTGAAAGTTTGTTGAAAGCTCTCCATGTGGTAGCTTTACTTTGTTTGATATACTGAGCAGTTGTGTTAATGCAGGAACAAAGATACCTGAAGTCATTGACTGTCTCAAAATTTATTCCATCGTTTGATGTGATCGAGACCTCTCTTGACTGGTTCAATGCCATCACTTTAGCTTTATAAAGTGTTGAATGTTAACCATATCTTACTGGAGCTTGTTTCGACTTTTTGAGAAGTTCTTGTGCTTGTTCAATTTCTTCTGATAACAAAGATATTTCATTAGCAAAATCGAGATCAATAAGAACATCCGGTTTGACTCTTCGACTTTTTATTCGTCCTCGTAGCTAGTTGATTATAGCTTGCATTTATTTGACAATGTCTTTACTTTGATCATGTGGAAGGAGGGAAAGCAATTGGGTTATCGATTTAAAATTGACAAAACGGCATGTGCGAGGTGGCGATGTACGGTAAACGGAGTTGGAGTAATGAGACCATGGAGAGGGAAGATAAGGGAAAGGTAATTGGAAACTAGGGGAAGGAAAAGAGGCGTGTAACATTCAGGGGAAAGATTCTGCCATTTACACACGTCATATAATGTAGACGGGTCCTCAACTACAATAGTACACGATTCCTAGAGGCTACAAAAGCTACAATTGTGCCTACTCATACCCCAATGGCCAGGGTAAGAGTGGGTACCATTGTAGGATTTGGTATGGACAGTGTAGTAGCTACTATTATAGATTTACATCGGATAGTGAGAGAGGGCTGATGGTTCTTACCAGAAGTGACGGTTCAAAGTGATGCTATAATAACCCTCCCAGGCTGGATTGTAGTGGAGGCGCGCCGCCACCTTATGCGAACCCTTCACAGCCAGCCGACAACACAGCACAGGCGTGTCCTCGGAAGGGTTAAAGGTTCAGGAGGGGTTTAGATCTGGGCGGGGGGTAATTACAGCAGTTGTAATGAATACGGAGCTCAGGGCTGCCTGTGTGCAGCTCTGTGACTGATATGCTAATTCAAACTCCCAAGGAAGGCACCTTGCTCATTAGAGATGCCAACTCTCCGACAACTCTTCAGCGTATCCCATGATCCGCTTGCACGAGGTCCACTCCACCGGTCTATCGTCTCCATACTTACATTCTCAGCAGCATCACCGCACGAGATAGCATCACCGCACGAAATGCTTGTTTGTGCATCCCTCCCCCCCTCACTTCTTCCCCTCTCTCTGAACCATTTAAATTACACTCCCCACCGGCACTCCGCTCACTGTGCCAAACATCCTCCTAACTAACGCCTTGTACCTGGGCGGGCATGGGGCGAGCACGCTAAAGAAACGCTAATGTGCGGACTGCTTGGGGCTCCTTGGATCAGGTGAACTGTTTCGGACTTAAATTACGTTCTGCTCAAATCTATTCCAGCAATAAATGCTGTGGTTGTTTTTTTTCGTCAGTATGTATATTGTAGAAGGAGTCAATTACGAGTTTGTTTTGTGCCACTTTTCCTTTGTGCCACTTTTCCTTTGTGCCACTGATGCAATCCCCCTATAGGTTAGAGCAATAATTTGTCAGGTTGAGGGTGATTGTCATTACTCACTGACTTCTTCATCTCAAGACACTGTCGAATCTGTAATGCTCACCGAATAATTCTTAAAGACGGAATACGCGGGTGCACTTTGTGATGCAATGCCCTGCATCTGCCATTTTACAGCGGTTGGGAACCAACCAATACAAGGCATCTCAAAGCTAGTTAAGTGTTCCCCATATTCAAGGACCTGCGGTAGGTTATGATATCTATACATACACATAGTGATCAAGCAAGTGAGGCTGCGGAGGCAGTTTCGTTGACTCGGGATTACAATCCTGACCGGTCACCACTCCGACACACCATACTCGAATAACTTACCCCCAGAAAGCTGGTATTCATTTTGTTTATCGACCTGGGAAGGATGACAGGCTTAGTCGAGCCGCCTGATGTTATTTTAGCATGGCGTGGGCTTTAATTCAAGACCTTAAGATCCTAAGACAACCACCTTAAACGTTAAGTTGGGCATGGTGTGGAATCTTATTACTGAAGGCAACAGCATTAAATACGTATTGCATTCTAAGCTTCCAAGCTTATCTCATCAAAATCATCATGCCACTATTAGGTTGGTGAAAAACAAAAAAGAGCTTGTTTGACTGGCATATGGTGAGAGCATCCACTCTGAGTGTGCGAGGTCAGTGGTTCAAATCCTGTCAAAGTCACATGAAAGACTTAAAAATAGTATTTTCTGCTTCTTTGCTTGATGCTCAGCTTTTAAAAAGAATAGAGCATGAACAAACAACCTTTAATTGGCAATCATAGTGCAGCCTTTGATTGGCTGAATGGCCTCCTGTGTTGACATACTTTGTCAGGAAACTCATGAAAAAAAATCTACATGAACTTGATGACTCACCTACAAGTGATGAAACCAGTCCGGTGGCTGAGTGTGATGTAACCAAGTTTAATGTAAAATGTATATTTATTTTCTGCCCATGTCTTGCCTCATGCATATTCATGTTTTGCCTCATGCGTATTTATGCTCCGCCCATGTGTTGTGTCATCTCCGCTGGGAGAGAGCGAGGGCGGCTCTTCCCTGTCTGGCGGAACGTGTTGTGTGTGGAAAGGACACGTTTTTTACCGTCGCACATGGAGTGTTTTAAAATAAAGTAAAAGTTATTTCTACCTCTACATGTTGGTAAGTTGCCTGGAACATTCTTTCTTCAAAGAATAGGGACACATAGGCCATTCCAGGATAGATAGGGGGTGTAGCATTGGAGGCGTCACGTATGTGCTACATGTGAATGTCAACTTTGGAGGAACCCAGGTTGGGTTTGAAATAGTAAAGGGCTTACCTTGTGTAGCTTTTCCTGGTTGCTTCCTGCAGCCTTCCTTGGCTAGAAGTGCATGGCGGCTAATTTAGTGCATCGGTGATGCAGGGGGACATGGCTAAATCTCGCACCAAAACGGTCACCAACATATCTTCAGAAATTTCTCATGCTAACACTACAAGCTTTGTAATGGCCGACATCTTACATACCTGGGAGGCAGACTTGATTAGATCTTGATTAGATCTTAATTGGGGCGGCCGAGCATTTTAACCGCTGGTGCGTGCCGACTATTATTGGTCAAGTCTGTGGTAATTACCTCCCACTCTATCTCGGTTCGGACAATGCTGGATCAATGGAGGGAAAGGACAAGCACGGACAGGTTGGAACGTCAACAAATAATTTATTAACAAGAAAATAAATAAATAAAAAGAACTTTTTATTTACGTGAGGTAAAAATAAATAAATTCCAAATGAATCGAAATGATCGCAAGCAAATAAATAATTAATCAGGCAAAATCAAACACAGTGATAGGAAAAGAGACAGAGAGCAGATGCTTATCGGGGATTGACTTACTTAACAACTAAACACAGACAAGGGTACCCAGTAGATCATTGGGGGGGGGGGGTGGGCGGAAGAAATCGTCTCGCTCACCAAAGTGAAGTCGTCCATCAAATGAAAATGTCCTGAAATGTGTGTGTGTCTTGTCCATCGCCAGCACCCAGCCTTGCCGTGCATCCACGTCCCAACAGCCTTGAACACCAGTCGACGTCACCCCCAAGAAACAGGTACGCCAAGGCAACCATCTGAACTGGACCGACGAAGCAGCCAGCCGTCTGACTGGAACCGATCGAAGCAGCCGGCCGTCTGACTGAAACCGATGAAGAAACCAGCCGTCTGACTGGAACCGCCGAAGCAACCAGCCATCTGACTGGAACCAACGAAGCAGCCAGTCGTCTGACTGGAACTGATGAAGCAGCCAGCCGACTGATTGGAACCGACGAAGCAACCAGCCATCTGACTGGAACCGTCGAAGCAGCCAGCCATCTGACTGGAACCGACAAAGCAACCAGCCATCTCATTGGAACCGACGAAGCAACCAGCCATCTGACTAGCAAACTGTCTCGTTGTCAACTGACCCATGCCTCACTCGTTGGTGACTGACCCATGCCTCACTCGTTGGTGACTGACCCGTGCCTCACTCATTGGTGACTGACCCGCGCACACGCCGCTCACTCCCACACACCAAGAACGGTCCTCCTCCTCTTTTATATAGGCAGCCCATCTGGGCCAGCACAGACTCCCCCCAAATACACCCCACCCCACTTGCGCACTGTTACCATGACAACCCACGCTCTCGTTATTATTCCTGACGGTGTCAAACGCCGATCGAAAAAGGGCGGGTCTTGGCGTCCGTGAAAGAAATGGCATGCATAAATGTGTCTGTCATAAAGAGAAAAAGCTTCCCATAAGAGAGGGGATCTCTTCTTTACCCTTCTCAACGCATCACATTTAGAATCCCACCAGACATGGGGAAGGGTCTATCCTGGACATGCATTTAAGGAAATAACTATCTGAG
>CM068966.1:32500847-32513890 GCA_035128595.1 Eptatretus atami
TTGTGAGTTTCAAAGCAAAATATATTTGATAACGCTCGATTTCTGAGCTGTTTGCCATATTAACGTATTTTCTAAATTACCGAGCCTATTTTTTTTTCCACCTGTCACACGCAGCTGTATATAAAGATTAATGTTTGTGATCATATCCCTGAAACGTCTGAATAAATGCAACGTTGTTTTTCGGTGAAAGCTACTCAAGGTTTCTGGGTTGTATACAGTACGAACTGCAGACGGTAATCACATAAACTCCAACCTGCCGATTCCGAAAAATTGCTGATATTGGCCAAGCATGTATCTGTGTGTGTTGTATTGTGTTGTGTTGTTCACAAAGCATAACATATTCTCTCTGATTGCTCCCCTTCCCCCACGTCCGTCTCTCTCTCTCTCTCTCTCTCTCTCTCTCTCCTCTCTCTCTCTCTCTCTCTCTCTCTCTCTCTCTCTCTCTCTCTCTCTCTCTCTCTCTCTCTCTCACCACACACTCTCCCATCACTCACTCTCTCTTGCCCCCTGCTGGTTGTTGGTGAGTTGCACGTGGGTGTGGCATCATGGCGGCTGTGTGAGTGGAGCCATGAGTACTGTGTCGTGTTGGTGTTTTTCCTATCCCCTTTTCGATCCCTTTGTGTCCTTGTATGTGGTTGTGAAGTTTTCCCTGAACGAGAGAGAGAGAGAGAGAGGAGAGAGAGAGAGAGAGAGAGAGGAGAGAGAGAGAGAGAGAAGAGAGAGAGAGAGAGAGAACAGTGAGTGATTTGCAGGCCTGTTCAGGACCTCCCCAGGGTTTTGGGGCCTGCTTTTCCATTTGCTGTGTTTCTACGTTTGGCCTTTTTCTTGGCTAAATACTTAGTTCATATTAATTTTTTGTTTCCCCCCACTTGCTAGTTTTGCTTGTGGCAGGTTTGCTTTTGATTTTTTGATTCTTCAATTTACTTTGTATTATTTTACACTATGGCAAACGTACGTTTGCATAAAAGTGTGTACGAGGCACTGACTCAAAATAACGGGGTCATAGTTTGTCCACCGGACGGAGTTAGTGTCAAAATGGGTTTCGGAGAGCTCATTGGGCTCGAAAACATTCTCACAGCGTCAAGGATGAATCAGCGGGTTGTGCTATTCTTGTCCAAACAGTGATACGTTGCTCAGACAGTTGAAACCGGCTTGTCTATCCCGCCAACCTTTTTGTTCCTGTGAGTCCTTTGAACACATCTGCTGTTAAAATTATTATTTCAAATATTCCACCTTTCTTTAAAAGTGAGAAGATTATCTCTGCTTTAATTTATTTTGGGACAGTTGTGTCACGTATTTCCAAAATCCCATGACGTTTGCATTCTGGCATTTCGGTTCGACACATTATGTCGTTCCGACATCACTGTTATATTGTTTTGAAGAATGGTGCACGGTCACTTAGTACTTCTGTGACTCTTAAATATACAGATCGCAGCTACCAAATTTATATTTCCTCTGAGGCAATGACATGCTTTATTTGTGGTGAGCACGGATATTTAAAGAATGCGTGTCAGAAACCAAACATTCCTGGTGGCGAGTCTCGACATGTGGAGCCGAACGAGGAATCTCAACACCAGGAGCCTCGACCAAGCACTAATGGTGCATCTATAGCTGCGGAACTCAAGCCAAGCACTGGTGGGACATCTCGAGCAGCAGAATCCAAACCAAGCACTAATGGTACATATAGAGCGGTGGAACGTGCAGAAACCTCCCATAATCAGTCCTGGAAAGCGAGTGCAGAGGTTGAAGAACCTCAAGTGGATGACGAGGGTTTTGTCACCGTTCAATCCCGAAGAAACAAGTGTCCCAATGTCAATTGTCATGATGTAACGGTGAGCGTTTCAAAAAAGGTAGCACCGTCGAGCAAATCATGTAGATGCAGCCAGCTCGTTCACTGCTTTGCAAATGGAAAACAAATTGGTGTTCTTGCTACGGTGGATGATGACAATGTTCCTGTTCACGAACAGGATGAGCACGAGCATGAACAAGAGGGTGGTGTCGTGTCCCATGAAGTAGTTGTTGACCACCTCAGTGGTTGCTGATGTCATGGACATTGAAAGTGAACCTATGTTGGTCCCTCTCCCTGTTAAAGGTGTAGTATCTGAGACATCTGTGTTACAGACAACTCCGGACGTTACAGAAGTGGAGCGTGTGTGTTCTGCTTCAGTAACAACTTTTCCCCTCCCAGCAAAAATAGAAATGCCCGCTCCACCTGCGGTGCATGGTTCAAGTATGGATCACCAATCAGACTGATTCTGACATGGCCTCGTTGCTTGCTTCTGGTGATAGTACCGAAGTCTAGAATGATCCAGGCTTATTTCAGGAACCTGAGGGTGTTCCGACTGTGCCCCCACCCACCCCCAGGGGATCATAAAGTTTTTACAGCACACCTTCCGTAAGAGACATGTTAAAATTCAAGATTCCTTTCCAGACCTGCACAGTCTTATCACCCCTGCAAAGCGGCTGCTCCTTCAGTCTGAGCAGTTTGGTAGGACCGAGCCACAAATGTTTCGTCCCAAGAAATGGGTTTTGAAAGCAAGGAAACTACTGCATCCATAACCCGGCCAATTAACCGATGCCTTTTTCAAAATTCCACGCTATAGCTTTTTCGATAGCTACTTTAAACCTTAATGGAGGACGTTCGAATTTACTTAAAGCTGAAGTAAAGGAGCTTGTGTTGAAGAACCACATTTAATTTTTACTCTATCAAGAAACCAGATGTAGTTCCTCCTGTATGAGTGAATGGGAGAGAATGATGAAAGGAAGGTGGTTCTTCAGCAGCGTAGAGTGTCCCAGAGCTGGGGTAGCCATCTATTTACATCCCTCTCTTTGTAATCTTGATTATGAAATTTTAATTTTAATGAAATAATTAAAGGACATTTAATCTCACTCACCTTGACTCTTAATGGTTTTAACACACACAATACTGAACGTCTATGCACCCAGTGATAGCATGGATAGACTTGTGTTGTTTACACAGTTAGAAACATCCCTCCCACACTTAGATTTTAATGGATTTGTTTGTTTAGGAGGGGATTTTAACTGCACGATGGATTCTACCATTGATTGCAATGGGAAAGAGCCTCATTCAGCAAGCATTACACCTCTGACTAGGACTTTGACAACATTCTCCCTTATTGACATTTGGAGGACTTGTAATCCATCTACACGACAATGTATGTGGTGTCGGTGTTTAGATGGCTGTCAGTCCCTCGCAAGGTTAGACCAGTTTTATATTAGTAGTGATTTTTTATATATTGTGACCCATACTGGTATTGTCCCGAGCGGTTTCTCAGACCGTCATATGGTCACACTTCGTATTCACCCACCAATTCGTAACCGAGGTACTGCCTACTGGACCTTTACGTAGCCTCCCAAAGGATCATTTGTTCCTTGATGCCCTTCGTATTTTTTGGAGAACTTTACTCCAACGTAAACCCTCCTTTCCCCGTCTTGTGCAATGGTGGGACAATGCCAAAGCACAGATAAGATCCTTCTGCCAGCAATACGGAGCTTATCAAACTCCGACGTGACCCTGCCCTTCAATCCCTGTTGCCAGAGAAATACTATCTTTGCAATCCAACCTCTCAGCCTCTAATACCAAAAGGACCAACTTTTTGCTCGCGAAAAAAAGCCCTTTTTGCTGGCTCTGTGCAAGCAAGCCAGGGGAGCTCTGATCGTCTCCGAATGGAAAATTTGTATCACTTGAATACTTGCTCCAAGTTCATCTTCGGGCTGGAAGTTCGGAAAAAAACAAATCAGCAGATAACCTCACTAAAGACGAGAAGGAAAGAATAACACACTATCAAAATGATATCAGAGTTTCACTCAAGAATTACTTCTCTGAACTCAACCAAGCCAAGAGCACTGATAACGAGATTGTGGAATCCCTGACTTCTTCCCTACCTACCTTATCATAACCCACACATCTACAACTAGACAAGGAAGTAACTTTGGAGAACTTCAGGCTGCCCTACATACTCCACCAACAGGCAAAGCCTCCGGTCTAGATGGAATGCCTGTAGAACTTTACAAAACCTTTTGGGACCTTCTGGGACCTGAGTTACTTGAAGCTCTGATAGACGGTCTTTGATCGAGCTTGTTGCCATTGAGCTGTCGCAGGGCTGTACTTGCCGTTGTCCCAAAAAAGGTGACCTTCAGCAACCGTGCAACTGGTGCCCTATCTCATTGCTTTGCACAGATAATGAAATATTCTCAAAGGTTCTTACCAACCAGCTCAGACCCGTGATTGGGGAAATGATACACCCTGATCAATCTTACTGTGTTCCAAAAAGAACAATATGTGACAGTATTTTCATTGTGCATGATATGATTGATATCTGCACTCTTGAGGAAAAAAATGTTGGTTTGATTTTCCTGGACCAGGAAAAAGCCTTTGATACTGTTGATCACATCTATCTTTTTTCTGTTTTATGGGGGTTTGGTTTTGGGGGAATTTTTTTTATCTCTTACATACAGCTCCTGTTTAATAATATTTTTAGTTTACTCAAAGTTAACAATATTTTATGTCAGCCTTTCCCAGCTAGTAGAGGCATCCATCAAGGCTGCCCTTTATCCGGCCTCCTCTACCCCCTGGCAATAGAATCCTTGCTCATTCGGTTGCGGGTACATCTTCATGGTTTTCTTCCCCAACCAATGACGAATCCAGTTAAAGTAATTGCCTATGTGAATGACATTTGTGCAGTTATCCACTCAGATGTGGATGTCTCTGCCTTGGTCCACTGTGTCTATGAATTCAGTATGGCAAGCTTCACCAAAGTGAACTGGAAAAAGAGTAAAGCTCTCTATCTCAGTCCGCAAAATGGCACCACTCCTCCGACCCTGCCCAAGCAACTTGAATGGGCATGGGGTGGAATTTTTTATTATCTCGGCATCTTTCTTGGCACTCAAAATTTCGTTTAAAAAAACTGGGAATTTTTAATAAATAAAACGGAGAGACGGTTACTAAAATGGAAGGGAATACTCAGTCAAATCTCATATCGGGGGCGAACCCTTGTTATTAATAACCTTGTGGCATCAATGCTTTGGCATATTTTTACGGCACTACAGCCCCCAGACTATATTCTTAAAAAGCTTCAAACCATATTTATTGACTTATTTTGGGGGGAAAGCACTGGCTCCAGCCCGGTGTGCTAAGCCTGCCTATTGCTGAAGGAGGACAGGGGCTGGTTGCCATTTCCAGCAAAGTGATGGCTTTTCGCCTCCTTTCGTTGGGCAGGCACACTTTTCCCACACTTTTCCCACACTTTTCCCATACATACTGTAAATGTTTCTTGGAAAACCTTCACTCACTGCCTGCTTCGACACAAGAAGGGAAACTCGGCTATGATCAGGAACTCTTTCTCATTGACACCAAGAAAGTTGACATCACATCAGTGCCCCTGTTCTAGAGAAGTATGCTGGAGGCGTGGCAGGCAATCACCATCCGCCGTGATGACAGTAGCTGCTCTCTCAAAATGTTTTTAAACGAGCCAATTTTTTTAACCCTATATTTAAATGGGTTTGTGGTGATCGCAATTTTATGCAAAATTTTACTGATGCTGGATACACCAAGGTTAAACATTTTAGAACTCCTTTTCCTTATAAATGGAAGCCAGCTACTGAGGTCGCTGTGGCCACTGGAATTAGGTCCATTCGAGTGATAGGGAGAATTTTCTCTGTAATTCTACGCTTTTTCAAGCAGACCGGGTTAAAATGGACTCCAGACCTTCGCTCCAACACCCCTTTCCAGTACTTTTACTTCACTTTCAAGGTTTTATCCCTTTTAACTTAATGGAAAAACGTACTGTTTATTTTTGTGTTAAAGCCCTTGTTCCTGATAGATCTGCAGAACCACAAGCGCATTGGAAGAGGATGCTCCGGGTTACCCCTTCCACTATGATCCAATGGTTTGTTGTGCATAAGGCACCCATTGCCAAGCGCTCTGGAGACCTGCAGTGACTGCTGGCACACTACATTTTACCCTCTAGTGGGGCAACTTAGCTAAATATAGCATAACAATTGTGCATTTTGTGAGGAAAGCACCAAATTGGCACACTAGTAGCCTATCATATTATGAACAGATTTGGATATTGGCCATCTCAAATTTTTGATGGCAGTGGAAAATGGCTGTCACAGCCATCAGCGGCTGAATTTGAGATGGCCCAATATCCAAATCTGTTCATAATATGATAGGCTACTGGTGTGCCAAATTTGGTGCTTTCCTCACAAAATGCACAATTTGCTATGCTAAGTTGCCCCACTATAATGTCTCAAAACACCTTCCCCACAACTGAAGTCAAACTAACAGGTCTATAGTTTCCCAATTCATCTCTGGACCCTTTCTTAAATCATGGTGTTACATTTGCTCCTCTCCAATCCTCCGGTTTCTGTCCTGACTCCAGTGAACTATTGAAAATATCCGTTAACATCTCGCTTACCTGCTCAGCCACCTCCATCAATACTCTCGGTTGCCGACTATCTGGACCCGGAGCCTTATCGACTCTTAGATTACCTCCTGTTGCTTTACTCCTCCACTCCAACCTGATCTTCTGTAAAAGCCCTTCCTCACCTCTCGATAGATACTCTCAGCTATTGGCCAATTCTCCTGACTGTTCTTGTGTAAAAGTTGAAGAAAAATACCTGTTTAATAAGCCTGCCATCTTGCTTTCATCACGAACCACTCTCTCGGTGCAATTCCTCAATGGATCCACACTGGTCCCAACCTGTTCTTTTCCCATGATATACTTAAAGAAAGCCTTGCTATTATGTTTAATATTCTTAGCCACGTCCTTCTTATACTCTCTTTTGGCTTGCCGAGTTATTTTCTTAACTTGCCCCTGTTTACTACGGTCGTGATATAAATCTAACTCCAGTCCCGTTATTTTAAACCTAAAAATGCCTTTTGCTTCTCCTTAATAACGTTCCTTATCCCACTGCTCAACCACCCTGGTCTCTTTCTACTTTTAATTTAAACTTATGGTGTTTTTGTGATTGTTCTGAGGAGTGCAAGATGAAAAGCTGAGACAATGTCTCTCTTTTCAGCGATATTTACATCTTGTAGTGCCAAACGTTTATTAATATATTTTGAGGTGGAGGACAAATTATCTTGATCAGTTTCAGGCATTGAAGATATGACCAAAACATACATCCCCAGTGCTGAAGAGCCATCTCACAGGGATTGGTTACCAGGCTTCGGGTTGCTCTACCATGGAGCTGACATTCCCTTGAGGTCATAACATCTCCATAATGGTGCAATTCACTCAGAGTTTGCATGCCAACACAGGCACCATGCAGCCTGAGCTCATTATATTGTTACAGCTTGCAGAGTCTTTATTACCTTCATTGTGATACATAGTTGACATACTTTGTTATTTTGCACCAAAGTTTCATGCTGTTCTACTGAAACAGCGAGTCATCTATTTATTATGTATTGACGGAGAGGAGTGGGTTGTGGGTTGAGAGTGAGGGTTCGAGAAAACTTAAGATTCAGAAATAAACAAGGATAGGACAGAGAGAGAAGGTTAATTGTGCTAGGAGTGATGGAACAAGTGTCAGGAGGAGATAACGAGAGGAATAAGACGAGAGGATGGGGAGATGGACATATAGGGAACATACAGAGGTGGAAGAATGGCTGAAAAATATCACCATATTTGCATACGTAATAAATAAATGGCCCTATAAAACATGGTACTACACTTGAAAAGTAAAGGCAATGCAGATTTTGAAGGACGGTCAAAACATACTTTGCATGAATAAGCAAAAAAAATCAAATAAACAACATGCTCTCCATGAATAAGCGAGAAAATTAATCAATCACTCTGACGCTCTTTCATGAATATAGCGATGAAGCAAGACCAAAGTCAGAATCATCATAAACCTCTTAGGCCATGGGCCCACAATGTAAAAGGTAGCTAGAAATAGATTTGTTTAACCATGATCAAGGAACTACTCAAATTTTGGTTGCTAGCACACCCACTCACTACAGCAGCATCAGGAAGGGTCATGCTATTGCTCTCTGGGGTATAAAGACAGCAGTAGATCTCGGCTTGGGTCCATCAGTCCGTGTGGGATGCGATATGTATATATTGCCTCAAGAACGTCAGGTTTACTCCTTTTCAGTTTTTCAGTGTTAAACATCAGTAGCGACTGTTTGAAAAGGTAATCATATGTGTTTGTGGTTTATAATATTATTTTTACTTCTGTTGGGGGTGACCCACGAAATGCCACAATAATATATTTATTCACCCTAACATGGCAGTTGCCCAAGGAGGAAAAACCCCTTGGTGGGGGAGGGGGGGGGGAATCATTAGTAATAATATTATTTTGTAATAACATTAATATTATGCTGTTATCATTAGTGTTGTTATTGGAAGCGAACTTGCAAGAACGCCATGATAAGCTGTCTATACACCTTAACACGGATTTTGCCCAAAGTAGAAACCCCCCTGGGAAATGAATCTTTACAACCTCCATCATGTGATCCTTTGCACTCCTGTTAAGTTTGGTTGAGATTGGATAGGTAACGACCGAATGTATCGGGATCAGACAGACAGACACCAAATTGTGTATTTTAGTATGATATTGTAGTTGAATAGTTTTTGAATCTGAAATGACTTGTTGGCACTTCAACATCTTGAAATTATTTTTGTAGACCACTAAAAGGATACTGTGATCAAAAAAATCATGTTTTTGCCATTTTTGCCATTTTTGTGAATTCGCTGTTCCAAATTTCAACACTTAACAAAATATAACTCATTCAAGATGTAGAGCCCAGTACTTAGTTCCAGTAGATAAAGTTTCATGACTGGCATGATGAATGGCTGATACCTGCCACATGGTCGGATAGTCGGACACTAAACCAAACTACCCTCACTGGCTTTCCAGTAAGGAGGGTGACTGTGTCACCCTACAGGACTAAAAGAATACCTGTTAAAGGGCAGATGAACTCCCTTAGGGAGCCAACGTCCATCCAGTAAGGAGATGATGTCCACTAAAAACATCCATCTGGTTGGACCGGTTTTTTTTAGAAAGTAGGTTGTCGACAGCAACCGCTCAGGGTAGTACTACATTCGGAGTTTAGAGCATTAAAGTGGTGCTGGTCTTACTTAAACCATCTTACACTCTCCATGTCAGGATTGCTGGTCTTACTTTCTGTCTCACAAAAACTATTACTACAGGGCTAGCTTTAATCTCTCTCTTGCAAACAAACATCACACACTTTTCACTCCATACCTTTACATTCTCTCTCTTTTATTTCTCTGTCCTCTCATTTCCTCAGAAGCATTCAATTAAATATGATAAAGTCTGAAAAGTTAATGGCTTCAGGTTTCCAGCATTATTGGGTGCGTAGAATCTCTGATGACCTGCCTGTCTCTGCTGCCAATGAGAGGGGGGCTCAGACAGTAGTAATAGTATCGGTCCCTCCCATGACCCTTGTCTTTTGAATCAATGTGATTATTTTTCAATCCATTTCACCAACATTCGTGGTCTTTCTTTGAATCTTTCCTCTGTTGAACATCATCTAGCAAGTACCTCTCCTAATATCTTGCTTCTGTCAGAGATCCAATTGTCACATGATGTTCTCGTTAATTCCTTTGACATTTTGAACTGCAACCTTCACTCACGATTACGTTTCAAAGGAGGAGTCTGTGTTCATTCCAATATCAACATGCCTGGTGTACACCTTGTAAACCTCAAATCTCCAAACTTTGACGTCATCTGGCTTAAGATTTCTTACCCAACCATCACTATTTTCTGTTTCACTTACTGCTCTCCAAACTCCACAAACTTCATAACTTCCTTTGACTATCTTAATTCCTGCCATGAGGCCATAACATCCTCACACCCCTCAAGCAGAATTCCTATATTTAGGAGACTTCAATGTACACTGTAGGGAGTGGTTGAAATGTTCCCACACGGATGTTGGGGAAGTTGAAGCTCTTCCTTTTTCAAGTCCCAATGATTTGGAACAAATTATCAACCACCCTACCCATATTCCAGATTGTCATGACCACTCTACAATACTTTGGATTTGTTCTTTACCTCCAATCTGTTGCGTTACAGCCATACAATTTCACCTCCAATTGGTTCTTCTGACCACAATAGTGTAAACATCACTTTACTTACCACCACTCCTCCTCTGACTGCTCTGCTAAACTCCAGTATTGGCATTTCAATAGTGTCTACTGGACTGGTTTACGAAACATCTTTTTTGACTTTCTCTGGGAAGATTACTGCCTCTCCTCGGGTGATGCCTCTATTTCTGCTGAATGCATAGCTGACGTTATTGTTTGCTGGAATGGAGGCTTATATCCCCTTCTCTTTCAAATATATCTCTCCTACCAATTTTTGGTTCAATCATTCCTGCTCTGCAGCCATTCCTGCAAGGGATGCGTCATATCAGACAAGGAAAAACTTTTCTTCCTCTGACTCGCACTCCTTTATCCAAAATGAATGTCTGGGACCATACTCTCTACAGAGCATCAGTGTTGCCAAAGCAGTCTCCTGGGCTATTGGGCACAATCCTGGATGGGTCACCACTCCAACACAGGACACTCAAATGGCTAAATCATCCAAGCAAACTTGTACTCATTTTGCCAACCTCAAAAGGATGACAAGTGAGTCAACCCCATCTGGTATTATTCAACAGCCAAGCAGGATTTGAACTCAGGACCCTTGGATCCTAAGCCCACCACACTAATCATAAAGCCAACACCAGACATAAAGAAATGTGACAACCTCTCATCTTCTTCCACTAATAGATCCTTCTGCTACTAAACCAAAAGTATCATCAACAACTTCTGTCACACTACCTTTCCTTTGCTTTTCCTTTCTGATGATACTATCATTGTCTCTCTGACTGATAAAGCAACTCTTTTTGGTTCTCTTTTCTCCTCCAATTCCATACTGGATGACTATACAATTCCAACTCCCCCTGATGCACCACTTTCCAATCCCATGTCCCTCCCTATAATCTCTTCATGCAGTGAAGAAAATACTCCTCTCTCTGGACACAAACAAGGCTGATGGACAAGATGGCATTCCTCCTCGTGTCTTAAAGGAGTGTGCTTCAGAACTTGTACCCGTGCTTCCTCGTCTGTTTCGTTTTGATTCAAAAACCCAAACTTTTCCTCTTTCCTGGAAACATGCTTTAGTACAGCCTATTTTAAAGAAGGGTGATCGTTCAAACCCTTCCAACTACCTTCCAGCTACCTTCCTATTGCTCTGATTTCTACTGTTTCCAAAGTCTTTGAATGTCTTCTCAAATCCCATTTTTTCAAGCATCTTGAATCTCAGTCTTCTATCTGACCATCAATACGGCTTGCGCAAGGCAAGATCTACCGGTGATATCCTTTCTTACATTAGAATGTTTGGGCTTCTTCTCTGAGAGGCTTTGGGGAATCCCTTGTGGTCAGCCTTGATATCTCAAAAACCTTTGACAGAGTTTGGCATCAGGGTCTGATATCCAAATCCTGTCTGATATCCAAATCCCTCTTTCAAATTTCCTCCTTCACTCTGCTCTCACATATTGAGCTTTCTCTCCGAAAGTTCTATCTCCTTTCTCTCCGACCGTTCTATTTCCGTTTTTGATGGTTCACCATCTCCCTCTTTCCCCATCAACAGTGGTGTCCCTCAGTGGCATACTGCAGGCCATGCAGTGGCATACTGAGGGCATCCAGCAACTGGGGACAAAACATAATTTCCCCCACCCCTCCCCCAAGTGCCTAAGGAAGTGATACCAGTGGAAAGAAAGATAGGAAAATGGTATATCATGAGAAAGGAAATAAAACAAAAAAAATTATAAGGAAGTTTGACGCTGTTTTCCCAGGTCATGTCAGGTCAGGTATGGGAGCATGCACCAGAGCAGCACGTCGCTGCGTCCACTTTCTGCCGGTACTCCAGGGGCCTCCGTCTGGCCATCCCTCCAGGCAGATGCTGGCCCATCCCCATCTCCTTGAGATTCCGATCAACCTGCTGCAACCACGAGGCACGTGGTCGGCCCATTGGCCTCCTCCACTCACGAGACTCCCTCGCTGAGAGAATCTGGTGAGCAGGATAAGCGTCAGGAAAATGAGCCGCATGTCCATACAGCCGCAGCTGATGGTCACTGACATGCAGGTAACAAATTGAGTCTCTTGCAGCAACCACTCGTTGGACACAAAGTCTAACCAGTGAACCAGTGATAAAGGCGCTGTCACACCTTGACGATTTAGCCAGCATAGGCCGACTTATGAAAAATTTGTCAAAAACGCTGGCACACGTCGAATATGTTATGGGTAAGTTTTGTATACGTTAAGAGCACGCTGAAAAACACTGACATAGTCATAGTACGCTGGCTTTAATCGTTGTACTTTGCGGTTGTCCTCAAATTTTAACATGCTTGAAATTTTTACGACATATGCCAGCGTATGACTCACACGTTCCGCTACGCTGGCCATAAGTTGTAGGCACGTTATGCGATCATTGACACACGTCCACACACGTTACTTGTAAGTTACTCATAAGTCGAAACACGTCGAGGTAATGTTTAGCGTACCCGAAACTTATTTCTAACCTATGAGTAACGTGTTGTAGGCACGTTACGCGATCGTTGACACACGTCGACACACGTTACTTGTAAGTTACTCATAAGTCGAAACACGTCAAGGTAATGGTTAGCGTCCGTGTTCCAGACTCCCTGGTTTTTTTATTTTTTTTTCTTCGGTATGACGGTGATGTTGACACTTCGATTTCTAGTGCGGTTATAATATAATATAATTAATAGGCTGCCGCTCAACGATTTAAATCATAACCGCACTAGAAATCGAGTGTCAACATCACCGTCATACCGAAGAAAAAAAACAACAAAAAAAACAGGGAGTCTGGAACACTGACGCTAACCACACCTTGACGTTTATCGACCTCGACGAACACTAACCATTACCTCGACGTTTATCGACTTATGAGTAATGTACAGGTAACGTATGTTGATGTGTGTCAACGATTTAAATCATAACCGTCATACCGAAGAAAAAAACAAAACAGGGAGTCTGGAACACTGA
>CM068966.1:32519562-32542892 GCA_035128595.1 Eptatretus atami
CAAGTCTCACATCCATAGAGCAAGACTGGAAGCACCCAGGACCTGAAGACTCGGACTTTCGTCCTCCTGCTCAGTTCCCGGTGGCGCCACACCCCATGATCCAGTCAATCCATGACTCCCCAGGCCCGACCCAGACGTCTGTTAATCTTTGACTCACAGCCAGCAGAGACATGAATATCACTACCAAGGTAAGTGAATTTCTCCACGACCTCAACATCCTCACCAGAAACAAGCACAGACAGGACAGCAGCATCCAATATGTCATTGAAAGCCTGGATCTTAGTTTTGACCCAGGAAACCCATACTACCAGTGGCTCCGACTCCTCATTCAGCACCTCGAGGGCCCCCAAAAGGATGTCTAAAGTCTCCACAAAGATGACTGCATCATTTGCGAAATCAAGGTCAGAGATCTTGACATTCCAAAATGATGCACCGCAGCTTGATCTCTCCGACATCCTTCCCAAAATCCAGTCCATACAAGTGCTGAAAAGTGTGGGGGCCAGTACACACCCCTGACGAACTCCAGCAACAACTGGAAATAAGTCAGAGATGGTATCACCACATCTCACAGTACTCTCAGTACCAGAGTATAGTTCAGACATCAGATCGATAAGTTTTGGTGGCACTCCACGAAGACCAAGAATCCTCCAGAGGGCATCCCGATTCACTGAATCAAACGCTTTACAGAGATCAACATCAGCTGCAAGCAGCCTTTGCTGAAACTCTCGTCTGCATTCGGTGAGGACCCGAAGAGCAAGGATACAGTCAATCGTTGACCTCTTCGGTGGGTTGGACAAAATCTGTGTTAAGGTGTATAGATAGCTTATCGTGGCGTTCTTACAAGGCCACTTCCATTAACAAAAGTAATAACACTAATGATAATAACAAAATATTATTATTATTATTATTACAAAACAAAATTAATAGTATCCCCCCTCCCAAAGGGGTTTTTCCTCCTTGGACATACGCTATGTTAACGTGTACAAACAGCTTATCATGGCGTTTTGTGGGGCAAACCCACCAGAAGTAAAAAAATTTTTTATAAACTACAAACACATATGAATACCTTTTTAAACAATCACTGCTGATGTTTACACTAAACTGGAAGAAATCTAAAGGAAGTCCGACATCTTTGAAGCATTCTCTGCTTGTCGCGTTCACCACAGACTAATTGACCCTCGCCGAGATCTCCTGTAATCTATATACCCCGGAGAGGATAATAACATGACCCTTCCTGATTCTCCTGTCGGGAGTAGGTGGTACTCGTAATATAAAATTGAAAGGAGCATTTATTAAACTTGCATTCTGTTATCCTTAAAGCACGGTATGTCAAAGAGAATATGTTTCATTTTATTTCTGCAGTGCAATACAGGTATACAGGTACTGATTTCAGGTACATTTTTACTTACCAGCATCTCTTGTTTCTACTCGTACCATTTTATCATGGCATCTCTTTCCTCAGGATGTATAATACAATTATTTTTGTTTGCAAATTCCACAAAAAGGAGGAAGCACATGTTTACTTTGGGCTTGGACTGTTGGAGTATCTTCAGCTAACCTCAAATCTCTTCTGGTGGGTGGTGGAACTGGATATTCTTCATCAGGATCAAGGGGAACACGAAGAACTGCGGGGAATACCAAGAAGGACTTGTATGGGGATGAAGTCTTTGTTCATCTCTTACTTTGTGTTTCTGAGCGTAATCTACATTTGTTTTGTTTGTGAACTCTGAATAACAGGTGTGACGGTAACCGTACAAAGTGGATGGGTAAATGGAACAGTCCAGGGCTGATGATGCTCCTCTGAGATACATTTTTCATCACCGTTCAGGTTTATCCATGTATTTTCACAATCACAAACCTGCCAACTATTGTTGGAGAAACTGAGGATTTTTGAACAATCTTTGAGACAAAGATGCACTCAACAGTCTGATTTATTTTTTTTTTTGAGGAAGTGACCTCGGGCATTTTGTCTGCATATCAATGTTCCCCCGTTCCGCCGCCGGGAGAATGCTTGCAGCAAATTTCATTGGTCAAGACGTCGTACAATTTTGTCAACTTCAGAGTAAAAGTCCTGCTCACTGTAGGTTTTGTAAGTGCCAACAATCCGATTTGTGTTCTGCAGTTTTTAAAATATAACATTCAATTGAAATTAAGTAGGTCCTCGATCATGGTCGCAAAATTGAACAATCGAGGCGAGAGGCCGATGGCCTATTTGAGACCTTCAAGGTCACACTTTTGTTCTTAGGTCACAATGCAACATCATCGACGACATGATCTCTAAATGGACAACCCCAAGTTAACCCATGTGCCTTCATGTAATTCTAAGTAGGGGGTTGGTCTGTATCCACAAAATACATGACACTTTCGGTGTCTGAGGATGTTTCCCGGAGCATCACAAAGTGTCACGAGGGGGGCGTGCCAGAACCACAGTCACGTGACTTCATCTTCGCTGGTTCAGCTGTCTTGGATTTCCCTTCTCCATGACAGGACATTTGGAACGAACTTTCTTTTCGTTTAATCTGTCCAAAAATTGCGGAAGTGCTGTCAAAATTCGTAATTCGGAGCTACGAGAGGGTCTGTATATCCGAAAAGGAGAAAGCGGGCAGTTCAACTAAAAGTTTGCAAAATTTGGAAGGAGCTGATCAAAGAGCAACACGATTTCATTCACTGAGCTGTCGGATGCCACCGATAAAACTTGCAGAATGGAAGATGATTTAAATTTTTAAAAGGTGTCATTGCTCTCATTCACAGTCGTGTATAATTTTAGGGTGGGAGTCATGCAAAGCCTCACTGAGCGTCACACGAAGGAGGCAGGATGTAAAAAAACTGCCTAAAAAAGAGATGTATTTTATGTACAGTCCCATTAAGATTACAGAAAAGCGACTGACAATTTATCGAACTGGCAGCAAAACATGAATTTGCATTTTACCAACAGGAAAGCAAACTTCAGTCATCGCTTCCAATATCATTTCCCTTTTGTAGTTTCACTCAATCACTATCGTGATTGTATTACTCCTCAAATGGCTTCAGTTGAAATATGTTATGTTACATATTACTGTGTAATGAGCTTGTTTGTGCATCAGGTTTTAGTCATCCCATAATGGCCGAACAAAATCTATTTCCCAATAAAATTGTTTTCTTCGAGGCCCTTTAATCTTGAAAGTTTCCTGCCGTGCAGAAGCTGTAAATCTTGTTTCCAGTAAGCATCGCTCGCTTGTACGGTATCAAAGGAAGAGTCAGTACAGTGGCCTAGCAGGCATTGTTGTTAGCGAATTCAGTTATTGGACCGGGATTCAATTCCAAACTCAGCCCACTAGTTGCATCATCACCGAGGTGTGGCAGAGTCAGTGATGCAGGGGCCTGGCACATTCGAGCAGGTGTTTGTAATTTGTGGAGGATGCCTGTAATAACTCACTCTTTGCAAAAGACACCGTCGGATCTTTAATGTTCACCAACTAATGGTAGCAGATGGGTCACCCGGCTTAACGACTATCTGTTTGATGGCACACACAATGATGCCTCACCTTTCCTGAGAAACACCAGGATGACAGTTTATAATTGGGTCAAGATTTGAATCCAGACTAGACAGGTCAGAGGCAAGTGCGCACACCTCCAGGCTATGTTTCTATGGCCATTGGTCGAGTAGTGGGCACAACACACCAAAAATTCCAAAGAATGTGGGTTTAAGTCTGAGTTAAGGCAGTGGTATTGAGGATTTCGATGCCAAGCTTTTGCCACTGTAGCTAAGTCTCAGGACAATTATCAAGTCCTTGTTGGATTTTCAGTAAAATAACCCAGTTGGTTCACTATTGATCTTAAAGGAGGAGGCGATTGTCGCACTTCATCTGCTTGACGTGTGGTTCTTGTCATCAGTTTCTGGTTGGCTCTTGAATGTCTCAGGGACACTTGGGATGGGCATGAAGATATTGCTTTGAAATCATCCAGATATCAGGAAACCATGAGAAAGTGGCAGCAGAAATTAAATTGCTGTCATTCTAAAATGGTTTGCAACTTTAGTCGTTTGAAATGGGCAAATGTTGCTTTCACCCTTCTGTTGATACATTGAGAGTTATCGGCTTTACAAGGCTTAATTGTGGAGTTGCCAGAAAGGACGACTGGAGGCGGTGGCAAGACGTCCATTGCCAAAAAATCAGCCACCTGACACTTTGACTTTAGAAGTCAATGAGACATCGGGGGAGTCCGGAGCCTCTTTATCGGGCACCCTAATGCCAAAGTAACAAAAGACAAGGAGGCGATACCAGGCCAAGGGGGCGTGGTTCTCGAGGACAACGACACGGAGAAGTTTGCCAAGAGCATCAGCGACAGGGATACGAGCACCCTTGTGTACTATACGGAAAAGTACCCTAAAATTATTACGACATCTCAATAAGTCGGTGGAAAAGTCTATTGGTTGGGCCGGGATAGCGGGGGGTGGGGGGGGCTTTGTGCATTCCCAAGGCAGGCAGTGCATCACCATTTGGTCATAAGCATCGCCGCCTGACGCCCAGACAGTTTAAGACACGAATAATGGTAGTAAGAATAACATAACTGGCACTTTTATGATAAAGTGTGAGCTCTGATAACTGTTATATAATTTTCTCATCAGTGTGACTGAAAAGAGGTGCTTTAAGAAAGATCGTCACAAGGAAATACCATAGATCTCAGAAACGATCGACCTTAAAAAGGGTCATCAATGGGCAAGTGTTTGGTCAAGCTATCCTGGAACGGCCGACATGTCCCAATTTTTTGAAGAAAGAATGCTCTAGGCAGCTTACCAATACTTGGAGGTTTAAATCACTTCACTTTATTTTAAAACACTCCAAATGCGACGGTAAAAACCGTACTTTCTCCACACATAACCTCATGTTCTGCCAGACAGGGAAGAGCCACCCTTGCCCCTTTCCAGCAGAGATGATGCAACACATTGGTGTGGCATAAATATGTGTGAGGAAATACATGGATGGAGCGTAAATATACATTTTACATTCAAACTTGGTTACATCACACAAGCGAGTCGAAAAATACCAAATTTGGGCGTCATCCTTCACTGAAAAGTTTACTTTCATAATTCTTTCAAAATCAGAAAACAAGCACCAGTTTAACCTTTATTTTAGTCCAAATATGAGAAGGAATTGTCATTCAGGCCAACAGTTGTTTCATTCTTCACAACACTCTTCCAGGTAATTGAGAAATGCCTTTTTATATGAGAAAGGCTAGAAAATACAAACATTACAACAATGGTGAGCACAGGTACTTCTGCCCAAAGTGCATGGTTGTAGAAGACCAAGCAAAATAACACACAAACATCCTAACTCTTCGGGCTAAAATGCATGGTAGTGCAACAAACACATGCATTCCGACATTTGGGGCCAAAATTGTTTGGTAATAAAACATGCATTCGGACATAAGGGTTAAAAATGCATGTTCATACAACAAACACATCCATCCAGGCCATTAGGGCCTGGTGTTGGCTTAATGGTTAAGGTGGCTGGTTTAAGATCTTAGGGTCTTGAGTTCAAGCCCCTGTTTTTCATCATTGAAATAACACCAGGTGGGTTGACTCAGCCTGTCATCCTTCCGAGGTAGGCAATATAAGTACCAGCTTGCAGTTACCAGCACCACAGCTGTGCTTCCAGAAAATGATGCAACCAGCATTCACAGGCTGTGTATGAAACAACAACCAAGAATGGTGAGAGACCAAAATTAGAGATTGCTTCATGGAGCACTGAGTTTTGGAGCTTTGCTGCAACATTTCACGAACTTTTCTGGTGGATGTTGCTTCTGTGGTCAAATGGAAACTATGTTTTACATAGTGCCCTCTCACTTGCAGTGCCCACGCTCATCTTTAAACAGTTTCTTTGCTTGTGAAAAACATGCTATTATACTTCTGGCTTTGTTTTTCCCAACACCTTTTATTTTTGGTCATCCTCTGAAGAAGAAGAGTAGATCACAGGATCTCCTTGTTAATTTCATTTTGGCCTCTGCCAAACTTGCAATTTACAACCCAGAAAGGCAACATAGTTTTGCATGTATGAAAACTTTATTATGCCCACATATCACTTCAGAATTCAAGATGGGACAATATTCCTGAACTATTGGGAGGTTTCAAGATATTTGGACCACAAATTAGGCACATTGTAGTCTATCCATCCATTGGGACCATACTCGGTGCAGAGCATTGGTGCTGCCTAAGCAGTCTCCTTGGCTATTGGGCACAATCCTGGACAGGTCACCACTCCAACACAGGATACCAGCAAGCTGGCACTCATTTTGCTGACCTCAGAGGGATGACAGGCAGAGTCAACTCCACCTGGGATTTCAACATCCGAATGGGATTTGAACTCAGGATACAAGGATCCCAAGCCCACCACCCTAACCATTAAGCCAACAGCAGGCATACACAGTGTAGTGTTCCCCCACAAGGTACTTTGCTTTGTCTGATTATTATTATTATTATTTTGGACTGACATCATTTTGTTTCAGCGCCTCTCCCTCCTTATCTGTATTGGTCGTACTTTCTCTTTAAAATGCTCCGCATTGTCCTCTGTAGTTCTAAACATGGACTTGCAGGTGAGGAAGTCAAGCGACATTATGGAGGAAACATATATCCGTCTGGGATTTCTGTGCCCTGAGCACAAGCCTCTAAGTCATCCTACTATCTATTCTAATAAATGTGTGTGTGTGTGTGTGTCTTCCATAACTCCAAAATCATGAAACCTAGCGGTCTGGAATTTTTGCTTGCGTAATCAGGGAAATCCAAGGTAGTGCATAAATGAAAATTGGGTGATTGAGTTAACTTAAACACCCTTTTGAAGATAATTAACTGCCTTATTTAATTATCCTTTATCAAGGCGCCATCTTTGGTCAGCCCTCTGTCAGCTTGCTGGGGTCTTAATTTGCCATTTTGTTCAGCCTATTCAAAGATGCCTTGATTTGGAAACATGATCTACTCTCACAGACTAAAGTATATAATTGAAATATCATTTCTCATTTGAGAATTGGATTTCGTGGACTGAATAAATGTCGAAATATGGAGTTAGATCTGGAAATTTTAAACAAATTATCGAATTTTATAACTAAGTATTTATTTAAACAAAGCATTAAGCTTAATTTTTTTTCCCCACTGTTTGGACTTATATTTAGTGAAGAAAAAATTAAGGAATGTGCAGAAAGTGGAACTTCATTGAGCGCAACGCCATGCTCTGAAACATGCTTTTGCAAGTCATGAAGATACAGTCCACAGGGATCCTTTTTTTATCAATTAGGATGCAGTTTGCATTTTCCTGTTTTGTGCAATCTACTTTCATGACAAAATATTAATATAAATATACAAATAGTTGCTACAATATATTAATAGTCTGCAGTTGCTGAAAACGAATAGGTATGTGGACAGCACACACGGACGTTGTACAAATGGGTACAAATGACTCTCCGTGGGGTGGTGTGCATGCCTGCATGCTTGGTTATATGTGTGTGTGTGTGTGTGGTGTGTGTGTGTGTGTGTGTGTTGTGTGTGTGGTGTGTGTGTGGTGTATGCGCACGGTTAGCATAGACCGCAAGGAGGTTGGTAGAATGCAATTGGGGAGGGGGGGGGCATGAATGCAGGCAGGCCTTTGACAGGTAGATAGCATGAGTTTAATTTTTAATGCTCCCACCAGGTTTTATATAGAATATGGCAGTTAAAAATATAACCTTGCGTTTGGGCACATTTTATCACCCCAATAATCCCTGTTATGCGTGCTCCCATCCCCTTACACTGCCTTCCCTACCACTTACCTCATGCTTCCTTCTCTTGGCCTTAGCTGCTCCCTTCCTTACACTGCTTCCATTCCCCTTAAGCTGCCTTCCCTCCCCCTCCCCTCATGCTTCCTTCATTGCCCTGTAGAAGTGGTTTTCCTTTTAAATCTTGTATGGCCTCTCAGTGAAGGCATTACAGTTTGTAACAAGTCTGATAAATAAAGGCTTTAGCCCACATGACACAATATTAACTAAACCCATGTAATATGCCATAATTGAGAGGATCTCGTTGGGTAGTGGCGCAGTGAAGGCCACTGGGAATGCTGGAAATTGTTTGTTGTTATCAGAACTGAGATCATGCAAGGGTAATTAGTCACTCCTTTTATGTATGCAGGTGTTTGAACTTTGTTCTCTGTTTTATCCTCTCTAAATCTTGAGTACTGTAATTGTTTGTGCTCTCTTCTCATTGGATGAACTTAAATTGACTCCAGACCTTATCAGGCTGGACCACCTGGTACTTTATCATTGCTTAAACGTTATTCCATTCCTTTCCCATTGGTCAAACCCGGATTTCACCCCAGAATAATCTGACTAGAAGGCTTTAGCAAACTACTTTTCTCTAAACAAGGACTGACCACAGCTATTTCTTATCTCACCCTCTGTTCCCCCACTTGTCCCTACTTGGTTATATTGTTGTGAATCTGGAAGCCATGAGCACACAGACATTCAGGTCCTTTAGCTCAGTTATATCGGTTAGTACATGTTTCCAGTTAGGGTCCCGACCCTGGTCTAATGGGTAATTAAATGTTCCTGCGCTGAGGAGTTATTTTAATAGTCAGGTTTTCTTTTCGTTTATTACACCACCATGAACGCCGACACCGCATCACCTTTGTCTTCACTTCGCTTCCTTCACCTCGCTCTGGCCGACGTCATGGTGGGCGCAGTTCAGGGAGGAGCCGCACGGCGGCCCTCGGCCAATTGGCATGCAACGAGTGGGGTGACTGTCACTCGGCCAATCAGGGCACGCGAAAGGAGAAAAGGCGATCCACGTGACGTCACGGCGTCCCGGGCCAATTAAGGAGCTTGCCGCCTGTTTTGGCCAGTGAGAGAGACGAAGAGCGATTTTCCGTGCCAAACCAGCCAGTGAGAGAGGGAGGGTCGCGAGGAGGCAGCCCCCGCCCCCTCCGAAGAGGGGGATATAATTATCGGTGGCGTCTGTGCGGTGTGGTTGTTTTGGGTCTGGCACGGGTTCTGGCTCTGGTTCTGGAGAGAAGTGTGAACATCTGCGCGCAGGGCGATTGGGTGCAAGGGGTCTGCGCACGGAGTGGTCGTTGCCACGGGGGGTCTGTCTGGTGGTCTTGGTCGTCGTCGTCATCTTCTTCCTCCTCCTCCGCCGCACGATCGAGCATTCGAGAGACACCATCTCCCACAAGAACCGCAAGGGTCGCTCGCCGGTGCCTGGATTCGGCTCGCCTCTCGCTGGGGCCCGGGTCGACTCGACTGGAAGACCGCACGAGGAGGACAGGTCCAAGACAGACCCTGGTCTTCAGCCCGACTGTCCTCCGGGCTGGAGGTCCAATTAAAGACCATTTGGTCCGATTCTTTGTGCGTGTGTGTGTCCTGTGGGCCCCGTCTCTAAGTAGGAATGGTTAAGTGCTTTTTGCCTGTACGTTGACTGCATTGCTTTTATAGTCAGTTTAATCCTGCTCTGTGTTTCCCCTTTCCCTATTGTGAATAAATACCCCGATTGTTAAATGTTTTCAGCTCGTTTGTGTCCATTCCTTCTTTGACTGAGCATGCTGCGTGTTGGGGAATTAGCAGGCCGCTACCATGGCCGTTGTAATGGGACAATTGGACCGACGGTTCTCGGCGATCAAACCGCTCGGATCGCACACGGAACGGGTACGCTAAGCGGCTCGTTCCGTATGGGAGCCGTCGAGGGTGAATTTCCCCGGTAGTATGGACCACGTGGTTATTTAGGTAAATTGAAATTGGCAATCGACCCTACCCTACGTGGTCTGTCTATTGGCGAGTTCGGTCCGAAAGGGACCCGTACATTTCCGGAGTTTTTCCGAAAAGGTACGATCTAAATTCCGGGCGATCGTCGAGCCGACTCTACTGCTCCATCTGGTGTCGTGCTCGTGGCCGACGCCCGGCCCCGCAACATATAAGGCTTGGATGGGGAATTTAGTTAGAGAAGTTCATTGATTGTGTTCTGTGTATTTCTCTCCCTGTTCATGTATTAAAGATTCTCTCTTATACGCCGGACCTAGTGAAGATTAAAGTTTCTTCCACATCACTCCTCACACTGCCTTCCCCTCCCCTCACACTGCCTTCCCCATTCCCTCCCCTCACACTGCCTTCCTTTCCCTCACGCTGCCTCCCCTCCCCTCACACTGCCTTGCCCTTCCTCACACTGCTTCCCCTCCCTCACACTTCTTCCCTCCCCTCACACTGCTTTCCCCTCCCTCACACGTTCCTCCCTTACACTTCTTTCCCCTCCCCTCACGCTGCCTCTCTCCCTCTCACGTTATCTCCCTCCCCTCACGCTGCCTTCCCCTCCCTCACACTTCTTTCCCTTCCCCTCACACTGCTTTCCCTCCCCTCAGCTCTTCCCCTCCCCTCACACTGCTTTCCCTCCCCTCACACTGCTTTCCCCTCCCCTCACACTGCTTTCCCCTCCCCTCACACTGCCTTCCCCTCCCCTCACGCTTCTTTCCCCTCCCCTCACACTTCTTTCCCCTCCCCTCACACTGCTTCCCTCCCCTCACACTGCTTTCCCCTCCCTGACACTGCTTTCCCCCTCCCTCTCACACTTCCTTCCCCTCCCCTCACGCTTTTCCCCTCCCCTCACACCTTCTTTCCCCTCCCTCACACTGCTTTCCCCTCCCTCACCACTGCCTTCCCCTCCTCTCACACTTCTTCCCCTCCCTCACACTGCTTTCCCTCCCCTCACACTGCCTTCCCTTTCTCACACTGCTTCCCCTCCCCTCACCTCTTCCCCTCCCCTCACACTGCTTCCCCTCCCCTCACCACTGCCTTCCCCTCCTCATCCTGTCCTCCTCCCTCACACTGCCTCCTCCCCTCACCTGCTTCCCCTTTCCTCACACATGCCTTCCCCTCCCCTCACTTCTTTCCCCTCCCCTCACACTCTCTTTCCCCTCCCTCACACTGCCTTCCCCTCCCCTCACACTCTCTTTCCCCTCCCCTCACACTGCTTTTCCCTCCCCCTCACACTGCTTTCCCCTCCCCTCACACTGCTTTCCCCTCCCTCACACTGCTTTCCCCTCCCTCACACGCCTTCCCCTCCCCTCACGCTCTTTCCCCTCCCCTCACACTTCTTCCCCTCCCTCACACTGCTTTCCCTCCCTCCACACTGCTTTCCCTCCCCTCACACTGCTTTCCCCTCCCCTCACACTGCCTTCCCTCCCTCACGCTTCTTTCCCTCCCCTCACACTTCTTTCCCCTCCCCTCACACTGCTTTCCCCTCCCCTCACCACTGCCTTTCCCCTCCTCTCACACTTCTTTCCCTCCCCTCTCACACTGCTTTCCCCTCCCTCACACTGCCTTTCCCTTTCCTCACACTGCCTTCCCCTCCCCTCACACTTCTTTCCCCTCCCCTCACACTGCTTTCCCTCCCCTCACACTGCCTTCCCCTTTCCTCACGCTGTCTTCCCCTCCCCTCACACTGCCTTCCCCTCCCCTCACACTGCCTTCCCCTTTCCTCACACTGCCTTCCCCTCCCCTCACTTCTTTCCCCTCCCCTCCACACTCTTCCCTCCCTCACACTGCCTCCCCTTTCCTCACGCTGTCTTCCCCCCCTCACACTGCCTTCCCCTCCCCTCACACTGCGCTTCCCTTTCCTCACACTGCCTTCCTCCCCTCACACTCTTTCCCCTCCCCTCACACTTCTTTCCCCTCCCTCACACTTCTTCCCTCCCCTCACACTGCTTTCCCCTCCCCTCACACTGCCTTCCCCTTTCCTCACGCTGTCTTCCCCTCCCCTCACATGCTCTTTCCCCTCCCCTCACACTGCCTTGCCCTTTTCCTCACACTGCTTCCCTCCCCTCACACTTCTTTCCCCTCCCCTCACACTGCCTTCCTTTCCTCACACTCTTCCCCTCCCTCACACTGCTTTCCCCTCCCCTCACACTATCCTCCTCCAAACCCCTTCTCCACAATACAACTCTTTGGTGGTCGAGGAGAGGAGGGGCTGTTAAAGAAGGTGTGAATGGAAAAAAGAAGCTTTTGTTTTTTTTCGCAGTCAGAACTGATCTCGGATCAATTCCACAATCATCCCACGTTTAAGAGATCTTGGAGCTTATCCTCCGTGTGGAAATTTTTAAAAAAGCACAAACACTGGTGCACTTTTTCGACGATTTGAAGGAAATTGCTCATCCTTCCCTTCCCTCATGCTTAACTCCTCCCAAAGACCTTCCATCCCCCCCCGTGCACCCATCCTCCCCCCCCAACAGACGTCTCTGGGCGGTGACCGGGCATTTTTTAGCCTGACTCGTTCGAACGTGCTGTCCTAACATACCCAAGTTTGTTCAATCCTGCGGCAATGCTGGCAGAGGTGGACCATTCATCCCTCCCCTCAACCCCCCCCCCCACTTTTCCCCAAGTCCCTATATCAAACGCATATCCATAACAGCCCCTTTCCCCTACCCTCCCCACTACCCCCCCTCTGTTCCCCTCCTCCTCCTCGCTCCCCCCTCCCGGAGTGTATAGCAATGTGCATTGAACCCCACTCTCTCTCCCCCTCTTACTCGCTCTCCCCCCCTCCCTTCCTCACTCGCCTCTCCTCGCTCCCCAACTCCTGACTCACTTCCCCACCCCTCCTGTCTCCCCAGCCCCGTCGTAATATTCCCATCAGCGAAGTGACGGTTTGCATTTGCTCGTATTAAACCAGCAATTATCTGTGTACAGTATTATAGTGTCCGTGTGTACATCTAAACATCATAGTAAAGACAGGGCTGGGATGATCTTCACAAAATTATGCATATGTGTTAGTTAGTACCCAGTGTCAGGTCATAGGCACACGAAACCTACGAGGTGGGGGAGGGGGGAGCATGACGACTTCTGAGTTCGGTGTGCGCATGTGCCGGAGTGCAAGTGGATTACTGACCACGACTGTAGACAGGGGGGAATGGATTTATTAGCCACGGTACAAAAATATATTTGCCCCGTCTCCCCCACTACCTTGCTCCCGGCAACACACACACACACACCACACACACACACACACACACACACACACACACACACACACACACACACACTGTGATGATGGTGGGGAGATGGCACGTTTTTCACCAGATGAGGATTCACAAGATTGCCTTACATGTTCCACAGTGCAAGTGGTTTACTGACCACTACTGCAGACAGGGGGGAATGGACTATTAGTCACGGCACAAAATATATTATTGTCCTAGCTCCCCAACTATTCCCCCCTCCCGGACACACACACAGCGACGGGGGTGGGGGGGAGATGACACAGTTTACACCAGATGAAGGTTCACCGAATGGCCTGTCCACGTGCCACTGTGCAAGTGGTTTACTGAGATGGGGTGGGGGGGGGGGAGATTATTAGCGCTGGCAGAAAATACATTTGCCCCACCTCCCCCACTAACCCCCGGTCCAACCCCTCCCCATACTGCTCCCGAAGGGAGTGGGTGTTTCTAGTTCTAACAAAAGTACGAGTACTACTCGTACCACTACTACTACCACAACCACCACTACCACTTGCTGTCCTGATGTTCAACCGAAGGTGATTTAGGCAGGAATTGTAGTTTGTTCACAGTGCCGGTGATAACTCACTTACTCTTCGCGAAATACATTGTGGGATCTATAACGTCCACCAACAGCCCCAGTGCTGGCAAACGGCGGCTCCTTCGGCTTGACGTCCATTCCGATGGACGACACCGTATACACATTGATGCCTCGCGCTTGCCATTGAAACACCAGGGTGAGAGTTTATAGCTGGGAGATGGACCAAAGGTGGATGCGCAATCTGCAGGCTATCCTGCCAGCCACCAGGGTTATTAAAGGTACCAAGCCTTTCCTTCTGACATGATCATTTTGCATCGTTTCATATTTAACGGGAGATCGTGCCCCACTCATCTTATTTTAGCAACAGTGCTCAGGAACGTTTGTGTGCAATGGTTTAGCAGCAAATGGTATTCATATGTTTTACATTGTCTTGATATCCAAAATGAGCATCGCTTGGACTGCTTCGTTATATATTCCACAGAACGTTTCGACTTTAACACATCATCATTGCACTCCGACATCACCTTGACTTCTGAATTCACATAAATGTTTGAAAGGGTATAAAACCAGAGAGTTGGTGTCAAAGCCACCCAATGCTCGCCTGTTTATACATTTATCGTTTTTTAAAAAGACTAGTCTAATAATATTTTTTACAAAGCATTGCAGTGAAGTCTGATCCAAATAATTTTAAAGCAATATATGTATTTGTATATTGTAATCAGTAAACTAGTACACATATTAAATGAATGGCAAGCGTCTAGTATAAACAGGTGAGCATTGAGTGGCTTTGACACATCTTAGGTTGAAATTTAAAAAATTTTTTTAAAATCATTTGTTAATTTCAACTTCACTACACCAATAGTATACCCCCAAGGAACCTCCATGCCAAATATCAGCATCCTAGTACACATATTAAATGAATGGCAAGCTTCTAACAAATAACTTGCACCAAAAACTTTAACGTTGATGTGCTACAAAAAAGTAAGTTCAAAACAGGTCAAAAATTTAAAACATTTGAAATTATTTTTTTATTTCAACTTCACTACATCAATAAATATACCAAGGAACCTCCATGCCAAATATCAGCATCCTAGTACACATATTAATGAATGGCAAGCTTCTAAAAAATAACTTGCACCAAAAACTTTACCGTTGATGGTGCTACAAAAAAGTTAAGTTCAAAACAGGTCAAAAATTTAAAACATTTGAAATATTTTTTTTATTTCAACTTCACTACATCATAATATACCCCAAAGGAACCTCCATGCCAAATATCAGCATCCTAGTACACATATTAAATGAATGGCAAGCTTCTAAATAACTTGCACAAAAAACTTAACGTTGATGTGCTACAAAAAAGTTAAGTTCAAAACAGGTCAAAAATTTAAAACATTTGAAATTAGTTTTTAATTTCAACTTCACTACATCATAGTATATACCCAAAGGAACCTCCATGCCAAATATCAGCATCCAGTACACATATTAAATGAATGGCAAGCTTCTAAATAACTTGCACCAAAACTTTAAGAATTTTTCACGCTCACGCCGGGGGTATCGCTATAGCTCTCTGTTCTTCGAACAGGCGAGCTAAAAAAGGAAGGTCTTTTTCCACGATGCCATTCTTTGATTTTTCATACCTGGATATTTTTAGAAATAAATACAGGTAAAAAATACACAAAAACGTTTGGTATTCTCGTTTTCACATCGACGTTTGAAAACAATGGAGTTTTCGATTCATTCAGGAGGGGTTGGTGGTTGCATCATTTTCTGGGGGCGCAGTTGTGTCGCTGATGTATAGTACCCCTGTTTCCAATAAGCTGGCACTCTTTCTGCCGACCTCAGAAGGATGACAGGATTAATCAACCCACCTGGTGTTAATTAAACAGGCGACAGGGGGCTCAAACTGAAGACCCTAAGATCTTAAGCCAGGCACCTTAACGGTTTAGTAAACACCAAACTTGTCAGAGAGGGTGCCAGGATCGTTTAGTCACTCAGTCACTCACCTTTGGGCTGTCTCACCTGGGTTCAAATCGATCACCGGCTTCTTATTCATGTTTCTTATGCAGCACGGCTACGGGTTAGTAACGTATATTGAAGGGGCGCAGCAGTGACGTTAATGCAGTGCCCCTTGTAGGTTAGAGCAGGAATTTGGTAATTTGTTCAGGGTGCCGGCGATAGCTAGCCTCCTCTTCACGAAGGACACCATGGGATCTTTAACGACCACCCACTAATGCTGGTAGATGGGACACCCAATTTAATGCCTGTTGCATACCAGGATGGCAGTTTATAGCTAGACCGAGATTCGAACCCAGGCTAGATATCTCAGAGACGAGTGTACATTCGTCGAAGCCATCTTGCTCGTTTTCAACCCAGATGTAAACGGTCGTCCTGGTGTTTCACATGCAGAGCAAGCCATCGTTGAGTGGTGTACCGTCCATTGGAAGGACCGTAAGCCAGAGAATCCGTCTACCAGCGCTGGTCGTAGGTGGACGTTGAAGATCCCACAGTGTCTTATGCGAAGAGGAGGCAAATTATCGCTGGCACCCTCAACAAATTACAATTTCTTCTCACTTCCAGTCCAACATCAGGCCTGAGCAGCCGGTTCGTGAAAGATTTGGGCCAATTAATCTTTCCCCGACTGACCCCAAAAGAAAGTTGGAATAATTGGGGCCGTTGTAGTTGTAGTAGTAACTACAGATTTACAGGAAGGAGCACAGTTTTGCAAGTTCTTCAAGGCATGCCCTAGAGATACCAATTAAGGATCTTTTTAAACTCATCTGTAATACCTAAATCTGTATGTGAGTGAAAAGAAAGAGTTCCCTGCAGATTTGGGGGTTAAATGAAGGGTAACAATGAGGAAATTGTAGAAATTGAGGGAGGAGGAGAGGTGGGAAGCCAGGCATGGGAAGTGGGGAAGGGAAGGGGATGCGAGCAGAGGAGGAGGGGTTGGGGGGTTGTAAAGACAGTTGTAAAGATGCATCTTGCAAGACCAAGGTGGGTCAAGATATTAACCCATCCCAGCTTTTCCACCCTTATGAAGAGTAGTTAGGAACAAAATGTTGACAAATAAAAGAGAGCATGTGCTTGTTACACACACGACAAGGTTCAAGTACACTGCAATGCCTGTCTGCTTTATCTCACCATGGTAATATGATGGCATTTGGGTTCACAATGAAATATTTACATCTACATTTTGCTCCATTCAATCCAGCCACATATAACCAACCCTAAGGGCATAGTTAAGACTCCACTTCATAAGTGACATCACAACGAGCCACTGAGCCAGATTACCCTCCTTATTTTAGCTCGCAGCGCTTTTAGCTTCCTTGCACTTTGTAATCAGCATAATTGAGGAATGCTGTTCCTTTGAAGAGGTGTTTTCTGATTCACGAGGCAATTAGCCAGATAAAAGATACGCATTTCATGGTGGTTCGGTGTGGGGTTTTCCCAAACAGTTACCATGACCTTTATTTTCTTCCACGCAGCTCTGCTGTGAATCAGTGGTGATTAAATTCAAGCTGGAGATGGCAGCAAATGGGGGCCTTTACCACAACCAACACCATCCCTCCTCCTCCTCCTCCTCCCCCTCTTCTGGTACCCATTGATGCCTGAATTAATAGCTGAGCATCCTTTGACGTATAAAAAGGTTTTCTTGGCACGAGCATCTCCTGCACGGCTGATTTCACCCCTTGGCGAGAAGTGGCCGATTTGCACTTTGAGCGTCCCTGAGCACCTAATTGGACACCTTGTTTAAGAGACTTGATGAAGGCACAAGGTGTCAAAATTTTCTCGTTCCGGTGCTCAAAGCTTTTTTCAGTGCAGTCGTCCTCCATTGTGTCCCCAGTTAATGTTCATGGTGGATGTCGATGGAGCAGGTTGAAATCATGCAATCTTCACGTTAAAACCTCAACATTCATGATGAGCTAGTGTAAGCTCCAGGTACATTCAGACTACATGGGCTGTGGGGATAGAGTGTACATTCACATTGGGAGGTACTTGGGTTTGGATGGGTGATCGTGTACGTGTGTCGTGATTGTGATGTTTGTGAGAGGGTCTCATCAAAAGGCGAATGTGCTGTCTGTTTTGTACATGACTCACCCTCCAACGCCTCACCCCAGGGGCAAATCCAGGAATTGAGTCGGGGGGGGGGGTTCCAAATAACAGAAAATTATAAATTTTCCAAATAATTTCCAAATAAATTACTGTGAGCTGTTAGTGGTTTATTGTTTATTAGGTACTGTATTGATACAGTTTTTCTGAGGCTTCTGGCCTTTTTTGGGGCAAACTTTCGTGGGAGAAGGAGTTCTGGGTGACCAGGGAACCCCTGGGTTTGCCACTGTAATGGTAAATATTTTTTTGTTGGGAGGGGGGGTTCCGGGCAACCAGGAAACCCCCTTGGATTTGCCACTGGTGTTTGTTGAAGCTTTGACTCAGATGATCCACAACTTGATGTATTCGAACAATGCACATCTGACCATGATTCAATAACAAATTCAGTCTGTTTGTTGCATCATCACGAAAGCGATGCCACTTTGAGTGTCCGTATGCATGTAATAGATAACTGTGTATCAGGAGATGCAATAGATGCATGTAATGACCAACTGGTTTCAAAGACGAGGGGGTCCGCTGGTGCATTGGGCCAAATTTTCATTGGTCTTCACGGCCTTGGGCGTTTTTGCTAGTCTGAACAAAAACAATAGGTTCCCTAGCCTGGGAGCCTTGCAACCCTAATAACAATAATAATTAGAGGTCTTTTGGGGTCTTGGTGGTATTGAGGGTCTTAAAAGGTCTTCAAAAGTCGAAGGGGTCTCAGCAGTCTCCTCTAAAGGGTCAAAAGGTACATTCCAATAGTACGTAATTAAGAGACACAAAAAGCATCTCTCTCTCTCTCTCTCTCTCTCTCTCTCTCTCTCTCTCTCTCTCTCTCTCTCTCTCACTCTCATGCATTTACAGTAAAATAATTTTGGGCTTTTTACATATTACGTGTGCAAAGAGAAGGGCTAAATGCAGGAAGACAATCGTTGAGAGAAAAGGGATACAAAAGAGATCACAGCAAACAAAATGAGAGAGGGTGGGAGAGGAGGGGGGCTCGGGGGTTGAAGAGTACAGAGAAGAAAATGGTAAAAAAAAAACTTCAGGAGAGTTAGTTCGAAAGGAAGTACATGTGGGATAGGAGGAAAAGGATGCAATGAAAAATTCCGCCGTTTTGCATACGTAATATGTAAACGATCCTTTTGGTTTGTAACAAATGCACGCAGGGAGAAACTTGGTTTTTCAGGAACGCGCTGTTGAAACTTTGCGATTTGTTCACCAACTGAACTAATTTTGCTTCCTGCCATTGTAAGGGTTCATATAAAGGATGCCATGATGATGCAGCCAGCCGTTTCACTTTAATATCACGTTACACATGTAAACGATATTGCATCTGGCTTTATGTCCGTGGGTATGATTGCAGCACTTAATTATTTCTTCCACAAATGTTGTGCTGCTGTCCAGCTTCACCCTTTTGTAATTCATCATGTCCACCAAGGGGATTCTTCATGGAAATACAGTCTGAGGAACATTGATGCAGGAGGACGCCATTTGGCCCATCATGCCTGTGTTGCATCAACACATCATTCATCCAATCTATCAGTTTATCCACTCAATTTCACTGGAATAGGTGGGAGAATGAGGTGGGGGGGGAGGGAGAGGATGAGTAGTGTGGCAAGACTCTAAGATATCCTTAATAACAGTAAAAATCGTTATGTTTAACCCACTTATCCATATTATGGTTCTGTGGAGTAAAGGATCATCATCGTAAATGAGTTCCATCGTGGAACCTCCAAAATAATCTGTCCAACTCCCTTCCCTCCCAACCTCCTTCCTTCCCCACCCCTCCATCCGATGTACAGCTGTGGGAATGTAATGGGAAATGGACGGATGGACGGACCAGAAAACGGATTGATGAATGAACGTATGAATCAATGGACAGGGGAATGAACTGATGAATAAACTGATGAACAGACAGGTGAATGGATTAACGAATGGACGGACATGCGAATGGAGTGATGAACAGATGAGTTGACGGACGAATGGACTGATGAATCGATGGACTTGTGAATGGACATGTGAATGGGTTGATGGACTTACAGATGAATGAACAGGTAAAAGGACTAATAAACAGACAGTCGAATGGAGTGAAGAACAGACAGGTGAATGGAGTGATGAACAGACAGGTGAATGGAGTGATGAACAGACAGGGGAACTGAGTGATGAACAGACAGGTGAACAGACAGGTGAATTGAGTGATGAACGATCGTTGAGGCGATATATTCCTTGCTGTTTCAGTTTCTTGGGTGACATCTTGCATTTGCACCTGCTTTTGAAATTTTTGGCTTGGTGGGTTCGGGAAACCTTTTCTGGCATGCTGTCTTCAGGTTTGCGTACAAGGTGTGTTGTGTGTGTGTGTGTGTGTGTGTGTGTGTGGACTCGTGAAAATATTGTCAAAATGTCACACACACACACACACAAAACACACCACACACTTCCTATTCCCAGTCAATACATCTGTTGGTGAAGAAATTAAATTTTGTGACAACGTTTATTTAATTACAAATCGGTGAAATCATCAGAATTGATTGGATGGAGAGAGAGAGAGAGAGAGAGAGAGAAGAGGAGAAGGAGAGAGAGAGAAGAGAGAGAGAGAGGAAGAAGAGAGAGAGAAGAGAGAGAGAGAAGAGAGAGAGAGAGGAAAGAGAGAGAGGAGAGAGAAAAAGAGAGAGAGAGAAGGAGAGAGAGAGAGAGAGAGAGAGAGATGAACATGTGGTTGGTGTCGTAACTATAATCGGACACAAACATCTCAATTATAAACACGCCTTGAGGGAACCACCACGGCACAGGGGCAGCCGGTTGACGACTGGAGTGCTCAGTGTTTACACAATTATATCCTCGCAAGTTTCCCCGAGGCGATGGAAACTTCTTGTGGAGGATTCGTGGCGAGTACGTGGGGTGTGTTCATCCACCAAGTTTCGTGTAGAGCGCTCGCCAAGTGGCTTAAGCACTCAAACAAGCATTCCATTCGAAACCACTGATAAGGAACGGCTATCTTGGCAAGTGCTAGCTCGCCGCTTGGTAACTGCACACACTACTTCGCAGCATCACTCGTCCTTGGCATTCCCACCGCAGCCTTGTGAAACGTCCGAAGGAAACACGTTTTTTCTTACCTTGTTCAGAACAGGTGTTTCGTTTCCTTTTTAACGAACACTCAGCGTACACATCTCGTGGTGTGTGCCTCCCACCCTGTTATCGCTACATCTCGTGGTGTGAAACACCCTGAACCGGTCTCTGATTGAGATTTAAATATCCACCCATTGACATGATGGACATAATTATGGCCGACTTCTCACTTTCTCCTGGATAAACCCATAAGCGTGTCCTGTCAAAAAACCCGACGTGAACAATGGATTTGAACCAACAAACCTGCAATTAATTATAGGCTGCACCAGAAAACCACCCACCTTCGGCCCACAGATCCAAAAGGGTCTAGTCAAATAGTAGGTCGGATTTAGATGAGCCAATGACACGCTCTTCACGGCGAGCTCTCTGCCTACCTTTTCATCAATCGAAAGAGATTGTTTTTGTAAGATCTATTAGCATCAAAAGATAGCCCTTTGGTGCTCCTTCGTGTGCCATCACCGAGTCTTTCTAAATGTCAGTCGACAGGCAAACAATTGTTTTGACCACACACTGTGCCCTTCCAGTAAATCGAAAACCACAATGGTTGGGTTACCTTGTTAGGTTAGTCACACACACACACGACCCATACACCCATACAACACACACACAACACACAACACACACACACACGACACACGTGACACGTACAATACACACATACACACATATACACACATATACACACACCCATACACACATACACACATAACACACACCCATACACACATATACACACACACAATAATACACACAACACAAACATACACACACAACACAAACATACGATACACACACAAGCATACATACACCCATGCACACACATACACACATATAATAACACACATACACACATACATACACACATACACACACATATACACACACACACACATACACACATAATACACACATACACACACCATACACACACACATACACCATTAACACATCATATACACACACAATATAAACACACATACACACGATAGCAACACCATACAACACACAATACCATACACAATACATGCACACATAACACACATAGACACATTAAATAATATAACACCCATTACACACACACACACCCTACACACCGCATATACAACACATACAGACATAACACACATACAGACGTAACACATATACACATCATGACATACACATACAATACATACACACATATACACACATACATAACCATATGATAATACACACATATACACACTTGTACACACATAATCATCACACATACACAAACATAGATACACACATATAACACACCATATACAATATAACACACCATACATTACATATACACATACACACACATATACACATATACACACATATACACATATACACACATACAATCAACATACATACATATACACACACAAGACATACACACAGTATACACACATACATATACACGCTACATGACTGTTACAAATCTGGAAGGCCTTGTGCAACAGATAGACAGCCGTCCCTATAGCTCAGTTATATCGGTAAGTACGTGTTTTTAGTTGAGGTCCGTTCCCTTGTTTAATGGGTAATAAATGTTCACAGCGCTGCGGAGTTATTTTGATAGTTAGGATTTCAATTACATCCCTAAAATCTTCCTCGACAACAACAGCATCACCCTCACCTTCACCTCGCTCTGGCCGACGCCATGGTGCCCGTGGTGGGCGGAGTTCAAGGAGAGCCTCGCGGCGGCCTCGACCAATCAGCGTGCTACGAGTGAGGTGGCCGCCGCTCAGCCAATCAGACCCCACACGGTGAGAAAGGCGGTCGCGTGACGTCACAACGCCCCAGGCCAATCGACGACACTTGCCGCTCGTTTTGGCCATTGGGGAAGGCGAAGAGCGATTTTGCCGCCAAAATCGTCCAGTGAGGGAGAGGCGGGAGCAGAGGAGGCGCCTCCTCCCCCCTGGAAAAGGGTGAATAAGGTTGCGGCGCGATCGGACCAAGAAGAGACTTTTGGTTGTCGGTTCGAGCGCGGAGAAAACAATCTGCGCCCCGTCTGTTCGAGCGTGTGCTCTGGCTCTCTGCTCATCTTGTCGCTGGCGTGGTCTGGCTCTCGGTCCGTATCTCGTCGCTGGCTCGGGTTGGTCACGTGCTGGAGCCTGGCGCTTGCCTCCATACCCGGTGTTTGCAGCGCATCGAGCTGCGGGTTTCAAGTCCCGCCAAATCAGATTGACAAGGGCCACACGAAGGCGGGAAGGTGCATTTACTTTTTGGGGTATTTGTGTGTGACGGTGTGTCTGGGGCCCCGTCTTTAAGTAGTAACTTGTTAAGTGCTCTTTTGCCTTGTACATACTTGCATTTCTATTCGTCATGATAACTCTGCCCTTACGTGTTCCTCCTTCCCTACCTACTGTAATAAATACCCCATTTGTTGAATGTTTCAGCTCTATTCTGTCCCTTCCTTCATTGGTTTAGCAAGGTGCATGTTGGGGAATTAAAGAAGCCGTTGTTGCCGTAGTGGTGTGCATTTGGGACCGACGGAAGCTCGGTGACCATCCACTCGGTACAGCACGGGTCGAGCCGACGCATACGGCTCGTCCGTACGAGTGCCGCAAGGGTGTGAATACGTACAGGATAGC
>CM068966.1:32542917-32555702 GCA_035128595.1 Eptatretus atami
CATTTTGAGGCAAAAGTGCTCCAGGAACGTTTGTGTGCAATGGTTTAGCAGCAAATGGTATTCATATGTTTTACATTGTCTTGATATCCCAAAATGAGCATCGCTTGGACTGCTTCGTTATATATTCCACAGAACGTTTCGACTTTAACACATCATCATTGCACTCCGACATCACCTTGACTTCTGAATTCACATAAATGTTTAGAAAGGTATAAAACCAGAGAGTTGGTGTCAAAGCCACCCAATGCTCGCCTGTTTATACATTTATCGTTTTATTTAAAGCCGAGTCTAATAATATTTTTACAAAGCATTGCAGTGAAGTCTGATCCAAATAATTTTAAAGCAATATATGTATTTGTATATTTGTAATCAGTAACTAGTACACATATTAATATGAATGGCAAGCTCTAGTATAAACAGGTGAGCATTGAGTGATGGCTTTGACACCATTCTTAGGTTGAAATTAAAAAAAAATTTTTAAATCATTTGTTAATTTCAACTTCACTACACCAATAGTATACCCCAAAGGAACCTCCATGCCAAATATCAGCATCCTAGTAACATATTAAATGATGCAATGGAAAGCTTCTAACAAATAACCTGCACCAAAAAACTTAACGTTGATGTGCTACAAAAAAATAAGTTCAAAACAGGTCAAAAATTTAAAACATGAAATATTTTTTATTTTTTCTATTTAACTTCACTACATCAATAATATACCCAAAGGAACCTCCATTGCCAAATATCAGCATCCTAGTACACATAATTAATGAATGGGCAAGCTTCTAAAAAATAACTCTCTGCACCAAAAACTTTAACGTTGATGTTGCTGCTACAAAAAAGTTAAGTTCAAAACAGGTCAAAAATTTTAAAACATTTGAAATTATTTTTTAATTTTCAACTTCACTTCACATAATATACCCCAAAGGGAACCTCCATGCCAAATATCAGCATCCTAGTACACATATTAAATGAATGGCAAGCTTTCTAAATAACTTGCACCAAAAACTTTAACGTTGATTGGCTAACAAAAAAGTTAAGTTCAAAACAGGTCAAAATTTAAAACATTTGAAATTAGTTTTTAATTTCAACTTCACTACATCAATAGTTTACCCCAAAGAACCTCCATGCCAAAATCAGCATCCTAGTACACATTATTAAATGAATGGCAAGCTTCTAAATAACTTGTTGCACAAAAACTTTTTAACATTTCACGCTCACGCCGGGGGTATCGCTATTAGCTCTCTGTTCTTCGAACAGGCGAGCTAAAAAAGGAAGGTCTTTTTCCACGATGCATCTTTGATTTTTCATACCTGGATATTTTTAGAAATAAATACAGTGTAAAAAAATACACAAAAACGTTTGGTATTCTCGTTTCACATCGACGTTTGAAAACAATGGAAGTTTCGATTCATTCAGGAGGGTTGGTGTTGCATCATTTTCTGGGGGCGCAGTTGTGTCGCTTGATTTATAGTACCCCTGTTTCCAATAAGCTGGCACTCTTTCTGCCGACCTCAGAAGGATGACAGGATTATCAACACCCACCTTGGTGTTAATTAAACAGGTACGAGGGGGCTCAAACTGAAGACCTAAGATCTTAGCCAGGCACCTTAACGGTTTAGAAACACCAAACTTGTCAGAGAGGGTGCCAAGGATCGTTTAGTCACTCAGTCCACTCACCTTTGGGCTGTCTCACCTTGTTCAAATCGATCACCGCTTCTTATTCATGTTTCTTATGCAGCACGGCTACGGGTTAGTAACGTATATTGAAGGGGCGCAGCAGTGACGTTAATGCAGTTGGCCCCTTGTAGGTTAGAGCAGGAATTTGGTAATTTGTTCAGGGTGCCGGCGATAGCTAGCCTCCTCTTCATACGAGGACAACCTGGGATCTTTAACGACCACCCACTAATGCTGGTAGATGGGACACCCAATTTAATGCCTGTTGCATACCAGGATGGCAGTTTTATAGCTGGACCGAGATTCGAACCAGGCTAGATATCTCAGAGAGACGAGTGTACATTCGTCGAAGCATTCTTGCTCGTTTCAACCCAGATGTAAACGGTCGTCCTGTGTTTTCACATGCAGAGCAAGCCATCGTTGAGTGGGTGTACCGTCCATTGAAGGACCGTAAGCCAGAGAATCCGTCTACCAGCGCTGGTCGTAGGTGGACGTTGAAGATCCCACAGTGTCTTATGCGAAGAGGAGGCAAATTATCGCTGGCACCCTCAACAAATTACAATTTCTTCTCACTTCCAGTCCAACATCAGGCCTGAGCAGCCGGTTCGTGAAAGATTTGGCCAATTAATCTTACCCCGACTGACCAAAAGAAAGTTGGAATAATTGGGGCCGTGTAGTTGTAGTAGTAACTACGAATTTACAGGAAGGAGCACAGTTTTGCAAGTTCTCTCAAGGCATGCCCTAGAGATACCAATTAAGGATCTTTTTAAACTCATCTTTAATACCTAAATCTGTATGTGAGTGAAAAGAAAGAGTTCCCTGCAGATTTGGGGGTTAAATGAAGGGTAACCATGAGAATGGAGAAATTTAGAGAAATGAGGGAGGAGAGGGTGGGAAGCCAGGCATGGGAATGGGGAAGGAAGGGGATGCGAGCAGAGGAGGAGGGGTTGGGGGTTGTAAAGACAGTTGTAAAGATGCATCTTGCAAGACCAAGGTGGGTCAAGATATTAACCCATCCCAGCTTTTTCCACCCTTATGAAGAGTAGTTAGGAACAAAATGTTGACAAATAAAAGAGAGCATGTGCTTGTTACACACACGACAAGGTTCAAGTACACTGCAATGCCTGTCTGCTTTATCTCACCATGGTAATATGATGGCATTTGGTTCACAATGAAATATTTACATCTACATTTTGCTCCATTCAATCCAGCCACATATAACCAACCCTAAGGGCATAGTTAAGGACTCCACTTCATATGACATCACAACGAGCACTGAGCCAGATTACCTCCTTATTTTAGCTCGCAGCGCTTTTAGCTTCCTTGCACTTGTAATCAGCATAATTGAGGAATGCTGTTCCTTTGAAGAGGTGTTTTCTGATTCACGAGGCAATTAGCCAGAATAAAAGATACGCATTTCATGGTGTTCGGTGTGGGTTTTCCCAAACAGTTACCATGACCTTTATTTTCTTCCACGCAGCTTCTGCTGTAATCAGTGGTGATTAAATCAGCTGGAGAGGCAGCAAATGGGGCCTTTACCACAACCAACACCATCCCTCCTCCTCCTCCTCCTCCCCCTCTTCTGTACCCATTGATGCCTGAATTAATAGCTGAGCATCCTTTGAGTATAAAAAGGTTTTCTTGCACGAGCATCTCCTGCACGGCTGATTTCACCCCTTGGCGAGAAGGGCCGATTTGCACTTTGAGCGTCCCTGAGCACTAATTGGACACCTTGTTTTAGAGACTTGATGAAGGCACAAGGTGTCAAATTTTCTCGTTCCGCGTGCCCAAAGCTTTTTTCAGTGCAGTCGTCCTCCATTTGTGTCCCCAGTTAATGTTCATGGTGGATGTCCATGGAGGCAGGTTGAATCATGCAATCTTCACGTTAAAACCTCAACATTCATGATGAGCTAGTGTAAGCTCCAGGTACATTCAGACTACATGGGCTGTGGGATAGAGTGTACATTCACATTGGGAGGTACTTGGGTTTGGATGGGATCGTGACGTGTGTCGTGATTGTGATGTTTGTGAGAGGGTCTCATCAAAAGGCGAATGTGCTGTCTGTTTGTACATGACTCACCCTCCAACGCCTCACCCCAGGGGCAAATCAGGAATTGAGTCGGGGGGGGGGTTTCCAAATAACAGAAAATTATAAATTTCCAAATAATTTCCAAAATAAATTACTGTGAGCTGTTAGGTTATTGTTTATTAGGTACTGTATTGATACAGTTTTTCTGAGGCTTCTGGCCTTTTTGGGGCAAACTTTCGTGGGAGAAGGATTCTGGGTGACCAGGGAACCCCTGGGGCCACTGTAATGGTAAATATTTTTTTGTTGAGGGGGGGGTTTCCGGGCAACCAGAAACCCCCTTGGATTTGCCACTGGTGTTTGTTGAAGCTTTGACTCAGATGATCCACAACTTGATGTATTCGAACAATGCACATCTGACCATGATTCAATAACAAATTCAGTCTGTTTGTTGCATCATCACGAAAGCGATGCCACTTTGAGTGTCCGTATGCATGTAATAGATAACTGGTATCAGGAGATGCAATAGATGCATGTAATGACCAACTGTTTCAAAGACGAGGGGGTCCCTGGTGCATTGGGCCAAATTTTCATTGGTCTTCACGGCCTTGGGCGTTTTTGTCAGTCTGAACAAAACAATAGGTTCCCTAGCCTGGGAGCCTTGCAACCCTAATAACAATAATAATTAGAGGTCTTTTGGGTCTTGTGGTATTGAGGGTCTTAAAAGGTCTTCAAAAGTCGAAGGGGTCTCAGCAGTCTCCTCTAAAGGGTCAAAAGGTACATTCCAATAGTACGTAATAAGAGACATAAAAAGCATCTCTCTCTCTCTCTCTCTCTCTCTCTCTCTCTCTCTCCTTCTCTCTCTCTCTCTCTTCCCTCTCTCTCTCTCTCTCTCTCTCTCTCTCTCACTCTCATGCATTTACAGTAAAATAATTTTGGGCTTTTTACATATTACGTGTGCAAAGAGAAGGCTAAATGCAGGAAGACAATCGTTGAGAGAAAAGGGATACAAAAGAGATCACAGCAACAAAATGAGAGAGGGGGAGAGGAGGGGGCTCGGGGTTGAAGAGTACAGAGAAGAAAATGGTAAAAAAAAACTTCAGGAGAGTTAGTTCGAAAGGAAGTACATGTGGGATAGGAGAAAAGGATGCAATGAAAAATTCCGCCGTTTTGCATACGTAATATGTAAACGATCCTTTTGGTTTGTAACAAATGCACGCAGGGAGAAACTTGGTTTTTCAGGAACGCGCTGTTGAAACTTTGCGATTTGTTCACCAACTGAACTAATTTTGCTTCCTGCCATTGTAAGGTTCATATAAAGGATGCCATGATGATGCAGCCAGCCGTTTCACTTTAATATACGTTACACATGTAAACGATATTGCATCTGGCTTTTATGTCCGTGGGTATGATTGCAGCACTTAATTATTTCTTCCACAAATGTTGTGCTGCTGTCCAGCTTCACCCTTTGTAATTCATCATGTCCACCAAGGGGATTCTTCATGAAATACAGTCTGAGGACATTGATGCAGGAGGACGCCATTTGGCCCATCATGCCTGTGTTGCATCAACACAATCATTCATCCAATCTATCAGTTTATCCACTCAATTTCACTGGAATAGGTGGGAGAATGAGGTGGGGGGGAGGAGAGGATGAGTAGTGTGGCAAGACTCTAAGATATCCTTAATAACAGTAAAAATCGTTATGTTTAACCCACTTATCCATATTATGGTTCTGTGGGAGTAAAGGATCATCATCGTAAATGAGTTCCATCGTGGAACCTCCAAAATAATCTGTCCAACTCTCTTCCCTCCCAACCTCCTTCCTTCTCCACTCCACCACCCGATGTACAGCTGTGGAATGTAACGGGAAATGGACGGATGGACGACCAGAAAACGGATTGATGAATGAATGTATGAATCAATGGACAGGGGAATGAACTGATGAATAGACAGGTGAATGGATTAACGAATGGACGGACATGCGAATGGTGATGAACAGATGAGTTGACGCAGAATGGACTGATGAATCGATGGACTTGTGAATGGACATGTGATGGGTTGATGGACTTACAGATGAATGAACAGGTAAAAGGACTAATAAACAGACAGTCGAATGGAGTGAAGAACAGACAGGTGAATGGAGTGATGACAGACAGGTGAATGGAGTGTATGAACAGACAGGGACTGAGTGATGAACATGGACAGTGATGAACAGACAGGTGAATTGATGTATGAACGATCGTTGAGGCGATATATTCCTTGCTGTTTCAGTTTCTTGGGTGACATCTTGCCATTTGCACCTGTCTTTTGGGAATTTTTTGCTTGGTGGGTTCGGGAAACCTTTTCTGGCATGCCTGTCTTCAGGTTTGCGTACAAGGTGTGTGTGTGTGTGTGTGTGTGTGTGTGTGTGGACTCTGTGAAAATCTTGGTCAAAATGTCACACACACACACAAAACACACACACGCACACACTCCTATTCCCAGTCAATACATCATCGTTGGTGAAGAAATTAAATTTTGTGACTAACGTGATGATTTACAGGGAAATCATCAGATTCGTGACATTGCTACAGAGAGATAGGAGATAGAGAAGAGAAGAGAAGAGAAGAGAGAAGAGAGAGAGAGAGAGAGAGAGAGAGAGAAGAGAGAGAGAGAGAGAGAGAGAAGAGAGAGAGAGAGAGAGAGAGAGAGAGAGAGAAGAGAGAGAGAGAGAGAGAGAGAGAGAAGAGAGAGAGAGAGAGAGAGAGAGAGAGAGAGACATGTGGTTGGTGTTCGTGTAACTATAATCGGACACAAACATCTCAATTATAAACACGCCTTGAGGGAACCACCACGGCACGAGGGCAGCCGGTTGACGACTGGAGTGCTCAGTGTTTACACAATTATATCCTCGCAAGTTTCCCCGAGCGATGGAAACTTCTTTTGGAGGATTCGTGGCGAGTACGTGGGTGTGTTCATCCACCAAGTTTCGTGTAGAGCGCTCGCCAAGTGGCTTAAGCACTCAAACAAGCATTCCATTCGAAACCACTGATAAGGAACGGCTATCTTGGCAATGCTAGCTCGCCGCTGTGGTAACTGCACACACTACTTCGCAGCATCACTCGTCCTTGGCATTCCCACCGCAGCCTTGTGAAACGTCCGAAGGAAACACGTTTTTTCTTACCTTGTTCAGAACAGGTGTTTCGTTTCCTTTTTAACGAACACTCAGCGTACACATGTCTCGTTGGTGTGTGCCACCCACCCTGTTATCGCTACATCTCGGGGTGCTGAAACACCTGAACCGGTCTCTGATTGAGATTTAAATATCCACCCATTGACATGATGGACATAATTATGGCCGACTTCTCACTTTCTCCTGGATAACCCATAAGCGTGTCCTGTCAAAAAACCCGACGTGAACAATGGATTTGAACCAACAAACCTGCAATTAATTATAGGCTTGCACCAGAAAACCACCCACCTTCGGCCCACAGATCCAAAAGGGTCTAGTCAAATAGTAGGTCGGATTTAGATGAGCCAATGACACGCTCTTCACGGCGAGCTCTCTGCCTACCTTTTCATCAATCGAAAGAGATTGTTTTTGTAGATCTATTAGCATCAAAAGATAGCCCTTTGGTGCTCCTTCGTGTGCATCACCGAGTCTTTCTAAATGTCAGTCGACAGGCAAACAATTGTTTTGACCACACACTGTGCCCTTCCAGTAAATCGAAAACACAATGGTTGGGTTACCTTGTTAGGTTAGTCACACACACACACCCATACACCATACACACATACAAACACACACACACACACACACACACACACACACAGACACACACACCGCGCATACATAACACTTACATACACACATACAACATATACACACATACACACACCCATACACACATATACACACATAATACATATATACACACACACAAACATACACACACAACATACACACACGCACACACGCATACATACACCCATGCACACACATACAACACATATATACACACATACACACATACATACAACCCATACACACACCATATACACACATACAAACATACACACCACACACCACACCGCATACATGCACGACATACATACACCCATAACACATACACACATATATACACACATACAACACCCATCACACATATACACGATACACACATACATACATACATCCATACACACATACATGCACACATACACAACATAACCTATATACATATATATACACCCATACACACACATACACCCACACACCCATATACACACATACAGACATACACACATACAGACTGTAACACATATACACATACATACATACACATACATACATACACACATATACACACATATACACACTTGTACACACATATACACACTTACACACATATACACACATATACACACATACACACATACATACATATACACATACACACACATATACACATATACACACATATATACACACATATACACACATACATAAATACATACATATACATACACACATATACACACATAGACATACACACATATACACACATAAATACTGTTACAAATCTGGAAGCCTTGTGCACACAGATAGACAGCCGTCCCCTATAGCTCAGTTATATCGGTAAGTACGTGTTTTTAGTTAGGGTCCCGTCCCTTGTTTAATGGGTAATTAAATGTTCACGCGCTGCGGAGTTATTTTGATAGTTAGGATTTCAATTACATCCCTAAATCTTCCTCGACAACAACAGCATCACCCTCACCTTCACCTCGCTCTGGCCGACGCCATGGTGCCCGTGGTGGGCGGAGTTCAAGGAGGAGCCTCGCGGCGGCCCTCGACCAATCAGCGTGCTACGAGTGAGGTGGCCGCCGCTCAGCCAATCAGACCCCACGACAGTGAGAAAGGCGGTCTGCGTGACGTCACAACGCCCCCAGGCCAATCGACGGACTTGCCGCTCGTTTTGGCCATTGGGGAAGGCGAAGAGCGATTTTGCGCGCCAAAATCGTCCAGTGAGGAAGAGCGGGGAGCGAGGAGGCGCCTCCTCCCCCCTGGAAAAGGGTGAATAAGGTTGCGGCACGATCGGACCAAGAAGAGACTTTTGGTTGTCGGTTCGAGCGCGGAGAAAAACAATCTGCGCCCCGTCTGTTCGAGCGTGTGCTCTGGCTCTCTGCTCATCTTGTCGCTGGCGTGGTCTGGCTCTCGGTCCGTATCTCGTCGCTGGCTCGGGTCTGGTCACGTGCTGGAGCCTGGCGCTGCCTCCATACCCGGTGTTTGCACCGCACTCGACTGCGGGTTCACAGTCCCGCAAATCGCGATTTGAAAAGGCACAACAGCGGAAGGTCATTTACTTTTGGGGTATTTGTGTGTGCCTGTGTGTCTGGGGTCCCCGTCTTTAAGTAGTAACTTGTTAAGTGCTCTTTTTGCCTTGTACATACTTGCATTTCTATTCGTCATGATAACTCTGCCCTTACGTGCTTCCCTCCTTCCCTACCTACTGTAAATAAATACCCCATTTGTTGAATGTTTCAGCTCATTTCTGTCCCTTCCTTCATTGGTTTAGCAAGGTGCATGTTGGGGAATTAAAGAAGACCGTTGTTGCCGTAGTGGTGTGCATTTGGGACCGACGGAAGCTCGGTGACCATCCACTCGGGTCACGCACGGGTCGAGCACGCATACGGCTCGTCCCGTACGAGTGCCGTCGAGGGTGTGAATACTCGGTAGCTCGCCACGTGGGCCTCTAGGTATTTTGAAGTTTGGGAAATAACCCTGTCTCACGTGGTGGAATTATTGACGATTCGTGGTCCTGTAAGGGACCCGGACCTCTCGGAGTTTTCCGAAAGGTACGATCTAGATTCCGGGTGTTTGGCAGAGTCGACCCTACTGCTCCACCTAGCGGCTGTGCTCGCTGCTGACGCCCGGCTCCGCAACAATACATATACATAAACATACATACACATACATACACATATACACACATTACAGACATACACACATATACACAGAGACATACATACACATACACACACATACACCATACACACATACAGACACTACACACATATACACACATACATACACATATAACACAAAACAGACATACACACATATACATACATACATACAAACATACACACATATACACATACAGACACATACATATACACACATGCATACATACACATATAAACACACATATACACACATACAAACATATACACACAACAAACATACACACATATACACACATACAAACATACACATATACACAAAAATACATACACATATATACACACATATACACACAAACACATATATACATACATACATACATACATACACATATACACACATACACAATACATACAACAATATATCACACATATACACACAAACACACATATAAACATACATACATACATACATACACATATACACACATATACACATATACAAACATATACACACATACATACATACACATATACACACATACACACATATACAACATATACAAACATACATACATACACATACACATATACACACACATACATACATACACATATACACACATACACACATATACACATATACAAACATACATACATACACACATACACACATACACATATACACACACATACATACATACATATATACACACATACATACATACACATATACACACATACACACATACACACATATACACATATACAATACATACATACACACATACACATATACACACACATACATACATACACATATACACACATACACACTATTACACATATACAAACATACATACATACACACACACACACACACACACACACACACACACACACACACACACACACACACAACACACACACACACACACACACACACACACACACACACACACACACACTCGTCCGTTGAGTGACTCATGGTGTTTGGGTTTTTCCATGGAAAACATTGTGCGTGAGGATATTTTCCCGTTTAACTCGATTTCACCATTAACCCTGCACTTTCCAACTTGTTTTCTGGGGTCACATGACTACGGCGAAGGCTGCGCAATGGTGGAGGATTCGGTCGGGGGTTGAGGGTGGGGGTTGAGGGTGGAGGTTTGAGGTGGGGGGTTGAGGATGGGGGTTGAGGGTGGGGTTTGAGGGTGGAGGTTGAGGGTGGGGGTTTGAGGTGGGGGGTTGAGGGTGGGGGTTGAGGGTGGGGGGTTGAGGGTGGGGGTTGAGGGTGGAGGGTTGGGTGGGGGGTTGAGGATGGGGTTTGAGGGTGGGGTGAGGGTGGGGTTGAGGGTGGAGGCTTGAGGGTGGGGGATTGAGGGTGGGGGTTTGAGGGTGGCGGGTTGAGGGTGGGGGTTGTGGGTGAGGGAATTCCAAACGTGACGTCGACCTCCTGGGTTGAACTTTCAAAAAAAATAACAAGGCTTATTGGAGAATACGTGGACGGAGTGAGTTTCTTCCCAAGAAAAGAAAATTGAATTCATTCGTCTTGTGTCATCCAGGAGAGGGAGATGGTCGCACCCCTCACCGTGAGCCGCGGATTTGCAACAAAGCAGCAGCTCGGTGCATGGCGCCTCGTACACTTTCATTATCTCCCTCTCCTCCCACGGACTGTGACCGACGCGTTCATTGTGCGCTGCCACGGCGGTCAGGTGCAGCGCGGATCGCGCATCCCCACTCACGGCGGTCAGGTGCAGCGCGGATCGCGCATCCCCACTCACGGCTGGCTGCATCTGCCGGCGTGTTATCTCTCGGGAAAGGGCGAGTTGTTCTGCTCCCTCGCACTCGCGTCTCTCGTGCTGGGGTGGTGGATGGGGTCGGATGGGGTGGTGGATGGGGGGTCGGATGGGGTGGTGGATGGGGGGTCGGATGGAGACGGTGTGGGGCGGGTGTTCTCCGTTTGCGGTCGAAAAATCGCAAAACATCCTCCATTCGGTTTCGATTTTCCAACTCCCCGGTCATTTTTATCCCCTTAATTCCGCAGAAAATACAGTACGAGCTCATAATTACGAACACACCAGTTTCAGTACTTTTACGCACCGATGAATCTTGTTCCACGGAGAGCTCCGCGAGCGCGTCCCGACAGGTGCCTGGAGGGCGCTTCGCCCGCTTAACCCTTGACGCGTCGACCACACACCGAGCTCTTTATTGATCCGTCAGGTGCATGGGATGGGATCATGGGACGAACAGGCTTGGAGAGATCGGGGGATCGTCGAACCACCGGCTTGGTGACATTTTCCTCGATAATTCATTTTCATTGCAGTTTTGGTGTGGTTCGTGGATATATAATTATGTTTACATATAATTTTATTATATATATATTATATTTGTATATAATTATATATATATATACACTTTTTTTTCCGAGTACCTCTTAGCTGGAATGGAGTGTCAGTTCACTTTCTGTTGGGAATCCACTCCGTGCTTATGCTGGCCGAAGCCAAGAAATGCGTCCGTGGATTGATTCCTTTTCCCAAGGAGTTTGGCTGACGATCCTGCCAAAAACGGCTTCTTAAAGCCATGTAAGCTGAGTGATGCTGCGGTTAGCAGTGAAACAGCTGACACCGCATTAGGCAGTGGGCGGCTCTGTGCTTTCCACATGCAGCAACTGAGTCGGTTTGCCCATTTAATGTTGAATATATATACATATATATATATATATACATATAGATATTGTACGTAATATCCCAAATTATTCATTGCAGTGTTGTCCGTCCATTCACTGGCAGCTGTTTATGGAACTTCTCCAAATGTTGTCTATCCCTCTACATTCTGTCCCTGGTACGTGCACCTGGACGGGCTTCTGGATTGGTATTTCCGGGAGGGTCTTGCAACTGCACTCATTAGAATCATCACCTACGCACTTCCCAGACGCTGGAGAAACTTACCGTCCTGGACTCGCGCTAGGTCCACGGCTCGTTTCCGCGCGTGCTACTCTGGGGATTATCACCGGACGGGGGAGGGGAGGTGGGGTGGAGAGGTGTGTGTGTGGGGCGGTTGCAGGGAGGGTGCAGAAGAGGAGGCGAATCTCTAGCGCTGCCTTAAATCGCTCTGCGTGTCGGACTTCCGCGCTGTA
>CM068966.1:32555712-32575224 GCA_035128595.1 Eptatretus atami
CGGGACCGGTCCAGCCAAAGATCCCGGTCTCGAGTATCCATTTCCTCTGATCGTCTTCGCCCGGATTCTTTGGACTGTGTTGTCTCACGTGCTGTGGTTCGACATCGCTGTTGGAACTTCTCTGCGTCCGTCCCGAAAAGCGCACGAGCTGCGAGCTCCACCACCTAATTTACCCGGAGACCCGTCGGACTATGCAGCACTCTTCGACGCCCCTCTCCGGCGTTTGCTGACCATGGTTCCCACGGTCCCGACTGGACTCGCATGGCCCGACGAGCCACTGCGCCGGGTCCTCTTACTCCTCGGAGCCGCGCTCAGTCTGGGCTCCGCTTCCCAAGTACCGCCGTACAGTCGGTGCAAGGTTACCGTACACAGCTCCGACGATGTTGCAGCGTGGGAATATCACTCCTGTCAACCACAAACCACGGACCTGGCCCGCTATGCTCGCATCCACGTGGACCCAATGGACATAACCTGTGGGAAACCACCAGAGAACATCTGCGCACTGGTATGGTGTCTGTTGTGTCTAACAGAAAAGAGAAATTCGCACATCGATGCATAGTAAAGCCAAATTCCTCCATCCATTATTTGCCTTTCTCTTGTCAGTTCAAACTATGGTCATTCTGATGATCGGTTCCCACTCGATGGTCCACAAGAGGTGTTCAAAATGTTGTACGAACGAGATACTAGTACTTTAATCTTTAATCGCAGTGCAGTATATGTAATTAATTATGAAAATAAACAATAAAAGAGCAATCAGAGATTGTAGACCCTTGTCAGGACTTATTTTGTGTGGCGTTTGTGTACTGGTGTGTTATGTAATTAATTAGAGACATAACTAGAACTGCCACTTTATACCTGCTGGCAGTGATGACTGGGTGCCAAGGCGTCTCGCTTTGATGAAACCCCTCTTTGATCCGACATCTGACCCTGACCCGTGACAGTTTTTTTATTACTATTCAATTGAATTTAGAATGGGATTAAAATAAATTCAATTAAAATCAAATGTAAGACCAAATAGGTACAGTCCTGCATTGGAGTATTTAGAAGGAACCCGAACAAGCAAAAAATAAAGATGAAGACATCAGGAGGAACCTGAATAGGATTAGCATTTCAGCTGCGACTCCTCCACCCTCAAACCCATCCAGGCACAGCCAAGTGAACCTTAATTCAAAAAATAATTAATAATAATCAAAAAACAGAAAGAACCCAAATCAAAAAATTAAATGATTCTGGCTGCCAGACCATGCGTCCGATCAAGTTGAAATTTAAAACAACTTTTCCACATTAAGACGAGATCATAATTGTGAAGTTTCACGTCGATTGATTTAGCGGTTCCAGAGAAAACATTACTTAATATTTTCTTCAATCCAGTATGGCTGCCAAACCATGTGACCTATCAATTATTCCTTTACAAACTTGCACACTCATGGCTTGGGGAACGCTTGCGTAAAGTTTCCCCTTAATTTGTCCAGCCTTTCTGGAGAAGAAGATTTTTTTACATGTTATAGGGTAAATCCAATATGGCTGCCAAACCATGTGACCTATGATGTCATATGTGTGAACCTTTTGGTCTTCATGGATAGATGGTCATACATGTAAAGTTTCGCCTCGCTCTGTTCAGCCACTTGAGATTTTTAAAGTTTAAAAAAAATTTTTTTTTAACCACATAACCGATGACGGCAACAAATATTTTCCTGTTGACCATTTTATCCTTAGATGACCCTCAAAAAATTTCATACTGATCCGATGGAGCATTCTACACATGCAATTATGATGTCATAATTATGATTAAAGCATTCTACGTGAGTCGTCGCACCAATGGTGAAAATTTTGTCTCAATCCGACAAGCGGTTGCAGAGAAAAACATGAAAGTTCTGTGCGTACAAACAATCAAACAGACAGACAGACAAACAAACGGACCCAAATGCAATACCCTGTCCTTCGGCGACGGTAATAAATGTATTTATTATATTTCTAGCAATGCATCTGTTGTTTTTTATCCTGTACTCATTTGGAGAATTTTCCAAATCTCGTTAGTCGAACTTTTTGAACACCCGTCGTATCATGCTTTATGATCCCTGGTGATATTTTGATGAGAATCGATTGGTCATTAATTCATTTTATCATTGTTTTCTCACAATATGCATGATGTGTGTGTGTGTGTATATATATATATATATATATATATATATATATATATATATATATATATATATATACAGTATATATGTATATGTATGTACACACACACATCTTCTGTAAAAGTGTTTGAGTCTATTTTGCCATCAAAGGCAAAATTGTTGTCTTGGCTCTCCCTCCTTGAGTGATCTAAAAGTGAACACTGAGTAAAAAATTATATATATAATATATATAAAAAAATTCCCCGATCGATTTGAGGAAGTGTCGGAAAGATTATGCGATTGTAGCAAAATGGTCTCTCCCATACGAGTGTGATTCGGGGCAGAGTGCCTTGGGTCTAACTCAGCGCGTCCTCTCTCCTCTCGCAGGCTCATTGACTCTGTCATTAGAAGCGATGGCCAAATAGCATCAGACAGCATGAACGCGAATTGATTGACGCGACAGGAAAGTCGAGAAGCTTCATGGTCATAGACCTTGGAACTCGAGCTATTTAATTAGCCGTCAGGAGGAACACCATAGGGATAGTGCCAGAGGTCACACACTTACTGTTAAGTTCCCTATAGTGTTGTGTTGGTCCGATTCCAGACACGACTGAATACAATGTCGGATTCGCATGCAGATGCATGCTACATTCCAATTCAAGCCATGACAAAGTGTGTCGACCCTCTTATATATGTTTACCCGGGTGTTCCATCTGCTGGCATTAGCTGGTGGACGTTAAAGATCCCACGGCATCTTTTGCGAAGTGGAGATGAGTTATTGCTGGCATCCTGAAAGAGAGAGAGAGAGAGAGAGAGAGAGAGAGAGAGAGAGAGAGAGAGAGAGAGAGAGAGAGAGAGAGAGAGAGAGAGAGAGAGAGAGAGAGAGAGAGGAGAGAGAGAGATGAGAGATGAATGAGAAGAGAGAGAGGAGAGAGAGAGAGAGAGAGAGAGAATGATGCACTTAGCTTTTACACCAAATGCTTATCATTATTTTCTAATGACATACCTGAGCTCATGATTTGACAATTACTTTTCGTTACGTATGTGATATGTACTTGTACAAAGCATCTTCTATCTAGTTATCTGTCGATCTATCGATGTAGCTAGCCATTATCCATTGATTTATCAATCCATTGATCTATGTACTGATATACATTGATGTATCTATCGATCTATGCACTGATCTATCTGTCTATCTATCTATCTTTCAATATGGTGAAGACTAATGCCCTTCGCGTATTTGTTCAACATGTTCTCGGAATGAAATAATTTCACCTTTCAAGAAACTCCATTTTTTTTTCTTCAATTCTCAATTTTTACAAGTTTGGATAACTGTTAGGGGCAAAACATTCATGCCAATTATATATATACAGTACTTGTATATTGACAAGTATAAAAAGATGATGGTATTTGCTGGACTTGTATGAGTATGGTATTTCGTTCCGAGAACCTCTTAAACACCCCACATGTAAGAAGACATTATCAGTTTGAATAAGACACATAAAGCGATGTATTACAAACACTTATTTTTCATAAATATCACGAAAGGACAAGTACAAATCACAGGAGCATCATTTTATCTTCCAAGTCATCATAACTTAAAATCACAATCTCAGATAAACTACAGTCTTTAATGTGTAATCCATTTAATGAGACTGCTCAACTTATAACAAGGTAATCGGGTTGCTTCTGCAAACTTCTTTGTTGTTAAAGAAACTACTTCATTATGCATTCATGTTCAAAATTTCATTCATCTCGAGTGATGTCATCGGTGTGTTGCTTTAACACTTGGCTCTCATAAGTAATTGCTTTATGAATGCAGCTTTTATATCTGTCTGGAAAAACAAATGTGAACAGGACTTTTATCTACACTACGTTCTTTGAAGTTACTCTTCTTTTGTGTGAAACTGTGCTTCGACCAATACCGTCTTACGGCTGTGATTCCTTCATTAGGTCGGAATCTTGTGCAATGGGGGTGTAAGCCATTTTTTACATGAGGCCAATCGGTTGGCCAAAACATTACAGAATACAGCCGATAGTGGTTTGAACTACCACACCCTGCCTGTCATCCGGTTTCATCTTGTTCTTACAGATGGGGACATTCACTTGATTCGTGCTTCTGTTGCATGTCTATGGTTTTCAAAATGATACAGCGCCAAATCTATTATCGTATGTTCCCTCCCTCCAGGCATTTTGGAACGCTGCCCATTGTCACCTCATTCTCCGATATCTTTGCCTTTCTGTTCCACTTTTACCCCATGTCAGTCCGTGACCCTGATGCCCTCCGTTATGAGGCTCCTCCATGAGGTTACATTTCTGCATTCAAAATACAAATAAATAAATAAACAAACAAACAAACAAGGCAGGGATGGGTTGAAGTTTCTGGCTGTTACTTCACTTTTGTCTGCAGAGGAACTATAGATGTGATTGTACCAAATACAGAACTTTTTCTGTTGTGCAATGTCTCACCCTTTTCAAGGCCGGGTGAAAAGCTCCTGTTAATATAACCCCCGTTTGATCGGAAGAAGCATCAAGCAAACTGAGTTGTGTGGAAATTGCATTTGTTACATTTGGTTCCATTCACTTAGAAGTTGCCTTGAACAAAGTGCAATAACAAACTATTTGCTGCCTCGGCCACACGCCAATTGTGGAACCGAGGTGGAAACAAGACAAATGCAAACGATCCGAGCTGAAGTGCAGTTTTAAAACATAACTGTTCAACCTCTGTGTTTCTGTTAAATCTAGGACTATAAAGGGTGGTTTTAATAAATGAACAATGTGGAATGTGCTGGAAAAGTGGACAATTTTTCAGAGTTCAAGACGATTTCGTCTATTGTGACAGGTTAATACACAACATAGTTAACGCAAAATTCCATTTATGACACTTGCAAGTTGTAGTAGTTAAGAAATAATCCGTTTTTTAAACAATATTACCAGGCTTGGTGCAGTCAGTGGCATTGTGGTTCGAACTTCTGCTTTGAGATTGGTTGATCGGTGGTTCAATTCCGACTCTAGTCGAGTCATGCCAAATATTTAAATAAATACTTAAGTCATCCCAAAGTACGTGCTGCTTCTTTGCTTCACACTCAGCATTTAGAGGATAAAGCATGGATAAACCCCATGAGGGGGGGCGGAGTGGTGGGGGAGAGATTTCCACTTGCTTTCTGACAGCGGAGTGAAAAACGACATCACAAATATGTTGTCCAGGAAGTTACGTCACTCCCGCCAAGTTCACCAGGCTGTATTTGTCTCGTCAAGTCCAATGTTGTCTAATGTCTATGTCTCTGTCTGCATGTGCTGCACGTGTTTTGTGTAACTGCTCCTCCATGAGCTTCAGATGTTGTTAAAAAAAATGTAATTTGTTACTCAAAGTGTGATACCAGACCTTTTCTTTAATAACGATGCTGCCACGTATGATGTGTTCAGTTGCCGATCACCTGATCAGAGGTGCCAATTTGGATGATCATATCCATGCAAAATGTGAGGTGTGTCAGGTGGCCAATCACATGAACAGAGGTGCCAATTTGGATGATCATTTCGATCAGCAGCAGGTGTTTATACAGATCCACATTGATCGTGAAACATCCTCGGACTGCATCAAAGGTACTTGGACATTTCCATGAGATAGAGAGCAAGAGGTCAGCCGGAATAAAGAAAGAGCATAATTTTCTATTTATGTTCACGTGCAATGAAATTGCAAATTCTGTTTCGTTGTTTTCTCTCCGTCAGTGCAATGAAGAATGCTGTGCATTCTCATGGAACTAATTGTCCTTCTCACTCAGATGTCATGAAAGTATAAAATGAATCAACTCCGGAAGTACAACAAGAACTCTGCAGGACCAGTGATACTTGAGTATAAACGTAATGTGATGGAGCCGCGCTTCTGAATCTTGTAATTGCGTCGGGTATCCCTTTTGGGCTCATTAATTAAGAGCAAAAATGGCTGTTTGCATTTATTCCACCTTCCCTTTGGACGTTGTATGTGAGGTCACTATGACCAGGCCAACAGGGAAAGCTAGCAGTTGTTAACGTGTAATTGGGACGAGTGAAATGGTTCATTTCAACTTTGGGTTCTTTCGCCTGGCAGTAAATCACGAGAATCATCATCATCGTCACGGTTTCCCTTCGTAGCTGAAGACAAGTCGTTCACATGCGTCACGTGAACAATCTGGGAAGGTGAGTTTGTTTATAGTGCAGGAGCTGCTGTTCCAGCACAGCAAACAGACTCTGAGAGAGCAAGCGGTGTGACCTGGTGTCGGAAGGATGTCAGAGAAGAGCAGACCACGGGACAGGAATTTGTCATTTGTTCAAGATGTTGGCGATAACTCGTCTACTCTTTGCGAAAGACACTTTTAGTATCTTTAATATCCCCCAAAGACCACTGCTGCAGAGGTCTTAGTCCCCTGGCTTACGGTCAATCCGAGAAACAGAGCGCAGACTGATTCCTCAACAGGCATGCCAAGCAACTGCATGGCAGTTCTTCGAGATAACTGGTTCGAGATTCAAACTCAAGCTGGACAGGTCAGAGGCGAGTAAACCATGATGGTACTTCATCACAATCATTTACACATCTTTTAAAAACCAAATCCCGCACAGATGAGTTCACTTATTGGCACGGGATTGTGTTCATGGATTTGCCAATGACAGGTCAGAGAATTCAATGAAACCATGACATTGGGCTTCGGCTTGTAAACATTTGGCCAGAAACTAAATTGGGGAGGTGTATGTATCATTGCAGGTCTGCTTTGGTTTTTTTGGGGGAGCAATGAATCATTATTTTCGGGCGGAATGCCAATGTGTTACCTGAAAGCACAATAATTGCCACTGGGCATGCAAACAAACAAGTTGCTGCAATTATTTTGATTAAGCTCTGCTGCTGCAGAAATTAGGGCAGAATGAAACTATATCCTCTGGGGTGAAGGTAAATGTAAAAAAAGTCATGCAGTTCATGAGTTTCTCAAACTTTTTTTTTCAGCTGCATTGAAGGTAAACAGCTTCTGTGTCAGATGGTCGATATGACATGATGATCATCATGCACCGTACCCCATCTAGGCCCTATACTGAAGCAGTCTCATGGCAAGGAATGTATTGGGTGGTTTGTTCAGATGGAGGAGCTTATACATATATCACATACAAGACAAATACATTAGTAGACTTCAGCGTACTAGTACATTCATAAACAATGGAGAAACATAATGTTTGTGGTATGTGTAAATTGAACTTGGTGAACCTACATCTTAAGCTAGGGATTCAGATGGGAACACGACTCTTCATCGAAAGACATTTGTAGGGTCTTTAAAGTCCTCCAGACTAATTCTGGCAGATGGGACACCCTGCTTAACGTCCATCCAAGGGCCGGCACATTTTGCGATGCAACACCTTCCCTGCGAAGCACCATTCGGGCAGTTTATAGTCGGGTCGGGATCAAACCAAGATTAGACAGCTCGAAGGCAAGTGTGCTATCCCTGCACCATCCTGTCTGATGGGGTCTACATACGCAAGGTGTTTTCATCATGGGCATTCCTGGTTGTGTTCAACAAGCCTTCTTGGCATTCATATTATCCACCTTGAAGGTGACCAGGTGGATCAAACAGTCAGTGAAGAATCAGGAGAAGTTCAAAGCATGAGGTGCAGACTATGTCCGACAATGATGGAGTTCTCATGGAATACATTTCCAGCTGATGTTGACAATGCCTTCATCGTTTAATCTCACTGTTGAAGTTTGAATCAGGATGTTCGGCGTTGCATCACTGAGGACGCTACACTTCAGAAAGGACGTTAAACTGACCCGTCCCTTCTGCTGACATTCTTTGGTAGAGGATAAAGATCATGTGATAATTTTTTCAAAGAGTAGGTGATATGCAGGTACCTTGGCCGAATTCTAAATTCCTGTGCTGATCTATGGCCCTCAAGGTACTGTTTGCACGGCATAGCCGAACCCCCAGAAATCAGCATACTCCTCATGATGATGAGATAGAAACTTTGCCTTCTAATGCAATCATATAAGATTTGCTAACCTTGATTGCTTCGTGATTAAACCCATATCTAACCAAACATTATGCATAGAGAATTGCTGCAAGCAGCTTTTTAACCATGAATCTTTTAAAATCAATGTCAGTTCACTTTATTTTATTGTCAACTTAACTTTCATGTTTCGTACCACAAATACCAGACATCTCAAGGCTTGTTATTTTGTTCATTTTCTGCCATTTACTCATAGTGAAGCAAAGTTCAATTGGTGAAGGTATTTGGTTTAAATTAGATATCTGATTTAAATGTTCAACTGCTTCCCTAGATTATTTAAACTCGAGTATATGACCATCAAAGGAGGGTGATTGGATGATTTGGGACTTGATCGGATTGGTGGGACATAGAAAAACACCATGCAATCCTGCAGTGAACAGAATAAAGAGAGATACCAACAACAACTAGGACGGCACTCGGTAGAGTGCACACCTCCACCAGGCTGAACAGTTTATGTTTTGTATCCCACTGATAGGTCGGATCTTGCCTCTGGGTCTTAACCAAAATCTAATCGGCTTGTTCTCGTCACCTACTCAACTCATCCGCCCAGTTGTGTCAGAATCCGTTCATAAATTTTTGAGATATGCTATATACCGTTTTGGCCCGAATAACTTAAAAAATCTCGGATCGGAATGTGGATGCGGATATTCACCAAATTGAATCACTTCATCCTTGTCACACACTCAATCTGGACACCAAGTCTTTTTTATGAATCCGTCTTTAACTTTTTTGAGATATCGCGTTGTATATCATTTTTGGCCCTATCTCTCAATGGTGAAGAGTCACTGAAATATTACAGTATTCTAATCCAGATCCAGATCTTCATCAAAATCTAATCAATTTGTACTTGCCAGTTGTCACACATCCAACCTGTCCACCAAATTTTTCTTAATATAGAAGTTGGAGGATTTAAATTGGATTATTTTTAATCTTCACGTCCATCTATCCACATAACTACCTCCTTTTGGCCGCAATAAACTCTTTAGTTTCAATCGGCTTCATCATTGATATCCAAGCTCTCGACATAAGTAATATTTTCAATAGAGGTAGTTTTATTCAGCAACAATCTCTATGTTTTACAACTGTATTCCAATCTCGATGTCTTCTCTTAGCAGTGTAGCACTTTACATCAATAAACCTGGTACGTGTTATTTTTTGCATAGAATGCAGGCTCATGGAGAAGCAAAATGACGGAAGCTAAAGGAGATAAATGATTTAAACAGAAGAGCAGCCAGTCGGGAGCATAAGGACATTGGACATGCATCGAAATAGGATCTGAAAGGATGAGGTGGGCAAAGAAAAAAAAAAGCAAAATGTTGGAAGATAACGGAGATATGAAAGGAAGAAGCTTTCTTTGCAACATTAAAGGAGATCGTGGGTCGGACGGAAGGACACGGTATAAGATGACTTAAATGTGACCTTGAAATGTTGACGGGAAGAGTGTGCGAGCATAGAAATTAGGAGAATAATTTGCAGGCAGGAGAAAAAAAAAAAAACAGGAACAAAAAAGAGTGCAGGTGATTTTAGAGCCCGGACTTTGATTGGCAATAAGGGGATTGCTGGACGTAATGTGCTGACCTCTTGTTTCTGGTTCAGGGCATTGTCGACGACAAACGTTCGTCTCCTTATGAGTTTATTTGAGCATGTTGAAATCCACACTGCCGGTCGGTGATCAGAACATTATGGAGAAAAACAAAAGCTGACATCTTCACCAATTATGAATTTCATTTCCTTGCTTACAATCCAAAAGAGCCTTGTTGCTCTGTGGTCTATCATGGAATCCCCCTTGTAAATAGATGCGATGCTTGCCACCTCAAAAGTGTAAGGGAAGCATCTTGTGTGAAGGACCTGTGATTAAAGGAGGCCAACAGAGGAGATGCTATTTTAGCAGAAAAAGATTTGAGAATCTGGGCACCGATGGGGTCAGGGCTCATACCATTAGTTTCAAGGCCAGACAGAAACGTGTTAACTTTCTCAGGTGGAAAGCTCACAGAGTTCAGGTGGCATTTGATACAGGGGGAAAGGTCGGGACATAAAAGGATGAGTTGGTGATCTCCACTTTCAAAGCAACTGCAAAGAAAATGTGTGAAATACTTGCAGGTGAGAGGGATGAATCAGTGACGCCTTTGAGAAAACGATTTCAAGAGTTATCACTGCCAGAGGATGAGTCCTTGGGTGAAAGGGCAGAAACAAAAGCCGCTCTGGCAAGTTGCCAGACTCGATAGAGCATGGGCATGGCTCTGATTATTGCCAGGGAAATTATCACTTTCATGAAGACATGGTCAGAGGAGACAAATCTGGCAGAGGAGTTGAACAAGACATTGGCAAGGAAGTTCATCATAACCAGGCCCAGCAATGGCGATTTCCTCATTTGTGTATATCTGGGCTGGGAAACTCACCAATTGGGCCAGGCCTGCTGTCTCACGAAAATCCTTGGCAGTTGTGCCATGGCAGGTTTTTACCGAATTGATTCCTAACCAGATGGCATGGTGATGGTAGAAGTCACAGCGTAAGAAGAGGAGAGTTAGACTCTGTGGTTAAGGAAGGATGATGTGAGATTTGGAGCGAGCACTATAAGAGCTATCTTTAGCCTCCTATTATTTCCCACAGGAAGACATTTGATCTCACATATGTGGACGTGCTCAAATTGAACATTATGATGATGCCCCACCATTGTGCCACTTATTGAGATCACATGGCTGAATCGTGTTATGACGTTGCTTGGGGCCCTTGTGGGCTTGTTTTTTGGACTTTGGTGTCATAGAAAAATGTAATCATGCTAAAATGTTATGATCAGTGATAAACGAGTAAGAATTCTTCATTTTTGGCCTAAACTTCCTTATTTGCTATAATTTTATTTTCGACCCTATTAATCAAAATCCAAGCCTTTGTGTAGGCAAAAGGAAGTCTTTTGTAAAGCACCTACTTGAGCTTGGTGGTGTTGGCTTAATGGTTAGGGTGGTGGGCTTTGGATCTTAGGGTCCAAAGTTCAAATCCTGCTCAGCTGTTTAATTAATACCAGGTGGAGTTAACTCGGCCTGTCATCCTTCCGAGGTCGGCAAAATGAGTGCCAGCATGCTGGTATACTGTGTCGGAGTGGTGACCTGTCCAGGATTGTGTCCAATAGCCAAGGAGTCTGCTTAGGCGCAACTACGCTCTGCATACAGTATGGTCCCAATCTCCTCCTCCTCCTCCTACTTGAGCACTTTACCAAATCAGTGAAAGTATAACCAAATAAAGTCATCTCAATGACTGTGTGTCAAATGCACTGTAACTCTTAATTTTGAGATGACTTCAACACTTTGGGGCTGGCAGGATAGCTTAGACGTATACACACTAGTGTTTGTGCTGTCCAGCCTGGGTTTGAATCTTGGCCCTGGTGTTTCACAGGTAAGGTGAGGCATCAATGTATCTGCCCTCCCCTGGATGTATGTTAAGCTGAGTGTCCTGTTTGCCCACATTAGTTGTTGGAGGTTAAAGATCCTGCAGCGCCATTGGCAAAGAGTAGGTGAGCTCTCACCAGCATCATGGACAAATTACAAATTCCTGCTCCGACTGATTGCTGAGAAGGCAATGGGAAACCACCCAGCATAACCCTTTTTTTAAACAGGATCTAAGGCTCGTAGTGGAGCTGCCACACACACATGTCACTACATGGACATGTAGAGGAACACACAAGATGCAACACAGGACTTGTAGACAAGACAAAAACAGCCACTAAGCTTGGGGGGAAATGCCGTCATTTCACGGAGCACTCTGGGTATGAGCGACGCCACAACAATGGCGCCACATTTCTCACCGCACACAGGGGGGCATTTCCTAAGGCGGAATGTCTCCCTCCCTATGGATGCCAACCTATGGTGATTGTCCGTGCTCTTGTCCTTTTATATGCTGAACGTCAAGTGAGGAAGCAGTACGTGCCATTTTTTTTGACTTTGGTATGACTCAGCCAGGGTTTGAACCGCCGACCTCCCAGACTTGGAGTGACCATTAAAACCATTACACCACTAAGTCTGTTAAGAAACTGCTTCAGCAGCACTGACGCTCTGTCACAAGTATGTTACACATCATCATAACACCTCATGATACATACAGCTTCTTCAAAAGGTCATCGACAGCAAATAGATGGGAAGTGTTTTGTATACATGATTGAGGCTCATGGAAGGGCGAGATGATTGATGGTACAAATAGGCAACAAACTGACAGTGGGAAATTGGACAACAGTTGTACACATCAAGCAATGGAATGAACAAGCAGGAAAAAGAGAGAGAAAGGTTGGAGGCTGAGGGGGGGGGGTGGGGGGAAAGATATAGTAACATGCAACAGGGTTGGCTTAGGCCGGGTTCTTTGGCGTAGGAATTATCATAGGTATAAGGATGGTGGATGACACGAGATGGCTTGTGTTGCACCAATTTGAATCCCTTGAAGAAAGAGTGGGATTGAACAGCCTCAGGACTGTGGGTCCCAGTTAGTTTGAAATATTTTAAAACAAAACCCATTTTTAACAGCAACATTTGCATTTTGTTGTTCTTAAAGGTGATCAAAAAGCTTTCCTTTCATCAAATAAGAAAACACATGACAGTCTAATGCGTGTATCTTATATCATCTGAGAAATGTGTTCACACCTCACAGTCCACTTCCATTATACCATGGAGAATTGATTCTGAAGGTTTTTAGCTCACAATGCTGGGATTCCATGCAGGGTCAAATCCCTTATACTGTGTTGATCTGTACGTTATCCATCAATGTCCTGCAATTCAGGTGAAAATACATCTACGTCTTTTATTGTCCCTGTCACGCATGCAATGCATGTACATGTACAAGCTCCTTCACAAGCCTTACATCACTTGAGTATAAAAAGTTTCCCACCATCATTACTGGATTTTTATCTGTAAACCATGTCTATCCCTCAGCCTAATTTAGGCTTTGCACTTGCTGAGTGTCCTAAGAACACTGTTGTGACACACTCAGAGTGTAGAAAGTGTAACATCAGAGGCCTCTAGGGGCCACAATTGTGTCCAACCAGAGCCTTATGTTGAATGTCATCACAGTTGCAGGCATGTCACATTGAGTATCGGACATATTGAGGACGGCGTGATAACTTCGTTTTAAATGACAGCGGCCACAAACCATTGCATATTCAGGGGCAAAGTGTCCACTAGATTCTATATTGTCATGGCAACGACCTCATTGTGACATTACCTGCATGCGTAAATGCCACGCAAGGCACCATTCAAATTCGCACCTCGGAATGTTGAATACGGCTCGATTTGACAAGCTATAGTTGCATTTTCAAAACGCTTGTGAAAACCTTGTAATGTCTCTTTGTCTGTCATTTGTGATAGATCTGTGTGCAGATGGAACAACACACGCACAACCTACACACAATAATACGCCCTTCTACACGATGAGTGATGTGTTCTTCTTGTGATGCAGAAATAAAACGAATTTGTTCAAATGATATACCTCGATTCAGAAGGGAAAAGCAAATAACATCATAAGGACATCAGCTTTGGAAACTCAGCAAAATAAACAAACTTAAACTTTCGACGCATCACTCAAGTTTAAATTTACACACATTATCCGCCTTGGCACTGTGTTCTTACTAAGCTTTTTTAGTTTTTACTCCCAGACAGCAATTCATTATTGTGGCGCCGCTGGCCCACATGAACCTTCCTTGGATCTACTTTGGCTGCAAATTACCGGGACAAAGCTATACTTCCTGGCTTTGATCCAGAAGCTCTTTTTTGTTTTGTTTATAACATTCTCCATTGGATTGCAAGATCATTGTGCCGAGACTCGTCGTTGGAATACAATGTTGCACGAGGTCTTGGGAGGCATGAAAAACTCCCTATGAAACTCTGTTCATGTGATTACAACGTAATCTTGTGATAATTTTTCCTTGTTGCAGCATCTTGGTTGTAAAAATTACCTCCGAGCTTTCACAACCCTTAATTCCCCTGGTGATCTCATCTTTAAGTCTGTTGTTTTTTTTTATTGGCACAATTTCTTCAAATCTCTACACGTGAAAAAGTGGGATTATGTCATTATGGTTCTATGAACCTGAACAAGAAAAATTCATCAAAGTGCTTTTGTCAATTTCATCGACATGTCACACTTTGAAGACAGGAATACCTCTTCCTTGAAAGGTATTACTTTAGTTGGACAATTAATAACTTCTCTCCTTCAATAGCAATTACATGGGGCCTTCAAAATGTTCTCGCAAATGGATACTTGCAATAGTCCAAGACTTGTCAAAAATGTAGGAGGTGCATATACAAATAAATATACATTTATGCAGTTTAAAAGTTGCTTCCGGTTTAAGATGGAGTCTGCAGTTGGGGGAGCCTCTGAAAGACACAGGACCACCCACTGCTAACAAGCAGTGTCAGCTGCTACACTGATGTCTGCAGGTCAAGCAACCAACTTATTTTTAGCATCATTAGGTATCAGTACATTTATGTATTTCCTCATACGAAATACAATACACAGTACAGTCTGTATGTGTATGTATATGTATAGAAATATATGTATATATATATATATAAATATATATATATATATATACAGGGGGCTGCAAAAGTAGGTATACAGTAATGAAAAGAAGAACAGTCCTTACTGTATACCTACTTGTGCAGCCCTCTGTATATATATTTTCATACATTGAATAAAAAAATGTATAAACATTGAGAGATGAAATCTCAAAAAACAGCAAACAACCAAACAAGGAAGGAATGAAGCCACATTACGATGCCCCAATCCTCTTCTGGTTTTGCATCATGATATATTTTGATGTTGTTCCGTCACAATTCCACAACAAAGGTAAAATGTCAAAAGATGTCATGATGGTAATTCAAAAGAGGAGTTTGGTGTCGTATTGTGGCATCGCAATGTGGTGTCATTCTTCATGGTTATTCTTCTTCTTCATCCATCACAATCCAACAACGAAAGTAAAATGTCAAAAGATGTCGTGATGGTAATCCATAAGAGGAATGTGGTGTCGTATTGTGGTGTCATTCCTGCCTTGTTTGGTTGTATTTTTGAGATTTCACCCCTCCATGTTTTTACATTTTTTACAGCGCGGCGACATCGCGCTGTTATATAATTTTTAATGTTTTTTTTCTTGTTTTGCAATTTTTTGAAAGTAATAAAATGCTTAATGTTTTATATCTTTTGTTATGGATAATATGGAGTATGGCAAAAAAAATTATATACATTGTCGAGGCTCGTATGAGAGCCAACACAAAATGCACAGCAAGGGGATCATGAGACAATAATTGCAGGAGAGCGAAGGACAAAACAGTGGGGAACAGAGACATTAGGTGGTCTATGGAAGGGAGAGGGATGGGGCGGGGAACATGGGGTATACAAGATGGACATTACAGGGACTTTCAGGAAGGAAAGCAGGGAATTTGAAGGAGGTGGGTTTGGGGTGGATTAACGGGGGTAGAAAAGATCCAGGTTTTGGATGAGGGAAGATAAGAGGTGGTGGTGCACAACTGTTTTGAAGGCCTGGAGGGAAGAATGGGATTGAACAGAGGGTGGGAGTTTATTCCAAAGGCAGGGAAAAAGAGGAATGAAAGAGTGAAGGTGAGCAGTGATTCGTGATTTTGGTAGTTTTACCAGAAGGGGGTTGTTGGCCGACCTTGAGCGCCCTGCGGAAATATGGTGGGAACATATCGCAGACAAAGCAGGGGGGTGGGGGGCGAGACCGGAGAGGAGACGGTAGAAGAGAGAAAGACCACCGACCTGCCTGCGGTGAGAGAGTGAGCGCCCCAAAGACTCAGCCTCATTGCGGGAGATACCAATCGTCCTAAATGCCTTGGTTTCCACAGCGTGAATCCGAGAAAGGTGGGAGGCAAGTGGACCAGCCCAGAGGGGAGAGCAGTACTCCAGCAGGCTGCGGACGAAAGCTTTGCATGTGGTCAGGAGATCAGGTGGGCCGAGGAAGGATTCCCAGATGGCGACTGCTTTGAAGGTCAGGTTGAAATGTGGCTTTCCCAGGAAAGATCATGGCAGATAGTGAGACTCAGAAGCTTGAAAGAAAGGACTTCTTCCAGAGGATTGTTGAGAAAGTAGATGGGGGGGGGGGTGGGTCTAAACGGTCTTTCGGAGAGACAAGTGAGAGTGTGAGATTTGTCAGGATTGAAAGACATGTTCCACGTGTTGGACCAGTTTGTCATTTTATCCAGATCTGCAGAGAATGGAGAAGCTGCGGTTTGCCGGTCTGAGGGATGTCAGATGGTACGACAGGGGGTGGAGTCATCAGCAAAGAGATAAAATAGGATTTTTCCAGAGAGTCAGAGTGATCATTGATGAAAACCAGAAAAAGAACAGGCCCAGAATGTTGCCTTGAGGAACTCCAGCCTGGACAGGAAGAGGGATGAGAGAACTCCATTTTGGGCCACACGTTGCTGCGACAGGAGAGGAAGTCTGCAAGCCATGAGTGGAGATGGCCTTGGATACCAATACTCCGTGATACTACCATACTCTGTGATACTACTGTATTCCAAGGCACTCAATTCAGATCACATTTGTGTTTCGTACATGGGATATGAAATCAAGTGAACACAATGTTTGCTGCTTTATCTCCACTCTAAGTGCATACTTACCTTAACTTGTTGTACAATTTGTGTGGCATTGCAAACCACATAGTGGGCAACTTAGTTAATAGCATAACAATTGTGCATTTTGTGAGGAAACACACAAATTTGGTACACTAGTAGCTACATATTATGAACAGATTTGATATTGGGCCATCTCAAATTCAGCTGCTGATGGCAGTGGCAGCCATTTTCCACTGCATCAAAATTTTGAGATGGCCCAATATCCAAATCTGTTCATAATATGTTAGCTACTAGTGCCCAAATTTTGGTGCTTTCCTCACAAAATGCACAATTGTTATGCTAAGTTGCCCCACTACAGTAGACAATAAACTTATAAAAACTGAATGCCATTAGAGTGCAGGTGGTTGGGGGTGGTGGGGGGGGGGGAGCAGTGGAGAGAGGGTGGTGTTGTCGATTTGTACATTCGATTTGTTTTCATGAAATGCTTAAACGATATATAAAAGTAGCCCCAGTTTGGTGTCAGCATGCGGGCCTGCCTGTGCCCGTCAAAAACAAAAGAAGAATACTTTGAATATGGAAGCATACACATTTTGAATGCAGACGGGCTTTGCATTTTGCATTTCTATTTTGATCTTCCTCTTCGTGTGTTGTTGCATTTTATTCAGTATTCAGCATCTAAAAAGACTGAAATTAACATCACATTAACAATCTCCCCCTCTTCACTCCTCACACCGCCAAATTTTATACATATCCCTAAAGTGGATACGGACTGCCTTTGCTTTCTCGTGCTTTAGACATTTTTTAATTTTATTTTTCATGTGCAGTTTTTGAAGTCATAAAATGCTTAATGTTTTATTTATTTTGTTATTTTGGGATGGATTAAGTCCATCTATGTTATTAAATTGTTTCAATACTTGTTTCTGTTGATTTGGGGCATAGTTTGGATATGTATCGCTTTTGGAATGGTTCTGTCCACTGTCCATTTTCCGCCTCCCACGATCCTGGCCTGGTTTGGTTGAGTCCACATTTATGTTCAATTTATTTTTCCAATAAAATAATTAATGTTTTATATATTTAAAAATTTTGGGTTGTGTGCACTAGCTCAGAGACTAAGTAAGTTCGTCGCATTGCAATCACCATCATAGCTTCAGCAGTTCTTGAGGTAGGTTGGGCTACAGTTTTACATTGTTTTTAGAGGGGAAGAAGAAGAAGAAGAAGAAGTACAAATTGATGATTTAGCGATCTCTCACGATGTATTTTTGGTCTATTTTTAAGTCTTGGTGGTTTAGAAAATTCTCGAGAATAAAAGTTATGGCTTTTAAATGCTTATGACTTTACTTTATAGGAGTTTATAAGCATATCATTGTGTGCACATTTGAATGGGTGGCCATTACGACCATTACTCCTTATTTATATCTAAATATAATATATATATATAATATATATAATATAATATAAATTTTATATTATTTATTATATATTTATTTATGTACAGGAGCCTGCAAAGGTATTCACCCAATCCAAAGTTCACATTTTGATGCCACCTGACTTATTTCATTATCCTATCAATCAAACTTAACAAGTGGTGCCAGGCACAAAAATCCCACCCATTTAAGGCATAAAGTTATTTTGGGATCAAATTTAAATTTGATACATCCTTAACCTGAATGTTGATTATAAGGAATAGAATAAGGAATATTTTAGTCTTAGTTTGAAGTCAATTAAACCATTTTTGACGAAGTTATGACCGTAAAATGATTTTGACCTTTTCGTGACCTGACTTTGACCTTACCTAATTTGACCCAAAAGTTAATGGGTCGTCCGAGGTTCATTACCCACCTGTGGATACAATTTGACAGTGTTTGAGCCAGACGTTTTCCCTTAAAGTTGTATTTTCGTAACCATGTTATAGTTTAATGGAAAATTTGTAATTTTGACCGATGACCATGACCCCAAAACTCGGACCCTACCGATCTTCACAAATATGCATTTTTCACTATAGGAATGGGTAGGATTATAAGTGACAATAGAATAAGGTTCACTATAAGCTTAGTTTGAAGTAAATCAGATCATTTTTGACGAAGTTATGAGCAAAAACTATTTGATCTTTTCGTGACCTTGACCTTTGATCCAATTGGACCCAAAAGTTAATGGTCTCCAAGGTTCATTGCCCACTGTGAATTAAATTTGATAGTGTTTGCTAAAGCCGTTTTGCCGTAAAGTTGCTAACAGACAGAGAGACAAACAACAGACAAAACAACCGGACGATTACAATATCCCGCTCTCGCTCCGGGGGGGGGGGGGGGGGTGATAATCAGATATATCAGTTGTATAAGTATTCAAACCCTTTGCCTATTTAACCATAAAGCCTGGTGTTGGCTTAGTGGTTAGGGTGGCGTCTTGGATCCTAGGGTCCTGAGTCAAGCCCCGTTGGCTGCTGAATTAATATACACCAGGTTGTTGACTCAACCTGTCATCCTTCCGAGGTCGGCAAAATGAGTACCAGTGTACTGGTAAGGGGGACACTGCATCAGTGGCATAGCCGCGTCCCAACCAATGACAACAGCAGCCACAGGCTGCATCGATAGAGGAAGATTAACCAATAAATCACTTCCAGAGCAAATTATTTGTTTGAAAGGTTACAAAATAAGTGTAATCGGTTTCACCTGTATGGAGTCAGTGGTTTAACTTAAAAAATTAAGCTCCCCCACTTGTATTCACCCCCTTGTCTAAGGAGTTTTAAGGTGCAGCTCACTTGGTCAACCAGCAAGGCAAACATGAAGACCAAGGAGCTTTCCAAA
>CM068966.1:32575234-32589557 GCA_035128595.1 Eptatretus atami
ATAAAGTGGTGGAGAAGCACTGTTCAGGAGAGGGTGATAATATGATTTCAAAGTCACTCATTATCCCTTTGAGTACAAGGATTACAAGGAAATTATGCACAGGAGGAGGCCATTCGGCCCATCATGCCTGCACCACACCAACAAATTTTATAAATCGATTATCAATACCCCTTCCCTTCAATGTGCAGCCTTTGGCTGCTACACTGGTATTATTTCACACTCAGAACGATGACAGGCTGAGTCAACCCCCTGGTGGCCAACGGGGCTTGAACTCAGGACCCTAGGATCCCAAGCCACCACCCTAACCGCTAAGCCAACACCAGGTTAAATCCTCATTAGAAGTGGAAGACATATCATACACCAGACTATCCAGATCAGGTTACCCATCCAAACACAACCAAGTGAAACCAAAGATTAAAAAAATTGAATGTGCTACTTCCTTATTTGATGCTCAGCATTTAGAGGACACAGCATAGACAAGCCCCATGAGTTGGCATTTATGGGGAGGAGGATATTGCTCCTTAATTTCCAGCTGAGTGCAGAGAGTAACGCAATGTCATAAATGTGGGGCCACCGCTCCCTAAAGTGGCGAGGGAAATTACGTTACTTCCCCACACTCAGTGGCTCTGTTTGTTTTCAGGCAAGTTGTCGTGTGTGTGTGGTGGTGTGTGTGTCGTGTGTGTGTGTGTGTGTGTTGTGTGTGGTGTGTTGTGTTTGTTTTGCAGCTCATACATGAACCTTGCATAGATCCTGGTTAAAAAAAAAAACATCCCTATTACAATATAACTCATCGTGTAATGTATTTATCGTTCATTCCTTTTCGTATTTGTCTTTCTACATTTTTTCTCATTCAATTGATCTTGTGTGTTTTTGCATTGCGTAACCGTGGATTTGTTAATGCTCTTCCAGGAACATTTCAGCAAAGTGTAGAAAAATATACTCGTTCCAGTGATGTGAGTAGAATCAGAGCAATGAATCAAGCACTTGCAATTGTGATGATTATTTCGAATAATGTTGTGACCATGCAAAACAAATCGTCATTTTTGGATGTTGATTCCAAACCTTACTTGAATGTACATATAATTAACTGATTATTTATTTATTGCATATCTTAATGTGGGTTCCCTGACAAGGAACTTTAATGCAGGAAGAAGCCATTTGGCCCATCAAAGCCTAGCCTATGTAATGGTTGCCAGCCTATGGTTATTTGTCAATGTTTTATCCTTTTTCTAAATGCTCAGCATCAAAGAAGGAAGCAGTACATACCATTTTTCTTTGGTATGACAATGTTGAACTACCGACCTCCCTTTGCACCATCGAGTCTGGTCTCTTAACTCTGGTTACTCGATTGTAGTTTTTTTTGGAAACCCTTTTCTTTTTTCCTTCCACCCCATGAAGTACCCCTTTATATAGCTTCAGAGATAAAATGGATAGTCCACCAGTAGCTTACCGGTTTAGATGCCACTTGCTTGCGGGAGCCTATAAAGGAATTGTGTCCCGGTTGTCTGGCTTATGGATACGTTTCACGAGAGAGAAAAATATAAAGAACTCACATTGACTTTATCTGATGTTTCCCATGGAGCTCTTGAGCATTTAGCATTCGCTCCTTTTGTTCCAATAATTCCATTGGATTAAAATCCTACCACTCTGGGGTGCACATTGTTGCTTCACAGTAATCACCTGCCTGGCATTTGGCTGGAGTGACTGCAGCAAAGTCACAGCGGGAATGAAACACTATATGGCTTGTTATTTATAGTGCTGAAAGATAATAACAATGAATGCTCACCTATTTTGAAACTGATAGACAGTATTACATTTTATTTTTACAGGATGTCCATAAAGTCTTTGTGCAACTTTGAACTTGTACAACTTTTGATATACACATGACAAAAAAACAAACGGAAAATGGTGCATCAAGGCATAATTCTTGAGGTTTGTACTCAATACAGCTGATTTTTTTTAGGCTTCGACATAACTGTTATCTTTTGTAATATATCATTCAATCCTATTTTACAACTTGTTGAACACATTCTGCAGTTGTTGCTGAGTCATTTCACGAATTGCATTTGTGATCAAAGCCCTTAGTTAATCCAAAGAATGTAGTTTTCATGAGTAAACAACAGTTTTACATAGCCCCATAAAATGTAGGACATTGGGGACAAGCCAGACGAACGAGGTGGCCAAACAAATGGTCCACGTCTACCAATCAACTTTTCTGGGAAGACATCATTCAGGAACCATCGTACATTCGAAGCACAGTGGCAGGAAGCCTATTCTAGCTGGTATAAGGTGATATGTGAAATATTTAATCGTTGTAGATTTGGAAAAAATAAATTCTACAACATTGCAAAGTAACATTAACCATCGACTGTTGCTGATTCTAAAAAAAAGACCAATGATGTGTGTCTCCCTGAAAAGAACACCGGTTGAATTTACCACTGATGTAGAAGTTGCCTCATCATAAAATGTCAACTCATCAAGAAGGAAATTGTGGATAAAACAACAACATTAATAACAGCATTAATATTAACAAAACGAGATGAATTGTGCTTTCATGCACCATTTACACTTTGTTTCTATCATGTGTACATCAAAAGTTATGAAAGTTCAAAGTTGTACAAGGACTTTATGGACATCCTGTATATCGACAACAATGCTCGGGTAAAAGCTGTATAACTTTGGGTGGATGGTCGACAAAGCACCAGAAATGCTGAAAGAAGTTGGTGAACAAAGGACTCCATTCTTCAGCTGAAGTAGGATAGTCCTCAATAAGCAGTGGTGGTATGAAGATAATTTCAAGAGCATAGAAGATACAAGGAAGCAAGAGAGACAGGAGATTGGTGAGAATATATAAAATATTCCTGGGTTGGAATGGGAGTGGAAATTAGATGGCATTGTACTGTCGTCTTGAAGGACTTGAGGGTTGAGGATGATAGGACACTTTGGAAGACAATTCCACATATGTGAAAAGAGTGGGACAAGGGAGTGAAGGTGAATCAAAAACTTAGAACAAGGGGGTTAAGAAGGAATGGTTATTTTTGGGATTAAGACATTGGATAAGGGTGGACAGCAGAACTAGCCCTCCGACCTGTCTACAGTGAGCAAGCAGTGAGCTCTCAGATGCAGCCCCTGGCCTTGAGATACAGATCAGTTGAAGATCCGTGGATTTTACCGATTCCAAATGGGAAATGAGGGAAGCCAGTTACATCAGCCCAAAGTGAAAAGCCTGAGTCCTTAGCACCTCGGATACAAACCTTATACACTGTTAATTAGCGGGTAACAGGTGAGATAGTACTTCATGCTCCAATGTACATGAATGGCAAAGTGGCAACTCACCTTGTACACCAATTTAAATGTATTTTTTGCCCAAGACAAGTGATAACTAATTGTAAGTTTGAGCTCCAAAGACCACACTTACAGGGTGTGACTAAGGAAGCATACCAGGGTAAGGAGAAAGAGTAGGAATTTTTTATGACACATTTAGCACACTTTGGCATTCTTGTTTCTGCATCAAACACAAACACACAAGGACCAAATAAGTTAGATGAACGATCAAGTGTAAGGTTTGATGATCGTATAATTCTTGATGCAAACAGAGTTAAACTATCGAGATTGCTTCTTCTTTGTCCTTTGAGACATGAGTGCTTAATGTCCCGTTCATTATTTCTTTGTGAACCACGTGGGCACAGCAGGCTGATTTCAGGTCTAACAAATGAGGGAGGTTGTGAAACTGATTGTATCATGTGTGTTCTTTAAATGACCATCCAATAGCTAAACCTTTTCAGCCTGCTGCCTCTGAAGGCTGAATACCATGAGCGGCACAAATCTATTTAACACATTGCCTGAAATTTCACCTGTACTAACCTGCAACTCCAGCACAACCTAACTGGCCTAATCAATACCTTTGCACTCAATTCAATCTATCCTGAAATAAGATACTTGCAGGCATGACATGTGGCTGGAGGATCCCTCTTTTTTGGGGGGATTCCAGATGCGCTCTATTGCTTGGTGCAAGATCGGGGTTCTTTTGCAGGTCAGAAAGCATTTAACAAAACAATAACATCATGAGGTCAGAGATTTTGGAAGAAAGAATAAATTAGTTATGCATACCAAGTAATCAAAACCCTTGGATGGCATATAATTGGTGAAGAATATTGATTATGTTCCTGTTTTATTTGGAGCTTGTCATATCTCTAACGCATAATGATTTACCTATTCCTGTTTCCCCCCTCTCTCATCCCCTCTCAAATCCTTGGTTATGGTTTAAAATTATTTGGCCTACCTGTTTCGCATTATTGATTCCAGACCTGACTATAAACTGTTATTCTGATGCACGACAGGCAGGGCATTGCACCAGGGCTGTGTTCCACCCTTCAGAAGGATGTTAACCTGGATGTTCCATGTGCTAGTATTTGTTGGTATGGTTAAAGAATGATGGTAACTTTAAAAAGTGATATTTGCCCTCAGTGAGGTTGCCTCCATGTTGACGACAAAAGGTAATTAATTGTGTTCCGATACACTGCCCAAACACCCTGGCCAAAGTTCATGTCCCAACATACAGCACCCTGCCTGAGTGGTGACATGCCCAGGGTTGGTTCTAACCTCTCATCACCACCCCCCCAACCCTCATCCCCCCCAACAACCAACCCTCCCAGCCCACCCTCCTCTCAGAAATTGTTTAAGTATAACTAATGCTCTGGAAACTTCGTTTGGTCATGGATGATGATCATGTTTAGTGTTCCAATCTTACCACACAGTTACTGATGCTGAGAACATAACCCAGGTACAAATACCATAGACCATGTTGATTTGTCCATTGTCCACAAATGTCCTGGTAATTCAACAGGCCGAGATAAAAGTGAAGATATTGAGCAAATGTCATTGGCAGTTACTGATATATATGTATATATGTACCGTATATATGTATGTATATATATGTATATATGTACCATATATATATATATATAAACAATAATATAATATATATAATATATATATATATATATATATATAATATATAACACATACAGGGTGAGTCAAAAGTAGCACCCGATTTCTGTTTTTTTGGCTGTCAGATTCTTTCTGGGAAGTCATGTTGTTAATAATGTCTTGCAGATTATTAATTTCGTAATTTATTTTATTTTTGATTTTGTTTTGCAAGTTATTGCTGCGAGGTTGGAAAGTTACTGAATTTGCACCAAATTGAACCATGAATTACCTTTCAATGAATCAACGCATTGCGGCCATGAAACATTACTACAAATGTAATGAACAACCAACGATGCGGCACACCGTTTGGCACAGGAATTCGATATTAACCCACCTCAGGGAAGAAACATACGATTGATTGTCGAGAAATTTGAAGCAACAGGGTCGGTAGCCACTGCAAAGAAGTCCGGTCATCTGAAAACGGCAACGAATGTAGCTAAGGCTGAAGAAGCCATCAGAAGACTGGAACAAAGTCCGCAAAAGTCAACTCGCCGTTTATCTGCAGAGTTGGAAGTGAGCCAATCAAGTGTTATCCGTATCCTTCACCAAAAAATGGAAACTTTACATTCCACGCTACTGCATGCCCTCAGATGAGATGACGACCCCCGTCTTCAATTTTCGAAGAGTTCTTAGCTAAACTTCATGAAGAGGACACCAATGCTAGACAACATCTGGTGGTCAGATGAGGCATTTTAAGCTTAATGGCACAATTAACAGACACAATTGTGTCTACTGGGCTGCGAATAACCCAAGAGTGACAATTGAGAAGGAGGTAAATTTACCTGGAGTGACAGTTTGGGCAGCCACATCTCCATTAGGGATAATTGGACCCTTTTTCTTTGAGGGATCTGTCACTGCAGAAATTTACCTGGATATGCTGCAAACCTTCTTTTGGCCCAGGGTACAAGATCAGGACTGTTATTTCCAGCATGATGGAGCTCCACCTCATTATGGACGTTATGTTCGTCAGTGGCTTGATGAAAACTTTCCCAGAAAGTGGATCGGCCGCCGCGGTCCGATCGAGTGGCCGGCACGCTCCCCAGACCTTACACCTCCAGATTTCTTTCTTGGGGCTCATGAAAGACCTTGTTTATCGTGAAAAGCCTCGTACCATTCAGGAATTGAAGGCTCAAATCACTGCAAAGTTTGAGAGAATTGATATCGAACTCTGCAGACGTGTGTGCCCTCTGTGCCTGCTCGGCCTGCAATTGTGCATCGATCACGATTCACGAGGTATTGCACTTTGAAAATTGCAAGTAAAACAGCTTGTACAGTTCCGTAATAATTTTTTCTTGAATAAATGGTTAAAAAACATGTCATTCATTATTTCTACCTTCTTGTACACTGTAATACAAATGGCAAACAAACAATCAACTGACAGAAATCGGGCGCTACTTCTGACTCACCTGTATATGTATATATGTACCGTATATATTTATATATATATGTATATATATATGTATATGTACGTATATAATTTATATGTATATATAATAATATATATATATATATACACATTACTATTATACATATATCTGGGAATCTGGTCGGCAGTCTGGTTACTGGTTGGCAATCTGGTTACTGGTCGGCAAGGGTCGATTCCCTCATGTATACTATCGGTATGTTGATGACATTTTTGCTTTGTTTGAGTCTCGGAGGCATGTGACAATTTCCAGGCATGGCTCAACACTCTCCATCCAGCGCTGAAGTTTACCACGGAGCTGGAATCGTCAAACACGTTACCGTTTTTGGACGTGTTGCTGATATATATATATATATATATATATATATATATATATATATATATGTATATATACATATATAACATACCACGAACACACACACACAGGCTATGGTTCGAGGCTCACAATGAGGGGAAGCACTCTAGTTCCTCCTGAACTCCTGGTCCTGAGGCCACCAGTCGCAGATCACTCCACGGCCCTGTGGGTTGTTAAGCAACCACGAATGTTGATTGTTGCTGCGAATCCTGGCAGAGTTTCTCTACTTTGCATGGTACCCTACCTTTGAACAACTGCACCAGGTGGGTTTTGTGCTCTCAAAGCACACCTCAATTACTGCCGAGCAATACAGTGGATGTGCGCTGGCTAACCAGAGCAAATCAGTGGGGTAGAACTTCCCTGCTAACAATAACATGCAGACTATGCTGGACCAATGGAGGAAAAGACACGATAAGCTGGGTACATTTTTAATATAAGCAATTTATTACAAGCGAGGGCGAGGAAAAGTATGCAGCACAATAAATCAAAGGGTTTTATACAAAAGCAATATTCGTACAGCAGTACAAATATACAAAAGATGACACATTGCAGAACTAACCCGTTGTGATCTTATACAATCGAAACTTATATTAACACGACAGGTGCCATCAGAATCATACCCGAGGAAGTTAGATAGTAATAAAGGTGAGAGAAAGTTTGAGTTGGTTTCGACTTCTTGATTACCGGGCATGCCTGGTGTTGGCTTAATGGTTGGGGTGGTGGACTTCGGATCCGAGGGTTCTGAGTTCAAATCCCACTCAGCTGTTGAATTAATACCAGGTGGGGTTAACTTAGCCTGTCATCCTTCTGATGTCGGCAAAATGAGTGCCAGCATGCTGGTATACTGTGTCAGAGTGGCGACCTGTCCAGGATTGTGCCCAATAGCCAAGGAGACTGCTTTAGCAGCACCAACGCTCTGCACAGAGTATGGTCCCAGTGGATGGATGGATGGATGGATGGATTACTGGACGAGGTCAACAGAGCTGTGCAGCCAATCACTGAGGAGGGGGAAGGAGGAGGAAAACTGAGGGTGTGTAACATGCATGGTCAGAGGGAGGTGTGGTGTGGGGTGCAGTGAAATGCAAAAATATATGTGCAGAGGAAAGTGTAAACAATGTCGGTTGGTGGATCTGGGCAATCATTGATTCTCCTTTATGCCATCCACAGAAATATCAAAAAGAACATGTGAGAAGTTAGGCTCGTGAAGTGTAAATAAGTCTGTTAATATTACACTATTCTGTCTGATACAGCACTTTGGCGCCTGGCTCTTCTGTTCTGCACTCTGTTCTGCTCTGTTCCATTCCATTCCACAACTTGGCTCCACCATCTTCGTACCTCTCTAGAAGCTCCACCATCTGTGGACCACCCCAGAAGCTCCACCATGTGTGTCTCACTCTAGAAGCTCCACTGTCTGTCTCACTATAGAAGCTCCACCGTCTGTGTCTCACTCTAGAAGCTCCACCGTCTGTGTCTCACTCTTGAAGATCCACCATGTGTGCCTCACTGTAGAAGCTCCACCGTGTGTCTCACTCTAGAAGCTCCACCGTGTGTGTCTCACTCTCGAAGCTCCACCATCTTTGTCTCACTCTCGAAGCTCCACCGTGTGTGTCTCACTATCAAAGCTCCACCATCTGTGTCTCACTCTATAAGCTCCACTGTCTGCGTCTCACTCCAGAAAATCCACCGTCTCTGTCTCACTCAAGAAGTTAAACCGTCTGTGTCTTACTCAAGAAGCTCCACCGTTTGTGTCAGTGCATGCCCTGCACCCTCTCAGACGTTCATCCACACCATGCTACATGCATCCTGCACACACTCTGTCACGTTCACACCAGGTGCCCATGGCACCCCAAGAAACCCCGGAGCCTCCGCTCCTCAAAAACTCCGCTCCTCCAAAAAAACCCCCAGGAAACCATTTCACACCATGCACCTGCTCCACCTCACACAACCTCACCTTTATCGGATTCACCTCATCACGGTCTGCTTCGAGGTACCGTATTCTCTCTGCCTACATCTAGAAGACATTATCCTGAACCTTAAGCCGCTGTCACACCTTGACGATTTAGCCAGCGTATGCCAACGTATGAAAAATTTGTCTAAAACGCTGGCACACGTTGAATTAGTTATGGGTAAGTTTTGTATACGTTAAGAGCACGCTGAAGCACGCTGGCATACGTCGTAGTACGCCGAGCTCGTCGACAAATTTTAACATGCTCACCATTTTTCGACATATGCCAGCGTATGACTCACACGTTCCGCATACGCTGGCCATAAGTTGTAGGCAGTTACGCGATCGTTGACACATGTCGACACATGTTACTTGTAATTACTCATAAGGCGAAACACGTCGAGGTAATGTTTAGCGTACCCGAACCTTATTTCTAACCTATGAGTAACGTGCTTTGACCTATGTGTAACGTATTTCCAACGCACATTGACACTTCAATGTCTAGTGCGGTTATGATTTGAATCGTCGAGCGGCAGCCTTTTAATAGGCTACGCACGTGATCGTCGGCGATACGCTGCCGTGCGCTATGCATACGTTAGACTATCGTTGGGCATATGGTTGTGAACGCCAACAACACGCTAAGCATTCGTTGGTATAAGTTATCTATATGTTATCAAACGTTCTGTGATGTTACTAATACGTTATGCATAGTCCAACTCGTTATGAATATGCCCAAAACTGGAAAAAAACATCAATAGTTCAGCGTACACCAGCGTTTTACATACATTTTGATACGTTGCCATACGCTGGCTAAAACGTCAAGGTGTGACAGCGGCTTTACATCGGGTCTCAATACATTCAACCAGCGCAGCCTTAATCCCTTTAACCCTTCCCCATATCTGGGCTTGCTCCTCTTTTACCTTAACATCCTTTATCTGTTTTATCTCATTCTGTGCTCCTGTTAATTCCTCTTTTGCTTCCTCAAGACCATTTTTGGTATTTTTCTCATGTTCTACGAGTAGTTTGTTTATGTCCTGCTTCTCTCTTTCTACTTTCTGTCCCATTTCGCTCACCTTCTCTGTAACCTCATCATGTCTCATTTCACACTACTTTTTTTACTGCTATCAATTCCCCCTTTGTTTCCTTCTCGGCTTTTGTCAGGTCAGGCCAGATTAGATCTGTGACTTGCTACAGGTACCATGTAAACCTGTACTAATCTGGTTCGTGGTTGGGTTGTCGGCGACTGAACTGTCCCCCCCACCAGGTTTCCTGGTGAGGAGGGTGTGTGGATATGGAGACCCAGCAGGATTCAAAACAAAACCTGTCAAAGGATGAACGAGCTCCATGTGAGCCAACGGCCATCCATACCTAGTGCCCAACTGTCTGCGGACATCCTCCTGATGTTGGGTTACTTTTTTTGAGGAGGTTGGAAACAGGATTTGCACTCCAGCCGCTGAAAAACCCTTCACTCCAGAGAATACAAGAAAAATGCAAAGAAATCTGAAAACCCACTCTGTGGGAGTATCTCCTGTGCAGCTGCCCATTGCAGGGCAGCTCGCTGGATGACAGCATTGGGGAAAAGTCTTTGGGATCCCCACTCTTTGGTCATAGGAGGAAAACCACGGGGTAACCTCCCAGGGTCAGATTGCGGTGTGTGTGTCAGGGTGGTGCTGAGGTGTTGTCCACTCGACAGCGGTCTCCTTGGGTTAACCAGAGACGGTCCCTTCAGGTGGGTGCCTGAAATGTCCTATCCCTAAGAGAGGATGATCAACTGTCTCTGTTATCATCTGTGCTCAAGCATTTGAAAACCGGTATTGCAGCACTCTCTGATGTCCGGAGATAGGACTGAAATCATGGTGGGTGGTTACACCTACAATTGGTCTGGTCACTCTGATGGTTACCATGCCCAATGAGTTGCTGTAGCTGTATCCAATAAGCTTACTCCAATGATAATTGAGGTAAAACCAGTCAACGAGCGCATTATGAGACTAAGGATTCATCACTCCTTGGGTGTCGTTTCCCTAGTCTGTATATGCTCTGACTGAGGCGAGTGATCTCACCATGAAGAACGCATTCTATGCCACGCTCATGTCTGTAGTTGATCACGACCCCATGCGAGATACTCTGATAGTCTTGGGGGATTTCAATGCATCGACTGGTAATGATTGGGATGGTTATGAGACATGTGTTGGTCCCTATGGGTCGAGAACTATGAAACACAATAGCACCAAGTTCCTTGACTTTGTAAGATGTCATGGACTAAGGGTGGCTGGTTCATGGTTTCAGCACCCACAGGCTCATCGCTGGACTTGGTATTCCAACACTGGTGGTGTGGTAAAGGAGATTGACCATTTGCTCGTTGATGGTTGCTGGAGCATGAACCAGAACTGCAGGGTCTATTGGAGTGCTCAGTTCCTCAATACCGAACACAGGATTGTGGTATCAACTCTGAAGTTGCAACTTAAAACCGGGAGAATGGTGCAATCCCAGCCAAGGCTGGATGTCGGCAAGCTCAAGAACGAGAAGATAGCTGAGGAGTTTGTGAACAGGCTGAGTGGGGAGCTGGGGTTCTGGAGGCTTTGGGGAATCCTGAAGAGTTGTGGAGTGCCTTGAAGACCACCATCTTTGATGTTGCCGGTGGATATCTTGAAACTCACCAACGGGCGAAGAAGAATTTTGTCTCTCAAGGGACAATGGATACCATTCAGCAGAGTCATAGAGCCAGGCTTAATGGCAGAGATGAGCTTTTCAGGGAGTTGAGGCATAAAACTGTACATGCGCTGAGGGTGGACAAGGAGGCCTATATGTGTGAGGAATCTGTGAAGGGGTCGAGCATCACCTGTGGTCAAGTGATTCTCATCCTGCTTATAGGAGAATTCACGCATTGCTTTCCTCCAAGCCCGTCCCTTGGTGTACTGCAGTTCCAGCAGAGGGTGGTAGGCTTGTGACAGAGGAGTCCGAAGTAAAGGCCCGCCAGGCCGGTTATTTTGAGCGGATGTACCAGGCTGATACACCAGCTGTTGAGTTGGATGTAAGGGGTGTTACTATCTCTTCTGCTGACCCTCCAATAAACTATGATCCACCTTCGTTTCTGGAAAAACAGGCTGCAGTGAACTGGTTGAAATGGGGTAAAGCTCCAGGGATCTGTGGCATTCATGCTGAACTTCTCAAGGCTGGTGGAAATGCAATACTCACGTCATTGCATGCAGTTCTGGGCTCTGCCTAGAACACAGCCATCATCCAAACTGACTGGAAGAGGGGCCTTGTTGTCCCTCTCTGGATAGGGAAAGGTGATCGCCAGGACTGCAACAACTACCAAGGGGTGATGCTGCTCTCAGTGCCGGGCAAGATCTTTGCTTGGATAATTCTTGAAAGGGTTCGCCATCATCTGCTTGAGCACCAGCACCCAGAGCAGTGAGGCTTTATACCAAAGAGGTCAATGATTGACCGTATCCCTGCCCTTCGTTTGTGATGAGGATGTTGAGGTTATGGTGAGATTCATTTACCTTAGCAGTGAACTCCACTGGCTGTGTACCAGAGGTCAATATACATCTGGTTCGGGCCTGGGGAGTCTTGGGTTCACTGGATCATGGGGTGTGGCAGGAGGATTGGTACCTGTGCAGGAGGATCAAAGTCCGAGTCTTCAGGTCCTTGGTGCTTCTCGTCTTACACTATGGATGTGAGACTTGGACTCTGACCAAGGATCTGAGATGGAGATTTAATTCCTTTGGTACCAGGTCTCTTTGGAGATTCCTTGGTTAAGGCTGGTCAGACTTTTTCTCCAACAAGCGGTTGCTGAGAGAGACTCAAATAAGATATATTACCTGCATCATCCGTGAGTGGTTCAAGCTGGCGTCCTATCAATGGACGTGGGCATCGTTTTCTACTGATGCGTGAATCCTGCTCACAGATTCTCCTCAGACGTAGGCAACCTCGTGAGTGGAGGAGGCCAATGGGCCGACCATGTGCCTCATGGTTGCAGCAGGTTGATCAGCATCTGAAAGACATGGGGATCGGGCCAGCATCTGCCTGGGGATGGCCAGACAGAGGTGCCTGGAGTACCAGTGGAAAGTGGATGCCCACGATATGATTCTCCGGCATGCTCCCATATCTGCTCCTAATCTGACCTGACCTCCCCTCACAGGGCATTTTGTCGTTGTTTGGTGAGGAAGGAGCCTATGGGCAGATCAGGATGGACGGTAGAGTTTCTTAGTGCTCCCATTGGGTGCACAGGGTGCTCCCCACATGTTTGGCCCACGCCTATGTAAGGACTTGTTACTGGAAATGGCCTCATTCGCTTCTGTGCCTCGCCAACAGACTCATCTCCAATACTATCAAGGGCAAGGGTATCTGGTAGTGCTTTGCAGCCACGAACATGTGCTGGACACCAAAGGGGGGCTGGAATTGAGCAAAGCGCGAAGGCTATCCATACGATGTTGAACAGATTCTAGCACCCACTTGTCCTTCAAGCTACATGCCAGAATGTTCCAAGCATAAGCATCCACAGTAGTACCCATTCTTCCATCCATTGAGACCATACTCTGTGCAGAGTGTTGGTGCTGCTTAAGCAGTCTCTTTGGTCATTGGGCACAATCCTGGACGGGTCGCACTCCTGCACAGGATACACAGCAAGCTGGCACTCATTTTTTCCGACCTCGGAAGGATGACAGGCAGAGGCAATCCCACCTGGCATTAATTCAACAGCCGAGTGGATTTGAACTCAGGATCCAAGGATCCCAAGCCAACCACCCTAACCTCTCTCTATCGAGTGCAGCCTGTGGTGCTGGTTGCATCATTGGGTTGGGACGCGGCAATGCGCTGATGTAGTGTCCCCTTACCAGTGCACTGGTACTCATTTTGCCGACCTCGGAAAGATGACAGGCGAGTCAACCTCCTGGTGTATATTAATTCAGCAGCCAACAGGGCTTGAACTCAGGACCCTCGGATCCCAACCCGCCACCCTAACCACTAAGCAACACCAATGTGCAGTCGTATGTGGCACCCATTATTCCCCACCATCTCCAAAGTGTAGTGGTTGGCGTCCATGGTGGTGAGTGTGGTTGCAGTGTTTGTAGCAGTGGTGAGTTATGGAGTGGTGGCTGAGGTGTCATAGCGTTGAGTTATGGCAAGGTGGTTGAGGCATCATAGCGGTTGTGGCATTTAATGGTGAAGGTAAGCGAGCCAGGATTGATGTAAGGATTTTTATAAAGGCATTGTAGTGGTTGTAAAATGTTGTAGCATTATGGTCTAAGTCTCGAGAAGGTCTGAGGTGAGTGTTTGTTTGATAATGGCACGAGGTTTGAATGGGAAATGGTGCACGTATGCAAATAGGCTACCTCTTGGTGTGGTCTGCATGCTTGCATGAAGGAATGGAGGGGTTTGTGTGTGAAGTAAAATATACAAGATAATGAATGGGAAGAAAGACCTGCCTAATAGCTCTCGCAATACATTTTGTTCCATAAACCCATGATACATAAGGGAAGGGCTGTCTAAATCGGATGCTCATGAAATAACCGTCTTGGGACCGCTATATGTTGTGTGCCATTGCCTAGGGGAGTGCCGGCTTCACTGAACTGCAACAACATATAAATATGTATATATATAATATATA
>CM068966.1:32594443-32604639 GCA_035128595.1 Eptatretus atami
CCTTGGGAATACCAGCGTGTTCACGAATAATTGATAGGTCACATGGTCTGGCAGCCATATTGGATTGAATGAAATTTTTTTTAAAATTCTTTCTCTTGAACCGCTTGAACAATTATGATCTAATAGTGATGTGGAATATACATCTTAAATATCAACCTGATCGGACACATGGTCTGGCAGCCAGGATTATTTATGTTTTTGAATCTGGGTTCCTTTTTTCAATTTTTATAAGGCTCACTTGACTATGCCTGGATGGGCTTGAGGGTAGAGGAGGAGCAGCTGAAACCGAATCCTATCCACATTCCTCCTGATGGCTTAATCTTTGCTTTTTGCTTGTTCGGGATCCTTCTGATGACTCCAATGCAGTACTGTACTTATTTGGTGTTCTATTTCATTTGAATTGAACTTATTTTAATCCCGTTCTGAATTTAATTGAATAATAATAAACGGCATGGGTCAGGGTCAGGGTCAGGTGTCCAATCAAAGCGGGGTTGCATCAAAGCGGGACATCACTGCCAGCAGTTATAAAGTGGCAGTTCTAGTTATGTCTAGTATTAATTACATAACACACCAGTACACGAACACCACACAAGATACATCACTCAAAACTACACAAAACACACCAGACAAAACAAGTCCTGGCGAGGGTCTGCAATCTCTGATTGCTCTTTTACTTGTTCAGATTTTATTCTACAGATGCAGATTGCTGGAGCAACTTGCAGTGAAAAAGGATATTTTTGGATTTGGCAGAAAGGAGAGGTGTTGGGGACTGGGGAAGGGGGGGGGGAGGTTAGGGTGGAAACATAGGCCTTCTTCCCCTCCACAACCCATACCTCTTGTGTGTGAAATATGACAAAGTAACCAATTCAATATATATATATAATATATATATATATATATATATATATATATATATATATATATAACACACACTATCTGAAGTTTCACATGATGTTGAATGACATTATCTGCAGCATTTCCCGGCATGGCCTCCACCACACACCCACACTACCAGTGAGTGCTTCATCACCATTCTCTTTTCTCGTTCATTAAATTCCATTTATCCAATGCACAAAATTTCGCTTGCATAGAGCTTGTCACCTATAATTTGTGGAGTGCACAACCCATTTGCAAGCATGACTTATTTGTCAAAAAATTTTTTCCCCATTTTTCTTCTTTTGTATCGTGTCGAGGTTCAGAGATGAGATAGAATACAGAACGGATCAGGGTGTAACTGAATGAAAAGAATAGCAGAAAGAGAGGGGTGGGGGACACAACAACACCAGAGTTGAGGGAAAAAATAGAGGACGACTTGGAGAAATAAGGGATGTGTGGGAGAATGAGGCCAAGGGGTGGCCATGGGGGAGGGGGGTGAAGGGGAGGGGATGAACAAGATTGATGCAGCTGCAAACTCTCAATCACAGTGGTGTGGGGAAAAACCGGAAACTCAAAGAGAGTTGGGCTTAGGGAGGGTTAGTGGAGGTAAAGAAAGAAGATCATTCCACTCTAGATGGTGTGAACATCTATCTTCAAGCCCTGGAGGAAATTATGAAATTGAAGGAACTGTGAAAGTTGTTTCCACAAGTAGGGGAAAAAAAGAGAAATTAATGAGTGGAGGTGAGCAGTGAGTCTGGATTTTGGGAGTTTCACTGGAAGTAGGATAAATGGCAGACTGTGTGCCATGCATAAATCTGGTGGGAGGAAGGAGGGAGTGACAGAGCATGGAAAGGGCAGAGGGTGCAAGACCAGAAAGGAGGCGGTAGAAGACAGAGAGACCACCAACCTGTCTGTGATCCGAAGTTGATTGGCCCAGAGACTGAATTTCATCACAGGAGATTCCAATGATTGTGGCGGCTTTGGTTTCCACAGCATCAAGCTGCGCAAAATGTGAGGCAGGGGCGCCAGCCCACAAAGGAGAGCATTACTCCATCAAGTTGCGGATGAAGGCCTTGTAGGTCGGTAAAAGTTCAAGTTTGCCTAGGAAATTTGGCAGGATTGAGGTTTGTGAGATTTGTCAGGATTGAAAGATATATTCCAAGTGCTTGACCAGTTCATTATTCTACAAGGACTGCAGAGTGGGACGAGGCTGCTTTTTTGCTTATCTGAAGGATGATTGATGTTATGGCAGAGGGTTGAGTCATCAGCAAATACATAAAGAGGATTTTCCAGAGAGTCAGAGATATTGTTGATGAAGATTAGGCATAGGATGCCAGACTGTATCGAATGCCCGAGATATTCTAGAGAGATGGCCCTGGTCTCATGTTTGACATTGAGGGCCTCCATCTATTTGTGCAAGAGCAGAAGCAGCGTGTCCAGGGTAAATTGACCAGGTCTGTATCCGAGCTGATGGTTTGACATCAGGCTATTGGAGGAAAGGAAGGATTTGATGGAGACTGCGATGATGGATTCCCTGGCATTACTGATGATTGGAAGTAAGCTGATAGGTCTGTAGTTAAGGGGATCAGTTTGTGCACTATGTTTATTTAAAGCAGTGATGTTTGTTGACTTCAAAGCAGATAAAAGATGACCTTCGGCAAATGATAGGGTGAACAGATGAGAAAGAGGATGTGCAAGAGCAGCAGAGCAGGATTTTATGACACGTGCTATGATTCCTTCCGGTCCAGTTGCAGACTCAGAGTCGAGGCTTGCCAGAAACTTTTCCACTTTCTCTGGTGAAAATGACACAGAGTCAAGGTGCAGTTGGGTGTGACTTGGGTACAGAGAGTGAGGGGTTGGGGACACAAGACTTGGAAGAAAAGATATAATTGAGGCATTTGTGCCTTCTCACTAACAGAGTCAGCTATGGTACCATTTGGAGAGAGGGGGAAGGAATGGAGGGGGGAACATTATCCCAGAGACAGAATTAACAAGGCACCACCAGGTTTTTTTAAAGGAGACAAGTTTGAAAGTTCAGTTTTGATGTTGGCCAGATGGTGTTTTTTGATTCTCCTGAGAGAGAACAGTCAACTTTTCCTTCCACAAAGAGGAAACTTGTTGTTTCAAGGCAACTACCTCACCACAGGATTCAGTGTACCATGGGCAGGAGAAAGGGTATGACAACTGAAGATGAGATGGGATTAATCGATGAAGATCCGTTCAGCCATCTCTGAGAAAAATGGTGACACACAGACAGACACAAAGACAGACACGCAGACAGACAAACAGCTCTCTTATCTTATAGATAATTTTTCCAGCAATGATCCCTGAGGTACCCAACTATTTACATCTTCCCAGCCAGACATCCACCCTCTCACAGCCCCTCTTTGCTTCCCACCACTAAGCAAGTTTGCAATCTATCTAATGATGTTATCAGCTACTCTGCAAGCCTCCACCTTATCTCACAACCTCCCATGTGGTACTTTTATTAGGGTACTAAACCTTTCAGGCTGGGGAACCTGTTGTTTTTGATCTGTTTATTACTCTCACCAGAGGAGAGGGGTCCATTAGGGTCCATTTGTTTGTCTGTCTGTTTGTTTGTTTGTCCGCACAGAACGTGATTATTGTTTTTCTCTGCAATCGCTTGTCAGATTTACACAAAATTTTCATCATCGGAGCGAATATTCATGTGGAATGTTTAAATGATAATTATGACGTCATAGGTCACGTGGTGTGGCATCCATAATGGATAAAAATGAAAAAAAAATTGGACCTCTGTATCTCCAAAACCGCACCATGGAAGAAATTGAAACTTGGAACATGGCAAGTACTCCATGTGGAGAATAAGTGTGACTTTTTTTATGATGTCACGGGTGCCTTCGTTATGATGTCATCATTGTATACATAGAATGCAACATCCGATCAGTATGAAAATTTATTGAGGATCATATAGGTATATATTGGTCGACAGGAAAATTGGTCAACATCAGTCACGTGGTTCGGCAGATATATATTTTATATATATATATAATTATATATATATATATATATGAATTTTTTTTTTTAACCTTCAAAAATCTTCTCTGAAATGGCTGAAAAGATCGAGGTGAAGCTTTGCAGGTGTGACCACCTATCCATGAGGAACAAATAGTTCCACCTAATGACATCATAGGTTGCATGGTTTTGGCAGCCACATTAGATTTACCCTAAAACCTTTTAACATTTTTCTGCAGAATGGCTGGACAAATTGAGGGGAAACTTCACACACATGTTCCCTCAGCCTTGGGGATACCAGGGTGTTCACAAATAATCGATAGCTCACATAGTCTGACAGCCATATTGGATTGAATGAGAATCTTAAAAAAAATTATTTCTCTTGACCCACTTCATCGATCGATGTGAAACCTCACAATTATGATGTCATAGTGATGGGGAATATATGTTTTCAATTTCAATCTGATCCAATGCATGGGTCTGGCAGGCAGAATTTTTTTTTTTTAACCTGGGTTCTCTGATTTTTTTTTGAATAAGGCTCACTTGACTGCGCATGGATGGGTTCGAGGGTAAAGGAATAGCAGCTGAAACCAGAATCCTATCCAGGTTCCTTCTGATTACTCCATCTTTGCTTTTTGCTTGTTTCAGTTCCTTATGATGACTCCAATGCATTACCTATTTGGTCTTCCATTTGATTTGAAATGAATTTATTTTAATCCCATTCCGAATTCAATTGAAGAAAGAGGACGTCATGGGTCAGGTATCCGATCAAAGCATGGTTGTATCAAAGCGTGACATCAAATGCATTTGATTATTTGTGAAAGTAAGAAGATCATTGATAATAAGAAGGATGAGTGTCGGAGATGAGACAGGACAGGGCAGAACCCTGAATGACACTGCTCTTGGTAGGGAAGGAAGGAGAGGTTGAACCATGAATAATTATGGAGATAGAAAGGCCGGAGAGAAAGCTAGCAATGAGCGAGAGCAGAGTGAAGGAGGAAAGCCAAAAGGTAGGAGCTTTCAGATCAGATCCAAGTGTCACACGCTATCAAAAGCTTTTGAGGTATCAAGGGCTACAACAAATGATTCCCCAAAGTCTCTCAGAGAAGACTACCAGACATTCATAATATAGAATAGGATATCACCATTAGATCTCACCTTGTGAAAGCCATACTGGTGATCATGGAGAAGACTGTGAGATTCAAGATGCTTGAGGAAATGAGAATTGAGAAGACGTTCAAAATCTTTGTAAATAGTAGAAGTCGGAGCAGTCGGAAGGTAGTTGGAAAGGTTTAAACGATCACCCTTCTTTAGAATAGGCTATGCTAATGCATGTTTCCAGGTAAGAGGAAAAGGTTTCATTTTTGAACAGAAGCAAAATAAATGAGCAAGCACAGGTGCATGTTCTGAAGCAAACTCCTTCAAGATATGAGGAGGAATGCCATCGTGCTTGTGTTCAAAGAGAGATACTTTTTTGCCTGTATGAATAGAGATAATAGATAGAGACGTAGAATTTGTAAGGGGTGTTGGAATGTTAGAATCACCAAATGTGGAATTAGAGGAGAAAAGAGAACCAAAAAGAGTTGCTTTGTCAGTAGGAGAGACAGCTGCAGTATCATCAGAAAGGAAAGGTAGTGCGATTGAAGTTGTTGGAGATACTTTTGGCTAAAGACCAGAAGGAACCTATTCGTGAAAGAAGAAGAGAGGTTGTCACACTTCCTTTGGATAAAGGAATGCTTCGCCTCGTGAAAAATGTACTTGCAATGATTTTGAGTGGAGATGAAGGCTGGATGTGAGTCAGAGGAAGAATACTCTTTCCAGGTCTGATATGCTACATCCCTTGCACGAATAAGCACAGAGCAAGAATGGTTGAACTAAGAATTAGAAGAAGATATAGTCTTAAAAGAGAAGGGGATGTAAGCCTCCATTCCTGCAACAATAACTTCAGCCATAAGCTCTGCAGACAGAAGCATCACCCGAGGAGAGGCAGTAATCTTCAGAAGGTATTTCAAAATGTAATCTCCGTAAGCCAGTCCGGTCAGTGCTATTAAAGTGCCAATATTGGCATTTAGAGAGAGTGGTCAGATGAGGAGTGATAAGTAAAGATATATTTACAAGAGTGTGGTCAGAAGAACCAACCTTATCAAATGCCTTCTGAAAGTCAAGATGTACGACATCCACTGCACTTCTCTTATTCATCCAGTTAGAAACTGCTTCATAGAACTCCAATAACTTTGTCAAACAAGACCTCTCTTTAGTTAACCCATGTTGACTACCTTTAATTAATTTGAAATTATTCAAATGGTTCCTTATCCGTTCCTTCATTAACGTCTCCAACACCTTCCCCACACCTGAAGTCAAGCTAACACACCCGTATTCCCCAATTCTTCTCTGGATCCTTTATTAAATAATGGTGTTACATTTGCGACTGTCCAATCCTCTGATACCTGTCCTGACTCCAATGAGCTGTTAAAGATATCCACTAATACCGCGCTTATCTGCTCTGCCACCTCCCTCAAATCCTCTTGGATGCAAATTATCCGGTCCTGGAGCTTTATCATCTCGTTTCTCGCTGTTTCTTCACTTCCTCTACTCTTACTTGGATCTCTTCTAAAAAAAAACAAAACCCTTGCTCACCCCTGAGATGAATACTCTCAGCTATCGCATGTACCCCTGACTGATCCTGCGTAAATGTGGAAGCAAAATAAAGTATTTAATAATCCTCTATCTCACGCTCATCATCTCCCAATTCTCTTACAGTATGCTCTTCCTCAATGGGCCCACACTCTTCCTAACCATTTCCTCACTGCTTATTTCCTTAAACAATGTCTTGCTGTTTTTCTTCATATTTTTAGCAATGTCCTTTTCATTTTCCCTTTTGACCTGCCGAGTTATTTTCTTCACTAGGCTTTGTTTCCTCTTATACTGATGTGAGTCCAAATCTAGTCTTGTTATTTTTAGCCACATCGCGTTGCGAACGCTGGCTCTAAGAGAGCTCCGCGTTGTTCTTATTCTTCTTGTTCTTCTTCTTCTGGTGAAGACAAAACCTTTATGACGCGGCTCTTGGACACATTTGTCCTTGTTTACTTAGGCCCGGGGGGCCCCCCCCCCCCCCTTTTAAAAAGGTTCCCAAACATTTGCTCTACGGCGAGGATACGGGCCCGTACGCCCTCTGAATTGACAGAAAGTGCGGCGGCCACAGAGTTTCTGCGGTGGCCTCGGGGTGGCCCTACGCTGTTTGGCTATCTTTTACAGGCCATAGAGGTCGCCGTGGAATTATAACGCGGAGTTATAACTTTTTTCATTTCTACGTTCGCCGTAGCAATTCGACAAGCCGAAACAAAAAAACTGGAAAAAAATAAAATAAAATAAATTAACCCACTCGTTACCGTCCGTCTGGCGCACGTTTGCCTTAGGGCCCCCCTGCGGTCGCCTTGCGGGCACCTTGAGGCTACCTTGCATCTGCCTTGAAAATTCTATGGCCACCGCAGGGCCCCCTTAAGGTTCACCGTGCGACATCAAATCAAAGACCGTACAGCAACCCCACGTTTTCGGTCTCCACAATTTATAAATACCCCGTGCGGCTCCCCCGAAAAATAAAAACATATGTGACTGCTACATTGTGTGACCTGGAAATACTGCGGCCGCCGTATTATTGCTAGTGGCCATAGATTTTGGAGACCCCACGGCCGCCGTGGCAAATGTGACTTAGGCCTTAATGAATACCTTCTGCTTATCCTTAGTTACGCTGTTCTCCATGCTCAACCACCCAGTTCTCTTTCTGCCTCCACATTTACACCTCACGAGAAAAATCTTGCATCCTACACACTTGCTCTTTGAAGTTTGCCCATTTCTCTGATCCAGACCACCCACTCATTGACTTTGCCAAATCTAAAGCTCCCAAATCACTTCTCACACCCACGAAGTTTGTCCTAAAATCCAACTTCATCACACTACTATTTTGAACGTCACATCTCAGCAAAATAGTTGCGCTTACTAGTCTACGTTATGGTCGATTGTCTCCAGATGTTCTCCCACCTACCCCTCCTGTAGTGGATGATGAGGCAGAGGAACCCACGTTGATGGTTTTGGCACAGTTAATGGATGTGAAGGGGAGTTGATGGTCATGTGCATGGGACCAACTGAAGTTCTCGGACAAATGTCACAAGTGGGGTGAAATGAGAGGCTGTTTAAGGCACGGAGGAGATGGGTCGAACATTTGTGAGTTAGACAGGTTTGGGAAGTAAATTTTGTGAAGAAGAAGAAGAAGAAGAAGCTATGGGACATTCCTGATGGAGAAATTAGGCAGCGGAAGAATTTTAAAATGAATATTATTAAAAGCTTTTAAAGTCAGAAGCAAATGCAATTAGGAGGAATCATTTGGGAGGCATTGAGATAGGAAGAGATAAAGAATGAATAATGGAAGGAAATAACAGGTTGAATGAGTTCCAGATTTTAAAAGATGCTTGGTACTACAAAACTTTAATATAGACATAAACAGAGACATTTTGAAGGGCATTATCATAAAAAGAAAACCACAAAGCTTTTTCTTTGTGCTCTCTTCAGGTGAAATTCGCACAAAGTGAGTGAGTAATGATGAAGAACAGTCTAATAGACGCCTATCAACAAAGTCAATTCTGATTTGACGTTCTCTACTGATGCATCATCAGCTCCCAATGGTCTAGGTGGGAGGAGCCTGTACAGTGTTCAGCTCTCCAATTGGAGGTTGCAGAGTTTGAGGCATGGCCGCTAAGGCTGTTGTAGAAGTCCTCTACTCAATATCTTGAATGCATCCACATTATAATGTTCAGCAGTTTGCATTCTCAATGAAATGCTGTCCAATAGCAGATGCACAGGATGTTGGGATTGATGCTGGGACCTTCCTACAAGCGCGTACCGGCTGTATTTGTGTACCAATTGTGTTTTTCCTGATGGACAAAGGGACATGCTGTTTGATTCTGTCAGTCAGAGTCTGGGTAGTTCTGCCAACATACCGAGCATCACATCAGCAGTTGAACTCATGAATAATATTGCTAAGTTTTGAGGCAGGCAGAACATCATTCTTAACTGCAGGAATCAGTTGTCGAGAGGTGAAAATCACTCTTGGATGAACAGCCAGATACGTGTTTGAGACACATCTTTTGATTTGTTCCTCATATCTTTGTGACATTTTCCCTTTCCAAGGAATTTTGATTATAGACCGGGCACTTTTCAGGACCCATCTTTCGTTCATCTATAGTAGTGAGGAATTTGTGCATAAACCTCCTGATGAGACTCAGGATATCCATTCTCACTGAGGATGCTGGCAATCTTGTCCATCTCTGTATGAAGCTTGGAATTGGAACATATCCTCTTAGCTCGACTCACTAATTATACATTGATCAAACCAATCTTGTATCTCGTTGAACGAAAAGAGTCCCATCGAGTATACTGGCCGGTGAAAGTGGGCTTTCTATAGATGGACGGAGTAAATGAAGATGCAGATCTCTCCACCATGACGTCCAGAAAGGGGAAGCAATTAGAACATTCCAATTCCGTCGTGAATTTGAGGGCAGGATGAAGATAATTCAATTCATTCAAGAAGCGGTCACAGAATTCACGAGATTCAAACAGGCAAAATATGTCATCCACGTATCTGTAGTATTACGATGGGGATTGAGTTACCTGGAACTTGGTCAACTTTTGCAGTCTTGATAGTCAACAAAGATGTTTGCTTACGTTTGGCTCAAAGGAGAGCCCATGGCCACCCCATCAATTTGGACGAACATAATGTTATTTAAGCTAAACTCGACATCTCTTGCAGCCATGTTCATCAATTCCACGAAGAAGATTCAGAAATGGCGGATGCTCAAGTTCCGTGTGATACAGCAATGTGCGCAAATATCGATAGACTCTGTCAAAGGGACATTTGTAAACAGGCTATCAATGTCAAAAGAACACATTACATTCTCCAAACCAGTAGGACGTGTCTCCGTGATGGCATCAGCAAAAGTGAAAGAATCTTTGATGATGAACCTGGAGACCGACTCGAGCGCTGGTTGCAGTAACTCTCCCAGCCATTTCGCCAGCTGATGCTGGGCAGAGCCGACCATGGACAGAATTGGTCTCAGTGGAACATTCTGCTTGTGAATCTTCGGTAGACCGTACATTCTCGGACGAAGAGAGCCTACCGGCTTGATCCTCTTGTAATATTCCCTTGACAGTTCACCACGTTTATGCAGTCGGAGCAACCTCTTACCGATTTCATTCTCCAAGCGTGACGTACGATCCTGTGTGTCCACGCTTCCCAGCTGAGGAAACTTGGACTGATCCTGTAGGATAACCAA
>CM068966.1:32604794-32618288 GCA_035128595.1 Eptatretus atami
TCCAGAAAGATCGTTTGGGGCCACACAGTTAGTAGCATATGCTAAATCACGGAGTCGAGACTTCATCGCCTGATCGCTTGAAGGGAAACTGCATAATGTTTACTCAACTGCTCATAAAGAGGCTCAAACTCTGTAAAAAACTCCCTCTCTTTTAATGTTGTTGTTTGGAATGCTGGACCCAAAACCATGAGCGAGAACAAACCTCTCGGTGTCAGATAGGGTATAGTCCAATCAGAATTGATTTTGTTGATAGGTGTCTTTTCGACTGTTCATCATTACTCACTCACTTTGTGCGAATTTCACCTGAAGAAAGCACAACGACAAGCTTTGTGTTTTCATTTTATGATAATGTCCTTCAAAATGTCTCTATTTATGTCTATATTAAAGTTCGTGATTTGTTGGGTGAAAATGAAAATATATAAATATATAAAATATAAAATATAAATAATATAAATATATAATATATATATATATATATATATATAAATATATAAATATATATATATATATTACTAAAACTCTCATCTTGTATATATGTATGTATGTATGTTCTCCGAAATACAGCCAAAACGGTACACGATAGCGCAAAAATTTTCAGCCCACCTTACTCACCATTTCCTGTGTAGGCAGTATCAAGTTTCATTCAAATCGGGCAAAGAAAAAATTATTAAAAAATCAATTCCCGATTCAGTCAACTACTCTTTGGGATAATTCATCAATGTAAACAACTTCAGCGTATAGTTCGCTGGAAATTCTTTTATTATTTTTTTTTTTGAACTGATTTTTTTTTTATCAATCGCTGTCACAACAGGAACCCAACGGGTTCACGGTCGTCTGATATATATATCGACAATATATATATATATATATATATATATATATATATATATATATATATATATATATATTGTTGCAAATCTGGAAGCCATGAGCCACACAACATACAGGTCCTATAGATCAGTTATATCGGTAAGTACATGTTGCCAGTTCGGGTCCCGTCCCTGGTCTAATGGGTAATTAAATGTTCCTGCGCTGTGGAGTTATTTTGATAGTTCGGGTTTTTTGTTTATTTTTCACCAACATCAACGCCGACCACACCGCATCACCCTCACCTTCACTTCGCTTCCTTCACCTCGATCTTGCCGACGTCATGGGGCGGAATTCAAGGAGGAGCCGCGCGGCAGCCCTCGACCAATCAGCGTGCAACAAGTGAGGTGATCGTTGCCTGGCCAATCAGATCCCCGCGACAGGAGGAAAGGGCTCCGCGTGATGTCACCACGCCCCCGGGCCAATCAAGGAGCTTGCCGCCCGTTTTGGCCAGTGAGAGAGACGAAAAGAGCGATTTTGCATGCCAAAACCAGCCAGTGAGAGAGGGAGGGTCGCGAGGAAGGCCCCCCCCCTCTGAAGAGGGGGGTATAGTTATAGGCGCGGTCTGCACGTTCGTTGTTCTGGTCCTGGCAAGAAGTGTGCGCATGGGTTCTTAGAGTTCTGGCAGAAGCACTGCGCACGGAGTTCTGAAAGCGTCCGCGCACGAAGTGGTCAGGTGCCACGGAGGGTCTTCTCCTGCCAGCTTTCGCCCTGCCGACTTCCGTTCGCCTGGAGCCCGGTCGTGAGGGTTTCTGGATCGCCTGGATCTGCTGGGGTCCAGTTCTGCCCGAGACCTGGTCCTGAAGACCGCACGAGGCGGACAGGTCCGAGACAGGCCTCATAAAGACCATTTGGTCGATTATTTTTGGGTTGTGTGCGTGTGTGTGTTCGTGGCACCAGTCAGAAAGTAGGTGAATTGTATAAGTGCCGTGCTGTATATACGTGCCTTTAATATATAATCGGTTTAACTCTGCTCTTGCATGCTTCCTCGTTCCCCAACTATTATTATGAATAAATACCCCGATTGTTTAAATGTTTCAGCTCGTTCGTGTCCTTTCATTCACTGGCTTAGTGTGCTGCGTGTTGGGAAATTAGCCAGGCTGTTGCCGCTGTAACAGGATATTTGGACCGACGGATCTCGGCGATCAAACCGCTCGGATTGCACATGGTTCGAGTACGCTAAGCGGCTCATTCCGTATGAGCATCGTCGAGGGTGAATTTCCCCGGTAGGTTGGACCACGTGGGTATTTAGGTAAATTGAAATTGGCAATCGACCCTACCCCACGTGGTCTGTCTATTGGCGAACTTCGGTCCAAAAAGGGACCCGTACTCTTCGGACTTTTCCGAAGAAGTACGATCTAAATTCCGGGCGATCGGTCGAGCCGACTCTACTACTCCATCTGGTGGTCGTGCTCGCGGCGACCCGGCCCCGCAACAATATATATATATATATATATATATATATATATATATATATATATATATATATATATATGTACGCATATATTTGAAGCGAGGAGATGGAAATAAGATAAAGTTGAGGCGTGTGAAAAGGATGACAGGATAAAGAAACAGGAAGAAGGCAGGTGATATCCAGTCAGAGAGAGAATTGGCACGCCCATTAGCTGAGGTCTTGGCTCGTGGGCCAGACACTTACAGGGAAACAAATTTGACAACACACCACAACAATGTATGGTTAAACGCAGAAAATTGGATGAAGACATAAACAGAAACACAGGGACGAAACAATGAAAGAAAGACAAAATGGATGTGGTCGGAAACTTAGCTTTGATAAACTGGAAGGAGACTGCACGAGTTTACGTCCAATATGCTTAGACCCGAATCGGAAGAGTTGTGTGGTGTGTTCTTTCTGATAATACGGCACTCCACAGTAACCATCTGTGTGGGAGAAGTCCAATGGCTTATTGATGAAATTCTCATGAGTGATGAGCTCATTGGGTGGTGCAGTTCTCAGCCAGATGTGTCTCGACTCATCAACTCTGCAGCTCACCATAATTTACACCACACAACTTGTGTGAGATCTATCAGTGAGTACAACTGAATTAAGAATGTAATTTTTTCACATGATGCTGTTTTATCAGCTCATTTTATGCACTATCTCTTTTAACAGGCATAACCACTTTGTCCACAAGGAATTTGATGTGGTCCGCGTAAACTGCTCCGTCTCATTTTCCAGTGGTTAATATATTTAGGGAAATCCCACCAGTGTCGATTGCTCTCTAGATATTAGGTTTTCTTTCTTTGATTCTTGGTGTAACATCTAAAACTGTTCTCCCCGACTAATTTAAATCCAGGTGTATTTGGACTCGCCCACATTACATATGTCTGATATATTCTGGGGAAGGCCATATTTCCCCACTTTTCTCCTCCCCTAACCTCAATCTCAATTTGAGTTGAGGTTAGAGCTATTAGGCTTCCTTTTATGGGTGAGTTAGCATCATGCAGAATATTCACAGGGTACCATGTAGGTTAGCCAAGACTATACCTTGTTATATAACTGGTCAGGGAGGAAGGATTTAGGCTGTTATTTTTAACCAGCAGCAGTATCGTTATTAATACTCTCCATTTCCCCTACAAGACAAAAAACAATCTGATCGACACCTGGATGGTTTTCTATTCCCTGGAGTTTCTCCTTCCGCGACGAACCAATCAAACAAGCATCCGGTTGCGTTGACTGTGGATTAGTATCGTGCAACGGTCATCCTCCATCATGTGCGCAGCCTGTTTGTCACAAACAAAAAGGCTTGTGTAGGTTAATACAAGTCCGTGGAGCCTGTAATTGAAGTCGAACAGGTCATACGTTTCCTTGACCCCTTCAAAAATCCTCACTTTGAATCCTCTTTCCTCTATAGAACCACAATAATGTATTTGTGGTGTTAAGCAAAAATGCTTTATAGTTTATACAAAACATTTTCCTGTATTCACATGCTGGGAACACAAAGCTTGTTATATTGTTTTTGCATCCGACACAAATTATGGTAAAATGCTTTTTGAATTCTAAAAACTACTTTGTGATTCAATGAAGTGTTCGTCACAGGTGCGCATTTAAATCCAATCAGCTGCCACATCGTCATAATGACCCCGCCCATTCCATTGTGTGGGAGAGGCTGTCGTATGGGGTGTGTGTATGTGTGTGCACGTGCTTGCTTTTCTGCTCAGCAGCAACAATGGCCATCCAATTTTGGTTTGATGGTTTGGAAGCCAATTGAATGCGTTACGAAATGAACAGAGCTATCAAATTATTTATGTAAATATAATGACACCTTTGTTCTACCCACCCTCTCTCCACTCCACCTGCACCCCCTTCACCCCACCTGCACCCACTCCAATCCATGGTATTATCTGGAAGTGCCTTTCTCTTCTCTCTTCTTTCTCCTCTCTTCTCTCAATTTTCTTTCCTTCACTCTGTAAACTCCAGACTAAAATACTCCCTTAACCTCCTCTTGCATATTTTCATTCTTTCTCTTCATTTGCTCAATTTTTCTCACCCCCACCCCTCGAATCCCTCTTCTTTTTACCTCTCTCTCTCTGTCCACCTTCAGTGGTGGAGGTTTTGTTTTCACCCCTTGTCTGTTTGTTTGTCTGTGATCAGGATATCTCAAAAGTTATGGACTGATTTGCATGAAACTCGGTGGACAGTTGGGTGTGTTACAAGGACGAAATTATTCCATTTGTGTGAATATCCAAATCCAAATCTCGGTCCAATCAATTTTTCAGTGATTCTTCACCAATGAGAGAGCAGGCTCTGTTCTGTTCTTGTTATATGGCAGCTTGGCTGCCGGGTATCTATCAATTCTTGGAAGCGTGGCTGGTACTCATTTCGTTAACCTCAGAAGGATGACAGGCTGAGTCAACCCCACCTGCTGTAATTCAGCAGCAACAGGGCTCTCAACTCAAGACCTAGGATCCTAAGCCAGCCGCCCCAGCCCTAAGCCAACATCAGGCTTAGAGATAGGGCTGAAAATTATATATAGCACAATATCTCAAAAAAAAAATTGGACTGATTCGGACTAACCTTGGTGGACAGGTTGGGTGTGTGACAAGGACAAATCGATTCGATTTTGGTGAAGATGTGAATCCGGATTCGGATACGAGATTTCAAAAAATTTTAAGTGATTCTTCGCCATTGAGGAGTAAGGGCCAAAAACAATATGCAGCATGATATTTCAAAACGTTGTGGACGGATTTGGACAAAAGGTGTTGGATGAGTTGGGTAAGTGACAAGAACAAGCCATTAGATTTTGGAGGTCTGGATCCAGATCTGGTCTGTCAGTGGATACAAACGTAAACTTTCAGCCTGGCGGAGGTATGCGCTCTACCGAGTACACAGCAGATGCCTGCTAGTAGCATAATTCGTTGGGGAGGGGGAATAATTCTTGTTTCCGCTGATGCAGTGCCCCTGAAGTTTACAGCATGAATTGATCATTTGTTCAGGGTACCCATTGACCATTATAGCTCGCCAATCTTTCACGAAGGACACCGTGGGATCTTTAACATCCACCAAATAATGCTGCAAAGGGGATGCTCGTTTCGGTGCACGCATTTGATTCCTTGCCATGCCTGCAAAACAGTATCAAGATTCAAACCCAGACTAGACAGCTCAAAAGTAAGTGTGCATAGCTCTAAGGTTCAGAGCTTAGAGTCTAAGCTATCCTGCCAGCCTCCCACACCACTCCCTACCCCAAAATACCTTGGAAGTACTTAATAAATAGATGGCCATTACTTGGAACAAAAGAAGAAACATTTCCCAACAATCAATTGAGCAGCACTTTATAATACAGTCCAATGTCTCGAAATTTAAAGTCTTGCTGACGGCCTCCAAGGTGTTAGCAGATTAATTTCCGGTGAGAACTTGCCAATTCCGCTTCGATCATCACCCGGCTTTGCACATTATAGATTATTTTTACCCGATTACTGCAAATTTCTGATGGATTTCGACGAAGTTCTCGCTCACATGAAATTTTGAAACGAGCTGTATTTTTTATTGTAAATTCATATAAACGTTTTCGTTTAAATCACGGATGAACAGGTTTAGCCGAGGAGCATCTAGGGTTGTAGTGTCTTCTGAATCCTCGAGATTTATAAATGATGGCGACACTTTATGGAAAGAGCAGGCAGCTGGCTCATCGTGACACAGATAAGCCCAGAAGTGCAACTGTCACAGACAAATCCAAGAAGATCGAGACCAGGTTGAAAGGTACAGGCTTTCGGACCTGCGCAGAAACAATCACCTCGCCCCAGCCATATGGGCATAATTAGCCGTGAACCCTCATACCTTTCAGACAACAAGTGGCTCTGATGCCATATGGTCTCCAGCATTCCCAATGGCCAAAGATAATACTAGGTCTATCATAGATTGAAAAATGGACCACATTCTTCCAGAAAGCATTTTCGATCAAACAATATATGTTTAATGCTTGTAATAAATGTGGGCAAAATATTATAAAAATAGGGGCAAAATATTAAAAACAATACCCTTGGTTGCTTACTTGGGAGAATAATAATAATGAGGCGGAAGTCAATGTGGGACGCAATCGGCAAAAATGTACCAATGAACCAATGTTATGGCCTGGATTCTTTTTTAATGCCATGAAAAACTTTGGGACATCACAGATGATGAAGGTGTGGTCAAGTTTCATTGGAATTGTGTGTGTAGTCTTGAAAAGAAAGCAAATACCTATTTTGGGGGGCAACCCCCTAGTCCCCCTCAAGACCTGATTTTTGTTAATGTTGTGAACAAACTTGGGACATCACAGGTGATGCAGGTTGTGGTCAAGTTTCATTGAAATCATATGTGTAGTTTCAGAGGAGAGCAAGTTCTCTATATATTGGAGGGGCAAACCTGAACCCACTTTGACCCCCAAAGACACCCTCAGATCCTGATTTTCTTAATGCCGTGAACAAACTTTGGTACATCATGAGTGATGAAGGTTGTGGTCAAGCTTCATTGAAATCATGTGTGTAGTTTCAGAGGAAAAAGCAAATACTTATTTTGGGGGGGGTCAAACCTCGGACTGACTTTGACCTCCTGGTGGAACCCTTGAGACCCCGATCTTTTTTATGCCATGAACAAACTTGAGTTGGAACATACCAAATATCATTTTAGCCAAGTTGAGTCAAAATCCCATCAGCAGTTTTAGAGACGAAGTTGCAAGTGTTACGGATGGACGGATGGATTGATGGACAGAAGGATGACGCGCCATCCCATAGGCTCCCCAGAACTACATCCATGTGAGCTAAAAATGATAATAACATGAGTCCTGTTCAAGACAAGAGGAGGCCATTAGGCACATCTATCCTGCACAAGGTTGTTTGTCTGTGCTCTCTCGTTTTTAAATTCTGAGAATCAAGCACGGAAGCAGCATGTACCATATTTAAAAATTTTTAGTATGACTCGACCGGGGTCGGGTTCAAAGGCAGACCTCCCATGGACTCAGAGCGGACAGTCTAAGCATGACGCCACCGGTTAAATTATTTGTTTTCAAACATTTTTTCTGGAGTAATGTCTTGGGATCCTATATTCCCACCGCCCATAAAATAAACATTCGCATAACATGCATTACATGAATCATAAATTATTTATTTAATGATTTCAAAATTGGGACAAAACAGGATGCTTCTCGCTGTGCTCTTTTTTAAAAATATATATCGGATGTAAAGCTTTGATTAAAAACATAACTAGGACATTTTCAGTCATTAACATGCTCTCTCTCTTTATTTGGTCCTTCAGGAAAACCCATATCTCTGTGCTGAGTGTGACGTGAGCATGCTCGGTCTTTCGCATCCTCCTCACCTGATGGTCGACGCTGAAGTGCCAGACACCTCGACTTTCTGGCAGAGTGCGTCATGCACCGGACACACCCAGAACCGCTGAGGGCGAACATCACTTTCTCTTGGGGGCGTGAGGTGGAGCTCACCCACGACGTGGTGATTACCTTCCAATCACGCCGTCCAGCTGCCTTGGTGCTCGAGAGGTCGCGGATCATGGGAGGAGCTGGAGACCACTTCAATTCTATGCCGACGACTGTGTTGGAAGAGGTTGGCATGGAACAACGCCGTGCCTTAGATTTGCTCTCTGAAGATGTTACCAAGGTGATAAATGATCTTTTAAAGTCCATTTTGGAGGGATTTGGGAGTACTGTATTTTCTTTGGTAGCATTGTTGTGTTCATCCCACATAACACTGGAAGTCACCTTTCCCACTTCACCCCGAGCCTTGTCACCGCAATCCGACTGTGCAATGTTTTTCATTTCATTGCTTCTTATTTGATAGTTTGTAACAACCAGATATTATTCCGTGAAGATTGTTATGGTATTTATATTTCCTTTAATACTGTCATTGATCCCTTGCTGTGCTATAACACAGGTGATCTGCACTGAGGAATACTCAGGTAGTTTTGCATCCAAGGGCATCGCACTGTGGCGCATGGAGATCCAGAACAGAACCGCCTTGCTTGCCGGCCCTCGGCTCCCACCTGGCAGGGTCTCTGCATCTCCATATGGGCCGGATGACGGCTAACCCACCCTGCGGGATTTCCTCACTCTCACTGACCTCTGCGCTGTCATTGCTTCGGCCGGCAACTGGTGGTACCTTCATTGACAAGGAGAACTTGCAGAAGTACCATTACGCTATCTCAGATGTCCAGGTTCAGGAAGGTATGTTGCTTCTGTTTGAAAATCACCATCAGTTGTCTTTTGTGAAGAATGATATTAATAATTAAACTTTATAAGCAAAATACTGTATTGCGATGACTCACTCAAGCTTGAAATTAACTTCGTAACCTGCTTTCCGTAAAATTGTCACACTGCAGCAGAATATACTATTTGGTAGGTGAGCAGCAGGTGTAAAACTCCATTGTATCCAAGAGGTCACAAGGAAAAAGCTGACTCATATTCAAGACAGAAAGGTTATTGTGTGCCAGAGGTGCATGGCATTTTCATCATATTGGACCAGTCAACCGCGGCAAATGTCATGAGCAAATGGAAGACAACAAATCATTGCCGATGTTGAAGTAGGACAGATGAAAGAAAATTACGGACATGTTGGGCCGGAATAGCTTGAAAACAGGATAAGGTGGAATATTACTCATGAAGGGGTTGACAGGATGGCCTAGAGTTGGTGCACTCACCTCTGAGCTGTCTCGTCTGAGTTTGAATCTCGGCCCCAGATATAAACTGCCATCCTGGTGTTTTCACATGCAGGCGAGGCTCAATATGTGTGCGCCATACATCGGAAGGACATCCAACTAGAGGAACGTCTACCAGCACTGGTCGTTGGTAGACATTATCCTTCCCACAGTGTTTTGCAGAAAGAGTCGGCAAGTGATCGCCGTTCTAAATTCCTTCTGAAAACTTCTGGAACGAGTATTCTGGTCTTCTTTGACACTCTTTGACACCAGGTTAGAAGCTTTGCTATCTCAGAGTGCACTTGTCATCTGATTCAGCTGCTTCTGCACGAAAAACAACTCACATTATCAGAATGTTTGCATGTCCAAAACGTCGTACAAAATGTTAGTGTCATAGTGTAGTCACAGGTATGCTTATTGCGACCAACACCCTTGCTGAAAAAAGAGTAAAACAGTGGTAAATCAATAAACCTGAATATTCCTAACTGTCGCAATGCTTTTAGTAGTGTGGCAAGCATGCACGGATATTTTAAGATTCATACGAGGCATTCACCGCAACGGTTGTGTTATCACACCCTCCTCTACCATGTGACTGTAATTTTCATCATATTTCTTTCTTTATTTATTTATTTGTTTGTTTGTTTCCCCTTCCCGCTGTGTTTTTCTTTCCACCCTTTGATTTCATCCCATGAATGCCAGCTGTGTTGTGGAAAGTGCCTGCTTGTGTTTCTCATCATTATCTTGTTTATCTCCACTTGGCTCTCAACAGTAGCCTTTTGAGATTAAAACAATTGATCACTTTATTCCCATGTTGTTAGTTTTCGCCGTCATCGTGCACAAGCCATCAATATAGTGTGTTTGTTTCGGTGTGAAGGAACATATGTTTTATGCACGTTTACGTTGCAGGTTGTCATTTCAACAGAATTTTATCTAAATTACTTTGATGTCCATCATAATTTACCAGCGTTCTGATTTTTAACCAAGAGAAACAAATACATCTACTAATATTTATACATTAAAAGTTGGGTGAGTGTAAAGTTTCTTGAAAAAAGAAAAAATATAGAATGTTGTCTTCCGTGTCCACGTTGCCGACTGAGGTCAGCCTAACTTCCCTGAAGAACGTTGTCATCCATGCTACAGTCTATGTAAAGTTTGGGTTATTTTCACGTTTGTAGTGTTATTCTCCATTAAACATTTTATGAGAAGTTATAAGTGTGCAAAAAGGTAGATCATTCAATTTTCTGTGAAAGTCAATTTAATATCACAGTTATCTTAAAAACATATATATCATAAATTAGGAAATTGAAAAAGTTTAATTTTGTGACAACATATCATGGAGTATGGTAGTACTCCATATAGAGGATGATATGGGAAAAAATGTGCCCATTCAAAAATGTGTGCCAAATATACGCTCATAAACTCCAAATGAGTGGTGATAAGCATTTATAAGGCATAACTTTTATTGTCGAGCATTTTCTGAACTACCAAGACTAAAAAGACGCCAAAATACATCGTTAAAGTACCACATCAAGAGGTCACTAAATCGCCAATTTGTGCTTCTTCTTATTATTCTTCTTCTTCTGATACTTTCCCCCTCAAAACAATGTAAACTGTAAGCCCAACCTACCTCAATAACGGCTGAGGTCATGATGGTGGATTGCAATGCGAGGAAGTACTTTGTCTCTGGGCTAATGCATGCAACCCAAAATTTTAAAAAAATATATAAAACATTAATAGTTTTGCTATGAAACGTATATGTGGACTCAATCAAACCAGGCCAGGATTGTGAGAGGGGAGAATGGACACTGGACAGAACCATTCAAAACTATAATATACTATATATATATATATATATATATATATTATATATATATATATATATATTTATTATATATATATATATATATATATATCCAAAGCCCCCCTTGGCGAACCTAAACCCCGGGCCGTAACAATAGACTTGAACACTGTAAACGCAAATCACCTTCTGGTCACTTCCAAGAAACCTCCAATTTGCAGTACTTTGACATCTATAATGAGAACGAGCAAGTGTGTGTGTGTGTGTGTGTGTGTGTGGTGTGGTGTGTTTTGTGTCTCCATCATAACTCCCAAAAACCATGAAACCTCGCTTGCCAAATTTTTCATGCATACTGAGGAACTCCAAGGGAGTGCAAGAATGGAAACTGGGTATTTTGGTAAATTAAACACCCCTTTTAAGATAATTATGGGGCTGTTTATCATCAAAAACCAAGTAAGTCCTCACCAAGATGGTGGTGTGCCATCTTGGTCAGCCCGGTGTCACCTCACAAGGGTCTTAAGCTGTCACTTTGTTTCAGCTGCTCAAAAATGCCTTGACTTGAAAAGGCTGCAATGGTTTCTGTATGATAAAGCGCTGAAATATTTTTTCACTTTCCCACTTCATATCATCGAATGCCTGATCTTCATACCAACAAATCGCTGTCTACATCGCTCGTGTCGGTGGTACAGTTTTCATATTTGGAGCATGGAGTGATTTTATGCATTATATGATGTGATTTTACACGATGGACTCTCGTGGACTAATTAAGTATATATCAAAATCTGTCTTAGGATTTGAGAATCTGAGGCTCGTGGACTAAAAATGTATTAAAATCTGGAGTGAATCCGAAAATTTAATAACTAGCGATTCGGAAACTAAGCGTAGTTAAAACATAGAAAAAAAATTGAAATTGTCAAATAATTCAACAAAACTTTTTCTACTATTTTGACATTTATATTGAGTGACGAAAGATAACGACTTCAAGAGGGATTTGGAAAATGTTTCAGTGCTACAAAAGTGTTGCTTGCTGAAAAAACAAAAGAGGAAAGCAGTGCAGAAGACTCTCTTTATGCCTCTTCCAGAAGGTTGAAAGACTTCAAGGCTGATGATGCTCCGAGCATTCATCAACTTATTTTACAAACATCAACATCACAACAACTCCATCACCAAGAAGGAAGTGCAAGAAAAGCCAGCATGCCCTCTTATCTCTCTCTTAAAACTCCCTCTCTTTTAATGTTGTTGTTTGGAATGCTGGACCCAAAACCATGAGCGAGAACAAACCTCTCGGTGTCAGATAGGGTATAGTCCAATCAGAATTGATTTTGTTGATAGGTGTCTTTTCGACTGTTCATCATTACTCACTCACTTTGTGCGAATTTCACCTGAAGAAAGCACAACGACAAGCTTTGTGGTTTTCATTTTATGATAATGTCCTTCAAAATGTCTCTATTTATGTCTATATTAAAGTTCGTGATTTGTTGGCGTGAAAATGAAAATATATAATATATAAATATATAAAATATAAATATATAATATATATATATATATATAAATATAATATATAAATATATATATATATTTACTAAAACTCTCATCTTGTATATATGTATGTATGTATGTTCCCGAAATACAGCCAAAACGGTACACGATAGCGCAAAAATTTTCAGCCCCACTTACTCACCATTTCCTCTGTAGGCAGTATCAAGTTTCATTCAAATCGGGCAAAGAAAAATTATTAAAAAATCAATTCCCGATCAGTCAACTACTCTTTGGGATAATTCATCAATGTAAACAACTTCAGCGTATAGTTCGCTGGAAATTCTTTTATTATTTTTTTTTTTGAACTGATTTTTTTTTATCAATCGCTGTCACAACAGGAACCCAACGGGTTCACGGGTCGTCTTGATATATATATATATATATATATATATATATATATATATATATATATATATATTGTTGCAAATCTGGAAGCCATGAGCACACAACATACAGGTCCTAGATCAGTTATATCGGTAAGTACATGTTGCCAGTTCGGGTCCCGTCCCTGGTCTAATGGGTAATTAAATGTTCCTGCGCTGTGGAGTTATTTTGATAGTTCGGGTTTTTTGTTTATTTTTCCACCAACATCAACGCCGACCACACCGCATCACCCTCACCTTCACTTCGCTTCCTTCACCTCGATCTGCCGACGTCATGGTGGCGGAATTCAAGGAGGAGCCGCGCGGCAGCCCTCGACCAATCAGCGTGCAACAAGTGAGGTGATCGTTGCCCGGCCAATCAGATCCCCGCGACAGGAGGAAAGGGCTTCGCGTGATGTCACCACGCCCCCGGGCCAATCAAGGAGCTTGCCGCCCGTTTTGGGCAGTGAGAGAGACGAAGAGCGATTTTGCATGCCAAAACCAGCCAGTGAGAGAGGGAGGGTCGCGAGGAGGCCCCCCCCTCAAAAGAGGGGGGTATAGTTATAGGCGCGGTCTGCACGTTCGTTGTTCTGGTCCTGGCAAGAAGTGTGCGCATGGGTTCTTAGAGTTCTGGCAAGAAGTGGACATCTGCGTGCACGGGAGTTCTGAAAGCGTCCGCGCACGAAGTGGTCGGTGCCACGGAGGGTCTTCTCCTGCCAGCTTTCGCCCTGCCGACTTCCGTTCGCCTGGAGCCCGGTCGTGAGGGTTTCTGGATCGCCTGG
>CM068966.1:32624992-32636173 GCA_035128595.1 Eptatretus atami
GCTTGCCGGCCCTCGGCTCCCACCTGGCAGGGTCTCTGCATCTCCATATGGCCGGATGACGGCTAACCCAGCCCTGCGGGATTTCCTCACTCTCACTGACCTGCGCCTGTCATTGCTTCGGCCGGCAACTGGTGGTACCTTCATTGACAAGGAGAACTTGCAGAAGTACCATTACGCTATCTCAGATGTCCAGGTTCCAGGAAGGTATGTTGCTTCTGTTTGAAAATCACCATCAGTTGTCTTTTTGTGAAGAATGATATTAATAATATAAACTTTATAAGCAAAATACTGTATTGCGATGACTCACTCAAGCTTGAAATTAACTTCGTAACCTGCTTTCCGTAAAAATTGTCACACTGCAGCAGATATACTATTTGGTAGGTGAGCAGCAGGTGTTAAAACTCCATTGTATCCAAGAGGTCACAAGGAAAAAGCTGACTCATATTCAAGACAGAAAGGTTATTGTGTGCCAGAGGTGCATGGCATTTTCATCATATTGGACCAGTCAACCGCGGCAAATGTCATGAGCAAATGGAAGACAACAAATCATGCCGATGTTGAAGTAGGACAGATGAAAGAAAATTACGGACATGTTGGGCCGGAATAGCTTGAAAACAGGATAAGGTGGAATATTACTCATGAAGTGGGTTGACAGGATGGCCTAGAGTTGGTGCACTCACCTCTGAGCTGTCTCGTCTGAGTTTGAATCTCGGCCCAGATATAAACTGCCATCCTGGTGTTTCACATGCAGGGCGAGGCATCAATATGTGTGCGCCATACATCGGAAGGACATCCAACTAGAGGACACGTCTACCAGCACTGGTCGTTGGTAGACATTATCCTTCCCACAGTGTTTTGCAGAAAGAGTCGGCAAGTGATCGCCGTTCTAAATTCCTTCTGAAAACTTCTGGGAACGAGTATTCTGGTCTTCTTTGACACTCTTGACACCAGGTTAGAAGCTTTGCTATCTCAGAGTGCACTTGTCATCTGATTCAGCTGCTTCTGCACGAAAAACAAACTCACATTATCAGAATGTTTGCATGTCCAAAACGTCGTACAAAATGTTAGTGTCATAGTGTAGTCACAGGTATGCTTATTGCCGGACCAACACCCTTGCTGAAAAAAGAGTAAACAGTGGTAAATCAATAAACCTGAATATTTCCTAACTGTCGCAATGCTTTTTGTAGTAGTGGGCAAAGCATGCACGGATATTTTAAGATTCATACGAGGCATTCACCGCAACGGTTGTGTTATCACACCCTCCTCTACCATGTGACTGTAATTTTCATCATATTTCTTCTTTATTTATTTATTTGTTTGTTTGTTTCCCCCTTCCCGCTGTGTTTTTCTTTCCCACCCTTTGATCTCATCCCATGAATGCCAGCTGTGTTGTGGAAAGTGCCTGCTGTGTTTCTCATTCATTATCTTGTTTATCTCCACTTGGCTCTCAACAGTAGCCTTTTGAGATTAAAACAATTGATCACTTTATTCCCATGTTGTTAGTTTTCGCCGTCATCGTGCACAAGCCATCAATATAGTGTGTTTGTTTCGGGTGTGAAGGAAACATATGTTTTATGCACGTTTACGTGCAGGTTGTCATTTCAACAGAATTTTATCTAAATTACTTTGATGTCCATCATAATTTACCAGCGTTCTGATTTTTAACCAGAGAAACAAATACATCTACTAATATTTATACATTAAAAGTTGGGTGAGTGTAAAAGTTTCTTGAAAAAAGAAAAATATAGAATGTTGTCTTCCGTGTCCACGTTGCCGACTGGAGGGTCAGCCTAACTTCCCTGAAGAACGTTGTCATCCATAGCTACAGTACTATGTAAAGTTTGGGTTATTTTCACGTTTGTAGTGTTATTCTCCATTAAACATTTGTGAGAAGTTATAAGTGTGCAAAAAAGGTAGATCATTCAATTTTCTGTGAAAGTCAATTTAATATCACAGTTATCTTAAAACATATATATCATAAATTAGGAAATTGAAAAAGTTTAATTTTTGTGACACATATCATGGAGTATGGTAGTACTCCATATAGAGGGATGATATGGGAAAAAAATGGCTGCCCATTCAAATGTGTGCCAAATTATACGCTCATAAACTCCAAATGAGTGGTGATAAGCATTTATAAGGCATAACTTTTATTGTCGAGCATTTTCTGAACTACCAAGACTAAAAAAGACGCCAAAATACATCGTTAAAGTACCACATCAAGAGGTCACTAAATCGCCAATTTGTGCTTCTTCTTATTATTCTTCTTCTTCTGATACTTCCCCCCTCAAAACAATGTAAAACTGTAGCCCAACCTACCTCAATAACGGCTGAGGTCATGATGGTGATTGCAATGCGAGGAAGTTACTTTGTCTCTGGGCTAATGCATGCAACCCAAAATTTTAAAAAAATATATAAAACATTAATAGTTTTGCTATGAAACGTATATGTGGACTCAATCAAACCAGGCCAGGATTGTGAGAGGGGAGAATGGACACTGGACAGAACCATTCCAAAACTATAATATATATATATATATATATATATATATATATATATATATATATATATATATATATATATATATATATATATATATATATATATATATCCAAAGGCTCCCCCTTGGCGAACCTAAAACCCCGGGCCGTAACAATAGACTTGAACACTGTAAAACGCAAATCACCTTCTGGTCACTTCCAAGAACCTCCAATTTTGCAGTACTTTGACATCTATAATGAGAACAGAGCAAGTGTGTGTGTGTGTGTGTGTGTGTGTGTGTGTGTGTTTTGTGTCTCCATCATAACTCCAAAAACCATGAAACCTCGCTTGCCAAAATTTTTCATGCATACTGAGGGAACTCCAAGGGAGTGCAAGAATGGAAACTGGGTATTTTGGTAAATTTAAACACACCTTTTTAAGATAATTATGGGGCTGTTTATCATCAAAAACCAAAGTAAGCCTCACCAAGATGGTGGTGTGCCATCTTGGTCAGCCCGGTGTCACCTCACAAGGGTCTTAAGCTGTCACTTTGTTTCAGCCTGCTCAAAAATGCCTTGACTTGGAAAAGGCTGCAATGGTTTCTGTATGATAAAGCGCTGAAATATTTTTTTCACTTTCCTCACTCATATCATCGAATGCCTGATCTTCATACCAACAAATCGCTGTCTACATCGCTCGTGTCGGTGGTACAGTTTTCATATTTGGAGCATGGAGTGATTTTATGCATTATATGATGTGATTTTACACGATGGACTCTCGTGGACTAATTAAAGTATATAATCAAAATCTGTCTTAGGATTTGAGAATCTGAGCTCGTGACTAAAAATGTATTAAAATCTGGAGTGAAATCCGAAAATTTTAATAAACTAGCGATTCCGAAAACTAAGCGTAGTTAAAACATAAGAAAAAAAATTGAAATTGTCAAATAATTCAACAAAACTTTTTCTACTATTTTGACAATTATATTGAGTGACGAAAAGAATAACGACTTCAAGAGAGGATTGGAAAATGTTTTCAGTGGCTACAAAGTGTTGCTTGCTGAAAAAACAAAAGAGGAAAGCAGTGCAGAAGACTCTCTTTAGCCTCTTCCAGAAGGTTGAAAGACTTCAAGCTGATGAATCTCCAGCATCATCAACTTATTTTACAAACATCAACATCAACACCAACTCCATCACCAAGAAGAAGTGCAAAGAAGAAGCCAGCATGCCCTCTTGTGGAGTTGTCAGACATGGAGGAAAGGGCATACAACCCTGAGCTTGCATCTGACTAATTATCAACACCATGCATACTCACACCATGGCAGGAAGGCCAAGAGGTATGCACACTCGCTCTAAGCTGTCTAGCCTGGGTTCGAATCTCAACCCAGTCAAAAGGTGTCATCCCGGTGTTTCACAGGCAGGGTGATGAATCTAGGTGCCTGACATCGATCAGATGGATGTTAGTCTGGGCGTCACATCTGCCGGAATTAGTTGGTGGACATTAAAGTTTCCTTTGTGGCGTCCTTCACAAAGAGTAGGAGAGGTATCCCTGGCATCCTGGCCACACTCCAAATTCCTGCTCCTACCTACAGGGGCACTGCATCAGCAGTACTGCCACACCCTCAGTCAATGATGTTACTCACAGCCTTCTGCTGCACAGGAAAAAAGACGACCAGACCCCAACGGATAGTATTTTATTGTAAAATTATATTAATTCATTTACTGTTTGAAAAAGTTCCACTCATTTATTTTTCCATCAGGAATGCATTCCTCCATCAATACATTTAAAAGTCAATGGGATTTTGAAGTTCAATTTACATTATTTTGATTTAAATGATGTTTTCCAGGAACACATCGATGACAAATAGAGAAGTGCCTGCGAATGTTGTGGTGTGTGTGTGTGTGTGTGTGTGTGTGGTGTGTGTGTGTGTGTGTGTGTGTGTGTGTGTTGTGTGTGTGTGTAAAAATGTATATGGAAAAATTACAGGCCCAGACCAAGAATCAAACCCAGGTCATCTGGCAAACCATACCAGTCATTCCAGTGCTGTGCCATCTGAGCAAACTGAGCAACTCACCAGCTGAGCAATGCAACTGCTTCCACATATATATGTGCCACGCTCTTTTCCCTACTGCTTCCAGGGCAATCACTTCCAACCATAGGACCAGCTCAGGCCTGCTCTCAAGAGGGTCTTCCCCCTGTGGGGGACACATCCATGTCCTCTATTAAATACCACAGGGAGCATAGTAATATAATGAGAGATTCCCAGACCTAGGTTCGATTCCTAGTCTGGGCCCGTAATTTTTCCACATATATTTATGATGTTGCTTCTTTCCTGTTCATCTCTCATTACTGTATATTATATATATATATATATATATATTTTATATATATATATTATATATATTATATATGTGTGTGTGGTGTGTTACGAATTCGCGCCCGCGGCGTGCGATCGGCCGCTTTCCACTAATAGCGACCGTGTCGCCCACCGGACGGACAATTCAGTCGTGACCCTCCTGAACTATCGCCAGAAACCAGTCACGGGTGGGGGTTTAACCTCACCACAGCCCAGTCCGCATTCTACCCGCGCGAAATAGGGTCACTCGCCGAATATCGTAATACCTAAGTACTCGCGCGGGTAACCTACCGAGGGGCCGTACCTCGCCGCAGGTCGGCTTGGGACACGAACCGCTTAAGCGGTCCGTTCCGTTCTCCAGCGATAACCGAGCGGGTATTATCGCCGACCTCGACGGATCCATTCTCCTTACCGGGTGTTTAAAACCCAACTAATTATTCCGCGATGCAAGATGGCATTTTCAATGGGGAATAGAGGACGCAACGAACGGGATACATTTCACAAGCAAGGACATTTATTCACTATCTACACGTATACAGGCAAGGCAGTCATGCACGTATGTACAAGCAAATAGAAGCAATACCACCGACTACAATGAGAATGTACATGCACAGTCACTTCACAGTTTTACTTAACAGACGGCGCCACGACAACATTCATTCAAAAACCCAAAAGAAACACAAGAAAGACCCCTCACAGACAAGGGGGTCAGGCTGGACCACTTGGGTCTTTATGGCACGGGACCTGGGAGACCGAACGGGTCCCGCGAGACCGTAGCAGGTTACGCCACCTCGAGGTGCCTCGATGGCCGGCGAGCTCTCTCTGGCACTCTCTCCCACGGACGCGCAGGTTCGCGCCCCACAGCCGGCAGAGCTGCGCCTCCCGTCCGCGTCTTCCGGTACGTCGCCCGGACTCTCCACCGACCCACGCCTCTGGTATACGGGTCGCGTCCACAGACCAAGACAAGACCAGACCAAGAGAAGGGCACAAAACGAAGAGAGGAGACCAGACCAGGAGAAGAGCGCCAACGAAGAGGACCAGAGCAAGGCTCGCGGCTGTCGTCCTTATATAGCCTGGGGCTCCGCCCTTCGCCCCTCCCGTTTTCGGCTCCGCCTCCCTTCGAGAAGCTTCTCGAAAGGGGCGTTTCTCAACTCCGACCGCCACACTCCTCGTATTCACCAATCGCGAGCGAGCCGCCTCGCCCTTCTCGTCACACCAGCCTCGGAGAAAAAAGGCGGTAAAAAAACCCACACGTCATCGCAGTTCCTTCCTTGGTCCCTTTACTTGGCGCCCTCGGACGGCTTTCGACGCGGAAAGGGTTGTAGCGTGGTTTGTGGAGGATGGCGTTTGCAAGCTGGCATAGTGGCGAAGATGGTTAAATAGTGGTGGTGTTGTTGTGGCGATTGTAGCGTGGTTGGCATTGTGGCGTAGTTGGTGGTGGTCGTGTTGTTGGCGTCGTGGTTTGTTGTAATGGTGGGCGAGATATGTCGGTTCAAAATAACGGTAGAGAAAGAAAAACACTATCTCAAAGGGTCACAGCCCGGTGAACACGAATAATTCCCATTAAACAACGGTGGGGAAATCTAACTGAACACAGACTTATCCATCTAACTGAACTACAGACCTTTATGGTGTTCTGCGAATTTCCACAGCCGTAACACTATATATTTGAGTGTGTATGTGCGTGTGTGGTCATAAAGCATAACATAACATTCTCTTTGCTAACTCCTCCCCCCCCTCACCTTTTTCTCTCTTTTTACCTCTCCTCCCTTGCTCTCTCCCCCTCCTTCTCTCTCTCTCTTCCTCTCGCTTCCACTCCTCTCCTTGCACCCCTTCCCCCCTGGAGTGTGTACCAATGCGTGGTGGGGAGTCGCTCTCCCTCTATTCTCACTCTTCCCCCATTCCTTGCTCTACCCCCTCCTCGCTCTGCCCCCATTCTTCACTCTCCCCACCACCTTTCCTCCACCCTCCTCTCGTTCCCCATCCCTCCTCTCTCTCTCCCTCTCCACATCCTCTTCCTTCCTGCCTCTCTCTCTCTCTCTCTCTCTCTCTCTCTCTCTCTCTCTCTCTCTCTCTCTCTCTCTTTTCTCTCTCTCACACACCTTTGTCTCTCTGCCCCCCCACTCTTGGTATTCCGTCAGCGAAGTGACAGGTGGTATTTGCAGGTGTAAAAATAAAGGTGGTGTATAAGACCGCTTCAATCGCGCTACACTTCCAGAATTTTTTTCAACGATCTTAAAAATAATTGTTTTCTTTAAATTTAAGTGTATACGAAAAAATTCCTTGGGGTGTAATGTGTTCTATGAACTGTCTAGTTCACATAAGCAATTTGTTTCATGCACATTTATGAAGGCTGTTACTTCACAATAACTAGAAGGCACTCGGTCGAGCGCATACCTCCACCAAGCTGAACAGTTAACGTTTCGTATCCCATTGATAGGCCGTATCTGGATGCGGACCTTAACCAAAATTAAATTGGCTTGGTCTTGTCACCTACCCAACTCGTCCACTCGGTTTTGCCATAATCCATCCACAATGTTTTGAGATATTGTGCTATGTATCGTGTTTGCCCCAATCACTCAATGGTGAAGAATCACTTTAAAAATTATTGTATCCGGATCTGGATCCGGATCTTCACCAAAATCAGAAAAAGTTGTCTTTGTCATACCCTCAACCTTGCCACCAAAATTTGGTCCAAATTCATCAATAACTTTTTGAGATATCCTGCTCACAGACAGACAGACAGACAGACAGGTAAAAACAACCTCTGTCCAACTTTGGTGGTGGAGGTAATAAACAGACATGACCGTTATCACTGATAAATTGATGAATTTACCCAAAAGTATGAATGTCATTGGAATAACGCAAACTTTTCCACTCCTGTAGGTCAAATATTATGAAAACGTTTCTGGGTTATGACCAATCCTGGATGGGATGCCCCTCGATGGAAAGTCCACAATTTGTAATTTGTTCCAGGGTGTCAGAGATAACTCAGCTGTTCTTCACAAAAGACCTTTATGGTCCACTGAGGTGACCTCCTCCCCCTACAATCGATGATCCATACATTGATGCCTCACCCTGCATAGAAACACTTAACTGGGGTGACAGTTATACCTGAGTTGAAATTTTAATCAACGTTAGGCAGTTCAGAGGTGAGTGTGCACACCTCGAGGTCATCATGCTCGCCAAGCTCAGTCAAAGCACTGCTATTATTGGAGTGGCCATAATAGGCATATTTTTGTGGTAACTACACAAAAGGGTAAAGGCAACATTGCTTTCTCTGAATACGTTTGTATAGCAATGTAAGATGATCCAAATCGAAAGTGAATCATCCTAGATGTCTATCAGAGTCTTTTTCACAGATGGCTCAGCTGAAGGAAGAGCTGAAACATTTGGATGTTTTCCAGATGCAGTAAACAAATGTGTAAGATTGCACTTCACGGATAGCCAGGTGCAAAAATATACATGTCTGTATAATTGAGAAGTGTAAGATTTGTGTAAAGTTGCATCAGGTTCTACTTTCTCTCTCCTTTACCCTCACACATCCATAGGTGTCAGTGTAACCTCCATGCCAGTGAGTGTGTTTTCAATGCCGGACGCCTGGCCTGCGTTTGCCAGCACCGTACGGCTGGACCTGACTGCAGCAAGTGCCAGCGGGGTTTCAGGTCCAGGCGTTGGCGTCAGGGATCCTACCTGCCATACCCGATGGGTTCAGCAAACGTGTGCCTGCCCAACAATGGTATGCTCTTTGTCTATGTCATGATTTTTTTTAATGAATATTGAAGATTTTTAAATGTATTAATATTTTCGACTTTCGTTCATCTGAGAAGATTTCTTGTGTTGTTTTTTTTCGGTGTTGAACACGGCCTGCAAATATAGCATAGCTTGTTTGGGGTAGTCCATCGGGCATCACATTCATTCTTTTGGATCCTTCAACTGTATGGCCAGCCACGTTTGGTTGTAAATTATGAATGCCACATGTGTTGTGCTTCAAATTCCAAATGTACTTCATGGCATGATGTTGTGCTCACCATGGCATAATCCAGTATGTCGTTGAAGTCAGTACATAAATAAATAAACAAATGATCTCTTTGCTAAATTAATCATTTGGTCGGAAGACGCATTGGCAGGTGGATGTTTCTCTTCTTCTTCTTGCGTATGGCTGCTTGGCTGCCAAGTAGCTATCATTTTGTTGGAGCACGGATGTGCCCCTCCACCAGTACAATTTCACCAACCTTAAAAGGACGACAGGCTGAGATGACACTGGTGTTAATTCAGCAGCCAATGGGGCTCAAACTCAGGACCCTAACATCCCAAGCCAGCCACCCTAACCACTAAAGCAATCCCAGGTTGAGATGTTTCACGTCTGAGATGCACCGAGTAGTGATCACAGTCCACTTCAAATCACTGCTGCTGAAATCTGAGGACTTGTTGCAGCGTTGCTGGAGCTCATGGAGCCAAGCAGAACTGCTGCCACATACTTAGAAATCGTTGAACAATCATTCAATGGCGCTTCTGTTGAGTGAATCTTTTCGGATTCTGGAATTTTGTCAGAGTTTTTAGTTTTTTTGAATTTTTTTTTTTTGGAATCTGATTGAGCTAAAGAATTGGGTGATTGACAACTGTAATGCCCATGATTGTTGAGAAGTCTGGACTGGGGTATAGAGGGGGGATATGCACAGGCCACAGGACTCACCCACTTTTGGCTGGCAAGAGATTGCTCTCACCTAAACATCCGTAGACCACTTTCAAAGTGCTAAAATACCTGATTTACTACTTGTCCATCGAAGGAAAATAATTAATGAATCACACGTTTGTCATCATCACAAAAAAGTTGGTTTACAACGTGTGATTCATGCCTGTTGGTGATTGTGAAAATCACTCACAACGTTCGAGACGGGGAGAGTGAAATGTCACCGCAAGTGTGTTTCGGCACATACCTGCATTTACCTATCGTCATATTTAAAGTTCGTAACAAAACTCTTTTGCTCATTTGCTTTTTCACTCATAGAGGCAATGACCAAACCTACCGAGTGCTGCTGCAATATCGCTGCGTAGATTGTATCGTCACATCGTTACATACATTACCAAGGCATTCATCGGATGATTATATTTGAAACAACCTTACAATGCAATTAGTGAAGGTACGCCGGATGAGTTCATGAACATACAAGTACCAATGAGACAAAGCAGTGATGAAACCCAAATAAATTCCATTTTAGGTTCATTCAACAGACTGCAGTGCTGATAGGATGGCTCCGATGTACACCCACCTTTGAGCTGTCGACTCTGGGTTCCATTCCCGACACGACGATAAATTGCTGAAATGAGGTTCGCCGGCAGGGCATTGCATTGCAAGGTCCACTGTGCCTTGGATGGATGTTAAGCCGAGATTCCCTCCCGTCTGCCAGCATCAGTGTGTGGACGAGATCCCATGGTGTCCGATGAAGATGAGGTGAGGTATCGCTGGAGCCCTGAACAAATTTTTACCATAACGTACTGGAGGAATGGCAGCTGCTGCACAGCCATGCTCTCTAGCAATAATGTCAAGCAGCAGGCATGTGCTGCATACGAGAGAAGGAGAACATTGAACTGCCTGACCCCATCAAGGCCTTTGAGGCTGTACTTTCATATTTGGGCACAGCATTGCAGACCCGGTAAACACACACAAACACACACACACAACTGGAGAACTCTCAAGGATTTTTTGGTGTAACATTGACACTGAAATCGTAAACCGTAAAACTTTCTTCAAGGATAGAAATACGTTAACCTTTATAAGGCAATAATTCCAGAAATGATTCCACTTATGGAATCTTTCTCGGTCCGTTCAATCCCACTACTACCTCTGGGCATTCAGGTTGGCGGGACACTATGATCTCAGATCATCCTCTACTCCTACCCATCATCTTTTCTACCCTCGATAACACTCTCCTAAGCCTCCTCTTCGACTCCTCTCTATGTTTCCTTCCTTATTCGCTCTCCTCATCCTATTCGTTCAACCCCTTGTTGCGTACACATGTTGCCTCCCATTGCCTCACTGTCAGTGCACTACCTTCTATCCTCTGCAACCTTGCTCTTCCACGAGCCGAGACGTAGCATACAAAAACGTAGTTATGAAACCGCATGGTGATTGTGGATTGACTGGATTGCTGAGATACCTGCGTACTCGGATTCCACTTGTCCAAAGGGTGACATCAACTGGACGTTGATTGGACTCTGCTAACTTCAAGGAGAGCCTGATGTTTTGGCAGTTAACCCTTTGTCGGAGCATGAACAGTTAATGCCTGAAACATCAGCTGCTTCTTGCTTTCCAAGATGGTTAGCATACCTCAATTAATGCC
>CM068966.1:32638488-32666603 GCA_035128595.1 Eptatretus atami
TTGGTTGTGTGTAGTGTGATGCATGGGCAATGGTTGGCGCTTCAACTCCCTTCCTGCTATACACCATTGTGGAACTCGAGGGCCAAGTCCGAGATGATTATAACAGTTATATAATGTGTTGTGCAAGTGGGAGCAATGGTGTTGGCCGCTTCACTCCCTCCTGCTATACACCATTGTGGACACTCGAGGCAAGAGTCCGCATGGTGTTATAACAGAATATAATTGTCAAGGGGGACGTTCTTAGTCTGTGAACCCCAAACACAGAATTCCTCAACTGGAATAGTCAAGGCTTAACTTATGTTTGTTGTGTGCATGTCGTGGTGCGTGTGCGTTGTGCTGTGTGTGTGTTCATGCTGTGTATGCGTGTGCGTGTTTGTGTGCGTGTGTGTTGTGTCGTGTGCGTGTGTGTGTATGCGTGTGTGTGTTGTGGTGTGGTGTGTTGCGTTGCGTGTGTTGCGTGTGCGTTGTGTGTATGCATTTGTGTGTGTGTTGTGGTGTGTAGGCGGTGAGTGTGTGTGTATGCGTGTGTGTGTGTGTTGCGTGGTGTGTATGCGTGTTGTGTGTGCGTGTGTGTGTGTATGCATTGGTATGTGTGTTGTGCGTGTGCCCGTGTCTGTGTGTGTATGCGTGTGTGTGTTGCGTGTGTGTGTATTGCGATTTGTGTATGTGTGTGTGCGTGTGCGTGTGTGTCGTGTGTGTGTGTCCCAACCCTTCACATCAAAATCTCCAAACCCCAACTTCATCCTCGCCAACACAATGTCTTTTTTTCAAATTGAGATTTCCACCTATATATATTTTTTTACGTTTTTTTCTCTTCTTCCATTCTGTCTTTTAAGGCTTAGGTTATGATAGCGTAGAAAGGGGAGTAAGCCTGCACTTTTCTTCCCCAGAACTTTCTTGATCTTGCTCCCATCAACGCACCATCCAACAAAGAACTACATCGATAGGATTTAGTCCCAAGGATGATTGCATTTCAGTCTCCAAAATAAACCCAACTTTCAAGTCTCCAAGGTATTAACTCTTTGGTTGGTCATCAAGGACGACTCGTTTCTGTGGGTTCTGGTTCGCTCATGAGGTCTTCAACCAAGCCAACAATTTCGCCCCAAGTTGTGGCAAAATCGGTATTTTCAATATTGCATTTCAGCATACAATTTCCTGACTGAGAGAAAAATAATAATGTATTTATTAAAGTAATTTAATTATTTAAATGGTCGATGCTTTAAAAGAAAACTGAACAATAGGAAAATAAAATTCTACCTCAACAGATAAGAGTTGAATCCAATTCTTCAACTTGAAGGTTTACGTTCCATACATATTCGAACTGCAAACAAGGCCATCCCATTCAGGCCTAGCTCGTTCTGTGGGTCTTGATTCGCTCATGAGATCACCAACGTTATAACCTTGGTTGGTCAATCAAAGATCGAGCTTGTTCTGTGGGTCTTTGGTCGCTCATTGAGGTCTTCAACCAAGCAAAATTTTCGCCCAAGTGTGCAAAATCGCGTATTTTGTATTGCATTTCAGATACAATTTCCTGTGAAGAGAAATAATAATGTATTTAATTTAGTTATTTAATTATAATGAGTCGATGTTTAAAAGAACTGAAAATTAGGAAAATAAAATCTACCTCAACAGATTAAGTAGGTTTGAATCCGTACATCAAGTTGTAGGTTTAGTCCATACAGATAGTCGTATCCAAGGAACCCCAAGTCATCCCACTAGATCTAGCTCGTTCTGTGGGTCCTGGTCGCTCATGAGGTCTCCAACGTATAACTCTTTGGTGGGTCTCAAGGACGAGCCGTTCTGTGCAGTCTTGGTCGCTCATTGAAGGTCTTCAACCAAGCCAACAATTTCGCCCCAATTGTGGCAAATCGGTATTTTGGATATTGCAATTTCAGATACATTTTCCTGTGAGAGAAAATATAATGTATTAATTAAGTTATTTAATTATTAAATGAGTCGATGTTTAAAAAGGCAACTGAAAATAGGAAAATAAAACTACCTTCAACAGATATAGGTTGAATCCAATTCATCGCTGAAAGTTTAGTTCCATACAAATAGTCGAATATCCAAGAACCCCAAAGTCATCCCACTCAGTCTGCTCGTTCTGTGGTCATTGATCGCTCATGAGGTTCCAAACGTATAACTCTTTTGGTTGGGTTCATCAAGGACGAGCTCCCTTCTGTGGGTCTTTGGTTTCGCTCATAGGTCTTCACCCAAGCCAACAATTTCGCCCCAAGTTGTTGGGCAAAATCGGTATTTTGATATTGATTTCAGATACAATTTCTGTTGAGAGAAAATACAATGTATTAATAGTAATTATTTTAATTATAAATGAGTCGATGTTTAAGAGGAACGGAAATAGGAAAATAAATCTTACCCAACAGGATAATAGTTGCTCCAGATACATCAAGTTTGTAAGTTTAGTTCCATACATAATATTTCGAAACTGCAAACAGCTCATGCCACTGAAGAACAGTTACGCCACCATTGCCAGCAAAGAAAATGTTAAAATGAGCTGGGTCGAGACCTGGATCGGCAGAATAGTTCCTGTTTTTTTCACAGCATGACTGTGCAAAAAACAGTTCCTCATTTTTACAGCACGCCTGGTTGGAAAAACACTTCCTTCATTTTCGACCGGACGGACTGAAACTTCGATGTTATCAATTGAACAATGGAAAAAAACAATTTATCTATAACTCAAAATGATTATGGGCTCAGAGTGTGCGTCAGATGAGATCATTAAGAGAAGTATATCATTTTCGGTAATGGCCACAAAAGGGGATCTTGAAAAATATAAAGATTCAAATGTATTTTGTTTTTTAAATATTTAGATGGGGATTATTGACAAAGAAGAAATATTAAACTTATTTGAAGGAATTTGAGAAATGAACAAATGTTCATAGGTTCAATGAGTGAGCAAACAATATGCATTGTTTATTTTGAAATGAGGTCCCTAGGCTTACAGGTTCAGATATCTCTTCAGAATTTCACCTTCGAACCAAACCACATTACTACGTTGCTACTTGAACACCAATCTTATCTGTTCGCATTGGTTATTGAATAGAAATGCCTAGGTAAAAGGGGAGTCAAACAAAATACCTCTGGGATAAAAAGGGGGTGTATTTTAGCGGGAAAAAAATGTGTAATCGGCTGAAATCCCCATTCATTTACAGGGCCAAAGTGAGCCAGAATCAGATTATCCACCCTACATATATATATATTATATTAATATATATAATATATATATATATTAATGTGTGTGTGGTGTTACGAATTCCGGCGCCCGACGGCGTGCGATCGGCCGCTTTCCACAATAGCGACCGCTCGCCCACCGGACGGACATTCAGTCGTGACCCTCCTGGACTATCGCCAGAAACCAGTCACGGGTTGGGGGGTTTAACCTCACCACAGCAGTCCGCATTCTACCCGCGCGAAATAGGGTCACTCGCCGAAATATCGTAATACCTAAGTCTCGCGCGGGTAACCTACCGAGGGGCCGTACCTCGCCGCAGGTCGGCTTGGGACACGAACCGCTTAAGCGTCCGTTCCGTTCTACAGCGATAACCGAGCGGGTATTATCGCCGACCTCGACGGATCGATTCTCTACCGGGTGTTTAAACCAACTAATTATTCCGCGAGTGCAAGATGGCATTTTCAATGGGGAATAAGAGGACGCAACGAACGGGATACATTCACAAGCAGGACATTTATTCACTATCTACACTATACAGGCAAGGCAGTCATGCACGTATGTACAAGCAAATAGAAGCAATACACGACTACAATGAGAATGTACATCACAGTCACTTCACAGTTTTACTTAACAGACGGTGCCGACGACAACATCATTCAAAAACCCAAAAGAACACAAGAAAGACCCCCTCACAGACAAGGGGGTCGGCTGGACCTTGGGTCTTATGGCACGGGACCTGGGAGACCGACGGGCCCGCGAGACCGTAGCAGGTTACCTGCACCACGAGGGCCTCGATGGCCGGCGAGCTCTCTCTGGCACTCTCCCCCACGACGCGCAGGTTCGCGCCCACAAGCCGGCAGAGCTGCGCCTCCCGTCCGGTTCTCCGCGTACGTCGCCCGAGACTCTCCACCGACCCACGCCTGCGTGTATACGGGTCGCTCCACAGACCCAGATACCAAGACCAAGACCAGACCAGACCAAGAGAAGGGCACAAAACGAGAGAGGAGACCAGACCAGGAGAAGAGCGCCAACGAAGAGGACCAGAGCAAGGCTCGCGGCTGTCGCCTTATATAGCCTGGGGCTCCGCCCTTCGCCCTCCCGTTTTCGGCTCCGCCTCCCTTCGGAAGCTTCTCCGAAGGGGCGTTTCTCAACTCCGACCGCTCACACTCCTCGTATCACCATCGCGAGCGAGCCAGCCTCGCCCTTCTCGTCACACAGCCTCGGAGAAAAAAGGCGGTAAAAAAACCCACACGTCATCGCAGTTCCTTCCTTGGTCCCTTTAACTTGGCGCCCTCAGGACGGCTTTCGACGCGGGAAAGGGTTGTAGCGTGGTTTGTGGAGGATGGCGTTTGCAAGCTGGCATAGTGGCGAGATGGTTAATTGAGTGGTGGTGTTGTTGTGGCGATTGTAGCGTGGTTGGATTGTGGCGTAGTTGGTGGTGGTCGTGTTGTTGGCGTCGTGGTTTGTTGTAATGGTGGGCGAGATATGTCGGTTCAAATAACGGTAGAGAAAGAAAACACTATCTCAAAGGGTCACAGCCCGGTGAACACGAATAATTCCATTAAACAATGGTGGGAAATCTAACTGAACACAGACTTATCGATCTAACTGAACTACAGACCTTTATGGTGTTCTGCGAATTTCCACAGCCGTAACAACTATATATTTGAGTGTGTATGTGCGTGTGTGGTCATAAAGCATAACATAACATTCTCTTTGCTAACTCCTCCTCCCCCTCACCTTTTTCTCTCTTTTTACCTCTCCTCCCCTTGCTCTTCCCCTCCTTCTCTCTCTCTCTTCCTCTCGCTTCCACTCCTCTCCTTGCACCCCTTCCCCCCTGGAGTGGTGTACAATGCTGTGGTGGGGAGTCGCTCTCCCTTTATCCTCACTCTTCCCCCATTCCTTGCTCTACCCCTCCTCGCTCTGCCCCATTCTTCACTCTCCCCACCACCTTTCTCTCCCCCTCCTTCTCGTTCCCCATCCCTCCCTCTCTCTCCCTCTCACATCCTCATTCCTCCTGCTTCCTCTCCTCTCTCTCTCTCTCTCTCTCTCTCTCTCTCTCTTCTCTCTCTCTCTTCTTCTCTCTCTCTCTTCTCTCTCACACACTTTGTCTCTCTGCCCCCCACTCTTGGTATTCCCGTCAGCGAAGTGACAGGTGGTATTTGCGGTGTAAAATAAAGGTGGTGTATAGACCGCTTCAATCGCGCTTACACTTCCAGAATTTTTTTCAACGATCTTAAAAATAATTGTTTTCTTTAAATTTAGTGTATACGAAAAATTCCTTGGGGTGTAATGTGTTCTATGAACTGTCTAGTTCACATAAGCAATTTGTTTCATGCACATTTATGAAGGCTGTTACTTCACAATAACTAGATAGGCACTCGGTCGAGCGCATACCTCCACCAAGCTGAACAGTTAACGTTTCGTATCCCATTGATAGGCCGATCTGGATGCGGACCTTAACCAAAATTAAATTGGCTTGGTCTTGTCACCTACCCAACTCGTCCACTCGGTTTTTGCATAATCCATCCACAATGTTTTTGAGATATTGTGCTATGTATCGTGTTTGCCCCAATCACTCAATGGTGAAGAATCACTTTAAAAATTATTGTATCCGGATCTGGATCCGGATCTTCACCAAATCAGAAAAAGTTGTCTTTGTCATACCCTCAACCTTGCACCAAAATTGGTCAAATTCATCAAAAACTTTTTGTGAGATATCCTGCTCACAGACAGACAGACAGACAGACAGGTAAAACAACCTCTGTCCAACTTTGGTGGTGGAGGTAATAACGACATGACCTTATCACTGATAAATTGATGAATTTACCCAAAGTATGAATGTCATTGGAATAACGCAAACTTTTCCACTCCTGTAGGTCAAATATTATGAAAACGTTTCTGGGTTATGACCAATCCTGGATGGGATGCCCCTCGATGGAAAGTCCACAATTTGTAATTTGTTCCAGGGTGTCAGAGATAACTCAGCTGTTCTTCAACAAAAGACCTTTATGGTCCACTGAGGTGACCCTCCTCCCCTACAATCGATGATCCATCATTTGATGCCTCACCCTGCATAGAAACACTTAACTGGGGTGACAGTTATACCTGAGTTGAAATTTTATCAACGTTAGGCAGTTCAGAGGTGAGTGTGCACACCTCGAGGTCATCATGCTCGCCAAGCTCAGTCAAAGCACTGCTATTATTGGAGTGGCATAATAGGCATATTTTTGTGGTAACTACACAAAAGGGTAAGGCAACATTGCTTTCTCTGAATACGTTTGTATAGCAATGTAAGATGATCCAAATCGAAAGTGAATCATCCTAGATGTCTATCAGAGTCTTTTTTCACAGATGGCTCGCTGAAGGAAGAGCTTGAAACTTTGGATGTTTTCCAGATGCAGTAAACAAATGTGTAAGATTGCACTTCACGGAATAGCCAGGTGCAAAAATATACATGTCTGTATAATGAGAAGTGTAAGATTTGTGTAAAGTTGCATCAGTTCTACTTTCTCTCTCCTTTACCTCACACATCCATAGGTGTCAGTGTAACCTCCATGCCAGTGAGTGTGTTTTTCAATGCCGGACGCCTGGCCTGCGTTTGCCAGCACCGTACGGCTGGACCTGACTGCAGCAAGTGCCAGCGGGGTTTCAGGTCCAGGCGTTGGCGTCAGGGATCCTACCTGCCATACCCGATGGGTTCAGCAAACGTGTGCCTGCCCAACAATGGTATGCTCTTTGTCTATGTCATGATTTTTTTAATGATATTGAGAGATTTAAATGTATTAATATTTTCGACTTTCTTCATCTGAGAAGATTTCTTGTGTTGTTTTTTTCGGTGTTGAACACGGCCTGCAAATATAGCATAGCTTGTTTGGGGTAGTCCATCGGGCATCCATTCATTCTTTTGGATCCTTCAACTGTATGGCCAGCCACGTTTGGTTGTAATTATGAATGCCACATGTGTTGTCTTCAAATTCCAAATTACTTCATGGATGATGTTGTGCTCACCATGGCATAATCCAGTTGTCGTTGAAGTCAGTACATAAATAATAAACAAATGATCTCTTTGCTAAATTAATCATTTGGTCGGAAGACGCATTGGCAGGTGGATGTTTCTCTTCTTCTTCTTGCGTATGGCTGCTTGGCTGCCAAGTAGCTATCATTTTGTTGGAGCACGGATGTGCCCCTCCACCAGTACAATTTCACCAACCTTAAAAGGACGACAGGCTGAGATGACACTGGTGTTAATTCAGCAGCCAATGGGGCTCAAACTCAGGACCCTAACATCCCAAGCCAGCCACCCTAACCACTAAGCAATCCCAGGTTGAGATGTTTCACGTCTGAGATGCACCGAGTAGTGATCACAGTCCACTTCAAATCACTGCTGCTGAAATCTGAGGACTTGTTGCAGCGTTGCTGGAGCTCATGGAGCCAAGCAGAACTGCTGCCACATACTTAGAAATCGTTGAACAATCATTCAATGGCGCTTCTGTTGAGTGAATCTTTTCGGATTCTGGAATTTTGTCAGAGTTTTTTAGTTTTTTTGAATTTTTTTTTTTTGGAATCTGATTGAGCTAAAGAATTGGGTGATTGACAACTGTAATGCCCATGATTGTTGAGAAGTCTGGACTGGGGTATAGAGGGGGATATGCACAGGCCACAGGACTCACCCACTTTTGGCTGGCAAGAGATTGCTCTCACCTAAACATCCGTAGACCACTTTCAAAGTGCTAAATACCTGATTTACTACTTGTCCATCGAAGGAAAATAATTAATGATCACACGTTTGTCATCATCACAAAAAGTTGGTTTACAACGTGTGATTCATGCCTGTTGGTGATTGTGAAAATCACTCAACAACGTTCGAGACGGGGAGAGTGAAATGTCACCGCAAGTGTGTTTCGGCACATACCTGCATTTACCTATCGTCATATTTAAAGTTCGTAACAAAACTCTTTTGCTCATCTTTTTTCACTCATAGAGGCAATGCCAAACCTACCGAGTGCTGCTGCAATATCGCTGCGTAGATTGTATCGTCACATCGTTACATAACATTACCAAGGCATCACGGATGATTATATTTGAAACAACCTTACAATGCAATAGTGAAGGTACGCCGGATGAGTTCATGAACATACAAGTACCAATGAGACAAAGCAGTGATGAAACCCAAATAAATTCCATTTAGGTTCATTCAACAGACTGCAGTGCTGATAGGATGGCTCCGATGTACACCCACCTTTGAGCTGTCGACTCTGGGTTCCATTCCCGACACGACGATAAATTGCTGAAATGAGGTTCGCCGGCAGGGCATTGCATTGCAAGGTCCACTGTGCCTTGGATGGATGTTAAGCCGAGATTCCTCCCGTCTGCCAGCATCAGTGTGTGGACGAGATCCCATGGTGTCCGATGAAGATGAGGTGAGGTATCGCTGGAGCCCTGAACAAATTTTTACCATAACTACTGGAGGAATGGCAGCAGCTGCTGCACAGCCATGGCTCTCTAGCAATAATGTCAAGCAGCAGGCAGTGCTGCATACGAGAGAAGGAGAACATTGAACTGCCTGACCCCATCAAGGCCTTTGAGGCTGTACTTTCATATTTGGGCACAGCATTGCAGAACCCGGTAAACACACACAAACACACACACACAACTGGAGAACTCTCAAGGATTTTTTGGTGTCACATTGACACTGAAATCGTAAACCGTAAAACTTTCTTCAAGGATAGAAATACGTTAACCTTTATGAGGCAATAATTCCAGAAATGATTCACAATTATGGAATCTTTCTCGGTCCGTTCAATCCCACTACTACCTCTGGGCATTCAGGTTGGCGGGACACTATGATCTCAGATCATCCTCTACTCCTACCCATCATCTTTTCTACCCTCGATAACACTCTCCTAAGCCTCCTCTTCGACTCCTCTCTATGTTTCCTTCCTTATTCGCTCTCCTCATCCTATTCGTTCAACCCCTTGTTGCGTACACATGTTGCCTCCCATTGCCTCACTGTCAGTGCACTACCTTCTATCCTCTGCAACCTGCTCTTCCACGAGCTGAGACGTAGCATACAAAAACGTAGTTATGAAACCGCATGGTGATTGTGGATTGACTGGATGCTGAGATACCTGCGTACTCGGATTCCACTTGTCCAAAGGGTGACATCAACTGGACGTTGATTGGACTCTGCTAACTTCAAGGAGAGCCTGATGTTTTGGCAGTTAACCCTTTGTCGGAGCATGAACAGTTAATGCTGAAACATCAGCTGCTTCTTGCTTCCAAGATGGTTAGCATACTCAATTAATGCCCTGTTAATTGTGATGAGACCCAGACCATCTGACCAGAAGAGGAGTCAACTGAGATTCTCGATATACGTTTATGAAGTTTTTGCATGCACACTTGCAGCGGAGGTGGCAGGACCAACCCACATCAGAACCTGTACCACCTAAAGGTTACACAATAAGTTTCAGATATATAAAAACTATTCCTAGGCGAAAACAGCAAAGAGACAATGCAAGTGGCTTTCCTCCCTCGGGAGAAAGAGTAAACAGTTTCCACGCTTAGACACAGAAAGGGACATTTCATAGAAGGAACAAACTTTGGTAGTTCTCCAACTTGTTCACTTCCACTGGGAATCATAAGCCTGCAAAAAGGCTCTCTCTAAGGCCAGGCTGGCTTGTAACCAATTTAATGAACAACGTTGGAGCGACACAATTGAAGCGCAGAAAGGTTTGAATCCAGACACCTGATAATGCAATTGTGAGTTTTAAATAGTCAAATGTACAAATTGCCAATGGCCATCACCGTATATATCATAACATTAATTAATCCATTGTTATAACTGTCTATCAGCACAGATCGTCACTCACCTCCACCAGGCAAGATATTCTTCATTCTTCACCTGTCTAGTCTCAGTTGATTATTGACCTGACAAACTATGAACATGTTGCCACGCAGACACAGGTTGTTGCATCACCATATCATGGTGTCCTCAAAATACGACAGCACTGGTTGTCTCATCTGCTAGCATGCGTTTAGTTATAGATGTGAAAGGTTCTAGGGAATGTACCAAAAGTGCAGGCCATTGTTGCCAGCACCCGACTTAATTCCTGCCTCATTCTACATGGTACTACATCAGTGTTGTCGTGCCTCCAGTAAAGATTAAACCTATTGCCGAAGCTGTATACATGATATGAGGATGTGATTGGAGGAACATTGCATTCATTGAACCATACAACGATCAAACTCTGAACTGAATATTCCGAGAAATGTTTATAATGAACAATTAATAACAATATTAATCAATCACAACTCCATCCAGGGAAATTTGTGGTACAAATATTTCATGAACTCGCTGCCACGCCTGACTTATGACTGAAGGTGAGCTTGGGCAGAAATTTACAGTTTGTTCATGTGTCGACATAACTCACCTACTCTTTTGAAAGGCAATGTGGATTTTAACGTCATCAATAATACGTGCAGACCAGTCTCCAGTAATCATCCGTGGACGGATGATGAATAATCCCGTGGATGGGTGAAAACACTGATGAATAATCCCAGATGCGAAACACCAGGCAACGATTATAGCTGGGCTGAGATTCGAACCCAGACCAAGACTGCTGAGAGCAGATGCTGTTAATCTGGCTATCCTGCCAGTCCAATTACAATGATAAGGATAGCGATACCCGTGGACTAGCGATACCCGTGGAATGTGAAATGTTTTCAAGTCCTCAAACCCTCCCACCCTCCCATCCACAACTCCTCAACCTCCTTCCAACCACAAGTACTCAACCCCCTCCAACTGTAAGTCCTCAACCCCTCTTCCCCCCCCCCCAAAAAAGTTAAAACTCCTCTCTCTCAACTCTCAGTCTCCTCTCTGCACCAACACAACTCTCTTGTTTCCATTCTCCCCCTTACTTCCTGTTCTTCAAAGCAGGAGGGCATTTACATCATTATTAATTATTTTTCATTACCTAATTAAATCGTGGAATATTTTAAACTTCTTTTCCTTTCCTTATCCACCTTAAAATTATGCCATAGGCAAATACAAACTGTTTCTTTGCTGACAGAAATAATAAGAGAGGTTGAGGGGGGGGGAGGAAGAGGGGAGAGATGTAGGGAGTGGGGTGCGAGAGAGGGAGTGGAGTGGGAGAGAGAGAGAGAGAGAGAGAAGAGAGAGAGAGAGAGACAAAGAGCGGGTGTGGTGGAGAGAGAGAGAGAGAGAGAGAGAGAGAGAGAGAGAGAGAAGAGAGAGAGAGCGCGAGGGGGAGCAGGGGGGAGAGAGAGAGAAGAGGAGAGGGGTGGGGGAGAGAGCGAGGGAGAGCGAGGGGGAGAGAGGGAGAGGGAGAGGGTGGGAGAGAGGGGTGAGAGGAGTTTAACATCCATAAGAGAGATGGCCACACATTAAGGAATCACCCTGCTTGTTGTAACACCAGGGTGACAGTTTTTGCATGGGTTGAGATTCTAACCCAAGCTGGACAGCGGAGAGTGAGCATGCATGCGTACCTCTCGGCTATCCTTCCGTGGTGTGGGATTCATTGTTTTGTATTTTGTAGCCCCTGAAACATTTTTCAATTCTCTCTTGAATTCTTCTAATCCTCTAATTTATTTTTGCCTTCCTAACTCTGGAGAGTCCACATGGAGAGTCAATCGTGGAAAATCACATCTATATTTTATAATCCATTAAATTACTCCAAGCTCCTAATTGAAAACTATTGACACTTACAATAGCGATGCATACAGCGATTCGTAGGGTGATGAACAGGCATTCGATAATTATGAACGAGGAAAGTGAAAAAAAAATTGAGCGCTTTATCATTAAGAAACTATTGTCGTCTTTTCCTTGTCAAGGCATTTTTTGAGTAGGCGAAAATAAATGGCGAATTAAGACCCCTGTGAGGGAGAGTGAGCTGGCCAAGGATGACGCCTTAATAAAGGATATAATTAAATTCGTCCATTAATTATCTTCAATAGGGGTGTTTAAATTAACTCAAACACTCAATTTTCCTTTGGAGTGTCCTTTGTATGCCTGCAAAGTTTCAGGCTGTGAGGTTTCATGGTTTTGGAGTTAGGGAGAGACACACACACACAACACACACACACACACACACCACACACACACACACACACACACACACACACACACCGTTAAAATTAAATTATGACGAAACATATCTCATTCACAATCTCGCGAGAATCGGTCATCTCGGATATGTGACGGACAGACAAACTGCCAAGTGTATTTTATACGTTTACTCTGGGTACCAGCGGGAAATCCACAGGCGTAGACACGTGTAACATTTGACATCTTGAGTCAGATGCTGCATGTAGAGTTTTACAAAATTGGTCCTGGCAATTAGTCAGATCCAGAAATGATGTAATCTACACAATTTCCTTCACATAATATTTGAATACATGTCCATGCACTTCTCCTCTACCCTCTTTCCCACCTCCTCCCACTCTCTCCATCTCACACTCTCACCCACCCCCCCACATCTTCTCTCCCCCCCCTATCAAGCACATTGCACAGGGGAGAGGGGGGAAGTGAGGAGGGGGAGAGGATCTTGCACAGGGGAGAGGAGAGAGGTCGGGGTGAGGGGCAGGAGAGGGTGTTGAGTGACTTACTTCTGCTTGGCTTGATTGACTTGGGAGTATTGACTTGATTGACTTGTTGACTTGAGAGGGGGGAGAACCTGCCTTGACTGATTTATTTACGTCATTCATTTTAAAACTTGATTGCTTTGAATACACTTCACTTCACAAATTAAAAATTATTTAAAACCAGACGTTATTAATAAATATTGGATTCCATCATTAGTCTGCATATTCAATTTATTACATACAATGTTTTTCGAAGTATTGTTTAATTATACAGTAGGAAACTAGTTAACTTGTCTCAAATAAACTCTTTCTATATACCCAGGGAACATTACAAAAAATATAATTAGAGTACAGTTCAATCCCTAACTTCAGTTTTCCCTAGCAGGGAACCCTACCCTTCCTCTTCTACTCCCCCCTCCATCCTCTCCTCCTCTCTTCCTCCCTCTCTCTCCTCTTCATCCTCTCTCTCCTCTCCTGCTCTCCTCTCCTCTCTCCTCTCCTCTCTCCCCCACCCCCCCCCACTATTCCCTCCTCCCTCCCTCCCCACATCGCATCTGACCAGATACATTCAAAATGGCTACAGAATGCATTTTTGTCTAAAAACGCCAATATTCGTCCAATTTTCTCACTTTTTACTGAAACTGAGTGAAATCAGACTACATCTTACGGACTACAAAAAAAATGAAATCAGATAGTGAATTCGAGTTATGATGTAGCTGTGAGGGAGTCTAAACGGACTTCTTATTCCAGGCCTTAATTTCACCTAAAATGCATTTTTGTCTAAAAACACATTTTCGTCAAATTTTCTTCCCGTTTTTAACAACGGCGTCTTAAACCATCTTAGCGAACATGACGAATGAAATGAGATGTCGAATGAGAGTTAAGATAAAGCCGTGACAGTGTAAGAAAGTGCCAGCCTTACAGAAGAGGCTCCACGGAGCGAACAAAATGGTGACAATTTGATTTTGAAGCCCCTCCCTGAACTGGGAAGCTCCTCCCCAAACGGACAGACAGACCGACTGGTGGAGATTATATATAGAAGATTATTAAAATCACAATATTGTTTAAATTTGTAATATTAGGGATAATGTTATATGCATACTTTTATACGATATAAAATTTCAATGTACATGTATACCCATTACTGAAATAAACATTTAAGTAGCACGTTATCTCTCAGAAAGTAGATCAAACTAGATGTTTGTTTATGTTGGAATGGCAAAGGGTAAATGAAACAGGTGATTAGTGCTCTGAGCTTTCAACCTTAAGATTTCACATTCGAGCAAGATGGAAGAAAAATTCTCATGATGGAAAAGTGGGGCAAGAGGCTTCCCCTCCTCCACCCCCCTCCTGCACCCCACCCCACATCCCTCCTCCACCCCCTATGCATATACACATCATGCAAGGTCTTTATGTTCAGTTTACTGATCATCTGAAGTTGAATTTACCCAATATTACATATATCAGCCAGAAAGCCTTGAGGTACGGACATTCGGACTATAGAACATTATAATAATGGCTAAGGGGTTAGGTTTGTGGAAGGGATTGCATCCTGCCCCACCTTACTCTAACCACACTCGAACAGATGACTCCAGCACTTACAAATCTTTTTAAAAGACCCAAAATTGTTTTTCTTACATTTTAAACTCTATGCCTTTCATAAATTAAATCCAATTGATTGAAAATGAAATTAATTTACCTAATCAGTTGCAGCTCCCAAATCTATGTCACTTTATCGATCGGAATTCAAAGCATCATAGAAAATATGGGAAAAACCTAATCCGTGCCTCAAGTGATGCCCTTGCCCTGGGAAAGGAAAATCTGTAAGTCCTTTCTCTTTTAATCCACAAGCCCAGGGCAACATTCTCAATGATGCTGCTGACCCAATTGTGAACTCATTAATTTTTCACTCGTTCCATGAATTGGAACTCGCCATCAGCGTTCTTTTATGTTGATAGAGCCATCACCCAGTGACCAAACGTCTGTTCTCAACGTCGGTTCAGTACGTCAATGAAATGAAGGAGCCGTTGCTACATAATAATGATGATAAATCTTAATGTCAAACCGACGCCTCTGCCATGACATACGCATCTGACAAGAACTCGGCACTTCGAAAAAAGGGCCTCATTCTCTAACTGTCTACTTTGGTTAATTTCTATTCTCTTTCTATTTTTTGCTGCACACTCCAGGTTTACATTGTTTTTGATGTCCACACTGTGTTTACATTGACATTTAGAGTTCCCTTACAATTAACTTCAATGCAGGAGGCCCATCAAAGCCTACTTCCCCATAAGCCACTAAATTAACACCAGGTGGGGTTGACTCAGCCTGCCATCCTTCCGAGGTCAGTGAAATGAGTACCTGTGTCCTGGTATTGGGGCACAGCATCAGCGGCATAGTCGCGCCCCAACAAAATGATAGCTACCCAGAAGCCGAGCTGTCATACGCAAAAAGAAGAAGAAAGCCTGTGCAATAGTTGTTTGTCCGTGCTCTGTCCTTTTTATATGCTGAGCGTCAAGCAAGGAAGCAGCACATAGCATTTTGAAAATGTTTGGTATGGCTCAGCTGAGATTCAAACCACTCCAACACTCGGAGCGGATGCTCTAACCTTGATGCCGTTGAGTCTGGTGGACATGTTCCTCCAAAATTTCTGAAGACAAAATGGTTCAGATTTTTAAAAACAGTCCTGCCTTTCAATTTCATAGCAGGTACCCCTCACTATCTCCTCTTCCCACAAAGGAAGAGGTGTAGAGGTCTACTCTTGGGATATTGAGATATTGTCGCAAGTAGCAGGGCGAAGCGGCAAAAGCCGTACTGTGGAAGGGAGACTTGCTCGAAGAGACAGGAGTCTTTTTTATTTTTTTTTTGCTGAATGTGTTAAGAGGGTGAAAGATTATTCCTCCGTGTTTTGTGATTGGAGAAATGATGAAGGAGGATGGTTAAGCAGCATTCGAAAAGGCCTGTCTTTATCCTTTTACTATCTAAGTAATGGGGTCCTGTACTTTGTAATTACTGCATTGCTCATTTATGGAAGTTAGAGCATCAAGATTCCATTGTGGAAATATTTTTTTACAAAGCAATTTAAGTCTTTATTCACCATAACCTCATTCATGCTGATTCATTCAGTATTTATATTATTTATTGATCCTCTCACAGCTCCTGCTGCTTTTCCTAACCACGAACGAATATGGTCAAGTTCGTCTCCCCTGGAGGGCTCACAGAGAAGGTTGGGGGATGCAGAAGTGACACACAGACAGGGTCTGGGCCACGGAGGAGGAGGAGGTGAGCAGTGAATGAATGAAGTTGAGGGGGATTCAACAGAGATCTCGGTCGGACTAAGAGCTGGGGGTTTAAACTGGATGAAGTAGAGGCAAGAGAAAGATGATGAACAAGAGTTGTGTATTGCGTGGATATGGTGTCCGCTCGGGAATGAGATGATGGGATGCAGAGGATTTGATAAGTGTAGGAGGGAGGTAATGGAAGCATTGGTAAAGGAAGGGTTGGAGGACATGTCTAATGGAGGAATATTGCAGGAAGTCATGAGGGGATGATGGTGAGTGGATGAAAGAGAGAGGAAAGTAGATTAAGGGAAGGGCAGAGAGAGAGAGAGAGAGGAGAGAGAGGGAGAGAGAGAGGGAGTAGAATGCCAAAGTGACTTTGCTGTCTCAGCAGCGAAGGGCTCAGGCAAAGTGCTTGCTCAGTAATTGTATATCGGTGCGGATGAAAGTGGATGGGTGGATTCACCCAGGAAACAAAAACAATCCTTAAATTTGGGCAGCAGCAAATCATTGCATTGCAGGATGAATTACCACAATCCATAAAACACTTACTATTAATTATTTCCATAACAATTAACAAGGGCATTGTAATGATAGTACAGTGGTAGTGAGCTTGCCTCTGAGTTTTTTGATCGTAGGTTCGACTCCCGTTGGAATTGAACCTAATGATAACGGTGTTGAGTATGCCATCCTTTGAACAGGCATTAAGTTGGTCATTCCATGTACAACATGGACACTAAACAACCTTTGGTATCTTTCACAAGCTTGAGCCTTTGATCTGGTTCCAGATCTTTCACAAGCTTGGGCCTTGATGAAATTCCAAATTTTACATTTTGATTGTGACGAGGCTTTGACTACCTTGTCTTATTGTAGCCATACTGGGTCTGTAACTCTGGTGTGCCAGAATTTTGCTAATTGGCATATCAGGCATGAGGAGAGGGGCAGGGGTGGAGAAGGTTGGGGGACGGTGTGTGGATGCCTTCAAAAAGAATGATATTTTACCTATCAATAATTTATTTCTTTCACACATTGCTTTCACCATGACAATATCCACAACACTGAGCAAATAAAAAGGCACATCCTTACTGGGATATGTATAATACAGTAGATTTGACAATGAAAGGTCTATACTAACGTAGATCTGCAAGCAGTCACCCATACTCGCTGAGAAACAGACTGATTACAATAGCCCCCCTCATCCCTCGGGAACAGGTGAGCCTAACCAGAGCAACGTAGGGGTGGATTATTATGAATCTACACTATAAAAGTGAATTTTTATATTTATATATTTGTTTGTTGATTTATTTATTTATATCTGTAGCATATGTGGGGGAGGAGCTTTTAGGTAGGGGGAACACTCTAATTCGCTCCATGTAAAAGTGTATCGTATAGCGCATCCCGGGGGTAGTCGGTAGAACATATCATCTTCTATTAAAAAGAAATTTGAAACAAATTGATCATATACATTATGGTGATGTTGAAATCTGAGTGAGAAAAATTCAAAATTTTCAAAACGTTTCATTTCACTCATTTTAAGTTGAGGTTCAAACCAAAGTATCCAACCCTGAGCTTTACAGTGAAGTGGAAACTTGTGATTTTTGCTCATACCATACATAAGCAGTAAGGATGGTTGATGAAGTTAATGTTAGCTGACTTCCAAGTAGATTGAAGATGACCTCGAGCAAATGATAGAGTGAATAGAGCAGAATGTTTTTGAAGTACAACATGTTGTCTGCTGATTAAATCTGTCAGCTATACGATTAATATTTTTACTTTTTATTAACCTAGTCCTATAAAAACTTTCAAGTGTTTATTTGTGCATTTGTAAAGAAGCTAAAGTAGTACATTACTCCAATGAATCTCTAAAATCCTACTGTATCGCATTACAGCTGCGCTCGGCGCCAAACGGCATGCGCTCCGATCAGGGCCAACGTCAAACCTGTTTTACTACTTCCTCCAGAAACCAAGCTTGCATCACAAAAGCCAGCATCTTCTTCTTCAGTTTCATAACAATATTATTCTTTCACAGCCAAACCGATCCCAAATTTCACAGCCGAAAGCCTCCCCAAATATCACCTAGAGGCCCCAAAATCTGGGAGTCGGTACTTCATATTGAAAATTAGCTGTCTGTATGTTTGTGCAGGTCTGAAAATCACAGAAAAATAAAAAAAAAATGGCCGGGCCAATCAACACCAAATTTTGCAAACGTGCTGGGGGTACCCTGACACAGGTTATGTGCAACAAACCCCTCCAACTCCCTCCCCCCCCCCCACAAGGCTTTTCTCCATATGTTTTGTGTGTTTATATCCAAAATCTTATTTAAAAAAACTGCGTGGCCAATCTCCACCAAATTTTGCATCCATGCTGGGGGTACTCAGGATCAGGTAGTGGGCACAACCCCACCTCACTCCCCGGCAAGGCAATTCTCTGTAAGTATGTGTTTATACATCTAAAAATGAAGAAGCTGACCTCAACAAAGAAAATGAGGCCATTGGGCCCATCATTGCTGTGGTGCACTCTCGGGTTAATTTTGCTTCAGCATAAAACATCGATTTTTGATGGTTTACTCAAGTAAAATAATCCGATCTTTATTGGGTGACACAGCTTGGGTGAGGGACCCAGCACTGCAGGAAGAAAAAAAAAACTACGTAGGGGTTCCGGCACATGTTGCGCATTTAAAGCGTTGAAATCTTATCAATATTTTCAGGTGTTTGTGTGTTTGTTTGTGCGTTTGTACATTACTCTTTCATGATCGAACCATAGCGCCTAGAAGCCCGAACGTTTGGGTGTCGGTACTTCAGAACATGGGCAAGGTATTAAGCTACCGCACATTGGCCTTGACATCTGTTATTGAGGCCACCAGAGGCCACTATAAAGTATATATTGGGATGTGGGGTCAGGTTGTGCTACCGCCAACCCGCAGGCAAAAGGTAACCACCATGAGTACAATAACTCCATCACTTTTCAATGGCCAACACATTCTGAAACCAGCATTGAGAAAAGTTCACCCAGCCGGGCAGCAATGGTGTCCCCCCCCCCCCCCCCCCCCACCCTGGTAATGCCAGTAGCCACTCTGTAATTAATGTTTTTACATTTGGATATTTCTGGGTGGGGAAAGGGGGGGATGTGCAGAATTATTAAACTTTTTTTCTAAGATTAAAATTCTTGAACTCGATCCCCACAAGCATGTGATAATAATTGATTGGATAATTATTGTTAATGGTGATTAAAAAATCATTTGGAAAAACATACATTTGTTCAAGATGCAGTGACGTATTTATAGATGAGGCATTTTAGGGTTTGGCTTAAAAGTCTTTCATTCCTTTTACCTCCTTGTATCACTTTGTATGTTTTGCTGAAGGATATTTCAAGTTTTAACACATGATGTTTTTTTCTTCAGCCATATCCCATGCTGCTCTTTGGCCCAGCGTTTTCTTTTCCGTTGAGAATAAAGAACACAGCTCAGGTACACAGGTTTTAAATTTCATTTTCTGAACCCAAACTCAGGGAAGAGCAAAATGACTGATGGTGTAATGTTAATATAGGCCGACTGATAGTGGAGCAGTTGGTAAGGGTGTGGGAGGATGTGGGGGAGGTAGACATATGTACAGCCAAAGTGGAATGAGGAATGAGATTGCCCTGACTCAACATGTGATTCCACAAGGATGAGAAGGGGGGGGGGATAAGGAGCAGAAGTAGTTGGGAAGGAAGATCGAAGCAAAATGCGAAATAACCCAAACCACAACAAGGGACGTGGGGTATCGAAAATTTTCTCAGAACGTGATACTCACAATGGTACAAGAAAGCAAAAGTTTTCATTTATTTACAGTATTTTACATATAGTATATATATAAATTATATATATATTATTTACAGTATACTTATTTTCTTATGAAATCCCTTAATCTACCCACAAACATAACACATTTATATCTATATATTTACATTTTTTATGTATCTATATATATTTATATATTTTTTATAGTTATATATTATTTATATTATATAAATAAATTTTATTTATATATACAAATTATATTATTATATATATATTATATATATATATTATATATATATATAATATATATATATACATATATACATATTATGTATATAATATATATGTATATAATAATTGTTATGTTTGTGCGTAGATGAAGGGATTTCATAAGAAAGATATATATACTGTAAATTATATTATATATATATATAGTATATATATATATATATATATATTATATACTATATACATAAATATATATCTATATATATCATATATACATATACATATATATATATATATATATTATATAATTAATATATGTTAAATATATATATATATATATATTCGTGTCCAGGTGGTTTTAACTCCTACCTGGACGGATGGCCAAACTTCTCCCTTGGAGTCCACAGCGAGACTCTCCGAGATTAATGTGTGCGTGTGGGAAAACAGTTAAGCAATGTACCAGAATGGCACAGATACCAGACATAAGTAAATTGAATTTACTAAATAATAATTTAATAACAATAATCAATATGTACAATGACAATACTTCAAATTATAATAATGAAAGAAGAACGTGAGGTAACCGAAATCTAATTCTAATTGAGGCGCCTCCACACAGACTTGAATACAGACAAGGGGACAGATGATAAATAAAAATAATTCCTTCTTTATTTCGGCACTTAGTTTCAGGTCGAGGCGAGATGGTCTTTATGGAACGTGGCGATCGGACCGCATCAGCGCACCGGTAACCATACTCGAAATGGCACCTAGCTGTTTGTCAGGAAGCGCAGAGATGGCACTCGATGTCACGGCTCACGAACCGCGCTGTAGTTTATTCTCCAGAGTGAATATACCGAAGTTCTTCTCCCACACTCGGTCTGTTCACAACAATGGACCACACGATGAGACAATCTCTGAGTCCCCGTGAGGAGGCCACGAGGCACGCTCTCCTTCCCTCCTCAGAATCGTGCACACTTCACGACTCAACCGAACCATCAACGGCAAACGTCCTGCTCAGCACTTGAGCCAAATTCACCAGCATGAATACGAGAATCGTGTAGCCTTCGTCATGCCGAGAGCAAAAGCAAGATCCTCCGTGTCCTCCGAGTCCCTCAACTACTCACCTCCTATGCCCTCTTCCTCTTTATGCATCTTCCGACATGCACATCAATAATCCCTTGGCAGCGTGACTTCGCCTGTTGTCACCCTTTGAAGCCGGGGCTTTCTGCCTGCTTGTATTTGTTTTTGGGACATGTTCCCCACGTTATTTGCGATCTTGATATAGAAACATAGGGAAAAGTCACAGAGGGGCGATTACATACTGGGGAAATTATCCCTAATCCCTATCTAATTAGCACAGCACCACCCCCCCCCGGGTGGTGACACGTAACACTTTAGCTCACAGTCTCTCTACTTAATTTACATTGAATGTTCCTACACATCCACAGACCAAGCAACTCTACACATTGCTATCTTTCTTATGAAATCCCTTCATCTACACCCACAACATAAATATATATATTATATTATATTATATATATATATATATTATATTATATTATATATATATTACACACACATAGGTTTTATATATATATATATGTATATCTTCTTCTCCTTCGGCTGCTCCCGTTAGGGGTCGCCACAGCGGATCATCCGTATGATCCGCATAGTGATTTGGCACATGTTTTACGCCCGGATGCCCTTCCTGACGCCCCTGGTCGCCACAGGGATATGATACACCTATTTTAACCGGGTATACACCGGCCAGTCTGATACTATCGCCGACCTCGGAAGGATGACAGGCTGAGTCAACCCCCTGGTGTATTAATTCAGTGGCCGAACGGGGTTGAACTCAGGACTCTTGGATCCCAAGCCGCTGCCCTAACCACTGTGCAACACCAGGCTTATATATATATATATGTATATATACATAACATATATTTACATCCCACACACACACACACTCTTCTGGCTAAACAGTTGCAGAGACTCAGCCTATTAGGCATGAGTTCAGCAGAGCTACAGCCCCCAAAATCTCTGTAGGATTGCATTGCAGTCATAGAGATATCTTGAAGCCATCCTGAGAAATTTCTGAACTCAAAGGACATTATTAGCCCATCCTCCATGCAGCAGTTTTGCATTCACTTCTGTGAGTCTGTGTGTCTGTCTGGGCCGTAATTTTTTTTTTTTTTAATACCATGTGAGCTTTTGTTTTCAAATTTTCAACAAAGCTTTATTATGAGAATATGGAAAAAAAGTAATAATTTGGTCAAAAGATCAAAGATCAGCATGCAATAAAAACATCAATTTTCATCCAATTTACCTGAAATATTAAAATAATATATTTATATAATTATACAAATATAATTTGAACTTTAATCAAATTTTCAACAAAGGTTTGTTCTGAGAATATAGATAAGACAAATATAGATGAAACAAATAAAGATATATAGATAAGACAAATTGTCCGTAATTTTTTTTTTTATCATTTGAGCTTTTGTTTTCGAATTTTCAACAAAGCCTTATTATGAGAATATAGATAAGACAAATAAAGAATTGGCAGTAAAAGCAATTAAGTCTACGATGGGCAGTAAAAGCAATTAAGTCTACGATGGGCAGTAAAAGCATTAAGTACTGTTCTTCTCAAACAGCTCATATAACCATATTCTGTGATTGTTGCATTATTTAATTCGTTTCAAATTAAATTATTTTGTGTCCACATTAATCTTTACAATTTAATTCGAGCTTAATTTTTCGTAAAAAAGTCATGTTTAATACATTAAAATATTTAAAATTTGAATTTATGAAAAATGCAATCCCTGGAGTTTTGACTACTACATACATATACATACACACATGCGCCATAGCTCAATTATAGTATGATTATTACTACATGTGAAATGCTGATGATTTGAAATATGCCCTATTACTAGTATATGGATACCTGGGCATATACAAATGTGTTGCAAAGTTCAAATAATATCTCATTCCTCGCACCCCCCCCCCTTCCACAACCCTCTTACAAACAGTGTTTTTGTTAAAGTTATCTCGTACAATACAGCATGCAAACACACAACACACACACACACACACACACCAATATATATATTATATATATATATATATATATATATATATATTGTTACGAATTTCGCCGCCCGGCGTGCGATCGGCCACGTAACTCGAATCGCGACGCGTCGCCCACCGGAACGGACAATTCAGTCGTGACCCTCCTGGAACTACCGCCAGGAGCCAGTCACGGGTGGGGTTTAACCTCACCACAACCCAGTCCGCATTCTACCCGCGCGAAATAGGGTGAATCGCCGAATGTCGATATACCTAAGTACCGCGCGGGTAGCGTACCGAGGAGTTGTACTATGCCGCAGGTCGATTCCGGACACGAACCCGCTTAAGCGGCTCGTTCCGTGCTGCAGGGATAACCGAGCAGAGTTATCGTCGACCTCGACGTTTCGTGATTATTTATTGAGTGCCATCCCACACCAATCCCTTACGTGATGCAAGATGGAACTTTCAAACAAAGGAAAGGACGCAACGAAACGGGAAACAGTTCAACAAGCAAGCACTTTATTTCACACACGTAAGCAGGCAAATAGGAACAAAAGCAGGCAAATAGGAACAAAGGAGCTACGACCGAATAAAAGGCAATTATTTACAGCACAGTCACTTATGCAGGTTTTACTTTGCAAGACTGCGCCACAAACACACATAAAACCCGAAAAGAAGAAGAGAGAAGTGACTTCCTTCATGGACCGTCGAGTCCTCCTCTCCACTACCATCAGCGCCGGTCGCGCGCTGGTTCCGGCCTCCCACGCGGCCGGCGAACCCTCTCTGGCACCCTCGTCCGGACGCGCAGGTCCACCACAGGCCGCACTGCGGCGCCTCCCGTCCGCGTCTCCACCAACAGGCCGCTGGGCCACCAGCGCGGGAACGAGAGAGGAGGAAGCGAGCGCTTTGGAGAGCGAGACCCAAGGAGAGAGACCGAGCCTTTTTGGAGAGAGAGGAGTGCCTTTTCGGAGAGAGCTACAGCCAACATGAGCCACGATCAGAGGGGGTGAGCCTCGCGTCCGTTCGCCTTTTGTAAGGCGGGGCTCCGCCTTCGCCGCGTGGCCCCCATCTGCTCCACCCCGTTCGGCTCCACCTCCCTCGAGGTGTTCCAGAAGGCTCTCGAAGGGGGCGTGCCTCCACTCCGACCGCCTCACGCCGGGCCCCACCAATGGGGAGGGAGCTGCCCTCCCCCTTCCTGTGCCAGCCTTCGCAGAAGGGGTGCGCAAACCGCGCACTAGCGCAGGTTTCTTTTTGCCGTTGTCGTTGGTTGGTTTGAGGTTGTTGGATCCAAAATAACGATAGAGAAAGAAAATGGCTAACTCAAAGTGTCGCAGCCGGATGAATCACACATATTCCCCCTAAACAACAGGTGTGGACTAACTACACATGAACTTATCGATATATCTAACCTGAGGACCCTTTATGGTGTATTGCGAATTTCACAGCCGTAACAATATATACATACACAAACTCCGCAAATAAACCTCCCTCTTTTATACCCTAGATCAACACACAGCTAAAAACGTTGGGAATTTCTCACTTGTTAAGATTTGTGTGGATGATATTTTTCCCAATGTTTCATCCTTATTTCAAACAAAATGCATGTTTCGCCTGCAGGTATTCAGATTAATTGGACAAATATAATCCTGGACTCATTTAGAATTATTTTTCAAGCTGAACCATGAAATTATTTCCACATTATATTATCATCTTTTTTTTTGTTTTCAATACCATAACTTGTACTCCATGTCAGTTTATTCCTGCATTTCCACTTAACCCTGAGTTGTATCCATAGATTGTTACTGCAATGGACATTCGGATCGCTGCAGTAAAATTGAAGTCCTGAACCTGCTGACTTGTGTAAGCTGCAAGCACAACACGGATGGAGAACATTGCCACATTTGTCGGCAGGGATTCTACCGCAACTCGTCGGCACCACTACACCATCCTGCCGTCTGCATCGGTAGTGAATCATGCTTTTTACCTTCATTTTCATTACTATGGTGTGTGTGTTGTGTGTGTGGTGTGTGTGTGGTGTGTGTGTGTGTGTGTGTGTGTTGGTGTGGTGTGTGTGGAGAGAGACAGAGAGACAGAAAGATAGAGAGATTGAGAGACGAGAGACAGACAGACAGAGATCGATCGATCTACCGGACGCACCGAATGTGTAATGTATTGTTCCCCCCCCCCAGGAGCCTGTGAAAAAATAAGTGAAAGGCTTACAGGTTTATAAAGGATAAGCTACATTTAAAATCCAGTCGTTTTATTTTTGCAGATAGTCTTTCTGTATTCAGTAATTGGTCATTATTATAACTCCTCATATCATAGAGTGATGGGTGCCTGTATCTATCGTGATATATTATATGGTAAAGGCCACTGTATTTATTCTTGTCCTGTTTTGTGATGTAATTTTGCATTCTGCTTAAAATGCTTCCTGAATTCAACGAGTGACATTGTCGTCAGAAGGAAGACACAATACCGTAAAGGGCCAGCTAGTTGTTTTTTGTTACGTGTACAAATATGATGGAGTATTTGACCCTCTTCCTCCTTCTCCCCTTTTTTCCTGGACACTTTACAAATGCTCTTTAATCTTCCCTCTCCTTTATTCTCTTTCATTCTGATCTTATATCCCTTTTCTCCGCACTTCTCTGAGATATCTCTCCCCTCTTATCTCATTTCTTCTTTTTTTTATTTCTAATCTAAGACCCCCCCCACCCTCTTTTTTGTGGGTATATAATAAGTGGCATATGACCCTTAATTTGCATTACAGTTCTAAAAGTTGTGAACTCTTTTTGGAATTATGTCATTAAGTATAATACAGTATTATTTATATACATACAGTACACACATACATTCAAGTCCTTTCACAACAAGACAAGATCACTACCACTGAGCTACTGAGTTATCAGGAGTTATCATGACTGATGTCTTCTGGGCCTGGTAATACATACCCCAAATGTAGATGAAGACTAGAAATGTATCTGAGATTATATATACACCCAGACCCCAACATTCGCGGTTCCAACATTTGTGGGTTCCGTGTATTCGCAGTTTATAATTTGCGACATGCTCCCACATTCACAGGAAATTGCCCCACGTATTCACGGTTTTTGTGGCGTTTTTTTTTCACGAGCCGTGAGCATAACAGTTCTAAAACATATCTTTCACAAGCCACGCACAAAGCAGCTGGATGTACATACAGTACAATATTGTATGTATACGAAAACATACAATATTGTGTGTACGTGAGAATCATATCTTCCATGAGCCATGAACATGACCTGCTTCCTGGTCATAAACATAGTTTCGCGGGATGTCTCACCTTGTGCACTTTAAACATACGGTGCTGTACGTACTGTATTGTAGCTTCACAGGATAAATATAGTTTATCTTGTGTAGGCCTTTTTGGTTGCTTTATGCAGCAGCTTCGGCTAGAGTGTGGGTGGTGTTAATTATTTATATACTCCTAGACACCTGGGTTTAGTTGATTCGGTGAGAGCTGATTGGCTAGTCCTTCCATTCACAGGTGAGAGATGTGGGTGGGTCTTTATTATTTAAATATTGACTGCTTTTGACGTTTGCACGTGGGAGCCTCATTGGTATGCATTGCTGTCTGTGCTGTCGCTGAAGATTTGCCAATCGGTGATGAAACCGGTCCGGGAGCTGAGGGGGTGTATAGCATTGGAATTCTCTTTTGTACGATGTGTGAACGTCTTTATAACTGTGAAGGAACTCTGGGAAGGTTTTGAAACAACAAAAGTGCTTACCTTGTGTCGGCCTTCTTGGGTTGCTTTATGCCGTAGCTTCGGTGAGAGGAGTGTGGGCGGTGTTAATTATTTATATAATCCTAGCCACCTGGGCTTATTTGATGAAAGAGAGCTGATTGGCTATTCCCTCCATTCACAGGTGAGAGATGTGGGTGGGTCTTTCTGTATTTATAGCTGAACTGCTTTTGACGTTTGCACGTGGTACATGCTTGGGAGCCTCATTGGTATGCATTGCTGTCTGCCATATCACTGAAGATTCACCAATAAGCGATAAAACCGGTCCGGCAGCTGAGGAGGTTTGTAGCATTGGGATTCTCATGTGTGTACGATGTGTGAACACCTTTATAGCTGGAGAGAAACTCTGGGAAGGGTTTGAAACAGCAATGCACTTACCTTGTGGAGGCCTTCATGGGTTGCTTTCTGCAGCAGCTTCAGCGAGAGGAGTGTGGGAGGTGCTAATTACATATATATATATATGTATATATATATATGTATATTTAGATATATATATGTATATTTATATATATATATTATATATATGATATATATACTGTATATATACTGTATATATATATATACACTACCGATAAAAACTTATAGAACATGCCCATTTTTTCAGTTTTTACTGAAATTTAAGCAATTCAATTCCAGTGAATAACCTGAAATGGAACAAAGCTAAGGGGTAAACTGCCAGAGGTTAAAAAAAAGTTTAGGTTACCAAAAACTGAAAAATAATGTAAATTTCAGAGTTGTTAAAAAAACGCCCTTTTCAGGGAACATGTCATGGGTTAGCAACTGCAGCTGTTCTGCAGCAATGGAAGTAAATTAAGCCTTGAAAGTTGATGCAAACAATTCCTACAGGTGTCCCAACCTTTGTTGAATAGTTACAAACCCTCTGTCTGTGTAAAAACAGTGTTGGAACAGACTGTGTTGCTACACCCTCTGAAGCATTATTTGGACAATATTGCACTGCAGGAAGTAGTATATTGCTATCATACTGGCGAGAAAAAGACAATTAACAAAGGGAGACAGACAGACCATTATCTATATATTACTAAAACTCTCATCTTGTATATATGTATGTATGTATGTATGTTTGTTCCCAAAATACAGCCAAAACGGTACAACATAGCGCAAACTTTTAGAGCCATCTTACTCAGCATTCTCCGTCGGTGTGCAGTATCAAGTTTCGTTCAAATCGG
>CM068966.1:32678336-32693523 GCA_035128595.1 Eptatretus atami
GGCTCACCTTGGCATTTATGAAAATGAGGAGTGGTCACACTGATCCACGGACCAAGCCACTCTATACAATCCTATCTTTCCTATGAAATTCCTCCATCTACCCTCACAACCGCAACAACGTATATGAGGCCCCGTTCAAGCACCGTTGGCTGAGGAGGAGTGATGTAAGCGACATTTTTTAATGATATGATGATGATAGGCTCGGATGATAGGGTAAGGGTTAAAATAGTGCTATATGGCATTAACTCCAAAATGGCCGATGTGTCCCTTCATCACTCCTCCTCGCGGCGCCTCAATATATGCATATATATAATATATATATTATATATATATATATATATATATATAATATATATGGATAAAAATATATCTATTTATATATAGTATATATATATATATTATATATATAATATATTTGTGTACAGGGTGTCCAAAAAAATATACAACTTTTCATCTGCAAAGAGGATGGTCATAACTATATTTTAAAAAGATATATGGCTTGGATAGAAAGCTGAAAGGTTGAAGTTTATTGTACCAATGTCAAAATTGCCACCAAAATTTAAATTTTGGATAGAATCGTCGTTTTCTTTTAGACACATGTTCGACGTAGGCTCCACGTTGTCCGATCACTGCCTGCAAACGTGTTGTCATGTTCTCCATCACTTTGGGAAACGTTTCCTAGAGGAATCTTCTGATTTCTCGGTGATGTTTTCCTTCAGCTGATCAAAGAGTCTGAGGCCTAGGGTTTCCATAGATCCTGTCCTTGAGATACCCCACAAGAAGAAGTCTGGAGGAGTAAGGTCAGGGGAATAGGTGGCCACTCAACGTCTTCGTAGAGGGAGATAAAGGGCCCTCAAATGTGTAGAGAAAACGCCTTGTTTCCCTGGCTGTATGGGCGGTGCCCCATCCCGCTGGAACCACTGGGTTCTATCTGGATCAGGTTGTTTCTCCTACGGGCCTGAGTACGTAGCTCAGGCAGATAGAATTCCTGAATCATTTCGCGATAGTTCCTCTGGTTTACCTGCAAGTGCGTCCCTGTCATCTTCAAAGAAGTATGGACGAATTATCCCATACCAACCAACCGCCACCCACATGGACTTTGAGAACAGATCGAGGCACCAGTTCAGTGATGCATTACCAGGATTTTCAGTTCCCAGTACCGAAATTTTGCTTGTTTACCTCCCGGACAAGTGAGCATGGCATTCGTCCGTCATGTGAAGTTTTTGAGGAAGTCTGCATCTTCCTCCACCTTTCTGAGACCAATTTGCAAAGTCTAGTCGTTTGCGTTTCTGTTGATCAGTAAGCACCGTTTCCTTTTGAATTTTGTATGGAAAGGCATGAATGTCTTGGCGAAGGATCCTCTGAACGGTGCTCTTATGAATGTTTGTCTCTGGCAGAAAGTCGTCGAATCGATTTTTTTGATTCTGAAGACCGCCTGTCTCACCATTTCCACATTTTCTTCACTACGACCGTCCTCTTCCGACCACTGTGACCCTTGTGAAGGTACAGATGGTTCCCACATTGGTAAACTTTGCGATGGTGCACTTTTTGTCCAAAGTTTGGTGCATGGCGCAAGTGGATTCCGAAATGTCTCGAGTAAAGATGTTGCACCTGTATGACACTTTTCGTCTGGTGCCAAAGTTAACAATTTTCATCCGTTGTTGTACGGTCAGTCTTGGCATTTTTTCTGGCGCTTGCTTGGTATCAAAATAAACTTCAGGGTCTCTGCAACAAGAATGAAGATTAGTGACAAAATTACTGCTTTTTTAGGATCAAACGAAGCATTTTAAAAGTTGTATATTTTTTTGGGACACCATATATATATATATATATATATAATATATATATATAATATATATATATATATATAATAACACAACACACACACACTCACACACACACATACACCACGCGGGGTGCGCTTACACATGTGTAAGCATACGAAATGTGTTTCCCCATTGTCTTGGGTCGCTTACCTGCATTTTATTTTTCATTATTTATTTTTTTTTTTTTCATTTATTTATATTTCATTTATGGATTTTGTCTGACAATTCTGTGATTTTCCTGGTGTACCGGCTTCAATGTCCATCGGCTCTCAAATTTCATCTTTCTACATCACCCAGAAGGTACCAATCTTTAATATCAGTCAGTCAGTCAGTAAGTCCAAAATGATGTGCAACTTTCGATTTAACTGCAATATTTTTATTATTGGTCAATTTTGTTTGGTTTTGTCTCATAATACACAGGATCAGTTACATTTTTGTTTGTTTTGGCAAAAAAATGCTTCAACAATAGGAGTGATATTAGTCGTTGATGAAGCACTCAATCCAAGCACCGTGCCTCTGGATGACATATGCCATACGGACACCAAAGTTGTCGATGACTCAGTTGCGAACTGGAGCTGGTGCAAGTCTGATTTTCATCTGATGTTATTTTCAACTCCCACAGTGTGTGTGGGTGTTTTTCATAGTCTTTAGCTTTGAGGGACCTCCAGGGGAAGAAGTCGGGAGGAGACAGATCCGGGGAGTAGGGAGGTCTGAGCTGTCCGTCCGTCGAAAAATGAATGGACTACAATGGAAATGTCTCCTCAAAAATTCCAAAGCATCATTAACATGTGGTGGTGCAACTTTTTTTTGTATACCTTGTCGAGGCTCGTATGAGAGCTAACACACAACGCACAGCAAGGGGCGCATGAGACAGGAGGGAGGGAGTGGGAGGGAAAAAACAGTGGGGAACAGACACATTAGGAGATCTGTGGAAGGGAGAGGGATGGGACGGGGAACATGGGGAAGAGAAGATGGACATTACAGGGACTTTCAGGAAGGAAAGCAGGGAATTGAAGGAAGTGGGCTTGGGTGGATTATCGGGGGTAGAAAAGATCGAAGATTTGATGGGGGATGATAGAGGTGTGGTGAACAGCTTTTTGAAAGCCTGGAGGGAAGAATGGGAAAGATAAGAGTGAGGGAGTTTATTCCAAAGGCAGGAAAAAAGAGGAATGAAAGAGTGAAGGTGAGCAGTGATTCGTGATTTTGGTAGTTTTACCAGAAGGGGGTTGTTGGCGGACCTTGAGCGCCCTGTGGAAATGTGGTGGGGACAAATTGCAGAGAGAGCAGGGGGGGGGGAGGCTGAGAAGGAGATGGTAAGAAACAGAAAGACCACCGACCAACCTGCGGTGATTGAGTGAGAGGCCCAAAGACTCAGCTTATTGCGGAGATGCCGATGATCCTAAATGCCCTGGTTTCGACAGCGTGAACCGAGAAAGGTGGGAGGCAGGAGCACCAGCCCAGAGGGGAGAGCAGTACTCCATCAGGCTACGGACAAAAGCTTTGTAAGTGGTAAGGAGCTCAAGAGGGCCGAGGAAGGACTTTGCAGACGGAGGATTCCCATCGGCGACTGGCTTTGGAGGCGAGGTTGGAAATGTGAAAAAATGGAAATTCTGGCGGAAGATGATTGAATTCATCTGATGTCTTGCTTCCTGATCAATTCGGAAGGAATCTTTTCTGCAGCATGTCCACTATCTATCTGTGTTAACTGTCACTGTTTGTCCTGCTTCTTCTCAAAATTTACACCTTTCTATGTCACCCCAAATTTTTTTGGCATCGTTGGAACTTTATGGCCCAAAACTTTAAACCTTGATCTTTAGACGAGCTGAAAATATAAAAGGGACAACATTAGACAGCTGTTTGAAAAGTTGCACCTCATTTTGGACAACTATATGTATATGTATATATATATATATATATATATATATATATAGTTCTGAGCAATTTTAATTTCTGCACCCCTGCTAGCCTAAACTTCTGATCAGCACCTCCTGCAGAATCCAGATGCTGGTGGACCCATGCCTTGGTGTTTACAGGCCATTCTGGCTGAATGTGTCGCCCTACACCCAATGAAGTGATTTTAGATTGGTGTTTCCATTTATTTTTTGTCCTTACCTGTATATGATCCATAATAAGTTCTCCAACCTCTGTAAATCGAGAGACTCGACGTTTCAGTCAGCAACGAGAATTCTGTGCATCCGCTGACTTTCATCAGGAGTTAATTCTCCATTGTGTCACTACATATAAATGCCACATGGGAAGGTGGGCCAAGTTTGACAACCCATCCCAGAGCTGTGTTGCAAAACCTCATGACCGCCAACCAATACTAACTGGAGGTTAACCAGCCAATGTTACTCTTACAAGGACTCCAGTGACTCTCTAGAGGTAAGTCATGTTTTATGTGCCATTATCGCTTGTAAAGTTGTGCAGGGATCGGACACATGTCCATGTAGGCCTTGGTCTTCACCTGTGATCACTCTTCTATGACCATGCTCTTCCGCTGAAAGAAAGCTCCATAAAGCAACCAAGAAAAGCTCTACAAGGTAAGCCCTTTGCAGCTTAAAACCCTACATGGGTTCCTCTACAGCTGCAGACATTCATTCACAAGTAGCACGTACATGAGAATCCCGATGCAACACAACCCCTCAGCCGCCGGACCGGTTTCATCACTTTTGGTGAGTCATCAGCAACAGCGAAAAAAACGCGCACCACCAAGGCTCCCAATACCAATAGCAGTTAACAAATATTTACCATAACAACAAATATAATTCAATATTTACCATATTTTTCAGCGTATAAGTCGATATTTTTCCCGAAAGTCCAGGCCTCGACTTGTACTCAGAATCGACTAATCTATCGTTTTAAGACATTGAATTGCATCATGAAAAAATTGCAAGCGTGATATATTCTGACAAAAAAAATATAATTCTGGTATGTGAAACATCCTGCAATCTGCAATGCCTGCAGAATATCCAGCAATGCCTGGAGAAAACGTTTTTTTTGGAACACCGGCTGCATTTTCCATCCAATCATCTGTAAGTTGTTTAATAATTTCTCCATGGGCCGGTGCTCCTGTGTTGAAAGTTTAGTGTCAATTGTTCAAGCGGTTGTAGAGAAAACTAATTTAAAAGCGAATAAAGGTTGAAAATGTGAGGCCCTCCACGACGTTCCACAACATACTGCAGGTCAAGGATGGTAATGGATGCCTATTACTGTAGTTCCTGATATGTTGAAACACCCTGCAACCCATGCCTGGAGAGAATGGATATTTTTTTGAATGCCGGCCATACATTTTCCATCCAATCATCATGTAATTCTGAATGAAGCCCAGCTTTTACCATTGCACTCATTTTTTATTTCATCAACTTGGTTGTTGGATGGCTTTGAAGGCCAATGAAAATACAAGTTGATGAGTCTTGAAATCGTGTGGAGAAAATATGTGCACAGGACACACTGCAGAAGCGAAAGCACATCTACACTTGCCACTAGAGATGGTTCGAGCCCAAATTTCCAAGCCCGAACCAAAAAAAACAAACAACAGGGAAAAGACAGGAACCCGAATCTATTTCCTGCAAGTTTCCATGAATTCCTGGGAAATTAATTACTGGGAAGAAACACAAGCTTCGGCTCAATTTTTTGAAAACTTTTCTAACTCAAGCTCGAGAAAATGAGGCTTGCACCATCTCTAATGTCTATCACACGCGGCGGGTCAGCAGGGTGGCACAATTGCTACCGTGTGGCACAATAAACAACATAGAAGATAATAAGAACTCAAAATTATCCTGAACTTTGTGTTGATTGGAGCTTTCAGTCGAATCCTTTTCATCTCAATTCACACAAGGGCCTCAGCCGACGTTCCACATCATGGTCACGGATGGTTGTAGACGCATATTACTAGTTGTGAATTTAAAACACAGTACTCAGTGCTTAAGCTCTTTGATGGATTAAAATGTGATTGTATTGCAGTAAATGTCAGTGTTCAGTTTTATTAAGGAGTAGTGTGACCTGCCGACAAAATGTAATGTGCTCTGAGCCAGTGCTTAAGAATGATCTGCAGCTTGCTTTAAACACTGTACCTCAATATGATAACAAACATGTTGAAAAACAATTTACATTCCTAATTTATCAAAAAGGTTGTCCCACAAAGTAATTCAATAATATGCAAAAAGAGCTCATTAATATTCATGACCCTGAAAGTACCTTGGCAGCGACGTGTTGAGAGTGTCAGGGAGAATTAACACCTCTATTGGTCTGACTAACAGTTTTGCCATTGAAGTAGTTGATCTAGCTTCGTCTTGTACTCCAAATCAACTTAACAATGAATGAAGAAAGGAAATAAGAAAGGGGAAAATTAGCCAAATCGACTTGAATGCCAACAAATACGGTATATTTGGATGTGAACTCAATTAGCATTGGGTTTTATATATTAATTGACGAAGTGGATTGTGATTGTACATGCATTCTGTAAACAACTAAATACCTTAATTAAACTATTGGTTATTAGAATTAATTCTTTATTTAAAAGTTTACAGCTATAATAATTACCTCTGCCACTGAAGGTAGATAGATGGAGGTTGTGTTTTCACCCCTAATAAGTTATGGACCGATTCAGACGAAACTTGGTGGTCAGGTTTGCTGTGTGACAAGGACAAATTGATTCAGATTTTGGTGAAGATCCGGATCCGGATTTTGGAATTTATTTTTCAAAGTGATTCTTCACCATTGACGACAAGGCCAAAACAATATATTGCACAATATCTCAAAAAGTTCTGGATGGATTTGGAAGAAACTTTGGCGGTCAGGTTGGGTGTATGACCAGGAAGGACTGATAGATTTTGGTGATGATCCTGATCCAGATCTGCCTATCAGTGGGAGACAAATCTTAAACTGTTCAGCCTGGCGAAGTTATGCACTGCACCTTATGCCGTTCTACCTACCCTTGCTGAAGGAAGAGGGTATTGCATTTGGGTCCGTTTGTTTGTCCCACACTTAAATTTTGTGTTTTGCTCTGGCAACTGCTCGTTAGATTGAGATGAAATTTTCAACCGTTGGTGTGACTACTCATGAAAATGTTAGAATGATAATTATGACGTAATAGGTCACGTGGCGTGGCAGTCATATTGGAAAAACGGAAAAATTTTGGAACTCTGTATCTCTGAAACGCAACAAGGAGAAAAAAATGAAACTTGGCAGGTAGCAAGTACTCCTCATGGGGAATGAGACTTATTTTTATGACGTCATAGGTGCCTTCGTTATGACGTCATAATTCCATATGTAGAACACATTTGATCAGTATGAAAATGTTCAAGGTCATCTAAGGAGATAAAATGGTCCACAGAAAAAAAAATCGATGATGTCATTGGTCACGTGTCGCAGCCAAATTGTTTTTTTTTTTTTTTAAACCTTCAAAACTTTTCTTTTCTGAAGTGGCTAAACAGATCGAGTGAAACTTTACACGTATGACCGCCTGTCCAGGAGGAACAAAAGGTTCACACATATGATGTCATTGGTCACATTGTTGGGCAGCCATATTGATTACCCTCAAACCCTATAAAATACACCACTCAAAAGAAGTCCTGGTGAGGGTCTGCAATCTCTGATTGCTCTTTTTCTTGTTTATTCTGTTAAGACAAAGTGTCAGTCAATAATAACTTGAATAAACTAGAAGGGCACTCTGTAGAACATGTACCTCCGCTGCGCAATGTGTGATCCAATAGAACATATCAAGCCCAATAATATATAGATTGGCCCCATCTCTCATGGTGAAGAATCACTTTAAAAATTAAATAAACCTCGTATCGGATCCGGATTTGATCTTCACCAAAATTGAATCAATTCTTCCTTGTCAGACTCCCAACATGTCCACCAAGTTTCGTATGAATCGCCCACAACTGTTTGAGATAACTGCAATATATCGTTTTTTGACCCTATTTCTCAATGTCGAAGAATCACTTAAAAAATTCTAGTGGCCGGATCCGGATCTGGATCTTCACCAAAATCTAATCAGTTCATCCTTGTCACACATCAAACCTATCCACGAATTTAATCCGAAGCTAGACAACTTTTTTGAGATATCACTGCACACAAACAAACAAACAAACAAACAAGCGTAGGCGGCCATGGGTCGCCGAGCATCCGATGACCTTTGACTCCTGATCTGAGTTAATTAGTACTAAGTACTTACGAAATTGCAATCGAATCGGTTAAGCCGTGTATGAGCAAGGGGGCTTTGAATGGTCATTTTTGCCGGAACAATGCACTCATTGACCTTTGACCCCTGACCTAGCCGAGATAGGTCAATATGTCCTGAAGCAAAGTTGTAGTACTCATTGAGTACTATGTACCTATGAACTTTCATTCGTATCGGTTAACCCGTGTAGGAGCAAGGGTGCCTTGAATGGTAATTTCGCCGAAAAATGCACTTATTGACCTTTGACCCCTGACCTACTCGAGATAGGTAATTTATGCAAATGAGAAAAGTTGTAGTACTATTACGGTCTATAAGCATGTAAAGATTCATTCGATTCGGTTCAACTGTCTTAGAGCTAGTGTACTTTGAATTTTCAGCGGAATGCTCAAAGGCCCTCGGACACCCAAGTTGAGAGGGTTACCATTTGGAAACTATAAGATATAAAAAAATGGATGTCATATAGCGGATAGAGAATCACCTTCAGATTATGCATACCAAATCTCATCGAGTTCCATCTACTGATAACTACTCGGTATCAATTTGAATGAAAAGTACCGAAAATGCGGTTTGAAATCGGAAATCCCCAAAGTTCGAGGGGGTGCTGTGGGTGAACAAAGATAAAATCAAAAATCCGGCTCGATCGTTTGTGCACAAATGCATTCCAATGATTAGTGTGAATTTTCATGACCGACCTTTTTTTCATGAATGCATGAAATGCATTCCGACCATAACCCTAGGAGGAGTAGCATTTGGCTGAAGGCACCTCCAGCTCTTGCATATTATTCCATTTTTGCACTAATTGACGTTTGACCCCTGACCTAAGCGAAATCGGTCAATATGTCCTGAGGCAAAGTTGTAGTACTCATTGAGTACCAGAACCTGCAAGTTTCATTCGTAATCGATGCACTTCACCTGGTCGCTAGGGGGCCTTCAATTTTCGCAATTTTCGCACATACCCTAATTGTAGGGGGCGCTGCGGGTAAAGTATTCAATATATCACAAAAACGGAATATATTTGATAAAGCATCACCTGTAGATCATTCCTGCCAAATTTCATAACCTACGTGGGATAATGGCTTTCGGAATGGATTTCGCGTGAACGGTACCGATTTTGAAGGTTTTCGGTTGTTGCTAGGGAACCAAAGCGTCCCTAGCAACCATCACAATTTCCAAAGCACTAGGACATAAGATGTACCTACCACCCGAGTTTGGTCAAAATCGGTCCACGTTTACTACCAATTATGCTGATGACAAACGAAACAAACATCCAAACAAACAAACAGACAGAATTACTGACAATAAGGGTCACCTATTTTGGCGACCCAACAAACAGACAGGGGTGAAAACATAACATCCTTCCACCTTTGGTGGTGGAGGAAATTAATGAATATGGATACAAATCTTCAATACTACGACAAATTCGTGTTTGAAATCGTGATTTGTATAAACTTGGCATTGATTTTAAGTGAACTCATACTTTTGCACCCACTGTCTATATACTGTATACAATATATGTGTGTACATATTTATACATGTGTGCACTGAGCTGTTATCATTTCCTTCAATTGTTTTGTGTAAATCCTTCACAAAGATGTTTCTTTGAAGAAACACCTGCTGTCGATGCCCGTTACTAAATAGATATTGTTCATTTTTTTAATGAAGCCAAATTATTTTTATGAGAATAAAAAACACGCAAAATGTATTTTATGTCCAATTAATCTGAAAATGCGTAAATTAATACCTTGCGCATGTGAGTGACATACTGTACATGTGATTTGCGTGTCGGTGAATACCAAGCAGGTGGTATAATAATGCACTAATTGAGGAGTTAGGAAAAAAAATTGCATGCATTAACCCTTCATAATTGAAAGCAAAATGAAGGAACGTTTGAAGATCCAAGAGCAGAGAGGTGAGTGCCATCCCTTGGGATCAGTGGATTTTGAGTGCCGGTTATAATTACAGCAATCTTTACATGTTAAAGAGAAAGGCAACAAGGGGAATGGATCACAAGGACACACTCCGTTTATTCCACAGACATGGTCATCAATTCGGGAAGATTCTTCATCTATAATAATCCACAGGTAAAATTATTTAATCGAAGCTTTTCCTTGGAGCGGCATTTTTATATGCAGCTCTGGGGTACATTTCATTGAAATCTCCGCAAGTTTAACCAAATTAATTTTTCAAATAAGTCAGTTTTTTGAAAGTTTTGAAATGTAACTCAGTGGTAAAGCTGATGAATGGCTTGGGGTACGCTTGAAGTGTTCGGCCAAGCAGCATATCATCCATCATAAGACATGAAATATTGCTTAATGTAGTTGCAAAAGCCGAAAAGTCCCATTGCTCATGCGGTACGTGCATGGGATTGTGCGGTTTCTCTTATTCTGACTCCTCCAGTTCAACCCAGTTCTCTTACTTGGTTACAAGCTTGTCACAAGCAAAGCGTTCTTCAGAAACGATTTTGCCATCCACGGATGTTCTTGCGAGGACGGTCACTTCTTCCTTGCGTTTGCGTCACTTTTGGTAGCACTAACATTGACCGCGGTGCTCCAAGCCGGAAATGCAACACACACACACACACACACACACAACAATGAAAGAATAATATTACTCTTGTCGGATCTCCTGTTATAAAGCTCATGGTTGTTTGTTGACATTATAGAATACAAATGGTCTTACTGGTGTAAGTGTTCAACCTTAAAACAAAGCCACACTGAATAATTGTACAGTTTGTCCAAGGTATCAGCACAAAGCTTCCTCTTTGCTGAAGGGACTGCGTAGGACCTTTATGAGTTCACAAATAAGTGCGAGCAGACAGAATAGCTAATGTACGAGTCCCCAATGTGCTTTTCAAGGAGTAGCGCTCTATAATTACTTCAGGCCAGCCCTAAGTACCACATCTATGTTTGATTGGAGCTCAAACCAAACGACTCTGGTCAACATTATCAAGTCCTATTGCACCAAGTCATATTGCCTTTGGAGTCCATTAGTGATCTGAGGTCATGACCTCAAAGTGACTCGAGGTTGCATGAGGCATTATAGGTCCATCCCATCGAAAGTCATTTTTAGAGGTAGTCATTTCTGATTACTTACTCCGAAACTTAGTATTCCAATGTGCACCAGGAAAAACAGTGCTCCTGTAACAACCATACCACAGTCATCGTTGAATTAACTAGCGGGGCTCCTGCCCTCCTGCGGGAACCCTTCTCGGCCCACCTTCCGTGGGCATTGTGCTGCGGCACAGTCTTGGAATTGCGCTTTGTACTTTTTTGTCATTTTTGTATAGAAATTTTATTGATCACAACATATCACAAAAATAAAGATGAAGCTTAGTAATACGGCTATCACCAAAGGTGCGCTATTTCCACTCGTGTAATTTTGGAGTTTCTGTGACATGCTCCATTATAGTAAAGATTCCCTCAAAATAATTCGAACCAGAACAAGTGGAAGTTAAGATCTCCGTTTCTGTAGTTTCTACCCTCTTTACATAGGGTCTGGCGTGTCTGCAAATGTTGTCTCTTCCATAGATTTTTTTTCCGACACTTAACCATAATCATTGATCCGAATGTGCCGTATGCATTGTACAACAGGTTTTATACTTTTATATAATGACAAGGCTATTTCACTTGCCAAGTATTTACATGGAAAGTATCTATTTTAACATAAAAATACCCACAAAGGTACTGCTGAATCTTCTTCACAGGTGTCGGCATTTTTTTAATTTGATGTGATTTAAAAAAAAATTCTAAACTTGGAGAGAGAGAAACCTGGCACCTCATTCATTAAATACCCCTAAAGGGGGTGTTTCTTCACATTATGACATAATAAGTGGTCAAACTGAAATAATTGCGTATAACCAAAAAGTTTGCATGTCGCGTGTGTTTTACGTGTTTAAAAGACAAGGTGATTTTTTTGGGGGAGACTCTACAAACCAGTGTATGAGCTGTGGTTTTGCATGGATTACAAAGATGTAAGCAATATGCTTGCACTTAAAAAGGAAGATGCACCAAATGTAATTTCATACCCCGACTCACAAACTCTATCATAATTCATTCCACCACAAATCCCTCAGCACCTCTCAACCCCCACCTTGCATTCGCACTGATGATCCCTATAAAGTCTAAAAGATGGTTCAATTTATTCTCCGGCCATGTTGGCTTTCTCTGAGAGTCCTGTCACATACAAAATGCTTTGTTTATTTATTTTTCTTTCCTTCTTTCTTTCCTTGCTGATTAATTTAGAATTCCGGTGAATTCAGCATATCAGATTATTTTCGTAATTTGCAGTCTTCAATTAAGGCGAAAAGAACAATGAGCAATGAGAGGTTCAATCGGTGTGACCCATGACTGTGAAAACCTCCATGATAAACCATAAACTCTCTGGGCCATCGAGCCATGCATTTCTTTGCACTTGTACTGGGATCTTCGAGTGTGTGTGGTGTGTGTGTGTGTGTGTGTGTGTGTGTGTGTGTGTGTGTGTGTGTGTGTTATATCACAAGCAAACAAGTTCCTTGATCTGACCTGACATTCAATTAAGTACAAAAGCACATTTCCCTGAAGTCATAGAAAACAAAAATAGACAGGACAACTAGACATCTGACCGGGGAAGGCTTACCTTTGTAAAGTGACCTTGGCCCGCGATCCAATGATGGCCATATGTTTTTCGGACCACCATATGACCTTGACCTTCAACATTTAGGGAGAGTGTAAATAAATAATGTGGTGTGGGTTGACCAAGGGTGACCAGAATTAATACCAGGTGGGGTTGACTCTGCCTGTCTCCTTCGAGGTCGGCAAAATGAGTGTCAGCATGCTGGTATCCTGTGTCGGAGTGACGACCCATCCAGGATTGTGCACAATCGCCAAGGAGACCACTGAGGCAACACCAACGCTCTGCACAGACTATGGTCCTAATGGGATGGATGTATTTATAATCTATCCATAAAACTCAACATCATGAAAATCGGAGAAAATTATTCAAGTTTTATGATCAAAAAGGTGTTTATTGTATAATTAGGTCACAATCCGAAAAAAGTAGATCAAGGAGACGAACCAACTGTGAGGTGCACAACTTCAGTGCAGGTACACTATTATGTTGCAAGAATATCTTGGAAGGCCAAGTGATCTTTGAGATTCCACATTGGCAAATTTCAGCGATTACAAAAATGATTTTTTTTTTCAGACCCATTTGACCTTGACCTTTAACCTGGAAGGGTATGATGTAAATACGTGTAGATGTTGGTTGCTCTGGGCTGTTTAGAGAGGGAAATATCGTTCTGGTCAGACAACCTTTGCCGAATTTTGGTTAAAAAAAAAGTTAAATATCTGTAATTGGTCATGACTTAAATTAGGTCGAGGTCAAAAAACTTTATGCCAACCCCACCTACTTTGTATTCCCATTATTGATGCAAAATTCCATTCTGAAAGTCACAGCCAGTTCTGAGATACAGCTGCGAACATTGACAGAAAAAGGGAGAAAAACCTAAATGGTGGTTTAATAATCCTCGGGGTGTAAGCCCTTGACCTTTAATCCAGAGGGTATGATGTAAATTGAGAATAAATGTGCCTTGCTCAAGGCTATCTAATTAGTGTGCAATTTCGTTCTGATCGGACAAACTTTAATCGAGTTATAGTAAAAATAAAAATAAAAATGTTTAAAATGTCTATAATGAGGTGATGACATTAAAATTTAGGTCAAGGTCAAAACCATTATGCATACTTTGTGTGTATTCCCATTATTGAGGCAACGTTCATTCTGAAAGACCCCAGCTGTCTCTGAGATACAGCTCGGAAAATTGATAGTTTGGAAATTTTGAGTATTGAGAGTGCAGGAAGAAACTAGAAAGGCACTCGGTAAGAGCGCATACCACACCAGGCTGAACAGTTTGTTTTGTACCCCCACTGTAATAGGCAGGATCTGGATCCGGACCTGAACCAAAATCGAATAAACTTGTTTCTTGTCACCTAACCAACTCATCCATCAATTTTGTAATAAACCGTTCAACCACGTTTTGAGATGTTGTGCTCCGTATCCGGTTTTGGTGAATCATTAAAAATCTTTCAAGGTTGAGAATCACTTTAAAAATTATAGTACCCAGATCCGGTTTCTGTCACCAAGTTTCGTCCGAATCCCTCACGATATCCTGCTCACAGACAAGCAAACAGACAGACAGACAAACAAACAAGAATGGAAATAATCACTTATTATAATTTTATACAACAGTGGAGAAATCTTTGGCCATGCTCTGATGCTCTACAAAATGGTTCTCACATGAAGACTTTTATTTGAAACTATTTTGTTAAACCTACCGCTTGAATCATTAAATACCAGGATGATGCAGTCACAACATTTACCATAAAGAGTATTTTGATGACACAACACTCCTTGATTTAGTGCTCTACCTAAGAAACACAGAGTTAGAGTTTAGGATATTTGTTCTGATTTATTGAGGGAAAGACCTCATAATAAGGCAATTCAGAGGCACACCTGCTGATAATGAGGCATTTCCTTGTTGAAATTGTAACTTACAGAAAGTTTCATAGAAGAGCAGTTATGTAATGTGGAATGTTTCTGTATTATGAGATACAAGTATAGTAAAACACTTACTCTTCCAGAATTAGGAGATTCAGATGAAGAAACCCGAGAAGGGTTTCCACTACAGGACTTCCTGGTACCCACCGTGAGAAACACCTGGGGTCGTGAAGCCTGATTAGTTAGGCCACCAGTAGAAACAGTAACCCCCATTACAGATGACGCCAGTAGAGCGACCACCACCTTGGCTTGATGAGTATACAGATCCATTGTATCCTTTACTTTGGCTCACTACCAAGGCAGGACTACCACCTGATGTAACCGAGGTGTTTGCTGTAAGATTTGTTGGAAGGCTGCTGTGGCCACCACTGCTTCCAGAGTAGCTGAACCTGCTTCCACTCTTAATGGTAGAGGAACTTATATCGTTGAAAATGGAAGATATGTAACTGCTGGGTGGTTTGATGATAGATCTGTAGCACCTGATGTGAATATGGAGATCCATTCATCACCCTAGAGAAACAAAGAAATTGAGATCTTCAGTTAGATCTACAAAGAGATGACGTTATTGAAACATGTCACTTGAAAGATAACTGGGGTTTGGAGTCCTGTGGTTAACAAGTCTGTAAATATTGTCATTGTATTG
>CM068966.1:32693548-32717687 GCA_035128595.1 Eptatretus atami
TCCTTCAGCTGATCAAGAGTCTGAGGCCTAGGGTTTCCATAGATGCTGTCCTTGAGATACCCCACAAGAAGAAGTCTGGAGGAGTAAGGTCAGGGGAATACGGTGGCCACTCAACGTCTTCGTAGAGGGAGATAAAGCGGCCCTCAAAATGTGATAGAGAAAACGCCTTGTTTCCCTGGCTGTATGGGGCGGTGCCCCATCCCGCTGGAACCACTGGGTTCTCATCTGGATCAGGTTGTTTCTCCTACGGGCCTGAGTAAGTAGCTCAGGCAGATAGAATTCCTGAATCATTTCGCGATAGTTCCTCTGGTTTACCGTGCAAGTGCGTCCCTGTCATTCTCAAAGAAGTATGGACGAATTATCCATACCAACCAACCGCCACCCACATGGTGACTTTGAGAACAGATCGAGGCACCAGTTCAGTGATGCATTACCAGATTTTCAGTTCCCAGTACCGAAAGTTTGCTTGTTTACCTCCCCGGACAAGTGAGCAGGCATTCGTCCGTCATGTGAAGTTTTTTGAGGAAGTCTGCATCTTCCTCAACTTTCTGGAACCAATTTGCAAAGTCTAGTCGTTTGCGTTTCTGTTGATCATAAGCACCGTTTCCGTTTGAATTTTGTATGGAAAGGCATGAATGTCTTTGCGAAGGATCCTCTGAACGGTGCTCTTATGAATGTTTGTCTCGGCAGAAAGTCGTCGAATCGATTTTTTTGGATTCTGAATGACCGCCTGTCTCACCATTTCCACATTTTCTTCACTACGACCCGTCCTCTTCCGACCACTGTGACCCTTGTGAAGGAACAGATGGTTCCCACATTGGTAAACTTTGCGATGGTGCACTTTGTTGTCCGAAAGTTTGGTGCATGGCGCAAGTGGATTCCGAAATGTCTCGAGTAAAGATGTTGCACCTGTATGACACTTTTCGTCTGGTGCCAAAGTTGAACAATTTTCATCCGTTGTTGTACGGTCAGTCTTGGCATTTTTTCTGGCGCTTGCTTGGTATCAAAATAAACTTCAGGGTCTCTGCAACAAGAATGAAGCATTAGTGACAAATTACTGCTTTTTTAGGATCAAACGAAGCATTTTAAAAGTTGTATATTTTTTTGGGACACCATATATATATATATTATATATATATATATATATATATATATATATTATATATATATATAATATATATATATATATACACCACACACTCACACACACACATACACCAGCGGGGTGCGCTTACACATTGTGTAAGCATACGAAATGTGTTTTCCCCATTGTCTTGGGTCGCTTACCTGCATTTGATTTTTCAATTATTTATTTTCATTTTTTTTTCATTTATTTATATTTTCATTTATGGATTTTGTCTGACAATTCTGTGATTTTTCCTGGTGTACCGGCTTCAATGTCCATCGGCTCTCAAAATTTCATCTTTCTACATCACCCAGAAGGTACCAATCTTTAATATCAGTCAGTGAATCAGTCAGTCAGTAAGTCCAAAATGATGTGCAACTTTCGATTTAACTGCAATATTTTTATTATTGGTCAATTTTGTTTGGTTTTGTCTCATAATACACAGGATCAGTTACATTTTTGTTTGTTTTGGCAAAAAAATGCTTCAACAATAGGGAGTGATATCATTAGTCGTTGATGAAGCACTCAATCCAAGCACCGTGCCTCTGGATGACATATGCCATACGGACACCAAAGTTGTCGATGACTCAGTTGCGAACTGGAGCTGGTGCAAGTCTGATTTTCCATCTGATGTTATTTTTCAACTCCCACAGTGTGTGTGGGTTGTTTTTCATAGTCTTTAGCTTTGAGGGACCTCCAGGGGAAGAAGTCGGGAGGAGACAGATCCGGGGAGTAGGGGTTCTGAAGCTGTCCGTCCGTCGAAAAATGAATGGACTACAATGGAAATGTCATCTCAAAAAATTCCAAAGCATCATTAATACATGTGGGTGGTGCACTTTTTTTTTGTATACCTTGTCGAGGCTCGTATGAGAGCTAACACACAACGCACAGCAAGGGGCATGAGACAGGAGGGGAGGGAGTGGGAGGGAAAAAACAGTGGGGAACAGACACATTAGGAGATCTGTGGAAGGGAGAGGGATGGGACGGGGAACATGGGGAAGAGAAGATGGACATTACAGGGACTTTCAGGAAGGAAAGCAGGGGAATTGAAGGAAGTGGGCTTGGGTGGATTATCGGGGTAGAAAAGATCGAGATTTGGATGGGGGATGATAAGAGGTGGTGGTGACAGCTGTTTTGAAAGCCTGGAGGGAAGAATGGGAAAGAATAGAGTGAGGGAGTTTATTCCAAAGGCGGAAAAAAGAGGAATGAAAGAGTGAAGGTGAGCAGTGATTCGTGATTTTGGTAGTTTTACCAGAAGGGGTTGTTGGCGGACCTTGAGCGCCCTGTGGAAATGTGGGTGGGACAAATTGCAGAGAGAGCAGGGGGGGGGGAGGCTGGAGAGGAGATGGTGAAATACAGAAGACCACCGACCAACCTGCGGTGATTGAGTGAGAGGCCAAAGACTCAGCTTCATTGCGGGAGATGCCGATGATCCTAAATGCCCTGGTTTCGACAGCGTGAAGCCGAGAAAGGTGGGAGGCAGGAGCACCAGCCCAGAGGGGAGAGCAGTATCCATCAGGCTACGGACAAAAGCTTTGTAAGTGGTCAGGAGCTCAAGAGGCCGAGGAAGGACTTTGCATGACGGAGGATTCCCATTCGGCGACTGGCTTTGGAGGCGAGGTTGGAAATGTGGAAAAAATGGAAATCTGGGCGGAAGATGATTGAATTCATCATGATGTCTTGCTTCCTGATCAATATCGGAAGGAATCTTTTCTGCAGCAGTCCACATATCTATCTGTGTTAACTGTCACTGTTTGTCCTGCTTCTTTCTCAAAATTCACCTTTCTATGTCACCCAATATTTTTTGGCATCGTTGGAACTTTATGGCCAAAACTTTAAACCTTGATCTTAGACGAGCTGAAAATATAAAAGAGGACAACATTAGGACAGCTTGTTTGAAAAGTTGCACCTCATTTTGGACAACTAATGTATATGTATATGTATATATTATATATATATTATATATATATGTTCTGAGCAATTTTAATTTCTGCACCCCTGCTAGCCTAACTTCTGGATCAGCACCTCCTGCAGAACAGATGCTGGTGGACTCCATGCCATGGTGTTTACAGGCCATTCTGGCTGAAATGTATCGCCCTACACCCAATGAAGTGATTTTAGATTGGTGTTTCCATTTATTTTTTGTTCCTTACCTGTATATGATCCATAATAAGTTCTCCAACCTCTGTAAATCGAGAGACTCGACGTTTCAGTCAGCAACGAGAATTCTGTGCATCCGCTGACTTTCATCAGGAGTTAATTCTCCATTGTGTCACTACATATAAATGCCACATGGGAGGTGGGCCAAGTTTGACAACCCATCCCAGAGCTGTGTTGCAAAACCTCATGACCGCCAACCAATACTAACTGGAGGTTAACCAGCCAATGTTACTCTTACAAGGACTCCAGTGACTCTCTAGAGGTAAGTCATGTTTTTATGTGCCATTATCGCTTGTAAAGTTGTGCAGGGATCGGACACATGTCCATGTGCCTTGGTCCTTCACCTGTGATCACTCTTCTATGACCATGCTCTTCCGCTGAAAGAAAGCTCCATAAAGCAACCAAGAAAAGCTCTACAAGGTAAGCCCTTTGCAGCTTAAAACCCTACATGGGTTCCTCTACAGCTGCAGACATTCATTCACAAGTAGCACGTACATGAGAATCCCGATGCAACACAACCCCTCAGCCGCCGGACCGGTTTCATCACTTGTTGGTGAGTCATCAGCAACAGCGAAAACAAACGCGCACCACCAAGGCTCCCAATACCAATAGCAGTTAACAATATTTACCATAACAACAAATATAATTCAATATTTACCATATTTTTCAGCGTATAAGTCGATATTTTTCCCCGAAAGTCCAGGCCTCGACTTGTACTCAGAATCGACTAATCTATCGTTTAAGACATTGAATTGCATCAATGAAAAAATTGCAAAGCGTGATATATTCTGACAAAAAAAATATAATTCTGGTATGTGAAACATCCTGCAATCTGCAATGCCTGCAGAATATCCAGCAATGCCTGGAGAAAACGTTTTTTTGGAACACCGGCTGCATTTTCCATCCAATCATCTTGTAAGTTTGTTTAATAATTTCTCCATGGGCCGGTGCTCCTGTGTTGAAAGTTTAGTGTCAATTGTTCAAGCGGTTGTAGAGAAAACTAATTTAAAAGCGAATAAAGGTGAAAATGTGAGGCCCTCCACCGACGTTCCACAACATACTGCAGGTCAAGGATGGTAATGGATGCCTATTACTGTAGTTCCTGATATGTGAAACACCCTGCAACCCATGCCTGGAGAGAATGGATATTTTTTTGGAATGCCGGCCACATTTTCCATCCAATCATCATGTAATTCTGAATGAAGCCCAGCTTTTACCATTGCACTCATTTTTTTATTTCATCAACTTGGTTGTTGGATGGCTTTGAAGGCCATGAAATACAAGTTGATGAGTCTTGAAATCGTGTGGAGAAAATATGTGCACAGGACACACTGCAGAAGCGAAAGCACATCTACACTTGCCACTAGAGATGGTTCGAGCCCAAATTTTCCAAGCCCGAACCAAAAAAAACAAACAAACAGGGAAAAGACAGGAACCCCGAATCTATTTCCTGCAAGTTTCCATGAATTCCTGGGAAATTAATTACTGGGAAGAAACACAAGCTTCGGCTCAATTTTTTTGAAAACTTTTCTCAACTCAAGCTCGAGAAAATGAGGCTTGCACCATCTCTAATGTCTATCACACGCGGCGGGTCAGCAGGGTGGCACAATTGCTACCGGTGTGGCACAATAAACAACATAGAAGATAATAAGAACTCAAATATTATCCTGAACTTTGTGTTGATTGGAGCTTTCAGTCGAATCCTTTTTCATCTCATTCACACAAGGGCCTCAGCCGACGTTCCACATCATGGTCACGGATGGTTGTAGACGCATATTACTAGTTGTGAATTTAAAACACAGTACTCAGTGCTTAAGCTCTTTGATGGATTAAAATGTGATTGTATTGCAGTAAATGTCAGGTGTTCAGTTTTATTAAGGAGTAGTGTGACCTGCGACAAAATGTAATGTGCTCTGAGCCAGTGCTTAAGAATGATTCTGCAGCTTGCTTTAAACACTGTACCTCAATATGATAACAAACATGTTGAAAAACAATTTACATTCCTAATTTATCAAAAAGGTTGTCCCACAAAGTAATTCAAATAATATGCAAAAAGAGCTCACTAATATTCATGACCCTGAAAGTACCTTGGCAGCGACGTGTTGAGAGTGTCAGGGAGAAATTAACACCTCTATTGGTCTGACTAACAGTTTTGCCAATTGAAGTAGTTGATCTAGCTTCGTCTTGTACTCCAAATCAACTTAACAATGAATGAAGAAAGGAAATAAGAAAGGGGAAATTAGCCAAATCGACTTGAATGCCAACAAATACGGTATATTTGGATGTGAACTCAATTAGCATTGGGTTTTATATATTAATTGACGAAGTGGATTGTGATTGTACATGCATTCTGTAAACAACTAAATACCTTAATTAAACTATTGGTTATTAGAATTAATTCTTTATTTAAAAGTTTACAGCTATAATAATTACCTCTGCCACTGAAGGTAGATAGATGGAGGTTGTGTTTTCACCCCTAAATAAGTTATGGACCGATTCAGACGAAACTTGGTGGTCAGGTTTGCTGTGTGACAAGGACAAATTGATTCGATTTTGGTGAAGATCCGGATCCGGATTTGGGAATTTATTTTTCAAAGTGATTCTTCACCATTGACGACAAGGCCAAAACAATATATTGCACAATATCTCAAAAAGTTCTGGATGGATTTGGAAGAAACTTGGCGGTCAGGTTGGGTGTATGACCAGGAAGGACTGATAGATTTTGGTGATGATCCTGATCCAGATCTGCCTATCAGTGGGAGACAAATCTTAAACTGTTCAGCCTGGCGAAGTTATGCACTGCACCTTATGCCGTTCTACCTACCCTTGCTGAAGGAGAGGGTATTGCATTTGGGTCCGTTTGTTTGTCCACACTTAAATTTTGTGTTTTGCTCTGCAACTGCTCGTTAGATTGAGATGAAATTTTCACCGTTGGTGTGACTACTCATGGAAAATGTTAGAATGATAATTATGACGTAATAGGTCACGTGGCGTGGCAGTCATATTGGAAAAACGGAAAAATTTTGGAACTCTGTATCTCTGAAACCGCAACAAGGAGAAAAAATGAAACTTGGCAGGTAGCAAGTACTCCTCATGGGGAATGAGACTTATTTTTATGACGTCATAGGTGCCTTCGTTATGACGTCATAATTCCATATGTAGAACACATTTGATCAGTATGAAAATGTTCAAGGGTCATCTAAGGAGATAAATGGTCCACAGAAAAATAAAATCGATGATGTCATTGGTCACGTGGTTCAGCAGCCAAATTGTTTTTGTTTTTTTTAAACCTTCAAAACTTTTCTTTTCTGAAGTGGCTAAACAGATCGAGGTGAAACTTTACACGTATGACCGCCTGTCCAGGAGGAACAAAAGGTTCACACATATGATGTCATTGGTCACATTGTTGGGCAGCCATATTGGATTTACCCTAAACCCTATAAAAATACACCACTCAAAAGAAGTCCTGGTGAGGGTCTGCAATCTCTGATTGCTCTTTTTCTTGTTTATTCTGTTAAGACAAAGTGTCAGTCAATAATAACTTGAATAAACTAGAAGGGCACTCTGTAGAACATGTACCTCCGCTGCGCAATGTGTGATCCAATAGAACATATCAAGCCCAATAAATATATAGATTTGGCCCCATCTCTCGATGGTGAAGAATCACTTTAAAAATTAAATAAACCTCGTATCCGGATCCGGATTTGGATCTTCACCAAAATTGAATCAATTCTTCCTTGTCAGACTCCCAACATGTCCACCAAGTTTCGTATGAATCCGCCCACAACTGTTTGAGATAACATGCAATATATCGTTTTTTGACCCTATTTCTCAATGTCGAAGAATCACTTAAAAAATTCTAGTGGCCGGATCCGGATCTGGATCTTCACCAAAATCTAATCAGTTCATCCTTGTCACACATCAAACCTATCCACCGAATTTAAATCCGAAGCTCTCAGCAACTTTTTTGAGATATCCTGCACACAAACAAACAAACAGACAAACAAGCTGGTAGGCGGCCATGGGTCGCCGAGCATCCGATGACCTTTGACTCCTGATCTGAGTTAATCTAGTACTAAGTACTTACGAAATTGCAATCGAATCGGTTAAGCCGTGTATGAGCAAGGGGGCTTTGAATGGTCATTTGCCGGAACAATGCACTCATTGACCTTTGACCCCTGACCTAGCCGAGATAGGTCAATATGTCCTGAAGCAAAGTTGTAGTACTATTGAGTACTATGTACCTATGAACTTTCATTCGTATCGGTTAACCCGTGTAGGGACAAGGGTGCCTTGAATGGTAATTTCGCTCGAAAAATGCACTTATTGACCTTTGACCCTGACCTACTCGAGATAGGTAATTATGCAAATGAGAAAAGTTGTAGTACTTATTACGGTCTATAAGCATGTAAAGATTCATTCGATTCGGTTCAACTGTCTTAGAGCTAGTGTACTTTGAATTTTCAGCGGGAATGCTCAAAGGCCCTCGGACACCCAAGTTGAGAGGGTTACCATTTGGAAACTATAAGATATATAAAAAAAATGGATGTCATATAGCGGATAGAGAATCACCTTCAGATTATGCATACCAAATCTCATCGAGTTCCATCTACTGATCTACTCGGTATCAATTTGAATGAAAGTACCGAAAATGCGGTTTGAAATCGGAAATCCCCAAAGTTCGAGGGGGTGCTGTGGGTGAACAAAGATATAAATCAAAAATCCGGCTCGATCGTTTGTGCACAATGCATCCACATGATTAGTGTGAATTTTCATGACCGACCTTTTTTTCATGAATGCATGAAATGCATTCCGACCATAACCCTAGGAGGAGTAGCATTTGGCTGAAGGCACCTCCAGCTCTTGCATATTATCCATTTTTGCACTAATTGACGTTTGACCCCTGACCTAAGCGAAATCGGTCAATATGTCCTGAGGCAAAAAGTGTAGTTACTCATTGAGTACCATGAACCTGCAAAGTTTCATTCGTATCGATGCACTCACCTGTCGCTAGGGGGCCTTCAATTTTCGCCAATTTTCGCACATACCCTAATTGTAGGGGGCGCTGCGGGTAAAGTATTCAATATATCACAAAAATCGGAATATATTTGATAAAGCATCACCTGTAGATCATTCCTGCCAAATTTCATAACCCTACGTGGGATAATGGCTTTCGGAATGGATTTCGCAGTGAACGGTACCGATTTTGAAGGTTTTTCGGTTGTTGCTAGGGAACCAAAGCGTCCCTAGCAACCATCACAATTTCCAAAGCACTAGGACATAAGATGTACCTACCACCCGAGTTTGGTCAAAATCGGTCCACGTTTACTACCAATTATGCTGATGACAAACGAACCAAACATCCAAACAAACAAACAGACAGAATTACTGACAATAAGGGTCACCTATTTTGGCGACCCAACAAACAGACAGGGGTGAAAACATAACATCCTTCCACCTTTGGTGGTGGAGGAAATTAATGAATATGGATACAAATCTTCAATACTACGACAAATTCGTGTTTGAAATCGTGATTTGATAAAACTTGGCATTGATTTTAAGTGAACTCATACTTTTGCACCCACTGTCTATATACTGTATACAATATATGTGTGTACATATTTATACATGTGTGCACTGAGCTGTTATCATTTCCTTCAATTGTTTTGTGTAAATCCTTCACAAAGATGTTTCTTTGAAGAAACACCTGCTGTCGATGCCCGTTACTAAATAGATATTGTTCATTTTTTAATGAAGCCAAATTATTTTTATGAGAATAAAAAACACGCAAAATGTATTTTATGTCCAATTAATCTGAAAATGCGTAAATTATATACCTTGCGCATGTGAGTGACATACTGTACATGTGATTTGCGTGTCGGTGGAATACCAAGCAGGTGGTATAATAATGCACTAATTGAGGAGTTAGGAAAAAAAAATTGCATGCATTAACACCTTCTAATTGAAAGCAAAATGAAGGAACGTTTGAAGATCCAAGAGCAGAGAGGTGAGTGCCATACCTTGGGATCAGTGGATTTTGAGTGCCGGTTATAATTACAGCAATCTTTACATGTTAAAGAGACAAGGCAACAAGGGGAATGGATCACAAGGACACACTCCGTTTATTCCACAGACATGGTCATCAATTCAGGAAGATTCTTCATCTATAATAATCCACAGGTAAAATTATTTAATCCGAAGCTTTTCCTTGGAGCGCATTTTTATATGCAGCTCTGGGGTACATTTCATTGAAATCTCCAGCAAGTTTAACCAAATTAATTTTCAAATAAGTCAGTTTGAACGTTTTGAAATGTAACTCAGTGGTAAAGCTGATGAATGGCTTGGGGTACGCTTGAAGTGTTCGGCCAAGCAGCATATCCATCCATCATAAGACATGAAATATTGCTTAATGTAGTTGCAAAAGCCGAAAGTCCCATTGCTCATGCGGTACGTGCATGGGATTGTGCGGTTTCTCTATTTCTGACTCCTCCAGTTCAACCCAGTTCTCTTACTTGGTTACAAGCTTGTCACAAGCAAAGCGTTCTTCAGAAACGATTTTGCCATCCACGGATGTTCTTGCGAGGACGGTCACTTTCTTCCTTGCGTTTGCGTCACTTTTGGTAGCACTACATTGACCGCGGTGCTCCAAGCCAGGAACTGCAACACACACACACACACACACACACACACAATGAAAAGAATAATATTACTCTTGTCGGATCTCCTGTTATAAGCTCATGGTTGTTTGTTGACATTATAGAATACAAATGGTCTTACTGGTGTAGAGTGTTCAACCTTAAAACAAAGCCACACTGAATAATTGTACAGTTTGTCCAAGGTATCAGCACAAAAGCTTCCTCTTTGCTGAAGGGACTGCGTAGGACCTTATGAGTTCACAAATAAGTGCGAGCAGACAGAATAGCTAATGTACGAGTCCCCAATGTGCTTTTCAAGGAGTAGCGCTCTATAATTACTTCAGGCCAGCCCTAAGTACCACATCTATGTTTGATTGGAGCTCAAACCAAACGACTCTGGTCAACATTATCAAGTCCTATTGCCACCAAGTCATATTGCCTTTGGAGTCCATTAGTGATCTGAGGTCATGACCTCAAAGTGACTCGAGGTTGCATGAGGCATTATAGGTCCATCCCACTCGAAAGTCATTTTTAGAGGTAGTCATTTCTGATTACTTACTCCGAAACTTAGTATTCCAATGTGCACCAGGAAAACAGTGCTCCTGTAACAACCATACCACATGTCATCGTTGAATTAACTAGCGGGCGCTCCTGCCCTCCTGGCGGGAGTACCCTTCTCGGCCCACCTTCCGTGGGCATTGTGCTGCGGCACAGTCTTGGAATTGCGCTTTGTACTTTTTGTCATTTTTGTTAGAAATTTTATTGATCACAACATATCACAAAAATAAAGATGAAGCTTAGTAATACCGGCTATCACCAAAGGTGGCGCTATTTCCACCTCGTGTCAATTTTGGAGTTTCTGTGACATTGCTCCATTATAGTAAAGATTCCCCTCAAAAATAATTCGAACCCAGAACAAGTGGAAGTTAAGATCTCCGTTTCTGTAGTTTCTACCCTCTTTACATAGGGTCTGGCGTGTCTGCGAATGTTGTCTCTTCCATAGGATTTTTTTTCCGACACTTAACCATAATCATTGATCCGAATGTGCCGTATGCATTGTACAACAGGTTTTATACTTTTATATAATGACAAGGCTATTTCACTTTGCCAAGTATTTACATGGAAAGTATCTATTTTAACATAATAATACCCACAAAAGGTACTGCTGAATCTTCTTCACAGGTGTCGGCATTTTATTTAATTTGATGTGATTTAAAAATAAAATTCTAAACTTGGAGAGAGAGAAACCTGGCACCTCATTCATTAAATACCCCTAAAGGGGGTGTTTCTTCACATTATGACATAATAAGTGGTCAAACTGAAAATAATTGCGTATAACCAGAAAGTTTGCACTGTCGCGGTGTGTTTTACGTGTTTAAAAGACAAGGGTGATTTTTTTGGGGGAGACTCTACAACCAGTGTATGAGCTGTGGTTTTGCATGGATTACAAAGATGTAAGCAATATGCTTGCACTTAAAAAGGAAGATGCAACCAAATGTAATTTCATACCCCGACTCACAAACTCTATCATAATTCATTCCACCACAAATCCCTCAGCACCTCTCAACCCCCACCTTGCATTCGCACTGATGGATCCCTATAAAGTCTAAAAGATGGTTCAATTTATTCTCCGGCCATGTTGGCTTTCTCTGAGAGTCCTGTCACATACAAAATGCTTTGTTTATTTATTTTTCTTTCCTTCTTTCTTTCCCCTTTCTGTATTAATTTAGAATTCCGGTGAATTCAGCATATCAGATTATTTCGTAATTTGCAGTCTTCAATTAAGGCGAAAAGAACAATGAGCAATGAGAGGTTCAATCGGTGTGACCCATGACTGTGAAACCTCATGATAAACCATAAACTCTCTGGGCCATCGAGCCATGCATTTCTTTGCACTTGTACTGGGTATCTTCGAGTGTGTGTGTGTGTGTGTGTGTGTGTGTGTGTGGTGTTGTGTGTGTGTGTGTGTGTTATTAATCACAAGCAAACAAGTTCCTTTGATCTGACCTGACATTCAATTAAGTCAAAAGCACATTTCCTGAAGTCATAGAAAAACAAAAATAGACAGGACAACTAGACATCTGACCGGGGAAGGCTTACCCTTTGTAAAGTGACCCTTGGCCCGCGATCCAATGATGGCCATATGTTTTTTCGGACCACCATATGACCTTGACCTTCAACATTTAGGGAGAGTGTAAATAAATAATGTGGTGTGGGTTGACCAGGGTTGACCAGAATTAATACCAGGTGGGGTTGACTCTGCCTGTCATCCTTCTGAGGTCGGCAAAATGAGTGTCAGCATGCTGGTATCCTGTGTCGGAGTGACGACCCATCCAGGATTGTGCACAATCGCCAAGGAGACCACTGAGGCAACACCAACGCTCTGCACAGACTATGGTCCTAATGGATGGATGTATTTATAATCTATCCATAAAACTCAACATCATGAAAATCGGAGAAAAATTATTCAAGTTATGATCAAAAAGGTGTTTATTGTTAATTAGGTCACAATCCGAAAAAAGTAGATCAAGGAGACGAACCAACTGTGAGGTGCACAACTTCAGTGCAGGTACACTATTATGTTGCAAGAATATCTTGGAAGGCCAAGTGATCTTTGAGATTCCACATTGGCAAATTTCAGCGATTACAAAAATGATTTTTTTTTTCAGACCACCATTTGACCTTGACCTTTAACCTGGAAGGGTATGATGTAAATTACGTGTAGATGTTGGTTGCTCTGGGCTGTTTAGAGAGGGAAATATCGTTCTGGTCAGACAAACCTTTGCCGAATTTTGGTTAAAAAAAAGTTAAAATATCTGTAATTGGGTCATGACCTTAAATTAGGTCGAGGTCAAAAAACTTATGCCAACCCCACCTACTTTGTATTCCCATTATTGATGCAAAATTTCATTCTGAAAGTCACAGCCAGTTCTGAGATACAGCTCGGACATTGACAGAAAAAAGGGAGAAAAACCTAAATGGTGGTTTAATAATCCTCGGGGTGTAAGCCCTTGACCTTTAATCCAGAAGGGTATGATGTAAATTGAGAATAAATGTGCCTTGCTCAAGGCTATCTAATTAGTGCAATTTCGTTCTGATCGGACAAACTTTAATCGAGTTATAGTAAAAATAAAAAATAAAAAATGTTAAAATGTCTATAATGAGGTGATGACATTAAAATTTAGGTCAAGGTCAAAACCATTATGCATACTTTGTGTGTATTCCCATTATTGAGGCAACGTTTCATTCTGAAAGACCCAGCTGTCTCTGAGATACAGCTCGGAAATTGATAGTTTGGAAATTTTGAGTATTGAGAGTGCAGGAAGAAACTAGAAAGGCACTCGGTAGAGCGCATACCTACACCAGGCTGAACAGTTTGTTTTGTACCCCCACTGTAATAGGCAGGATCTGGATCCGGACCTGAACCAAAATCGAATAAACTTGTTCTTGTCACCTAACCAACTCATCCATCAAGTTTTGTAATAACCCGTTCAACACGTTTTGAGATGTTGTGCTCCGTATCGTGTTTTGGTGAATCACTTAAAAATCTTTCAAGGTTGAAGAATCACTTTAAAAATTATAGTACCCAGATCCGGTTTCTGTCCACCAAGTTTCGTCCGAATCCCTCACGATATCCTGCTCACAGACAAGCAAACAGACAGACAGACAAACAAACAAGAATGGGAAATAATCACTTATTATAATTTTATACAAAGTGGAGAAATCTTTGGCCATGCTCTGATGCTCTACAAAATGGTTCTCACATGAAGACTTTTATTTGAAACTATTTTGTTAAACCTACCGCCTTGAATCATTAATACTAACCAGATGATGCAGTCACAACATTTACCATAAAGAGTATTTTGATGGACAACCAACTCCTTGATTTAGTGCTCTACCTAAGAAACACCAGGTTAGAGGTTTAGGATATTTGTTCTGATTTATTGAGGAAAGACCTCATAATAAGGCAATTCAGAGGCACACCTGCTGATAATGAGGCATTTCCTTGTTGAAATTGTAACTTACAGAAAGTTTTCATAGAAGAGCAGTTTATGTAATGTGGAATGTTCTGTATTATGAGATACAAGTATAGTAAACACTTACCTCTTCCAGAATTAGGAGATTCAGATGAAGAAACCCGAGAAGGGTTTCCACTACAGGACTTCCTGGTACCACCGTGAGAAACACCTGGGGTCGTGAAGCCTGATGTAGAGCCACCAGTAGAAACAGTAACCCCCATTACAGATGAGCCAGTAGAGCGACCACCACCTTGGCTTGATGAGTATACAGATCCATTGTATCCTTTACTTTGGCTCACTACCAAGGCAGGACTACCACCTGATGTAACCGAGGTGTTTGCTGTAAGATTTGTTGGAAGGCTGCTGTGGCCACCACTGCTTCCAGAGTAGCTGAACCTGCTTCCACTCTTAATGGTAGAGGAACTTATATCGGTTGAAATGGAAGATATGTAACTGCTGGTGGGGTTTGATGATAGATCTGTAGCACCTGATGTGAATATGGAGGATCCATTCATCACCCTAGAGAAACAAAGAAATTGAGATCTTCAGTTAGATCTACAAAGAGATGACGTTATTGAAACATGTCAACTTGAAAGATAACTGGGGGTTTGGAGTCCTGTGGTTTAACAAGTCTGTAATATTGTCATTGTTATTGTGTAAGGGGCTTGTATAACATATTTTTTTTCAACTTTTAATCCATAAGCTATGATGTGCATTATATATGGCAACAGAAAAAAAATTGTATTTGATATTCTCAACATACTTCCCAAGTAAAGGTCAATGTGGGTTTTACAAACGCTATATATATATATATATATATATATATATATATATATATATATATATATATATATATATATATATATATATATATATATTGTATAACTAGGATGGTACACCCTCTCCCTGCAGGAGTGGCAGGAAGGGTCATGTTATTATCCTCTCTAGGGAATATACATTACTGTAGATCTCAACTTAGGATTCAAGAACATAGGGTTTCCTTCCTTTCGGTTTTGTGCTAAACATCAGTAGCGACTGTTTAAAAGGTAATCGTCCGTGTTTGTAGTTTATAATATTTTTTACTTCTGGTAGGGCTTGCCTCACAAAACGTCACGATAAGCTATGAATATATGTTAACACGGAATTTGTCCAAGAAGGAAAAACCCCTTAGTGATGGGGGATATTATTATTATTATTATTATTATTGTTATCAATATTGTTTTGTAAAAACATTAACATTATGTATGCTATTATCATAGCATACATTGATACATATATTATCATATTTAACATATATTATCATATTTAACATATATTTAACAATTTGTGGTGGAATCAAATACATATATTATCATAGCATACATTAAAAACATTAACATTATGTATGCTATTATCATTCGTGTTGTTATTATTTCCGCTACCGAAACTGGACGGAGATTATGTTTTCACCCGTCTGTCTGAATATGATATCTCAAAAAGTTAAGGACAGATTTGGACGAAATTTGGTGGACAGGTTGGACATGTGACAAGGACTAATTGATTCGGTTTTTGTGACGATCAGAATCTGGATCCGGATCCGAGAATTTTTAATTTTTTTTTTTACGTGATTCTGCACCATTGAGAGATGGGGCCAAAACAATATATACTGTGATATCTCAAAAAGTTGACGGATTATGACAAAACTTGGTGGATGAGTTGGTTATGTAACAATAACAAGCCAGTTAGATTTTGGTCAAGGTCCGGATCCAGATTGGGCCTATCATTCGGATAAAAAAAAACATAAACTGTTCAGCCTGGTGAAAGTATGCGCTCTACCAAGTGTCATTCTAGTCTCGCCTCAAAGTGGATATGAGATTATTGCAATGCCCCTGTCTGTATGTCCAAGTCTATATATTTTTTGCTTCAAAAATGGTTTTCGTTGCAACCGCTTATCCGATCGATGTGAAACCTTCAACATAGGAGGAATTCCAGATGTAGAATAAATATATTGTTAACTCTGACATCATAGGTCACATGGTATGGCAGCCATATTGGGTTAAAAGAAAAAAAATTGGACATCATTTCCTCCAAAACCGCTCAACGAATAAAATTGAAACTTGGCATATGTCATCATCTCCCCCATGGGGTATATCGGTTGATAATGATGACATCGTCAGAGAAGTGATATTCACAGCCATAATTGGTTGAATTGAAATTCTTATTTGAAAAATCTGAAATTTCAGATACAGTTTCTGATATATGATCCGATGTAAGTGAATAATTAAATTTATGACGTTCATACCCATGCCAAGAAACTGTGACATAATGGGGGGCATGGATAATGTAGGTATATGGGCCATAATAGCAGTGGACCATAATTGTATGTTCAGTTAACGAAGGTATTTTTGTTCAGAATGAATGCACGAGGCAAGACTATGTGCTCTACACGTTCCGTTCTAGTTACTTTTGTTCTAAGAAGCGGCCTTGGAAAAATGCCATGATAAGCTATCTTAACACGGATATACACTTTAACATGGATTTTGCTTAAGGTGGAAAACCCCCTTTTGGGAGGGGGACAAATGAAGTTGCTACAACCTCCATCATGTGACCTTTAGTCTTCCTTTCAAGCTTCGATGAGATTGCATAAGTAATGACTGAATGTATTGTAGTCAAAAATACACACAGACAGACACCAAATTGTGTCTTTTAGTACAATTTCACTGGAGCTTGTTATATTGGTTTGTCCCTCAACTTCCGGGTTCTCATCCTTAAAATTCTGGCCGTGAACCAATTGTTTAATGTGGGATTGAAATCTATCAAAGAGCTTTTATCAACTGGTGAATTCTCAATTTTATCTTACTGGGGAACATACGATTTGTCACTCCTTCATAAACACAACACCAATGGCTGAAGAAGTGACTGTTGGCATTTATGATCGAGAAGAAAAGCAATCTTCATCAACCTGTGCATTATGATCAAACCCAAAACGTTTTGCCATCCATTGACCAATCACTATCTAATTCTATTTCAGGCCTTCTTTCAAGTACCACCAAGCAGTGGGTTTACCAGATTTGGTGGTGTAATCGTTTAGAACATCCACTCTCAGACTGGGAAGTCAGCGGTTCGAACCCTGCCAAGTGATACAAAATACTTTTAAAATGGTACGTGCTGATTCCTTCCCTGATGCTCAACATTTACGAAGGATGGACAAGCAACATTTACAAAGGATGGAGCATGGACAAGCAACCATGTGTTCTCAAAACATTTCACAGCTTGATTGGCCAAATGACCTACTCCTGAAATGAAGTTCCTCATAAAGAAAGTCTTCACTTAGAATTAGCTTTATGTCTTCCATTTAGATGAGTCCATCTGTACTTTTACTGGTAGGAGCTTATGGTTTTGTGCAGCAATGATATAAGGTGTTAAAATGTCAGGAAGTCTCACTCCTCCGCTTCGATGAGTCGTCTGTAGGTAGCAATCTCCATTTCGAGCTTCATCTTAGCATTGAGCAGCGCCTCGTGCTCGCAGAGTTGCTGGCTGATGCTGGAGCGTACGTCACACAGTTCTGCCTCCAGGCGATCAATGGACGCTTGTAGACCCTTGATGTCACAGTCGAACTCCACTCCTGTGTCTTTCAATGTCTCCTCCAAAGCAATGTTCTGAAGGACAGAGATAACATGCCATTCGATGACCTCCTGGAAATATGAAGTTCATTTAATCCTACACTGGAGATTAAACATGGAAACAACATGTGCATTATCACTGAATCTCCATCCAGATGTATTCGATGAAACAGGAAGAGTAAATATACTACATTAATGAAGAATGAACACAACACCAAAAATACATCTACCAAACAGGAGGAAATGATGAATTGTGGGTAATTAGCAGAGGGGTTTTCCTTTTTAGGGCACATTTTGCTAAACACACATGAGTTTTTATTACGAACATCACCAAAATGTTCAAAACGGAGACTGAACATCATGCTCAAAAGGAAACCAGATGGAAATGTAATTCTCTTCAATCTCATCCTTCCTTCCAGGTCTTCAAGACAGCTAGCTGTTCACCACCATCTCAGATCATCCCCCATCTAAAACCTTGATCTTTTCTACATCCATAAAACCATTTCCAATTCCCCCTCCCCTGCCCCAAATCTCGCTTATGTATCCATCTTGTCTGCCCCTCGCATATCCTCGACCCCTCATCGTTACCCGCATCTCGTTTATCCATTTCCATCTATTTTTATTCCTCCACTCTGCTGTTGGCGTCCCCCCCACCCCCCACTCGCTCTGCTGCTCCTTTTGTTATGCTGTATTCTGATCCGTTCTGTGCTCTAACTCTTCCACGAGCCTCGACTCACGAGCCTCGACTCAAATTTGAGATGATATGACACCATTCCAAAATAGAAAAAAAAGAAAATGCTGTCTTGCTTTCGCTTGTGCAGTACTTTTTATTGAATCCCATGCTTAGATTGAATATTTGAACAACCTGGTGAAATGCCCGGCGGATCAGTGTTATGCCAAGAAAAAAAAAAAAATCGAACAGGTTCATTGCCAAGGATATGGAAGGTCCTTGTGCAAGGCTGGAGATATGCCGGCATCTCAGCCATTGCTCAACGAGGGATTGGATCATGTAAAGTGCGGCTAAGGTCTCTCTAATGGACCTTTTTTCATCAGGATCTAAAGCTCGCAGTGGAGCTGCCACACACACCTCACACACATGGACGTACAAACATACACAAGACACAACACAGAACTGTAAGTAGAGACAAACACAGTTATGTCAATAAGTTCTCTTTGTCACTGGAAAATTTATTGTATCCATTTCTAAGTAAGTCTGCTCTGTGCACGACAGTTTCTTACCCTTCTACTCGGCAGTCAATGGCAGCACTCTCTCTCTCTCTCTACTGATCTTGAGATAAAAAGCAACTTGCCATAAACGTAATACGTGAAACATAGTCTAATACAGGTAAGATATGCATACTCTCACATTGCACCTCCGTAAGGATCATCTAGCCTATCCGCAAATTCATTTCCATGGTCAGCTTCTGGAGGAGGTGCAGTCTCTGCAGCTCCTGGGTCTCATCATCAGCGATTACGTGTCCTTGTAGATCAACCTCCAAGGTGACATCCAAAGATAGCTGTCACCTCTGAATTATCCTCAGGGTAAACTCATTTCTCTCACGTCATCAGTTTATAATGGTTTAAAAAGCTTGAATCTAAAGTGTCATGGAATATTGGTCTTCACCCAACCACCCACTCCCCTGTGCTCCATATTTTCCAGCAGGAAGCCATGGATCCACAATTGAAATGACACCTCTTGACAAGAGACTGAATCTCAACGTCCACTTATTGCTCACCACAGGCAGGTTTGTTCACCTTGCAGTCTTTAACTGGCTCTACTCACATCTTGTCCTCTGATCCTCTCATCTCTCTAGTCAACTCCTAGCCCCCAGAGGCCACACACATAATATCAGAAGCCTTTACCTTGTTAGCGTCTCCAAGTCTCAGCTTCACACTCACCTCCATTCATTCATCTCCCTCTTCATGCATATATAACCATCTTCCCAAGTCAGTTGACTCATGTTTTTCCCTCCAGGGCTTTGTCTACTGCCCACTGCCACCTCATCTTCTGTCCTACTTCTACCTCTGAACTTTACTACACCTGCTGAAATCCTGCCCCCTTTCCCTATCAACTCCTCTGATTATGCTGTGCCGCATCTGGACATTGCTATGCTCAGGTTTCCCCTTTGACGCACTGTCTTTTTGACTCTTTGCCCTCTGTTTCTCTGCTCTTCCATGAGCTTTGACAACAGTATAAGTAAAGCCATTGGATGGCACTCGATTGTCTTTCTAACCGGGAGTCGTTAACCTATTTAATTTGATAAGATCCTGTTCGTACATCTTTCAAGATTCATACAAAAACTGAGTTTGGTGATTATACCGAATCATTTCCCTTACAATGTTTTAACCTCAGGTTCAAATACATTTGGATTGTCTATCGTCTCCTAATATCCATTTAACTTAACTCAATAATGTACCATGCCTGGTGTTGGCTTAATGGTTAGGGTGGTGAGCTTGGGATCCGAGGATCCTGAGTTAAAATCCCCCTTGGCTGTTGAATTAACACCAGGTGTGGGTTGCTCTGCCCGTCATCCTTCTGAGGTCGGCAAAATGAGTGCCAGCTTGCTGGTATCCTGTGTCGGAGTGGTGACCTTTCCAGGATTGTTGCCCAATAGCCAAGGAGACTGCTTAGGGAGCACAAACGCTCTGCACAGAGTATGGTCCTAATGGATGGACATATGTACTGGTCTGAGTGGTCTCTACTACTTTGCACTGTGGTGGCATATAGATGTAAAGGTTGTCCATGAGCATTTGATCACTTTAAAGCAAAAACCTTCTGCTGCAAAAGGAAGATGTCACAGACCATGGTAGGGTGTACAACGTCATTTTTTTGTATACATGGTCGAGGCTCATGGAAGACCGAGAGCAGAATGGACTGAAACAAAATGGAAAGGAGGAAACACCAACAGAAGAGTAGAAGTGAGAGTGATATCAAGGGGAGGGGGAGAAGGACTCGTGGGGGAGAACAAGTTGCCCAAGCTGAATGAAACACAGCAAGAAGAGGAAGGGGAAAGCGGGGATGAAACATAAAAGGAACAAACCAACTGACGACTAGTAAACAAAAAGAGGTAAATGAGAAGGGGAAAAAAATCTCAATAACCTGGAGAAATGGAGTGCTTGGGAATGGGGTCATTTAGGGAAGAAGAGATTAGAGAATGGATGGGGAATGATCTGAGGAAGTGGTGAACAACAGCCTTGGAGCACCAGAGGGAAGAATGTCTCTGAACAGATCGGGAAAGTTGGTTCCACATGCGAGAGAAAAGAGGAACAATTGAGCGGAGGTGAGCAGTGAGCTTGGATTTTGGAAGTTTAACAAGAGGGATACTGGCAGATCGTGTAAGTCCTGCAGAAACCTTGGAGGGAGAGAGCCAAGAGAGGACCGAGAGAGTAAGACCAAAAAGGAGGAGGTAGAATCCAGAGAAGCCACCAACCTGTCTGTGATGTGAAAGCTCAGCTTCGTCGCAGGAAATCACCGGCAAACCCTAACCCCTTGCTTTCTACACAACATCATTTCAAAAAAATAAGGATAAAACTAAAACTGTGGATAATGTGAGAGTGAAGCGAAAAAGCAATATCAAATTTATCATTATGAGTTTTAGAAAAATATCATAGCCATGGGTCTGCAGCAACACTTTCTGATTGACTACCTTTCTTAGAAAAGCCACAGAGTGTCAACAATGAGAGAAGACAAACTATCGGCGAGTCCAAAGAAGCATACATCCAACCGAAGTAATGGGTCGTGCGTGAACTGACCTGTTGAGAGGAGTTTAGGAAAGGCCATAGAACAATTTCAAAATAAATGGGAAGGTTAGCAACCAGTCTTCAGTAAACACTCTCATCAGTTGAGGACACCTCTGCCGATTGTGTGTTGACCTCTCTCCTCTGTAATATAGATCTTCCATGAGCCGTGACCTGGTCTATGTAACAAAAAGCTTTCAATAAATTTCAATGAGTTTACCATCGATTTATTGCCGATGCAAAAATGGCGAAATAATAATCCCCCACCCCCCACCTCTTCCTCCACTCCTCTCCTCCCTTCCCTCCCCTCATCCTATCTCTTTCCAACGTTACAGCCCTTCTTTCTGCCCTTCCCTCTTTTTGTCAGTGATCACAGACTCACTCACAGTGGAGCTTGTGAATATATCACATGCAAGGCAAATAAATTAGAAGATATCGGTGTACTTTCACATGAAGTACAATATTAGCAGACAATAGACAAACCATTGTAGTATTTGGGATTTGAGTTTTGGATCCTGGCATAACAAGCTAAAAGGTCAAATAAGAACACCAAACAGGCGAACCCAAACATTTCCTTTCTCAAATGTCAACTCTCCCACGGTGTTTTCTCAATATAAACCCTCCAACCAGTATTCCCACGCATCTATGTACTAGATATACATATATATATATATATATATATATATATATATATACATATATGTATATATAGGAAAAACATGGTCCGTGAAGCCGTCCGTCCATCCATCCATCCGTCCCTGAAGCCGTGTGACTATATGTCTATTAATTACATACAGTTTGAACGTCAGTTGCATCCTGACGACATATAGGTCTATTAATTACATATTATTAGAATGTACCTTTGAAACCATCGACCCTGTAGATTGATTAGATCCCTTAGACATTTGAAGACCCTTCAAACCCCCAAGACTACAAAAGACCTTGAAGACCCTTAAGACCCCTGAGACCCCAGATACCCTAAAGACCCTTTAAAACCTTGAAAACTCTTTCGACCCAAAAACCCTTCAGACCCTCAAAACCCTTTTTACCATTAAGACCGTTTCGACACTTTAGATCCCTTCACCCTTTCCACCATTAAGACCCCTTACATCCTTCAGAGAGGTTAGAAAGCTTGGACCCTTGAGAAATTAGACCCTTTCGACCCATTAGACACGACAACTACTATCGTGTCCAGGGGTTTTAAACCCTACCTGGACGGATGGCAAAGCTTCTCCCTTGAAGGCTTCAACTGAGATTCAGAGATTAATGCGCTGTGTTACTGGGGAATAATGGCAGAAAGACGATCCACCCAGGAGGAGCACAGCACAGGGGTGCTGCACCAGCACAGCACATGGCTACAGTTTCTTAAAAGGAATACATTTAATGAAAATAAATGAATCTTTACAAAGGAAGAACATTTCAAAAGGTAATGATAATAATAATAAAGTAAATAAATCCTACAGTCGAGGCACCTCTCACACACCTACAGACAAAGGGAAAACAAATGAAAAGAAAAACCTTCCCTTTTAACTATTCCTGAACTTAGCTTGGCCCAGAGCTGATCCTTGTGGATCTGGAATTGAGGCGCTTCTCTCGTAGCGGGACAAATTCACGCCAGGCAATCCACGAGCAGCACTCCACATCAAGGCTCAAAGCCCCCATGTAACGGCTTCTTGTCCTCTGATCATCCTCACCGACCCGACCAAGAGCAAAAGGCCAGCGTCTCACTTCACCACGCGAACATAATCGCCTCAACACAATTTCAACGGCCATGTCGTCCTCCTCGGCGACTGATCACGGCTCTCCTAAATGTGCAAGCCAACTCCTGTTTCCTCTTAAAATGTGCAACCTGCCTTTCTTTGACTTCGATCAGGCCGATATATCTCCTCCGCCTCTGGGGCGTGGCTGAACGCCCCAAACCCGGGAAGGCCGGGCTTCTCCTACTCAGCTAGCTTCTGACGTCACGCCCATCAATCGTCCCTCAAGGGCATGACTTCGCTTGTTGTCAACCTTTGAAGGCTGTAAAACAATGTAAAATGTAAAACAAAGGGAAAAATCACAGAGGGAAATCACATATTGGGCAACTTATTCTTGCTCCCTCGGCGAATTAACATGACACCACCCCCTCGTGTGGTGACACGTAACACTTAAACTCACTGGTTCCCTACTTAATCACATTGAGATGCCTCCTACTCGTCCAGGAACCAAGCAACTATACACAATGCTATGTTCCCCCATTAGATTCTTCCATCTACCCCTACAATCGTAACACCACTATTGGAACGTACACTTTAGACCATCTATAACCTTTTAAGCAAATACCATGCAAACATCTAGTCTTCTTGCAAAACATACAGACTATATACATTTTTTTTCAGCAAATAACTAGAAGGGGGAAAAAAAACTTTCACACTTTAAAAATGGTGCAAATAATTATTGAAATATCAGCTGCTTTTTCGTATCCTTCCTCACCTGTGTTGCAAGTCGAAAAGAAAACTGTTTGATAGGGTGATATATTTTACTGTTATGTGAATATAAGGGGAATGTTAAACAAAAAAGTCTTGAATTTTGCAACATAAGCGTTTTCTGAATCTAATGGATATGAGAAACGGCATTGAATAAGACTACCTTTACTATTAAGTGAAAAAGAAAATGAAGAAGGAAGAGTTTATGTTTTAATATAATGTGAAGTGGAAGAGGGTTGAGGTTGGGGTGGGTGGTGGGATCCATAGCTAGACTGTGGGAAGCGTAGTATGGTCCGTGTGTTTCAAATAGGTTAGATTGCCAAGTCGCAAGGATCTATCAGAGTAAGTTGTTTGTTGCACATGAAGCTGAGGAGGCAGCGCATGTAATTTATAG
>CM068966.1:32717712-32759471 GCA_035128595.1 Eptatretus atami
ATAGGGAGAGATTAAATATGCATGTGTGAAGGCCTCTTGTTGTTGGCAAGGATAGGTGAGGACTTCCCATTGCAGAGGCGCATGTGTCATTTGTGAGAAAGGCCAGGTCAGGTCAGGTATGGGAGCATGTGCCAGAACAGCACGTCGCTGCGTCCACTTTCCGCCGGTACTCCAGGGGCCTCCGTCTGGCCATCCCCCAGGCAGATCCAGGCCCATCCCCATCTCCTTGAGATGATGGTCAACCTGCTGCAACCACGAGGCACGTGGTCGGCCCACTGGCCTCCTCCACTCATGAGACTCCCTCGCTGAGAGAATCTGGTGAGCAGGATCAGCATCAGGAAAACGAGCCACATGTCCATACAGCCGCAACTGACGCTCACGGACTATGCAGGTAACAAATCTCATCCGAGTCTCTCTCAGCAACCGCTCGTTGGACACAAAATCCGACCAGCGATAGCCAAGGAGTCTCCGAAGAGACCTGGTACCAAAGGAATTAAGTCTCCGTCTCAGATCCTTGGTCAGAGTCCAAGTCTCGCATCCATAGAGCAAGACTGGAAGTACCAAGGACCTGAAAGACTCGGACTTTCGTCCTCCCGCACAGGTACCGGCAGCGCCACACCCATGATCCAGTGAATCCATGACTCCCAGGCCCGACCCAGACGTCTATTGACCTCTGACTCACAGCCAGCAGAGACATGAATATCACTGCCAAGGTAAGTGAATCTCTCCACGACCTCAACATCCTCACCACAAACAGACACAGACAGGACAGCAGCATCGCCCTGAATCTTTACTACCTCTTGTCTCCCTCCTGGTCTCTGACACCATCGAGTCCTGTGTTCACCCTGCACATCGTAGAGAAAAGGGTAGTACTGCCTGCGTTATTACCCTCACCGAAGGAGAGGGTATTGCGTTTCGGTCCATTTGTTTGTTTTTTTGTCAGTCTATCAGTCTGTTTGTTTGTTTGTTTTTGTCCGCACAGAACTTTCGTATTTTTCTCCACAACCGCTTGTCAGATTGAGACAAAATTTTCACCATGGATGCAACTGCTCATGTAGAATGATTTAAATCATAATTGTGACGTCGTATGTCACGTGGTGTGGCAGCCATGTTAAAAAAATGGAAAAACTTTGGACCTCTATATATCTGAAACCGCACCAAGAAAAAAAATTGAAACTTGGCACATGGTAAGTACTCCTCCTCATGGGAAATAAGTGATTTTTTCCGTGATGTCATAGGTGCCTTCATTTTGACATCATAATTGCATATGCAGAATGACACATCTCATCAGTATGAAAAATTTTGAGGGTCATCTAGGGATAAAATAGTGCACACAAAAAAAATTGATGACGTCATTGTCAGTGATTCGGCAGCCATTATATATATATATATATATATATATATATATATATATATATATATATATATATATATATATATATATATATATATATTTTTTTGTTTGTTATTTTTAAGCCTTCAAAAATCTTCTTCTCTGAAATGGCTGAACAGATTGAGGGGAAACTACACATTTGACCACCTCTACATGGAGAACAAAAGGTTCACACATATGATGTCATAGGTCACATGGTTTGGCAGCCATATTGAGTTGAAGAAAAATATTAAATAATGTTTTCTATGGAACCACTTAATCAATTGATGTGAAACTTCAAAATTACGATCTGTTCGGGATGGGAATAACTTGTTTTGAATTTCAACTTGATCGAACGCACGGTCTGGCAGCCAGAATTATTTAATTTTGAATCTGGGTTGTTGTTTTTTTTTTGTTTGTTTTTTGAGTAAGGCTCACTTGGCTGTGCCTGGATGGGTTTAAGGGTACAGGAGTAGCATTTGAAATTTGAATCTTATCCAGGTTCCTCCTGATAACTTCATCTTTGCTTTTGCTTGTTCTGCTTCCTTCTGATTGCTCCAATGCAGGACTGTACCTATTTGGTCTTCCATTTGATTTGAATTGAATTTATTTTAATCCCATTCTGAATTCATCTGAAAAATTAAAAAAAATGTAATGTCCAATCAAAGCGGGTTTTCATCAAAGCGAGACGTCTTGGTACCCGGTCATCACTGCCAGCAGTTATAAAATGGCAGTTCTAATTATGTCTTATTAATTATGTAACACACCAGTACACAAACACCACACAAAATACACCACACACAACTGCACAAACACAACACAAAACAAGTTCTGGCGAGGGTTGGCAATCTCTGATTGCCCTTTCTCGTTGTTGTTTGTGAAAGTGTGAACTGGTGGTGCCTTTTGGGTAGTATTTGAGAATTTATTTCTCCTTGTATATAAGTTTGCATATCCCATTCTCCTATTTGTGTCTTTTTGACTTGCTTGGTTTGCTCCATTATTACAGTGTCTTGTCAACCCTCATGCTTGTGCTTTTCCTGACAAAAATAATTCCTTTAAAAGCAAAGAAAGCGTGTTTCAGCCATCTGCCTTCCGGGTTTGTCGTCGTTTCGGCTCATTTGGACAACCTTAGGGAATGGTAAAAGTAATGTAAAATTGAACAAAGTGCCTTAAAAGAGCGTTTGGACCATCCCTCAGGATGAGAGGTCCCATCCATCCATCGAGACCATAGTCTGTGCAGAGCATTGGTGCTGCCTAAGCAGTCTCCTTCACTATTGGGCACAATCATGGACAGGTCACCACTCTGACACAGGATACCAGCAAGCTGGTACTCATTTTACCAACCACAGAAGGATGACAGGCAGAGTCAACCCACCTGGTGTTAATTCAACAGCCGAGGGGGATTTGAACTCAGGATTCTCAGACCCTAAGCCACCACCCTAACCATTAAGCCAACACCAGGCATATGAAAGGTCCCGGCTCTTAATAATTCCGTATTAAGGGAAACTTGAACATGACAATAAATTGAAACCGGCCCATCTATCCTCACCTTGCTCAATTATATCATACTGTATGCAGATTGTGCTTCATTAGTGGTATCCGCTGTAGGACAATTGTTGCCGGACACATGTAGGCAGGGACGGCCGGATGCAGGGACAGCCTGATGGACAGACAGATGGATGCAGGCACATCGAGACCGAGCTCCTTTTATCTCATGGACTGGCAAGGTACCCACACTATGCACAAGAGGGGGCTGGACAGCTGGTTCGTGAAGGACTTGGGCAAATGTTTTTACTGCAGCTGACCCCAACAGAAGTGAGGTGGGTAATACATCCATGGCAAGTTGGAGGTGATGAAATACGGGGTGGTAGGATTCGCAAGCGGGTTTTTATTTATTTTATACCAAACGTGGTAAAAACACTATTCGAGATGTCAGTGACACAAAATACACCAGAAACCCAAGGTAGTCGTTTTATTGACTTGCAGGTGATCTTGCAGCTGTTCAAAACTCATTTCAAATGTTTACTTATCGTTACAGTCCAAGTATGGACTCATCTCAACGATCATGAAGCACCAAACCAGTGGAGATCAATCAAACTGATATGACCAGGACCTGACGGACGAGTCACTGCACATGACTGCTCGGCATTGTATTCACCACAGGCTTTCTGGGCCTTTCTGACTAGATCTCTCAGAGGATCAAATTTGTGACCCAGAGTCTTGCAGAAGGAGTTGGTTTTGCAGGTGAGGAGCGCAGGTGACGTCATTTGACAAGTCCCCTCTGCAATCGATCTTGTTCATGTGAACTTGTGAGAAGATACTTTCCTTGTCGGCATGACTGTGAGGCAGGACAAGTATGTGCTGAACTACTGTAAACTGAAGGCCAAATCCTGGCTCCCCGCCTGCCCTTCTCATCAACGACACAAGCCTAGTGTTGGCTTAACGGTTAAGTTGGCCGTCTTGAGATCTCAGGGTCCTGTTTGAGCCCCTGTCGTGCCTTTGAAATAACACCAGGTGAGTTGACTCAGCCTGTCATCCTTCCGAGGTCGGCAAAATGAGTACCAGCTTCCTGAAAATGGGGCACTGCATCAGCGGCACAACCGCACTTCCAGAAAAATGATGTAACCAACAGAGCACAGGCTGCATACGAAACAACAACATAAACGACATCTCATGCCACCAACTACCATTCCAAATTCAAACGGTGTTAAACATTGATGAAATGGGATACTGCCCTCCAGCCAATATTTTTTTTAATACTGATCCTATTTTCCATCTAATACGCGTTTTGACAACAGAAGTTCGGGTCGGCAGGTTTTCACAAACAAAACGGGTCAAACCCGTAAAATCCGGGTCACTTGCCATGTATGGTAATATTTCCATGATGTCACAATGGAGAAACTGCACATGCCGAATCTGTGAATGTCACCGGTGGAAACCCTCACATAATTTCCTCATTCTGCTAAACTCAATCTCTCTATATGTTCCATCCAAGCAGCATCATTCCAATCAAAAAATTAAAATAAAACCATTAATATAACAAAATACAAACACTCGTGAGGTCAACGAATCCAGACACTGTTCACATGTGACATCCAATACACACGAATCCGCCGACAACAAAGGGTGGACACAAAACACTTCGTATGGATCAATAATTATTGAAATCATAATTGTATTGAGACATTTACGAAACCTCCCACCCACCTTAGGATATCCGCTGGGAACGCAAAACGTTCCACAGAAGGTTTGACGGGACTAGACCCAAAACCGAGGGGTATTTTGAGGTCGGACAGACGGATACCCCTGCTTTTTAATATCGATGTGCATACTCGACCCACCACGAAGGATCTTGTGCATATTACAGGAGGTCATTCAAATAATTCAACGAATGAGGTACTTACAATAAATAGCTTAAGACATGTAATATGTCTTAAGACTAACAAATATGTAATATATAAAGCTCTTTGACACCACTAATTGACTCATTCACTGACTCAATGACTGATATTAAAGATCGGGATCTTCTGGGTGATATAGAAAGCTGAAATTTTGCATGCCGATGGACATCGAAGCCGGTCCACCAGAAATAAAATCACACAATCATTAGACAACATCCATAAATTAAAATGTAAATAAATGAAAAAAAATGAAAAAAATGCAGGTGACAAAAATGCAGGTGACAAGGTGACAAAAATGCAGCGACGTGAGACAATGGGGAAGCATGGTAATTTTGTGTGCCGACCGACTGACATTGAAGCCGATACACCAGGAAAAATCACAGAACTGTCAGAGTGTGTCCGTCAATGAAAATATAAATAAATTAAAAAAAGAAATGAAAATAAATAAACGAAAAATCAAATGCAGGTGAGCGACCTGAGACAATGAGGAAGCACGGTTTGTATGCTTACACAATGTGTAAGCATATCCCGCTAGTATATATTCACCGGTTCATCTATTTTGCTACGGCTTGAAGCAACGATGTTGTTGATGTTTTCCTAAAGTTTAAACAGCCCGATCTTAATCGGGTGACACAACTTGTATATCCCACCCACCCCACCGTTTGTGTGTGTCATGCTCTTTCTTGTTTGTTGTGCAATTCCATCCCCTTGAGCCAATTGCCACAAAATTTACTGAATCACATTATTAACCTCCGCCATCGAAGATCGGAGGTTACTGTTTTCACCCCTTTCTGTTTAGTGTTTGTTTGTTGTTTGTGAACAGTATTACGGAAAAACTCCTTGACGGATTTCGACGAAACTTGGTGGGGGGTTAGGTCTGGTCCAAGATCATGCCATTACATTTTGGACTTGGTCCAAAATCCAATATGGCCGCTATGGCGGCCATTTTGAAAAAATATTTGAATTTTTTTTTTTTGCATTTCTACATGTTTTAAGTGATTTCCAACCCCCCCCCCCCAAAAAAAAATTGTTAGAGAAAAAAAATTTTTTTTGCAACTTTTTTTTCAACAAAATTTCGATTTTTTTTTTTTTTTGCATTTCTACATGTTATAAGTGATTTCCAACAAAAAACATGCCAAAATTATAATTGCAGCTGATTTTGGAACTTCAGGTGGATATACCCACGTAAAATCAATTTCTGTCTCAAGGAATCTAGTTATGACGAATGAATTGAGTATGTAAAGTTAAAAGTAAAAGGGAAACTTGCAAACTATAACTCTGTGAGCACTGTTGACGTCAAATTGAATGAATAGGATATCAGGTTCACTTGAGGGACCTAGCAGTATTGGCGCGGAGATTTTGCACTCTACGAGTGCTCCCCTCTAGTTAACCTCCGACACCGAAGGTGAAGGAGGTTATGTTTTCACCCCTTTCTGTCTGTTTGTCTTTTGTTTGTCTGTTTGTTAATTGCCGAATCCTTCGGATTTCGCCAATTATGTTGTCGGTTGTGTGTGTCATTCTGTGTGTCTGTCTGTCTGTTGGGTCGTCGATTAGTCGAAAAAAAAAAAATTGAGATTTGTTCTACCCTTATTATCAGTATTTAAAATGCGATTTCAGTTATACAATGGCGATTTCGATGAAACTTGGTTGGGTAGGTCATACCATGACCTAGTTGTGTGCAAATGAGAACCGTTGCTATGGACACCACCACTGCGCTAGAACGGGACTTTGAAATTTTAGAAAAATCATAAAAAAAATTATTTTTTCGAAAATAAAAATCGGGCCACGACGACTGTGGGCAGACATTCAGCCATATTGTCAAAAATTTCCAGCCGGATCCTATGAAAACTGTCGGAGAAGATAAACTTTGAATGAACCCTGGCCGAAACAATAAAAAAACGAAGTTCGTTATATCTCAGAGACTATGAGTCAGATATACATGAAACATGAAACTGGTATGGTAGGTTCATGGTATGTCCTAGTTATGTGTGAGAAAGAACCGTTGCTATGGACCCCTCCGTTGCCTAGCAACGGCCGAAAAACCTCCAAATGTGGGGGTATTTTAACGAAAAAACAATCTGCAGCATTAACCTTGAAGCTAGAATCATGAATTTTCTTGTGCTTAATCCTCATGTCATTCCCCATCGAAGGGCCCATCGCCTCAGGTTCTATTGGGTAGTCGACTACCATGTCCGCCTACCGGTTGTCTGTTTGTTTGTGTGTTTGTTTACCCTGTAGCAGCCACACCGTTTCAGCGATCATGACCAAACTGGGTACAGACGTTGGCCATGGTACAACTTAGACACTTGTCGTTTTTGGTGAATCTAGGTCAAAGGTCAAGGTCAAGGTCACCGAAATTCTTATTTTCGCAATAACGTCCGCTAAAATGGTCGTATCGACTTCAAACCAAATCCAAAATGTGCGTCTTCCAATTCTGCATCCAACCATATGTCTCATTGGATGTCACACCAACACCCTTCTTAGCGGTCGGGGGTCGAATGTCTGTGGGGGGGGGGGGGGGGGTCGGGTCAAAAATTTCAAATGCGATAAAAACGCCATTTCAAGTCCGATTGACTTCCAAGTTATGATCATGCCCAAACTAAGTGATATAACTCATTAAAAGCAGCACTTTCGACTTATAAGAACCAAATTGATTTCCAGGTTTTTGTTTTTTCTGAGATCATGGAGATATGACAAAGGTATTCCGGCAATTCCTTGCTCAACGAGCAATTTCATTTGTTTGTTTGTGTGCAGGATATCGCAAAACGTTGCACACGGATCCGGATGAAATTTTGGGGACAATTTGAGTGTGTGACAAGGACGAACTGATTCGATTTTGGTGAAGATCCGGATGCAGATCTGACTACGAGAATTTTTAAAGTGATTCTTCACCATTGAGAGATGGGGCTAAACTAATAGATAGCACAATATCCCAAAAAGTTGTGGACAGATTCGGACAAAACTTGGTGGACCGGTTGGGTGTCTGGAAAGGACGAATTGATTCGACTTTGGTGAAGATCTGGAGCTGGATACGAGAATTATTTAATTTTTACTGAGTGCTCTTCTGGTTGTAACATGCACTCAGTCAATGGCAAAACAAAAAAATTGCAATTATTCATCAAATTGTTGTTGAAACAATAAATAACGGCACTTTGGGGGATTGAACATCATATGTCGGGTGTCTCCATCCCACCCGCTCGAGAGAGCAGGAGGGAGGGTCAGAGCTTTGCTTACAGGAATGTTGAAGCAGGTTACTTTTTACGGACCACGAATATGCGGGGTCAGCAAATAGCAGAATCACGAATGTAGGTGTACGACAGTATATTGAAAATTAAATAAACGTTTATTTATCTTTGTGCCATCGTGAGTATCTCGTTAATCGAAAATTTTAACCGCCCCCCCCCCCCCCGACATATCATGTGAAGGGATATGACAATCGGATTGGAGTGAAAATATAGATTCTCCATACAATTCAAAGATAACGTTCTCAGAGGGGCAAAGAAGTACTCAAATCACAAAACCAATCTTTGGGTCAGTATTTGGCTTATAGAGTCAGGGTTAGGTCTAAATTCATTGCTACCAATATTGGCATTATCCCTGGTTGTCACAGTTGTGCTCCAAGGATTTTCTGAGTGCTTCCAAGAAAGTAGTTTTATGGACTATGATCCCTTAAATCTCCTCCAGACAAACGAGTATGTTTCAGTCTTTGATAGCTCCTCATTTCAGGTGAATTGTATCACTCCCGATACAGTGTCTACATATCAATGCTCACCATGTTCCGAAGAGTCTCCAATTCCACCTGCACACCTTGGAACTGCTGGCGAACCTTACTGTACTCCTCCTTGGTCCGTTCCATCAACGCGTTGCTCTCATCACTCGAAGAGCTGGCTCGGTCCAGCTGTGGAAAAATAAGGGTCTTTTTGTCGATCTAATTGCTCTGATTGAAATCGAGGAGGGGAAGGGTTTCGAAAAAGGAAATTGTGTGTAACCTGGTGGGTGGTGAAATGGGTTATGTGAAATTGAAATTGAACATGTGAGGAGGTGAAATTGAACAATTACCTTGCTCATAAACGATGCTTCTGCCTCATCACGATTCATCTGGATCATGGTCTCATATTGGCTCCTGACGTCTGCAATCATGGCGGTCAGATCGACAGAGGGAGATTGCTGGACTTCGACATTCAGTGAAGGGTTGTTTTCATGCATTTGCTTGCGGAGGGCGTCCATGTCCTGCAATTCAATGCACAAATTCAGGAGTAGATCTGGCTATTATTAGGGTTGGGCATACAACCATACTTTTTTTGAAAGGAGTGTTTCGTATGGCCAAATTTCACGCTGATCACGAATCCGTTAAACTTTTTGACCTAGGATGATGTCTTAGGTTGGTAAAATGCAAAAATTTCAAAATTTAAACAGCCAAAATTACCATTTTCAGGTAAAATTTGATAATTATGGCTTACGAGGGCATGTGATATTTCATCTCTAATATAATACCAAGCTGCACACTAAAAACTCGGCTCGCCGTCAACCGATCCCTATGAAATTGCTGTGGCACTTAGCGGACATGCCGACATGTTTGGGAAGTCTTGGCGTTCCATAGTACCACTTGCATTTTGCACAAGCGTATTTTTGTCATTCCCGTGTACGGTCTGTCGTCTGCTACCAGCTATGTTGTACTGCTATCCCGTGCATGTGCACGGGTATCGCTAGTTAACCTCCGCCATCGAAGATGGATGGAGGTTACTGTTTTCACCCCTGTTTGTTTGTTTGTTTGTTTTGTGAACAGTATTACGGAAACCTCCTGGACGGATTTCGACGAAACTTGGTGGGGGGATTAGGTATGGTCCTAGGATCATGCCATTAGATTTTGGACTTTGCCAAAAAAACTAAGAAATTTGCAACTTTTCAAAAATAATTCGATTTTATTTGAAAAATATTTGAATTTTTTTTTTGCATTTCTACATGTTTTAAGTGATTTTCACCCAAAAAAAAATTGTTAGAGAAAAAGAAAACAGAAATTTTGCAACTTTTTTTTCAAAAAAAATTTCGATTTTATTTTTTTGGCATTTCTACATGTGCGTCAATCTAGTTTAGTTTATTCAATCGTGGTTCAGTAGAGTCTGATCCGTTTTGACCTACAATGAAAGGATGCAGGTCACTTAAGTGACCCAGCAGTATTGACGGCGGAGGTTTGCACTCTACCGAGTGCTCCCCTCTAGTTTCTTATGTTTTCAGGGTCGCTGATATCGAATATGAGGTCAAAACAGTGACACATGATGGCTGTATGGATTTATCGCTAAACATGGGTATTTTCGATGGAAAATACCACTTTTCAATTTCAGAACGAATTTTGAATTGATTAATAACTATATCCTTTGTTTTGATGTTGTACGTTTTTTCGTGTCGTAAGTGTAACTGTAACGTTACAGTTTTCAGGGTCGCTGACAAAAGGTGACTTAACATCAACGTTACAGTTACACTAACGACACGAAAAACGTACAACATCAAAAAAAGGATATAGTTGATTAATCAATTCAAAATTCGTTCTGAAATTGAAAAGTGGGTATTTTCCATCGAAAATACCAATGTTTAGCGGATAAATCCATACAGCCATCATGTGTCACTGTTTTGACCTCATATTCGATATCAGCGCCCTGAAAACATAAGAAACTAGAGGGGAGCACTCGGTAGAGTGCAAAACCTCCGCCGTCAATACGCGTTGGTCACTTAAGTGAACCTGATATCCTATTCATTGTAGGTCAAAACGGATCAGACTCTACTGAACCACGATTGAATAAACTAAACTAAATCGATGCGCATGTAGAAATGCCAAAAAAATAAAATCGAAATTTTTTTGAAAAAAAAGTTGCAAAATTTCTAATTTTTTTTTCTCTAACAATTTTTTTTTGGTTGGAAATCACTTAAAACATGTAGAAATGCAAAAAAAAAAAATTCATATTTTTTTTTCAAAATGGCCGCATAGCGGCCATATTGGACTTTGGACTAAGTCCAAAATCTAATGGCATGATCCTTGGACCATACCTAATCCCCCCACAAAGTTTCGTCGAAACCCGTCGAGGAGTTTTTTCCAAATACTGTTCACAAACAAACAAACAAGCCGGTAGGCGACATGGGTAGTCCGCACCCAATAGAACCTGACGCGATGGGCCATTCGATGGGGATGAACTGAGGATTAAGCACAAAAAAATTCATGATTCTAGCTTCAAGGTTTAATGCTGCAGATTGTTTTTTCGTTAAAATACCCCCACATTTAGAGGTTTTTCGGCCGTTGTAGGCAACGGAGGGGTCCATAGCAACGGTTCTTTCTCAACATAACTAGACATACCATGAACCTACCATACAGTTTCATGTATATCTACTCATAGTCTCTGAGATATAACGAACTTCGTTTTTTTATTGTTTTGACCAGGATTCATTCAAAGTCTATTCTCTCCGACAGTTTTCATAGGATTCGGCTGGAAATTTTTGACAATAGTGGCTGAACGTACTGCCCACAGTCGCTCGTGGCCCGATTTTTGATTTTCGAAAAATAATTTTTTTATGATTTTTAAAAAATTTCAAAGCCCGTTACTAGGCAACGGGTGGCTCCATAGCAACGTTTCTCATTTGCACACAACTAGGTCATGGTATGAACCTACCCACCAAGTTTCATCGAAATCGCCATTGTATAACGGAGCACTGGACCGAACAGACAGACATACGCAGACAAAGCGGTAGGCGGACATGGGTAGTCGCCTACCCAATAGAACCTGAGGCGATGGCCGTTCGATGGGGAATGACCTGATGATTAAGCACAAGAAAATTCATGATTCCAGCTTCAAGGTTAATGCTGCAGATGTGTTTTCGTTAAAATACCCCCACATTTAGAGGTTTTTCGGCCGTTGCTAGGCAACGGAGGGTCCATAGCAACGGTTCTTTCTCACACATAACTAGGACATACCATGAACCTACCATACCAGTTTCATGTATATTGACTCATAGTCTCTGAGATATAACGAACTTCGTTTTTTTTATTGTTTTCGACCAGGGTTCATTCAAGTCTATCTTCTCCGACAGTTTTCATAGGATCCGGCTGGAATTTTTGACAATATGGCTGAATGTACTGCCCACAGTCGCTCGTGGCCCGATTTTTGATTTTCGAAAAAATTTTTTTTTAATGATTTTTCAAAAATTTCAAAGTCCCGTTGCTAGGCAACGGTGGTGTCCATAGCAACGGTCTCATTTGCACACAACTAGGTCATGGTATGAACCTACCACCAAGTTTCATCGAAATCGCCATTGTATTAAGGGGCACTGGACCGAACAGACAGACATACATACAGACATACAGACAGACAAACATATCGACGGAAAAAAGTGAAAATAAGGGTAGATCAAAAAAAAAAATTTTTTTTTTTTTCGACTTTATCGACTACCCAACAAACAAACAGACAGGGGTGAAAACAGTAACCTCCGTCCACTTCGATGCCGGAGGTTAATGACATATCACATGCCCTAGTAAGCCATAATTATCAAATTTTACCTGAAAATGGGTAAATTTGGCGCCATTTTGAATTTTGCATTTTACCAACCTAAGACATCATCCTATGTCAAAAAGTTCAACGGATTCGTGATCAGCGTGAAAAAAGGACATAAAAAGACACTCCTTTCAACGGGACAACAGAGAAAAAGTCGATGTGTGCCCAACCCTACTGTTATGGTCACGAACAATATCAGTGTGGGATTGTGGAGTATTTCAAGTGACAAGCAGCATGTGCTTCAAACATGGATGAGCGTGCCTTACCTCCCGGTGATTCGTCTTCAGAAAGGACAGTTCTTCGGTGAGCATTTCTATTTCTCCACGGATACTCTCACAAGTCATGAAGTACTCGTTGTTAAGCTGTAGAAGCCTTGAGATGTCCGATTCGACTGATTGCTTCATTTTTGCCTCAGTTTCTAATCTGTTGTTCAGATAAACGTTAAAAAATATATATATATTAATAATAATAATAATTGTAGTTAGGGGGAAAAAAATAATTAAATTATCAATCACAACGAAAGATGTAACGTTTGTAGATTTTGAGATAGTTCGCTTAAGGTTCGTCTCCAAATGTATTTGCCACTGTTTTGTCATAATGTGGTGAAGGTGGGTTTGAAGCCCATTTGGCCAATCATGCCTGTGCCATCTCACCTCTTGTAAGAATAGTGCTAATTATGCTGTTAAACCAAAGAAAGGAATTGTGCCAGGGCAATAGCACACTTCGGCCAAGTCTTTTCAAAGATATGCAGCGGGATTATTATGAATTCCACAACCATAAAGGAGACCGGACAACCAACCACCTTTTTAAGTTCCAATCAAAAGACTGTGTGCTCTGTGACACATGAGCGGCTTGCGTAGTTATGGTCCCACAACCGCAGTTTTAGTCATGCCTGGCCATTTTGGAATCAAAGAAAGAATCCAGCAAGAGATGGAATGAACTATCAGGCCAACCCAAAATCCTAATGGATGGGAATCGTACCTTAGGAAGTCGCATGACCGTCACCAATGAAGGAAACGACTTACTTGAGATGGAAGTCTTTAGCCGCCAGTTTGCAGTGATCCAATTCCAGTGATATTCGGCTGTTCTGAACGGTGACCTCCTCAATCTGATTGATGACAGGTAAGTCAATAACAACTATATATATATATATATATATATATATATATATATATATATATATATATATATGTGCAACACACACACACGCAAACGGAATAGATTGATGTAAATGTATTGTCTCTCATTTGGAGACTTACTTTTAAGACGAGATCTTTAATGGTGGACAAATAATAGTCCCAGTCTGTTTCTTGAGGACCAATTTGCTTTCGTGATTCCTGGATCTTCAGCTCGAGCTCGCGGTTGGCTGTCTCGAGACTGCGGACCCGGTCGAGGTAGCTCACTAGGCGATCATTGAGGCTCTGCATGGTTTCCTTCTCATCTCTGAGCAGCACCGAGCTGGTGACACCGACGCTCGAGATACTCACGATACCGCAGGTGTTGGTGCAAGGTGAGTACGAGGGAGCGACGCAGACCCTAGCTGGGGTACATGGGCGGAAGCATCCAGAGCGGACGCATCGTCCCCCGGCTCCACCATAGACGCTAACGGAGCTCGTGGGACGGCCGGTGTACCTGGAGTTCGAGTACAAGGAGCCAGAGATTGAGCGTGATGACTTGGAGCAAGTGGAGAATCCGTACGAGGGAAGCATCTTGAGGAATGAACAAGGAGTCTTCCCTGCTGTTAAACATCTGCTTCAAGGTGGAAGGACTTCACGTATTTATAAGGACTGTAGTCCATGTAAATCTCAAACATAATTTGGAATTGCCCGTGTGAGTACCGAACCAGTTTAGAATCGGATTATGTTTTAGATCTTCAATGGAAACTTGCGAAAATCTTGTACTTTTCCGATTGGGGTCAAACCTTTGGGATCCCGTGTGGTTAAATAAACACACATTGTTTGGAACCTAATTGACAGTAAAGTATTGTTTACGTTTGGAAAAGGTGACTTAACACTGAGCGATTACTCCGAATGAGTCAATGAATCATCTTTGTCATTTCATCCATTGAAAGTGCCGACATTACATGTTTTGATCGTCGTGGATTTAACAACAATCAACGGAAATCCTTTGTGCCCTATTTCGTCACAATGCGAGGTTATAATAGGAGAGTCCTTCATTTTTCAGACCCTTGGCATGACGGCATTATATCTTGGCGACACGGGGTCGTTTGTCCGCATGTGAGGAGTTATGGCGGGTATAAAGCATGCCTAAATGGATAAATTCTCAAAGGATAATGATCCGTTGAGAAATAATTTCCTTCAGATAGGTCTGTACGGGCGTCATCAGGTATAGTTATGATTCCTTTTCATCATCGCTCAATGAAGAGGCAAAATGCTGTGAGATTTGTAAATGGAGACTTTCGATAGTTTCCAAACTAAACACTGACAATGGAAATATCTAAACTCCAGGGTTGTTTTATGTGTTGGATGTAACTTCATGGGGTCAATTCCCATACCTGCAATAATTACATATATATATATTATATATATATATATATATATATATTATATATATATACATACTCGAAAATACAACCCATGGCTTCGCTGATGGGAATATTATGGGGTTAGGGGTAAGGATAATGAAGGGGAGAGGGAGGAAGATTGAGGTGGGGTGACGGAGTGAGGACGGGCAAAAAAGCAGTCAACAATGTGTAAATAAAACATATAACTAATAAAAACATTAAAATTAATTACTTTTTAATAAGTGTTACCATGATTGGGGTTGGTTACAATACATATTGCTTGTGGCAGGCTTATTCAGGTGTGTAAGGATGTCCAGCTTTGGTTGAAGGTTCAGAAGATGAAATGGAGTCTGATTCGCTTGGGATTTTTTTTTTGAAGAATCTCATAATGGAGAGTTGAGTGGCTGCCTTCATTTTCTGTTCGTAGACCTCCTTGTAACATTTCAGGATATTCTCCATCTGCCTCCGCACCTTGGAACTTCTCATGCAGTCAGGATCATGCTCATCACAAAAGACTCGCTCAAAATGACAGAGCACGAACCACTTGTTCAGAACGACAGAGCACAAACAATTCCCTAAGAATGATGGCACGGCAAAAGCATCTGCAATGAGTGAACGATTCACTCATAATGATGTAGCACGGTTGCTGTTGCTGTTGTTGTTGTTTGTTGTTGATTTAAATCTGTGCTGTAGCGAAAACACGTTACCAGCACACGCTCCACCTTGCAGCAACTACCAACTGGACATCCCGACCGGGCCACAAACGGTACCGCCGTCAACTGTAGGGTGCTCGGCAAGCGGCTTAAGCACTCAAGCAAGCACTCCAATGAAATGGTTGGAAGGACGGCTGGCTTGTAAAGTGATAACTATGTCCGACTGTCCAAACTATGTCCGAATTAGACAAATAAACACTTTCTAGGACTCGGAACTGCTGCTAAGTTCAATTCTGGAGCTTAAGTTTTCTAATTCGGCTTAGTTTTAGGAGATTCTAGAGGTTATGGCATGTGCAGAAATAAAATAAAACCACGAATGCTGGCGTCTCCGGGAGTTTATAAGCATTGTAATGCACCCAGCGACTCATAGCTATGATGAACAGGCATTCGATAATATGAGTGAGAAAGTGAAAAAAAGAACTATCATGAAGAAATCGTTGTGGTCTGTTCCAAGTCAAGGTGTGGCTGAGCAGGCCAAAAAACAGGGCGGCTTCAGACTCCAGTGAGGTAACCAAAGATCTTCCTTAAGACCCCACTGAGCATGGTGACTGAGGATCAATTCTAAAGAATATAATAAATAAGTAATTAATTATCTTCAAAAGGGGTGTTTAAATTAACCCAAATACCCAATTATATATATAATATATATATATCTATATATATTATATATATATATTATATATATTATATATATACACACACATACAGGGTGAGACAGAAGGCCTGATTTCTGTCAGTTGATTGTTTGTTTGCCATTTGTATTACAGTGTACAAGAAGGTAGAATAAATGAATGACATGTTTATCTAACCATTTATTCAGAAAAATTTTTACGGAACTGTACCAAGCTGTTTTACTTGCAATTTTCAAAGTGCCCTCCCTCGTGATCGATGCACAATTGCAGCGAGCAGGCACAGAGCGGCACACGAGTCTGCAGAGTTCGATATCATTTCTCAAAATTTGCAGTGATTTGAGCTTCAATTCTGAATGGAACGAGGCTTTCACGATAACAAAGTCTTTCATGAGCCCCAAGAAAGAAATCTGGAGGTGTAAGGTCTGGGGAAAGTGCCGGCCACTCGTCGGACCGCGGCGGCCGATAACTTTCTGGAAAGTTTTCATCAATCACTGACGAACATAACGTCCATAATGAGGTGGAGCTCCATCATGCTGGAAATAACAGTCCTGATCTTATCCCTGGGGCCAAAAGGTTTGCAGCATATCCAGGTAAATTTCTGCAGTGACAGATCCCTCAAGAAAAAGGGTCCAATTATCCCTAATGGAGATATGGCTGCCCAATACTGTCACTCAGGTAAATTTACCTCTTCTAAACTGTCACTCTGGGTTATTCACAGCCCAGTAGACACAATTGTGTCTGTTTATTGTGCCATTAAGCTCAATTTGGTGCAAAAAATCAGTAACTTTCCAAACTCGCAGCAATAACTGCAAAACAAAATCAAAAATAAATAAATTACGAAATTAATTATCTGCAAGACAAATTATTAACAACATGATTCCCAGAAAGAATCTGACGCGAAAAAGAAATCGGGCGCTACTTTTGACTAACCTGTATACACACACACACACACACACACACACACCAACACACACAAACACACCTTTTCGCAAATACAACCCTTCAGAATATTGAGAGGGTGAGAAGAGAAGGAGAGGGGAGGGAGGGAGGAATGAAAGGATCGAGGAAAGGGAGAAGCGAGAAAGAGAGAAGAATGGGGGCGGGGAGAGAGGGGAGGGAGAGAGTCAGAGAAAGGAGGGGGGAGGGAGAGAGGGGGAGGGGGAGTGAGGAGGGGTGGAGGAGTTATGAAGGAGGAAAGAGTAACGAAGTGGGGTGCGGATAGTGACATATCACCAAACGTCGTTATACACTCTGGGAGGGGAGGGTTGTGGAAACGAGGAGTGGGGAAGGGGGGGTGGGGAGGTGATTTCGAGGAGGTATGCATTTGGAGAGGTTCTGGATTGTGTTTGGTAGGACTTGAAAGAGAAAGGGGGAGGGGTTTCGACTTTCGTTTGGTGGTGGGATCTGTGGAGAAGGGGTGTAGTACAGGATTGAATGAAATGGGCATCATAATATCACAATAATACAGCATGTGACCACCAGAGATGGCCATTGGGGGAGGTGTGGTGGAGAGAGGAGGGGTTTGGAGGATGTAAGCATGAAGTGGAGGAGGAGGGAAGGGAAGACGGCGTGAGGAGAAGTAATGTGCATGAGGGGAAGGAGGCAGTGTGAGAGGTGGGGAAGGGAAGACAGTGTGAGGGGAGGGCAATAGAAGACAGTGAGTGGAGGTGAAGAGGAAGGAAGAATGAGGGAGGGGAAGGAAAACATGAGGGAGGGAAGGAAGACAGCATGAGGGGGGAAGGGAAGGAAGAGTGAGGGTAGGGAAGGGAAGAAAGCATGAGGGGAGGGGAAGGGAAGACAGCATGATGGGAGGGGAAGGGAAGGAGGAGTGATGGGAGGGGAAGGGAAGGCAACAAAATGCTCCCAAACAGCAACATTTTCTTTTTAACTGCCAGGTTCTATATAAACCAGGCAGGAGCATTTAAAAGCCATTCTATCTCTGGAAAGGCATGCCTGCATGCATGCTCGCCATGCTACTTTACACCCTCCAGTTGGCACACTCTGAATCTGATTCCTACAATGCTACACTCTGGGGAAACCGTTTTAAATTCCAAACTAAACCGTCAGTCCTCTAACAGTCCACTTAACAGAGGAGAACTGGTGGAGAGAGAGGAAGGGGATAGAAAAGGGGGAGTGGGGAGCATCGAGAGAGATAGGGGTGGGAGAGAGAGACAGAGAGAGGGAAGGAGTGAGAGAGGGATAGGAGTGGGAGGGGTAGAGTGGAGGGGAGGGGGAGAGACAGGAGGGGAGAGTGAGGGATGGGAAGAGGGAGTGGAATGGGAGATTCCAGCAGATGTCATCCAGTTTAACGTACATCCGAGAGATGGCACACACATTGAAGAATCACCCTGCCTGTGAAACATCGGATGACCGTTCATAGCTGGGTGGGATTCAAACCCAGGCTTGACAGCTTCGAGTGAGCATGCATACCTTTCGCTATCCTGCCTTGATTGGTGATTCACTACTTTGTAACAACTGAAAAACATTTTTTACTCATTGTAATCAACTAATTTATTTTGCCTTCCTAACTCCGAACTTCCTAACTTTCTAACTCCGGAAATGTCTCCATGGAGAAATGTGCCATGCTATCGCCATGGAAGTTTGTTGAGATCAAAGCTTGAAGAGCGCTTGTCAAATGGCTTAAGCACTCAAGCAAGCACTCCAATGAAACGGTTGAAGAAACTTTTAAAAACTAAATGTTAAATTTATTTATATGTATCTGTCTATGTCGAAGCAATATGTGTTTTTTATGAAAGAAGATCAAATAAAAAGGTGAAATGTGCAAAATAAAATTGCACATTTTCAGTGGGCGAGCCACTGCCTGAGGTATTGCATGACAATGCGGGGCAAAACACAGATGAGCGGGGCCTGAACTTTGTTCCAGTCGATCGATATATTCCGCGACAGCGCGATTACTTTTGCCATGTACAAACATGGCTTGGAAATGAACAGCCAAGCAACTTGTAGAGCACTCGCCAAGTGGCTTAAGCACTCAAGCATGCACTCCAATGAAACATTTCGGGAACAGTTGGATTGACAAGGGATTAGCGATCGCCGATCGGTCATATAAACACCATTCCAGAGATGCCCAGAATGTCAAGAAATGTCCGAATTGGATAAATGAACACTTTTTTTTTTTAAACAGTCATAACTGCTGCTCAGGTCAATTCATAAGTTTAAATTTTGAAATTAGGCTCAGATGAAGAGATTTTTGAGGTGATGGCATGTGCAGAAATGAAATAAAGACACGAACGTTGGCTTCACCGGGCATTTATAAGCATTGCAATATATCTAGCAATTCGTACGAACAATGATCAGGCATTCGATAATATGAGTGAGGAAAGTGAAAAAAAATTATCATTAAGAAATTATTGAGGCCTGTTCCAAGTCAAGGCATTGTTGAGCAGGCCCAAAAAAATGCCAAATTAAGACCCCAGCGAGGGACAGCAAGGTCAGCAAGGATAACGCCTCCGTAAGGATAATTAAATAAGGCTGTTAATTATCTTCAAAAGGGGTGTTTAAATTAACCCAAACACTTAGTTTTCATTCAAGTACTCCCTTGGAGTTCTTGGTGTGCATGCAGAGTTTCAGGCTGCTAGGTTTTATGGTTTTGGAGTTATGGAGGAGACACACTGACACACTGACACACACTCACACACACACACTCAAACACACACTCACACACACACATTTAATAGTCTAGACGACCACATTTATTCTGAAATTTGTAGCCAATTTCGTCCAGTGGATGATGAGAAACGAATTTTCAGTCCCCGTGTTAAAGTTGCACACAGAAAAACCGTCCCATATAAAGGGAAGGGGGTTTCATGCCTCTCTTGATTCCCACTTTCTTGTGCGGTCGGCCAAAGAAAGTTTTTGGCCCAAGTGTCTCACGAACCAGCTAGCCCGGCTGAAACGTTCAACGGAAGGTCATTTGGGAGGAATTTGTAATTTGTTCAGGGTACCTGCGATAAATCGTCGACACTTTGTCAATGAACACCTTAGAATTTATGAGGTGCATGAACTAATCCTAACAGATCAGACACCCAGCTTATTTAACGTCCATCGGAGGGATGCACACTTTGTGATGCACCCCTGCCTGCAAAGCCTCATTCCAACAGTTTATAGTCGCGTTGGGAATCAAACAAGATTAACTAGCTCAAAGTGAGGTTGCTTTATGTGAGACTAGCTAGTCTGCTATCTCTGCACCATTCTGGCAGGCTCGGTGAGAGAAATATCTGATGTCAACTGCTGTTCTGGTGAGGTTTGAATAATAGATGCACAGTCTTTCTGAGCACCACATCCTTCAGATTGGATGGGATGCAGAAAGTTGGGTCACTAATGGATCCACAGGAAAAGAGAAGATCATTAAACTTGGCGTGAGGGTTCAGGATCGTCGCAATTCACATCAGAACTGGATGATTGCCATTTCCCACCTGTAACCACAAGAGTCCTTTTAGCTACAACACAAGGGAAGACCCTGGACGGTGGGTCACCATGGTCCACAAAACAAACCTAATGTCAATCTATAGATATTTTCTCTGCAATGGGTCATTGCAAGCATTTCTCAGATCGCCCCTCATTCCAGCGCTCGTGGTCATAGCTTTGAAAGGTTATATAAACTAATGGGCCTCAGCGGAGTTCAGTGACAAATCACAGCTTTCTCTGGATTGGAACAATGGCCTTTCCCAAGGAAAGAGACGCTTTTATGCCCTCTCTGGCCACGCCATGTTTAACCATCTCCCTGCATCATCGTCATGGGTGTGACTTATCAGTTACTCATCTGAATTCCCCGTTGCTGTAATGCAATCTACCACAGTAAGGGAAAGTGGGGTGCATTCGCACACCCTCCTCTCAAATCATAGTCCAGCAGCCAAAGGCCAAATTTTCACCTAACCCTAACATCTCTGATAAAGTTTTTTTTCTCTGCTGATTATTCACCCTTGGGGTGTATCTAATGATATCCAGATGGGTGTGAACCTGTCACCCTTAAGCAACTTTAAATATTCAAGATGGCGTCTAAGATGGTTGCCACAATGGGCTAAAATTCTAAAATTCCTATTCTTTCAATGTAGTCGGCCATAAATCAATGATTTTATTGTTCAAATATATGTTTTGAGTTTCAACAATATGTGTAAAATAGTTTGGGAAATATCAAAGCTGTACCGTTGCTATGGAACTATTAATATGACTACCGTTATGTCAGCAAAATATAGAAAAGTGGCAATCTGCCATATATTTCAAGAACATGTTCTTTACAACATTGTTTTTTTTTTTTAATCTTTTTGGCAAATGCTCTTGATCACTGCATTGAGTAAAATAGGATGATGAATTGCATTTTTTGTTGCCATGGTAACTATCTAAAATGATCACTCTGATTAGTTAGGTGTTAAAAATGCACAGCATAAATGTATATACTTGTACATTTTATCTTATTTGTTTTCTACCTCATAAACCATATGGGGCCGATTTGGTAATAAACTGTAAGATGTTGTCATGGTTACCACAAAGATGCCACTGTAAATTGGTACCGAATGTTTTTAATCATGTTTTTTTACTATAGTCCTGCACCAGAAAGGAAATTTTAGCTGGACCCAAAATTTCTTGATATGGTTATTTTCTCTACTTCATATGCGTCTTCGTGATGTATATTATGATATCAGGTGGGTGTGACCTTCTCAGCCCTGAGCAACTTGATGAATTCAAAATGGCGTCCAGGAAATGAGGAAAAATACTAATTTTTACATGTCGATGAGCATATCAATTAAAAACACAATGAACCATGTTTTATATCATTTTAATGACAGCTAGATTCTTCTGAAAACTTAGTTTTACATATATTATATGATTAAAACCAAATTACTTATTTAGGTCACAATGGCCACAACGAATGGAAGATTAATATTGTTCTGATGGATTATTGAGAAAATCAGAAAAACAAGTGACTGGGATATCAAAAAGATATTTTTAGATGAATTATTTATTTCGAATTCATAGCTATTCATAGTGCATACAAATGCAATAAAAGCCACTAAGGCTTCTTTAAGGTATTAGTACACATGCCATAAATAATGTGACTACATCAAATCAAACATGGTATCTTGTGGGGCTGAAGTTTGTCTCGAGATTCTAAATAAAGACTAGTCTTCTCGTCTTCTACTTCCATGACTTGCTTTGTGTATCATTAAAACAGGCATGGCTGCTTTGGCAGGAGCAGAAAATGGTACAAGCAAGACTTGATCTGTTGCAACTGCAGCGTCGTGTCTTACATGCATTTCACTGCTGCAGGTGCACCTAATCAATTTGAGAAGCTCTTCTGGGGCAAGAGGGACATTCTCAGGTAGTGGAGTAGGTGACAGGGATGATGAACCCTGCTCATGATACCAACCATATACAGTGGCATCTAAGACTGGTTGCATTGCATCTATTGTTCTTCCAACTGCAACTTGGAGATGGGCGCGAGCAACATTCTCCATGAACGCTTCATCTGTTGGAGGAAGAGACGGAAGTTTCGGGGCACAAGCGGTACTTCTGCCTACTTAGAGGCCCACAGTTTCTGTCGTGCGTTTGTCATGGACTGATATTCCGGTACACCATAGCATGATGACATGAATAGTGTGGCTTGCTTTCTTATCTCAGATATTGGTGTCCCCAAGGAAACTTAGAGAATGACGACCAGTACGTAGCACCTTGAAGGCAATTCCTTTGCCAATGCCGAAATAAGTGGCGACGGTATCACATCCTGTGAGTCCATGGGTTGCTAGTAAATCTGGAATAATCTCATGATGCTTTTCGACACTGGCTCTGATGTCGATAGCAGCACGACCCTTCACTGGAGACACCATCGTGACAGGGCAAGAAATTTGTCCATTTAATGTAAAGTGCAGCAAGAGTACAAATATATCTGTATCGTCTGCTACCACGAGTTCCTTATTAGGCTTTACAGATGCGATTTGCTGCACAATGATGGTATCACCCCCTTCCTGATTTGTGGTCATATCACAACGCCTAATAACCACACTTTGGTTGATCTCCACTGGAACAAAGTCACTTCCAGTAACTACCAGCTTATGGTGAGGGATGTCGTTTTTGTAGTTTCCATGGCCACATTAAACAATTTATTAATCAAATTTAACCCACCATGATCTAAGAGTTTGAAAACATTTTAACTTAGATCAGAAATGCACAGTTTTATGTTATATATCTTCAGCGCTTATTTCAAACATCACAATTGCATTGGTTGTCATGGTTACCATGGCACCATAACTTCATTACTCATTAATTCTATTTTATTTAAAACATTATTGTCATCAGTTCATGGATAGAAAAACAACAACATAATGCAACGATAAACATTTTCTTGAAATTATGTCAATTTGGTTGTTTTAACCATCTTTTACCAACATAATCGTAGTTATAATTGGTAGTTACTATAGTAACGAGCCAGTAAAATACTTCACAAACCCTTTTTATTTAAATTAGTGGACCCTAAAACATATATGACATCCAAAAAGTCATATGTCTATAGCAGAAAACACTGAAATAGCATGAATTTTCTACTTTTAGTCGATTTTGGCAGCCATCTTGGACGCCATCTTGAATATTTAAAATTGCTCAAGGGTGACAGGTTCACACCCACCTGGATATCATTAGATACACCCCAAGGGTGAATTAATCAGCAGAGAAAAAAAACTTTATCAGAGATGTTAGGGTTACCCCCCTCGGCTGCTGGACTATCATCATTGAACTTTGATATTATGTGCTCATTGGTTAAAATTTTTATTTTCGTTCATTCAAAATTACATTTTGGAGAAATTCCTGCACATTGACACTTAATTTCATTGGCCAAGAATATCCGCATAGTGGGGGTGTCCCAGAGCACCCCGGGTCCAAATATGCACCCCAATTTCAAGAAAAATCTCAGTTGTCCTCTGGTTAGTAACAATTAAATGGACTTACAATGGTAAATACTGCAAGAGGTGCATCAGAATGACAATTCTCATTTACTTTACATGACCAAGAAGTATCTACTCCCTACGGGAGCCAACAGGGGAATCGTGCTATTATCTTTATGATTATTAATACCATAGCAAAGTACCGAAACTACAGGCGATTTTGGTCCAAGCATGCAACACGTTCTACTGACGCGTACCTTAATTTGGGTGGTGTATAGGCAACAGTTGATTCCCTCGATTGCTCCCAAACATAAAATTAACCCGGGTTAAGTATATGAAGAGAAAACATGAATACTGCTTAATCGGTGCATATATAATACATTGTGTTTAATATAGCTCAGATAATTCCAATTTCACCCACCCTCCCCTAAAGGAAGAAAATACCAAAATGAGGGGGAAATTTTTTTTTTGCAAAACTTCATGCAATCAAATGAAATTTGCATATGCACAACTTCAGGGTGTCCTCATTGAACCCCTGAAAATTTCAGCTTCCTCGCAGTGGAGTAGATCATACATACATACATACATACATACAGTACATACATACATACATACATACATACATACACTTGTGCCACTTTGGTTAAAGGAAATCTCCAAACTCACCACCATGACCAAACACTAGTCTTACAGATGTGAGAAAGCAACATTATTCACATTAGTAACAACCATGTCGAACGAGGCAAAACCATGCCTGTTCCCGGTTAAACCCCTGCATGGTAACCTCGTGCCCGCTCTGACTCAGGAGTCTCAAACACTTCTTTCCTCTCTTCATCCTTTCATTTCCATATTCATGCATTCAATACAATTCCCGGTGGTATACGTACATGAAGAAAACGGGTGAAAGTAACTGGCTACTGATGTTGGGGCTGCATGAATACAAACACTTAAACAAAGATAACGATTACTCAAGATGTGGGAGGTCACAGATATCATGAACCAACTAGTCAGGCATATTCTGCCCCATGACAGCATCTAGGCAAGTATTACGACCACAATATGATCTTAAGCATCTAAAACATAATCCTTGAAGTGGTTGAGCTGATTGTGCGGACGGCTGGAGCATCTTGGTGTCCAGCAGGTTGTAGACATTGGTGGATAATCCTCACTGGTGTCACGCATGGCCTCAACAGATTGGGAGTGATCTGTTCGACGTGGGGTCAAACTTTGGGGAGGTGTCAGAGACACGATCTGGTACTTGGCTGATAAGGACTGGGAAGGACTCAGCACCGTTGGCAGGTGTGGACAGCTCAAAGGAGATGTCTGAAGAGTCTGGTGGTCTTGATGCTGGTTGGAGGAAAACGTCCTCAGTGTACAGTGAACCGCCATGTACCCAATTGCGAGGGAGTGGAGGCGTATTATTCAGGAATCAGGGACCTTGTAGTATTCAGATTTTTTGACCCGGTAGACCACACTCCTCAATTGGGACCCCACAAACTTGCATATGTTGCATCAGGGTCCATCAATAGCACAGACAAGGTCACGGTTTCTAGCGCATGACTTGTTGCAGTCAGAGTACAGACAGACCAAATTGCCGACTTTCACTGACATGTTGGGCCCGGTAGCCTGCATGGGCGCCTTAGATTTCTCACTATGGGGATGGTTCGTGGAGTGAAGAGAGTGATGGGCTTGTGTGATTTGCAGGTCAGAGAAAGGGATTTGTTGATTGGTAAACTGATCCCGTTGGCACCACATCTCATGATTCGAGAGGCCCCGTGCACGAATTTGTGAATTCAGACTGGCAGTTGCCAGTTTGAGAGTTAGTGGGGTTACTGGTACTCTCATGGGCTCCTGTCATGGAAGCTCGAGTTCAAATTCACAAACTGCCTTTTCAGCGATGGGGTTCTTGTTGGAATTTTTAATTTGACCAATCTTGATGGATGCATATATGGTGATGTCTAAGAAGCTCATCATGGACCAGACTTGTGAATCCAGAGGCCAGATTGGTGCGAATGACAGTAGGTGGACCATCCAATGGCCGGAGCTCTGTGCATAAGCGGACCAAGTTATTGCGGAGCGTGATGTGTTGATTGTTATCCACGATACACGATGTAGTGTACGAAGTGGAATATTCTCACAATATAATAATTAGCCTTTGGAATAAACTCCCTCACTCTGTTCAATCCCATTCTTCCCTCCAGACCTTCAAAACAGCTGCTCACCACCACCTCTTATCGACCCCCATCCAAATCCTCGATCTTTTCTACCCCAGTTAATCCACCCCAAAGCCACCTCCTTCAAATTTCCTGGTTTCCTTCCTGAAAGCCCCTGTAATGTCCATCTTGTATACCCCATATTCCCTGCTCCATCCCTCTCCCTTCCGCAGATCTCCTAATGTCTTTGTTCCCCACTGTTTTGTCCTTCCCACTCCCGCCCCTTTGTCTCATGCCCCCCTTGCTGTGCGTTGTGTGTTAGCTCTCATCCGAGCCTCAACAAGGTATACAAAAACAAACAAAAAAAAACAACTGGAGATTGCGTTTCATGATGGGGGGTTGGTGAGGGGGGAGAGCATATCCAGTGAACTATTTGATGATGGTGTGGGGTGTGTTGCGTAAGGCAGCACACTGGTGGCACCAAGAGGTCACCTGATCAACTGCTCTGTCCAAGTCACAAGCATAAAAATAGCGGTGAAATACGTAACAAAGTTGATGACTCGGATGAGACAATTGAATGAGTAGTGCTGTTAGTATGCCATTGAGCACCTGACGTGGGACAACGAGGCACTCACGTGCCAGGCACAGGGGCTCATCATGACGGAAACTGAAGTCATAGAAGTCATAGAAAACGGAAACCAGGCCATCTTTGGAAACTGAAGCGACCTGGAGGTATCGTTTGACATCCTTGATGTTGGTAGCTTTCTTTGATGGGTGGGTGCCCTGAACCAGGTGGGCATGAGTCCACCTTAAGTCTGAGCACTCCATCTGGACTGCTTAATAAGCAGCTCTGTTGGAGAAGGGCAGCTTCTCATGGCCAAAAATATTGTCCTGGACTGATACGCGCATGTCTCAGGCCTCCTCCTCACGCCATATGAGGGCACAAATTTGACACATACTGTGGTGTCGGTGGCATAATCCGATGGGGGCATTGGTAGATCCTGCAAGGTACCATGCAGTTGCCTGTTACCAGCTGACAGTGGAAAGGAATGTGGATATACGAGGGCTCGCTGAAAATGCACCACGATAAAAGCTTCTCTTAAATTTGTACGCATGGCTTGCTATCAGTGAGGATGGAAGCGTAATGTGTTTACTGAGGTGGACTGAAGTATTATACTGAGGCGGTAATGGAAAGGGCCTCCACCTCACAAGGCAAACAGGTAGGTTGGCATCCACACACCTTCACACCACAGACACACGTCAGCTGAGGTCTTCCGTTGCGTGCGATGCACAAAGTCAGTCCAACACCGTGCGTTTTGACTGAACCATCTGTTACAATCCACAGCTGATCACTAGGATGAGGAAGAGCAATGGTATGGGTCGAAGTAAGAGTGATTTGGGCTCTGCGGAAGGTAGCATGTAACTTGTCAGTCCATACAACTCTGTCCAGTGTTTGGCACCTAGCCATGGCACCATCCAAGGGGGATAGCAGTGTAGAGCTGCCAGGGGATAACACGAGCGAGGACCTTATATGCCCCAATAAAGGATCTCATCCCCCTGACATTCTTGGGAGCCGAGCAAGTGGAGAGCATAGCCACATGGTATGGCCTGGCCTGGATAGTACCACAAGACCAGATCCAGCCCAAGATGGTGATGCTCTTCGGACATATAACTGTCTTTGGAGGAGAGAGGCGGAGTCGACATTTATACAAGGCATTTAAAACCATTCTCCAGTTTTGAAGAAGTTCATCCAATGTGCTGCCACTGCAATAGAGGTCATCAGCGAGTTTGGCGATGGTCCCCTTCTCTAAGAGATCACCAAGGATGAGGCGCAAGAGTTCTTCGAGTACCGTTTCTGATCCAGTTATTCTCACAGTGGATCTGGTATACATGGTTATTCTGTGCTTATTTTTGAATCTTGGCTCCTAAGTTGCTTGCAGTGGTCGCACGAATCAGCTTTCCCATAGCATCACTGTGGATGGTAACTCAGGTTGTGAGGTGGCCATGGAACATGTCTATGTACGGAGACTGGCAAACCTGGACATGTAGGGTAGTGGGCGGGTCTAGGTAATCTGTCGCTAACTATCTTGTCAACACGGGCACATGTCAAATCTCCTGAATCGTTGTCTCTTCAAACACTCCAGCCACTTGGCTTGCTCTTGCAATGTACCAACAATCTCATTCAGGGAGGTAAGGACGTTCACTGAGGAAGCGAGAAGGGCACTCGGTAGAGTGCATACCTCCATCACGCAATGCCTGATCCATGAGAACATATCAGGCCCAATACATTTTTGAAATATCATGCTCTGCAGTACAGTACGAAATCGTATTTGGTCCTATCTCTCAAGGGTGAAGCATCACTTTAATAATGAAATAATTCTCGTATCCCGATTCGGAGTCGGATTTTCACCAAAATCGAAGCAATTTGTCCTTGCCACACACCCAACGTGTCCACCAAGTTTCATCCGAATCCGACTTCAACCTTTTGAGATATCATGTTGCATATCCGTTTAGCCCGAATTCAAATTCGGTAAATGATTGCAATTCAAATTTTCCCATGACCAGGTGCAATTCAGATGATCCCAGGTATGTAACCATGATGTATCATCTATGTACATAAACCGTACGCATGTTTTTGCTTCCTGGATGTATGTACATTGGGTTATGAAGCAGCACAGATCGGCAGGCCTCAGGCCTGTGTGTTGGGTTAGTCCATGGCCGAGTGAAATTGGAATTTGAATGATCCCAGGTGTATAACCACGATGTATTATATATGCACGTATGCCGTACGCATGTTTTTGCTTCATGTCTGTACATCGGGTTACTTTTTAATATGAAATAGGCAAACAGTGGGGCAACTTAGCATAACAATTGTGCATTTTGTGAGGAAAGCACCAAATTTGGCACACTAGTAGCCTATCATATTATGAACAGATTTGGATATTGGGCCATCTCAAAATTTTTGATGGCAGTGGAAAATGGCTGCCACAGCCATCAGCGGCTGAATTTGAGATGGCCCAATATCCAAATCTGTTCATAATATGTTGGGCTACTAGTGTGCCAAATTTGGTGCTTTCCTCACAAAATGCACAATTGTTATGCTATATTTAGCTAAGTTGCCCCACTAAAAGCCTAGAAACAAACGAAATGCGATGGGTTGGAAAGTTTCTTCTTCATCATTTGGGATCCTGTATTGGCTTGAGTGTGCGTAAAAGTAAACCCGTTTTTATCTCCGGTTTATTATCCTAGTTGTTTTTATTGGTTTATAGTGTACAAAAGATATCAGTAAATGAAAATTCCTTTTTCCTTTTATTTTGCCGAATTGACCCAAACACGGTGGGGTACAGGGTTTCTTCTTCTTCACTGGTACGGGAAGGGGGCCAGTGGGACCACTCCTTGGCTTATTTTCACAAGATCTTGGCTATTCGTTGTTCGCCTTGGCGTCTTGGTTTTCTAGAGGTTTTCTTGGCGTATAGGTTTTCTATTATCATCGTTTTTTCCGAAACCTTGTGAATTTTTGGCTTTTTTCATTGGCTGACCTTGGCATTTATGAAAATGAGGAGTGGTCACACTGAAGGGGACATGCATTGCAAAGCAATTTCTCGCCCTTGTTTGAACGGCCCATAGGTATGAAAACTGCAAGGTGCCAAGTCTGGCCTGTGTGGGAGATGACTGAGAACTTCCCAATTCATTTCTGCGATAGTAGTAGTGGTCACATCAGTTGTGTGAAGGTCAGCATCATCGTGCAGTGACGTCATGCCCTGAGAACATACCTGTCCAGCGTTTGCACCATAAATGTCTCTCCAGCATCCTCGCTCACTTTGACTCTGGTGTGAAATGATGGACCCAGGTCTCATCACATCTCAGTCTTCTTCAACGCATCATCTCTCTCACTCTGTTAACATTCCGGGAGATCTGTTGCCTTCGCTGAAACTTGAGGTCGTTTATTGAATTTCAAACCTCCAAGACCTTTATTCAATTCCCAGGGTTAATAACCGATAGTACCCACAATTCCAACACTAACATCCAATATTCCTTTTCAATTTGACACTTTGTAATTGCAATATGGCGATTCTCCCAGATTTGCTCTTCAACACGTGTAACGTTTGCTTGAATGATACCAATGGGTTGCATCGTGAGAATGCTCAACATGATAACCCACCGTTACATGATCATCTCCAAAATCATTTCACCATTCAAACAAACAAACAACCACGTCAATGGCATGCATCAACAAATGACCCGGACTGTCTCCTGGGGAATTCCAGCTGTCTTGGTGCTCTCCTTCATGGGGAATTTAATAATACACCTTTCTTCTACAGCACACATCACTGACTATATGTTGGCTCCCATCTATAGTTTACACAGAATGTTTTGACCAGTGTTGATGCCACTTTCTGCATGACTTGCTCAAGTCACGTTTCAAACCCCCTTGATCAATTCCGACTCAAAACAGGTGTGTGTGTGTGTGTGTGTGTGTGTGTGTGTGTTTCGTTGGTTGGTATCTACATATGCGGGTTTTCGAAGGTGGAATGGAGTCCTCCCAGGTATCAAAGTTTATCAACCTCTGTTTCAGTCAGAGATCACGATTCACGGACCAAGGTGTGAAGTTTTCTTGTTCTCAAAGTTTTGTTCCAAGGGCTTTTTTGAGGATCGTCACCGAGCTCTGGATAGCTTCCAACTTCAAGTGGTTTGTAGTAATATTCCCAGGGATGGTTTTTAAGATCTTCTTCATCATTCCTTCTTCTTCTTTATCTTCGTCGTCGTCTTCATCTTCATCATTTTATGATCTCCTTCATTATTGCCATTGTTGCCATCATCACTGGTACAATTTTGGTGCTCTTCAGCTTCCAGCATTTTTTCACTTCATTTTTGAGATTTTTGGTTCACGAGCGCCAGCCAGAGTGACCACTGTATTCGTTATGTCTGTGCGTCTGTCTGTCTGTCTGTCTGTCTGTGTGTCTGTCTGTCTGTCTGTGTGTCTGTCTGTCTGTCCAGAGCATAACTCCGTGGACTTTGATCCGATAATTGAGAAACTGGTTATGTGTTCGATATCAATGTAGTTGTGTTTTCCTGGATCACGCCCCAAAATAGCCATTTTAGGGTGAAGTCGGATTAAAAATCTATCTTCTCCTCGAGAATTGACTGAATGGAATGGGTTCTTCGGTATTGAAAGTAAAATGAATTATCTAAAACTTGTCGTTGTCCGATTTTTCATTTTCGTCCAAAGGTCAAGGTCACAAGGTCAAAAACGTAAAAATTGGAATTTTGACATAAAAATCATAGACCGCCCAAACTTTGAGAGCTAGGATGACAATATTTTTTATGCATAATCTTGAGGTCATTCCCCACCTAAAGTCTTGAAACCATTTTGCTCTATCTCGAACACCTTGCCCGTGGCGCCCCCTTAAAGTTTGTTTTACGCTGATTTCATCAAAGTATGGATAATCCGAATTGCGAAATCCATATAGCCTATATGACGTTATATTGTTCCTGGAATGTTCCAGAGGAAGTTTTGCACCAAAGGTCATAATCCTTGACCTTTGACCTTTAAAGGCCACAAAGGTCAAATTTTCAAAGTTGTGGGAATCGAACCGGTTTTCGACCTTCTTCGACGAACTAACTCCATTAAGCTATAGCACGTATCCTGTTTCCTTATTTTAATGTCACACCATTGTTTTGTGACCTTTAAAGGTTATGCAAAGGTCAAATTTAAGTTGTTGAACGAAACCGACTTTTCGACATTTTGCAGTTAATAACCTGTCACCCGTACCACATCATGTTGATCATTTTTATAACTTGGTCAAACATTATCACATTGTCTCATCCATCCTTGACTTCTGAAACAATCTACATCGTCAAATACCGCTCGTGAACCATCGTCGTCTTCAGACTTGTTATTTTTTGCGAAGGGATCATTATTCGTGGACCAATCTGTGAAGTTCTTGGTATTCGGTCATTTTCTTGATTAATTATTTATTTTTGTGTTGGTTAAGCCAAAATCGCTGGGTATTGATGCCTCGATGCGTGCGTGCGTGCGTGTGTGCCGTGTGTGTGTGTGTGTGTGTGTGGTGTGTGTGTGTGTGTGTTACCCAGTGTGACATTACACCCGATGATCGAAATGAAGAGTTGATCAACTCAAAATGGCTTCCTCATCGTCATTTCGTTTTCTCTCTTCTCCTATGATCTTTGACGGCTTCCCTTTAATCAGGAATGTTTTGACCGAGGCAGCATTCATTCAGAGCAATCGATAGTAAGCTGCGTTAAGGCTACGATTTGTGCACAAGGGAACAATTATAATACGATCCTTGTTTAAGTCCCAGTTCACGCATCGATGTGTACCTTTGTGAGTTGTCTGGGCTGCAAGGATGGCCCAGACCTAGAGATACGCACACTCACCTCTAAGCTCTCTAGTCTGGGTTCAAATCCCGATCCAGCTACACAAACTGCCATCCTGGTGTTTCACAGGCAGGGTGATTCATCAGTGAGTGTGTGTCGTCCCTCAGATGGACGTTATGCCGGGTGTCCCATCTGCCAGCATTCAGTGGACGTTAACGATCCCATGGTGTCCTCCGCGAAGAGTGGACAAGCTCTCGCCAGCACCCAGAACAAATTCCAAATTCCTGCTCTAACCTACAATAGTAGTGGCTCAGTTCTCAGCAATACAACTGCCATCCACCAGCTATAGGTTTGAATGTTCAGTGTGCCGTTGCTGTGAGTTGAATACCTTCAAAGTGAGTTGTCCAGGTGTACCTAAACTTCTCTCGAAGAAAACAAACGATTCAGAAATGCTTTGCAAACGTTTATTTTATTCGCACCATGAGTGCAGCATAACGTCACCATGGACCGTGAAGAGACAAAGAGGGGAGGCGTGTTTAATGCACCTGAAAGCTAAACTCTAAAACAACACAGTAAGGTGTCTAGCACAGCAGCGGAGGTACAAAAAGCACAGCAGCGTTTAAGCGAAGCCATTTGATTGCTGCAAAATGCTTTGATTTTTGCTTTCTATGCTTGGAGGCTGCTCAACTGTGCTCCCGATATGGTCTTCAAAAGAGGGGGCGTCGGTGGGAAAAGTCTTCATGCCCTACGACCTGCTGGGGCGATCATAGGATGGAACATGTATGTCACCTTAAACAATTGCACCTTTCATGGAACTTGGAAGAAATAACAAATAACATTTACAAAAGGTATGATTTTGTACATTTTTGATTCGCAGTCAGAACAGTAATCGCAAGATCTGTATTTTTTTTTTGTCGCCATACTTACACGTTCTATTGTCAACAATTTTGGTCGTGGTACGATTCGATACGTTCGTGTTGCTTCCCCCGCTGGATGTGGATATCCCACCGCTGTTGATGGTGCTGCTTGTAGTATTGCTTTGCCATGTTGGAAGAGGTGCTGACCTGTACCATCCGAGTGCTCCGTATAAGTTATATGTAACGAGTATTACAGGATGATGCAGTGATGTATTATGACGTCACAATAAGTCTGAATTCCAACCAGTGAGATGCACAAGAGGTCTTCAAAACAGCACTTCCACTCTTTTCTTTTTTTTTAACACAAGAGCTATCCCTTGCACTTGAAAGGAGCAATTTTTGTTGATTTGTATGCAGCCTGTGGCTGCTTGGCTGCTGGTACTCATTTTGCCAACCTCGGAAGGATGACAGGCTGAGTCAACCATCTGGTGTTAATTCAACGACATGAGTCAACCCTAAGATCTTAAGCCATCCACCTTAACCGTTAAGCCAACACAAGAGTTAAAATGTCAGGAAGTCTCACCCCTCCGTTTCAATGAGTCGTCTGTAGGTAGCGATCTCCATCTCGAGCTTCATCTTAGCATTGAGCAGCGCCTCGTGCTCGCAGAGTTGCTGGCTGATGCTGGAGCGTACGTCACACAGTTCTGCCTCCAAGCGGTCAATGGACGCTTGTAGACCCTTGATGTCACAGTCGAAGCGTGATCCACTGTCTCTCAACGTCTCCTCCAGAGCGATATTCTGCAGAACGGAGGAAGGATGAGAAGGACAACAGGTAGCAGTTTAATGTCAGTCAACGAGATGATAGTCAAACAGCACCGACAATGTGCTGAAAACTTTTAACTCCGCATACCATGTTCCGAAGGGTCTCCAATTCCACTTGCACACTCTGGAACTGCTGTCTGATCTGATTGTATTCCTGCTTGACCCGATCCAGTGCAGCATTGCTCTCACCAGCCGATGAACCTGCTTGATCGAGCTGTGTGTACATAAGACGAAACAAAGCCGCTTGCTCGATATTGTGCTTGAAGTTGAGCAGCAAAGTCTTCACATTATTCTCGAGGTATTTTCATCGGTTGAGATCCTACACTTGAAAACTATATTAGCATGTGCACAATAATACGTGGCATTTGATCAAGCATTGTACGTCAGGTGCTCCCCTTGACGGTGAGAAAAAAACAGAGCTTGATTTACCCTGGACCAAGTCGAAATAACCTCATCTTGATGGGGTGACTCTAATTGTCACACACACACACAAACACGATCTCAATCAGTTTCATAAATATGCTGCCATGCGATATGCTGGAAACCTAGTGATGTGTATTATATAGAAACAGTCCTGCACCTGTCATGTGGATTCTGCATCACAAACGATGAAGAGCCTGAAATTATTTACGGTGTCAACCTACATGCAGTACATGATGAGATTACCTTTCCTCTGAACCATGCTTCCGCTTCATCACGGTTTTTCTGGATCATTCCCTCATATTGTCTCCTGACTTCAGCGATCATGGCAGTCAAATCCACGGAAGGTGATGTCTCCACATCAATAGTGAGGTCTGAGTCGCTTTGTATCTGCTTGTGCAGGGCATCCATCTCCTGCAAGTCACCACACGTACAGGGGGTGCGTTATCCTTTTGGGTTTGCTTGACCGAATGCGTTCTTACATCAATATCAAAGTGGCGTTTCAAGAGATGTGGAGGAAGAGCTAATGGCTTTGGAATAACAGTGACCCTTTTGAGCCACACATCCTTGGCCAAGCAATGGCGAGCGTGCCTTACCTCTTGGTGGTTCCTCTTGAGGAAGGCCAATTCTTCGGTGAGCATTTCTATTTCTCCATGGAGGCTCTCACGGATCAGAGAGTACTCTGTCTTGAGTTGCAGAAGCCCTGCAATGTCTGCTTCCACAGACTGCCTCATGGTTGCCTCCATTTCCCATCTGTTTGATGCATTGACATGATAGATGTTTTCTGTTTCTCGAAAGTTATTTCTCATCATTTTATTCCTACTTTAGAAGGATAGTAAAAGCTTACTTAACACGGAAGTCTTCAGCAGTGAGTTTTGCGTTTTCAATATCCAATGAGATGCGACTATTCACCACGGTGGCCTCCTCAATCTGAATAAAAATGGAGACAGTAAGCATTGAGAAAAGAAAAATGGGACGTGTACATATTTATTAGGTATGTGAATGTAGCTGAGGTTTTGAAAGCAAACATACACACACTCCTTCACTTTCTCATCCATTATTCAATGTCCTCTCTTCAACTGCTCTCCATATCGGGTATGTGACGAATACATTGTGGCCCCTTGGAACCAAATTTCTTGCAAAGGGAATTATATTGGACTATACTATAGGAGTCTCACCTTGCGCAACAGATCGTCAATTATGGACAAATATCTGTCCCAGTCTGTTTCTTGAGGACCAATTAGCTTTCGTGATTCCTGGATCTTCAGCTCGAGCTCGCGGTTGGCTGTCTCGAGACTGCGGACCCGGTCGAGGTAGCTCGCTAGGCGATCATTGAGGCTCTGCATGGTTTCCTTCTCATCTCTGAGCAGCACCGAGCTGGTGACGCCGACGCTTGAGATACTCACGATACCGCAGGTGTTGGTGCAACGTGAGTACGAGGGAGTGACGCAGACCCGAGCCGGGGTACATGGGCGGAAGCATCCAGAGCGGACGCATCGTCCCCCGGCTCCACCATAGACGCTAACGGAGCTCGTGGGACGGCCGGTGTACCTGGAGTTCGAGTACAAGGAGCCAGAGATTGAGCGTGAGGCCCTGGAGCAATTGGAGACGCTGCATGACGAAAATGACATTGTGATGAAAATTCAGGTAGTAGACTAGTGAAAACGATACTATCGTTTTGTACAGCTTGGTTGGTGTGTTGTCGCTGTCGAGACCTTATATACACCGTCGAAGGGGTTGGGTTCACCAAATTTGAAGGTAGTTTGCTCTGGATTAAGATTACACGTCGTTTAGTTCAGATTAGTGTGCCCAGGTAAAGCAAAAATATAGACGATGGAACCACTCATGATCTCATTTTCAGAAGTTTATTTCACAGTTTCCTTCTGATCCTGTTATCAATACGGTCTTGCTTCCCAGCTGCATTTTGCTGTTTTGAATACGAAGTGTACACCTGCAAACATTTAATAACCTGCAAACGATATATAGCACAGCAAACACGGTATCTAAGTACGCACGTGCATGCTTGAAGGATACCTCGTTTCCCCCAAACTTTTTGAAAAGACGGGGAGATATTGTGGAAAAAAAAAATGGAAGCTCCATCTGTCTGTCTGTCTGTCCGTCACGTTATCTCCTCTCAAACTGTTGTGCAGAAATTCATCAAACTCGGTAGTTTTGATCACCACGTGACAAGAAGGTGCAAAAGCAGTATCATTTTGGCCTGCCCCTTGGGGCAGGGTTAAAGGGTCAAATCCCCCAAAATGCAATTACGGGCACATTTTTAACCATTTTTTTAATGAACACTTTGTATATGCAATCAGCATTGGGGAATGCATGATATATTTGACGATTTTTTGGATTTGACTCCCGGGTTATGCCCAAGGCAGTGGGGGCTTTGGGTCACAGGGGGTCAAAACAACAAAATAATTAACTCAAAATTTGATATTGGGTCATTCCTGGTGGAACCTTTTGCCATCTTTCAACTTTGCCTTCGGTGGGAAGCATGGGGGTTTGTGATGTGCCATTAACTTCACTCCTGTTTTTTGGGATTACAATGTAGGCCTACTCATATATAACGTTTTGATTTTTGTTCTCATGTTCATGTATTAATGGACATTGTATACTTACAGTCCATTGTAAATACTAGCAGAGTACCTACCCTGTAGGCGATCTTGTTCCAAGCATGTAATGTGTTCTTCTGACACCTACCTTTATTTGGGTGGTGTGTAGGCAACAGAGAGCTTCCTCAATCGCTGCAGAAAATCAAACTAAAATGACCGGGGTTACATGCACGAAGCAAAAACATACCTACAGCCTATAATTCTAAACACCTCACTGCACTGGAAAATGTGGGGACAGGAATACTGCACTGAAAGGGTGAGACTTGTAATACCTTTTCTCACCTGGAGCAGTGCTACACGATACACATTTATACACAGAATTTGCGTCCCCCCACCCTCACCCCCATACCCACCCCCAAAACCACCCGCCAAGATAAAAACATCCCTATGCACTAATTGGGGTCATGCTGATCCTATATAGCAAGTCTGGATGTAATCGGGCCAGAACTGCAGGAAGAGTAGCGCAACAAACAAACACAAACAGACACCGGTCCATGAATTGTAGTATTTTTAAGAGTAAGGGTTAAGGACAACTTGATTAAATTCTGGTGAAGATTCAGATCAGGATCCAAGAAATTTTTAATTTTGTAAGTGATTTATTCACCATTGAGAGATGGAGCCGCAACGATACATAGCATGATATTTCAAAAAGTTGTGGATGGATTATGACAAAGCTTGGAGGATGAGTTGGGTAGATGACACGAACAAGCCTCCATTTTGGTTAAGATCCGGATCCAGGTCCGGGCCATCAGTGGGATCCAAAATGTAAATTCTTCAGCCTGGCGGAGGTATGCGCTCTACAGTACCGAGTGCTGTTCTAGTTTATTTCTACTTTCTTAAATATTTATGAATATACTGTATGTGTAGTTACAAAATACTGTATGTACATGTGATCGGAAGGGGTTTTCTCTCGTATATTATAGATGGTTAGGGCGGTGGTCTTGGGGATCCTAGGATCCTGAGTATAAAATCCTGAGTATAAAATCCTGAGTATAAAATACTGCTTTGCTGTTGAATTAATTCCAGGTGGGGTTGACTCCGCCTGTCATCCTTCCGAGGTCGGCAAAATGAGTGCCACCTTACTGGTATCCTGTGTCGGAGTGGCGACCCGTCCAAGATTGTGCCCAATAGCCAAGGAGACTGCTTAGGCAGCACCAACGCTCTGCACAGAGTATGGTCCCAATGGATGGATGGATATTATAGATTATATACAGCAGTATGAATTTGGGTTGTTATCATTCATAGGGACGAAAAAGCGATTACGTACTAAGAAGGGTCCAAATGAGACAATTTTTTTTAAAATTTCACATTGATCTGAGGCTCCTCGTGGAGCTTGTCCATAAATCACATGCATGACAAAGACATTAGTGGACATCAGTGCACTTTGATGTGAATTACAAGGACATTAGTAAAGAATGGATCGATACACACAGTGTATGAGATATGAACCTGTTTCAAGCATCATGAGCCATTGGTTCAGATGAGAACACCAAACAGGCCAACCCGTTTTGACCCGAAGGCCGACTTTGTATACCGTGGGATGAGTTCGGTGTATTTGGCGGTAGGCTTAACTGTCCCTCTGAAGGAAGGCATACTCCATGATGCCGCCTCCCCTCCCTTTACAAACACGAGATTTCATCCTGCCGAGACCGGACCGTGCGCAGTTGATGCAGAAGAGTACATACGGTAACAGTATGACCAATGGGGTATCCTGTGGGTACATATACACATCGTGGCTTACCGACGTACGACTCGTTGCAATGTCATTTTGAATTGACTTACCTGAGTGAGCCTCACCTTCAGGACTATAACACGAGGGAGTTTTGTGTAGTTTGACGATGGCTCATATAACTCCTTGTTAAATTGTGCTGTAGATGTTCGAAAGTGTTCCGTGTCAGGTATATGTCATATTAGCTTCCAATGTGCGATCAATTTTTCATTCTGATGCTTCCTGCATGTTTGTAATTCCACCAAACACCCTCGGTGTGTGTGTGTGTGTGTGTGTGTGTGTGTGTGTGTGTGTGTGTGTGTGTGTGTGTTTGTGTGTTTTCTATTTCATTCATTTCACAGCATAATATGAAATTCAACATTGTCCAAGCCCTTCTTCTTTGATCCTTACTTGGGATGCGAAATAATTCCTCGAGATGGAAAGCAAACAGCATCAGATGCTCGTTTAGCCTTCGCCATCGGATGCACGAAGTACCCGCATCCTCCTCCCATCCGACCCCCACCACCTCAATATTATAACAAACACTTAATTACTCGCATTTTATGAAACATTCATTGTCTCTATATTTACTCGTGAAATTGTTTTCTTGAAAACAAAATTTTTCTGCCCTGATCCGTGTGGGAGGAGTTCGACAGGCGATCTCATTCCTTTTCCAGCCACAATGTAATTGTCGGGAATTTTTGCCACTTAGACAATATTGTCGTCCTGGATTAGACATATTGGCGTCTCGACACTCCGTTTGTTTTCAGACACGTGATTAGTCTTGCAGGTTCCCAAAGGGCTGGGATAGGCTATTGTAATCGTTCGGTGTGTGTGTGTGTGTGTGTGTGTGTGTGTGTGTGTGTGTGTGTGTGTGTGAGACCCATTTTTGCGCGTGTGATGGAGACACACGGTCGGGGTTGTGGACCCACCGTTTTGAGAGGTTCTGGGTTGGAAGGGTCGAAATCTCTATGAAGAACGGAGTCCAGCCGGTGATCTGGACAGTCTAAAAATCGAACTCACAGGTTAATAATGTTCTTACTTTGGAGAAACAACTATTTCGACTTTTGCACTTAAACATATCGGGTGTAGTAGAATTAATCAACTGGACTAGTTTTGTTTAATCAAGTGACTGATTTTTGTGCTTTTTACCTGGTAGTATGTCAAGAGGCAAGGTGAGGCTTACACAGAGCACAAAGTGAAACCAAGCAGGTAATATGAAGTTCATTTCTCATTTACAAATGGTGCGTACATGGACTAGTGATTTTGTTTTTTCAAGAATAACAATAGATTTTAAAAGAGTGGCGGTGTGGAGTAAACAATGTAAAAACAGTAAATCCAGCGGTTGTGATATTATAAAACCAACTTACAGTGCTGTACAATCTGTGCAAGAAGCAATCCTCTTTATCAGCCTCTTTTTAAAGGGTTTCCGAAAGGAAAATTTTCAAAAACTTGTTTTGGGTTTTAAAGTGAAGATAAATGATGAACTACAACGCCACTCAGTAGGGTGCAAACCTCCACCAGGCTCAAGGGGTTTTTTGTACACATAGTCGAGGCTCATAGAAGAGCTAGTACACTGAATGTATCAGGACATGAGCCAAAAACAGAATGCAAAACATGCATGCAAGATGTGAGGCAAGGGAAAGCAGTACTCCATCAAGCTGCAGATGAAAGCTTTATAGGTGGATAGGTGTTCAGGTGTGCAAAGGAAGGACTTTGTACGACTGAGGATGCCAAGTCGGCGGTTGGCTTTCCAGGCCAATTTTGAAATGTGGTTTGCCCAACAAAGATCATGGGTGATAGTGAGACCCAAAGTTTGAATGACTGAACTTCATGATAGTCCTTTCGGAGAGATAGTGAGAGTGTGAGATTTGAAAGATTGAGCGTTTGAAAACATAACCACCATCAGTGACAGAGGTATTAAACAATGAACTGTGCGGGTTTTTGTGTTTTTATAAATATTTTAGAGGTACGACTGACAAAGACACGTCCGTGGGATGGGCAGGATGGCCTCTATGTATGTATGCATTACTCGCCACTGACCTGTCGAGCCCAGGTTTCAATCCCGACCCAGCTATAAACTGGCATTCCGGTGTTTCACAAGCAGAGTGATTCATCAATGTGTGTGCCATCCTTCTCATGGACGTTAAACTGGGTGCCCGTAAATATTAGTTGGTGGATGTTAAAGATCCAATGGTGTCATTCGTGAAGAGTAGGTGACGTATCACAAGCACCTTGGCCACATTCCAAATTCCTGCCGTAACCTACAGGGGGCACTGCATCAGCGACATAATCAATGATGTGACTTGCAGTCTTGTGCTGCTTTTGAAAAAAACAGGAATTGCTCCAACCAAATAAATAACCCCAGAAACAGGGCGGGGCAAAATGCTTTGGCTGTGATGTCATCATAATAACCTATTCAGCACATGACACAACATGTGTGCTGACATACGAATACATCGTGCAGAATGGCTGGCCTGATATCTTCGTCAGACTCAGAAAATGAATTTTATGCTGTTTTCTCAGACAAATATTTATCAGGTCCTGGGGATGATGATTGTGTTGATGCATAATCTAGGACAAGACTTCCATAGATGTACTTCTTTTGTATGCACCATTCACTTTGTAGATTTTATCCACACAGCTCACTTTGTGCATTTGGCTTTGTCTGCACAACTCACTTTGTGGATTTGGTTTCATCCATATCACTCACTTTTTAGATTTGGTTTTATCCACACGACTCACTTTGTGGATTTGGTTTTGTCTG
>CM068966.1:32759486-32773871 GCA_035128595.1 Eptatretus atami
TGCATGACTCACTTTGTTTTTTGGTTTTGTCCACATGACTCGCTTTGTGATTTGGTTTTATCCACATGACCTACTTTGTGGATTTGCTTTTGTCTGCATGACTCGCTCTGTAGATGTGGGATTGGCTGCATGACTCACTTTGTATTTGGTTTTGTCCATATGGCTCACTTTTTAGATTTGGTATTATCCACATGACTCACTTTGTGGTTTGGTTTAGTCCATATGACTCACTTTTTAGATTTGGTTTTATCCACACGACTCACTTTGTGGATTTGGTTTTGTCTGCACGACTCGCTCTGTAGATGTGGGATTGGCTGCATGACTCACTTTGTTGTTTGGTTTTGTCCATGACTCGCTTTGTGATTTGGTTTTATCCACACGCTCACTTTGTGGATTTGGTTTAGTCCATATGACTCACTTTTTAGATTTGGTGTTATCCACATGACTCACTTTGTGGATTTGGTTTAGTCCATATGACTCACTTTTTAGATTTGATTTTATCCACGACTCACTTTGTGGATTTGGTTTGGCTGCACGACTCGCTCTGTAGATGTGGGATTGGCTGCATGACTCACTTTGTATTTTGTTTTTGTCCACACGACTCACTTTGTGGATTTGGTTTAGTCCATATGACTCACTTTTTAGATTTGGTGTTTATCCACATGACTCACTTTGTGGATTGTGTTTAGTCCATATGACTCACTTTTTAGATATGGTTTATCCACATGCACTCACTTTGTGGATTTGGTTTAGTCCATATGACTCACTTTAGATTTGGTTTTATCCACACGACTCACTTTGTTATTTGGTTTTGTCCACATGACTCACTTTGTGATTTGGTTTTATCCACACGACTCACTTTGTGGATTTGGTTTAGTCCATATGACTCACTTTTTAGATTTTGGTGTTATCCACATGACTCACTTTGTGGATTTGGTTTAGTCCATATGACTCACTTTTTAGATATGGTTTTATCCACACGACTCACTTTGTGGATTTGGTTTAGTCCATATGACTCACTTTTTAGATATGGTTTTATCCACATGACTCACTTTGTGGATTTGGTTTTGTCTGCACGACTCACTCTGTGGATGTGGGTTTGTCCGCATGACTCACTTTGTTATTTGGTTTTGTCCACACAACTCGCTTTGTGATTTCGATTTGTCAGCACAACTCGCTTTGTGATTTGGATTTGTCCACACAACTCGCTTTATGATTTGGATTTGTCAGCATGACTCGTTTTGTGATTTGGATTTGTCCACACAACTCGCTTTGTGATTTGGGTTTGTCCACCCAACTTGCTTTCTGATTTGGATTTGTCAGCATGACTCGTTTCACACCAGGATGAGAGATCGTTAGCATGATCATCTCCATTTATCATTTACCATTGCAAAAAAACAACACCCGTCAATGCATGCATCCAACATAATGACCCGGACTGTCCCCTGGATCCAGCGCTTGGTGCTCCCTTCATGGATTTACCATAATACACCTTTCTTCTACAGCACACTCACTGACTATAATGTTTGGCTCCATCTATAGTTTACAAACAGAATGTTTGACGAGTGGTTGATGCCACTGTTCTGCGATGACTTGCTCTAGTTCACGTTTCAAAACCCCCTTGATCCAATTCCGACTCAAAACAGGTGTGTGTGTGTGGTGTGTGTGTGTGTGTGTGTGTTTCGTTGGTTGGTATCTACATATGCGGTTTTCGAAGGTGGAATGGAGTCCTCCCAGGTATCAAAAGTTTTATCAAACCTCTGTGCAGTCAGAGATGCTACGATTCACGACCAAGGTTGAAGTTTTCTTGTTTCTCAAAGTTGTTCCAAGGCTTTTTTTGAGGATCGTTCACTGAGCTCTTGGATATTGCTTCCAGACTTTCAAGTGTTTGTAAGTAATATTCAGGATGTTTTTTAGATCTTCTTCCCATGCATTCCTTCTTCTTCTTTATTCTTCGTCCGTCGTCCTTCATTCATCATTTTATGATCTCCTTCAATTATTGCATTGGTTGCCAATTATCCACTGTGTACATTTTTGGTGCTCTTCACTTCATAGCATTTTTTCACTTCATTTTTGAGATTTTTGGTTCACGAGCGCCAGCCATGAGTCCCTGTAATTCGTTATTGTCTGGCGTCTGTCCTGCTGTCTTCTGTCCTGTGTGGTCTGTCTGTCTGTCTGTGTGCTGTCTGTCTGTCCAGAGCATTAACTCCGTGACTTGATCCGATCTGAACATGAACTTGTTATGTGTTGATATCAAGTGGGTTTAGTGTTGTGTTTTCTCTTGGATCATCGCCCAAAAATAGCCATTTTTAGGGTTGATCGGATTATGAAAATCTATCTTCTCCTCGAGAATGTACGTATATGGAATGGGTTCTTCAGTATTGTGAATAATAGTAATTGAATTATCTAATAAACTTGTCGTTGTCCCGATTTTTCATTTTCGTCCCAAGGTTCAAGGTCACAAGGGTCAAAAGCGTAGAAAATTTGAGATTTGACAATGAAAAATCATATGACTCGCCCAAACTTTGAGAGCTAGGATTGACAATATTTTTATGCATAATCTGTGGGTCATTCCGCTCACTAAAAGTCTTTGAAACCATTTTGCTCTATCGTCACACCTTTGCCCGTGGCGCCCCCCTTCAAGTTTTGTTTTTACGCTGATTTCATCAAAGTAGGATAATCCGAGGAGTGCGAAATTCGCATATAGCCTAATATGACGTATATTGGTTCTCCTGGAATGTTCCGGCAGGAATGTTTGCACCAAAGGTCATAATCCTTGACCTTTGACCTTTAAAAGCCACAAGGTCAAATTTTCAAATGTTGTTGGGGATCGAACCGGGTTTCGACCTTCTTCGACGAACATAACTCCAATAAGCTATATCACGTATCTGTTTCCTATTTTAATGTCCACAACATTGTTTTGACCTTAAATAGGTTATGCAAAGGTCGAATTTCAAAAGTTGTTGAACGAACCGACCTTTTCGACATTTTGCAGTTAATAACCTGTCACCCGTACTACATCATGTTGATCATTTTATAACTTGGTCAAACTATCACATGTCTCATCCTTGACTTCTGAAAAATCTACATCGTCAAATACCGCTCGTGAAACATACGTCGTCTCTAGACTTGTATTTTTGCGGAAGGGATCATTATTCGTGACGCAATCTGTGAAGTTCTTGGTATCGGTCTATTTTCTTGATTAATTATTATTTTGTGTTGGTTTAGCCAAAATCGCTGGGTTATTGCTGCCTCGATCGTGTGCTGCGTGTGTGCTGTGGTGTGTGTGTGTGTGTGTGTGTGTGTTGTGTGTGTGTGTATACCAGTGTGACATTACAATGACTCGCGATATGAATGAAGAGTTTGATCAGATACTCAAAATGGCTTCCTCCATCGTCAATTTCGCTTTCTCTCTCTTCTCCTATGATCTTTGACGGCTTCCCTTTATATCAGGAATGTTTGACCTTGATGGCTTGCATTCATTTTCGAGAGCAGTCGATAGTTAAGCTGCGTTTAATGGCTACATTTGTGCACAAGGGAACAATTATAATACGATCCTGTTTAAGTCCCATGTTCACGCATTCGATGTGGACGCTTTGTGAGTTGTCCTGGGCTCAAGGAGGCCCAGAACTAGAGATACGCACCTGCACCCTTAAGCTCTCTTAGTCTGGGTTCAATCCCGATCCAGCTATCACAAACTAGCCACTCATGGTGGTTCACAGGCAGGTGATTCATGCAGTGAGTGTGTGTCGTCCCTCGAGTGGACGTTATGGCCCGGGTGTCCATCTGCCAGCATTCAGTGGACGTTAACGATCCGATGGTTGTCCTGCCGAAGAGTGGACAAGCTCTCGCCAGCACCCAGAACAATTCCAAATTCCTGCCTCTAACCTACAATAGTAGTGGCTCAGTTCTCAGCAATACAACTGCCATCCACCAGCTATAGGTTTGAATGTTCAGTTGCCGTTGCTGTGAGTTGAATACCTTCAAAGTGAGTTGTACCAGGTGTACTAAACTTCTCTCGAAGAAACAAACGATTCAGAAATGCTTTGCAAACGTTTATTTATTCGGCACCATGAGTGCAGCATACGTCACCATGGACCGTGAAGAGACAAGACAGGGAGGCGTGTTTAATGCACCTAAAGCTAAACTCTAAAACAACACAGTAAGGTGTCTAGCACAGCACGCGAGGTACAAAAAGCCACAGCAGCGTTTAAGCGAAGCCATTTGATTGCTGCAAAATGCTTTGATTTTTGCTTCTATGCTTTGGAGGCTGCTCAACTGTGCTCCCGATATGTGTCTTCAAAAGAGGGGGCGTCGGTGGGAAAGGTCTTCATGCCCATCACCTGCTGGGGCGATCATAGGATGGAACATGTATGTCACTTAAACAATTGCAAATCCTATGGAATCTTGGAAGAAATAAAAATAACATTTACAAAAGGTATGATTTTGTACATTTTTGATTCTGCATCAGAACAGTAATCGCAAGATCTGTATTTTTTTTTTGTCGCCATCTTACACGTTCTTATTTGTCAACAATTTTTGGTCGTGGTACGATTCGATACGTCGTGTTGCTTCCCGCTGGATGTGGATAATCCCACCGCGTTTGATGGTGTTGCTTGTAGTATTGCTTTGCCATGTTGGAAGAGGTGCTGACCTGTACATCCGAGTGTCCGTATAAGTTATATGTAACGAGTATTAAGGATGATGCAGTGATGTATTATGACGTCACATAAGTCTGAATTTCCAACGCAGTGAGATGCACAGAGGTCTTCAAAACAGCACTTCCATTCTCTTTTCTTTTTTTAACACAAGAGCTATCCTTGCACTTGAAAGGAGCAATTTTTTGTTGATTTGTATGCAGCCTGTGGCTGCTTGGCTGCTGGTACTTTCATTTGCCAACCTCGGAAGGATGACAGGCTGAGTCAACCATCTGGTTTAATTCACACGACATGAGTCAACCCTAAGATCTTAAGCCATCCACCTTAACCGTTAAGGCAACACAAGAGTTAAAAATGTCAGGAAGATCTCACCCTCCGTTTCAAATGAGTCGTCTGTAGGTAGCTGATCTCTCATCTCGAGGCTTCATCTTAGCATTGAGCAGCGCCTCGTGCTCGCAGAGTTGCTGGCTGATGCTGGAGCGTACGTCACACAGTTCTGCCTCAAGCGGTCAATGGACGCTTGTAGACCCTTGATGTCACAGTCGAGAGCGTGATCCATGTCTCTCAACGTCCTCCTCCAGAGCGATATTCTGCAGAACGGAGGAAGGATGAGAAGGACAACAGGTAGCAGTTTATATGTCAGTCAACGAGATGATAGTCAACAGCACCGACAATGTGCTGAAACTTTTAACTCCGCATACCATGTTCCGAAGGGTCTCCAATTCCACTTTGCACTCTGGAACTGCTGTCTGATCTGATTGTATTCTGCTTGACCCGATCCAGTGCAGCATGTCTCACCAGCCGATGAATCCTGCTTGATCGAGCTGTGTGTACATAAGACGAAACAAAGCGCTTGCTCGATATTGTGCTTGAAGTTGAGCAGCAAAAGTCTTCACATTATTCTCGAGGTATTTTCATCGGTTGAGATCCTACACTTGAAAACTATATTAGCATGTGCACAATAATATCGTGGCATTTGATCAAGCATTGTACGTCAGGTGCTCCCCTTACGGTGAGAAAAACAGAGCTTGATTTACCTGACCAATCGAAATAACCTCATCTTGATGGGGTACTCTAATTGTCACACACACACACAACACGATCTCAATCATGTTTCATAAAATGCTGCCATGCGATATGCTGGAAACCTAGTGATGTGTATTATATAGAAACAGTCCTGCACCTGTCATTGTGGATTCTGCATCACAAACGATGAAGAGCCTGAAATTTTTACGGTGTCACCTACATGCAGTACATGATGAGATTAACCTTTCGCTCTGAACCATGCTCCTTCATCTACTGGTTTTCTGGATCATTCCTCATATTGTCTCCTGACTTCAGCGAGTCGAATGGCAGTCAAATCCACGGAGGTGATGTTCCACATCAATAGTGAGGTCTAGTCGCTTTGTATGTGCTTTGTGCAGGGCATTCCATCTCCTGCAAGTCACCACACGTACAGGGGGTGCGTTATCCTTTTGGGTTTGCTTGACCGAATGCGTTCTTAATCAATATCAAAGTGTGCGTTTCAAGAGATGTGGAGGAAGCGTAATGGCTTTGGAATAACAGTGACTCTTTTGAGCCACACATCCTTGGCCAAGCAATGGCGGCGGCCTTTACCTCTGTGTGTGTTCCTCTTGAGGAAGGCCAATTCTTTCGGTGAGCATTTCTAATTTCTCCATGGAGGCTCTCACGGATCAGAGAGTACTCTGTCTTGAGTTTGCAGAACCCTGCAATGTCTGCTGCTCACAGACTGCTCATGGTTGCCTCCATTTCCCATCTGTTGATGCATTGACATGATAGATTGTTTTCTGTTCTCGAAAGTTATTTTCTCATATTTTATTCCTACTTTAGAAGGATAGTAAAAGCTTACTTAACACGGAAGTCTTCAGCAGTGAGTTTTGCGTTTTCAATATCCAATGAGATGCGACTATTCACCACGGTGGCCTCCTCAATCTGAATAAAAATGGAGACAGTAAGCATTGAGAAAAAAAAGGTGACGTGTACATATTTATTAGGTTATGTGAATGTAGCTGAGGTTTTGAAAGCAAACATACACACACTCCTTCACTTTCTCATCCATTATTCAATGTCCTCTCTTCAACTGCTCTCGCATATCGGGTATGTGACGAATACTTGTGGCGCCTTGGAACCAATGTTTTTTGCAAAGGGAATTATATTGGACTATACTTATAGGAGTCTCACCTTGCGCAAGCAGATGTCATTATGGATCAATATGCTGTCCCGTTGTTTTCTTGAGGACCAATTAGTTTCGTGAATTCCTGGATCTTCAGCTCGAGCTCGCGGTTTGGCTGTCTTCGAGACTGCGGACCCGGTCGAGGTAGCTCGCTAGGCGATCATTGAGGCTCTGCATGGTTTCCTTCTCATCTCTGAGCAGCACCGAGCTGGTGACGCCGACGCTTGAGATACTCACTGAATCCGCAGGTGTTGGTGCAAACGTGAGTACGAGGGAGTGACGCAGACCCGAGCCGGGGTACATGGGCGGAAGGCATCCAGAGCGGACGCATCGTCCCCCGGCTCCACCATAGACGCTAACGGAGCTCGTGGACGGCCGGTGTACCTGGAGTTCGAGTACAAGGAGCCAGAGATTGAGCGTGAGGCCCTGGAGCAATTGGAGACGCTGCATGACGAAAATGACATTGTGATGAAAATTTCAGGTAGTAGACTAGTGAAAACGATACTATCGTTTTTGTACAGCTTGGTTGGTGTGTTGTCGCTGTCGAGACTCTTAAATAACCAGTCGAAGGGGTTGGGTTCACCAAATTTGAAGGTAGTGTTGCTCTGGATTAAGATTACACGTCGTTTAGTTCAGATTAGTGTGCTCAGGTAAAGCAATAATAGACGATGGAACACTCATGATTCATTTTCAGAGAGTTTATTTCACAGTTTCCTTCTGATCCTGTTATCAATACGGTCTTGCTCCCAGCTGCATTTTGCTGTTTTGAATACGAAGTGTACACTCTGCAAAATAATAAACCTGCAAACGATATATGCACAGCAACACGTATCTAAGTACGCACGTGCATGCTTGAAGGATACTTCGTTTCCCCCAAACTTTTGAAAAGACGGGAGATATTGTGGAAAAAAAATGGAAGCTCCATCTGTCTGTCTGTCTGTCCGTCACGTTTATCTCCTCTCAAACTGTTGTGGCAGAATTCATCAAACTCGGTAGTTTTGATCACCACGTGACAAGAAGGTGCAAAAGCAGTATCATTTTGGCCTGCCCTTGGGGCAGGGTTAAAGGGTCAAATCCCCCAAAATGCAATTACGGGCACATTTTAAACCATTTTTTAATGAACACTTTGTATATGCAATCAGCATTGGGGAATCATGTATATTTGACGATTTTTTGGATTTGACTCCCGGGTTATGCCCAAGGCAGTGGGGGCTTTGGTCACAGGGGGTCAAAACAACAAAATAATTAACTCAAAATTTGATATTGGGTCATTCTGGGTGGAACCTTTTGCCATCTTTCAACTTTGCTTCGTGGGAAGCATGGGGGTTTGTGATGTGCATTAACTTCACTCCTGTTTTTTGGGATACAATGTAGGCTCTACTCATATATAACGTTTTGATTTTTGTTCTCATGTTCATGTATTAATGGACATTGTATACTTACAGTCCATTGTAAATACTAGCAGAGTACCTACCCTGTAGGCGATCTTGTTCCAAGCATGTAATGTGTTCTTCTGACACTACCTTTATTTGGGTGGTGGGTAGGGCAACAGAGAGCTTCCTCAATCGCTGCAGAAAATCAAACTAAAATGACCGGGGTTACATGCACGAAGCAAAACATATACTACAGCCTATAATTCTACACCTCACTGCACTGGAAAATGTGGGGACAGGAATACTGCACTGAAAGGGTGAGACTTGTAATAACCTTTTCTCACCTGGAGCAGTGCTACACGATAACATTTATACACAGAATTTGCGTCCCCCCACCCTCACTCCCCATACCACCCCAAAACCACCCGCAAGATAAAACATCCCTATGCACTAATTGGGGTCTGCTGATCTATATAGCAAGTCTGGATGTAATCGGGCCAGAACTGCAGGAAGAGTAGGCGCAACAAACAAACACAAACAGACACGGTCCATGAATTGTAGTATTTTTAAGAGTAAGGGTTAAGGACAACTTGATTAAATTCTGGTGAAGATTCAGATCAGGACCAAGAAATTTTAATTTTGTAAGTGATTTATTCACCATTGAGAGATGGAGCCGCAACGATACAAGCATGATATTTCAAAAAGTTGTGGATGGATTATGACAAAGCTTGGAGGATGAGTGTGGGTAGATGACACGAACAAGCCTCCATTTTGGTTAAGATCCGGATCCAGGTCCGGGCCATCAGTGGGATCCAAAATGTAAATTCTTCAGCTGGCGGAGGTATGCGCTCTACAGTACCGAGTGCTGTTCTAGTTTATTTCTACTTTCTTAAATTTTATGATATTACTGTATGTGTAGTTACAAATATCTGTATGTACATGTGATCGGAAGGGGTTTTCTCTCGTATATTATAGATGGTTAGGGCGGTGGTCTTGGGGATCCTAGGATCCTGAGTATAAAATCCTGAGTATAAAATCCTGAGTATAAAATCTGCTTTGCTGTTGAATTAATTCCAGGTGGGGTTGACTCCGCCTGTCATCCTTCCGAGGTCGCAAAATGAGTGCCACTTACTGGTATCTGTCTGTGTCGGAGTGGCGACCCGTCCAAGATTGTGCCCAATAGCCAAGGAGACTGCTTAGGCAGCACCAACGCTCTGCACAGAGTATGGTCCCAATGGATGGATGGATATTATAGATTATATACAGCAGTATGAATTTGGGTTGTTTCATTCATAGGGACGAAAAGCGATTACGTACTAAGAAGGGTCCAAATGAGACATTTTTTAATAATTTCACATTGATCTGAGGCTCCTCGTGGAGCTTGTCCATAAATCACATGCATGCAAAGACATTAGTGGACATCAGTGCACTTTGATGTGAATTACAAGGACATTAGTAAAGAATGGATCGATACACACAGTGTATGAGATATGACCTGTTTCAAGCATCATGAGCCATTGGTTCAGATGAGAACACCAAACAGGCCAACCCGTTTTGACCCGAAGGCCGACTTTGTATACCGTGGGATGAGTTCGGTGTATTTGGCGGTAGGCTTAACTGTCCCTCTGAAGGAAGGCATACTCCATGATGCCGCTCCCTCCCTTTACAAACACGAGATTTCATCCTGCGAGACCGGACCGTGCGCAGTTGATGCAGAAGAGTACATACGGTAACAGTATGACCAATGGGGTATCCTGTGGGTACATATACACATCGTGGCTTACCGACGTACGACTCGTTGCAATGTCATTTTGAATTGACTTACCTGAGTGAGCCTCACCTTCAGGACTATAACACGAGGGAGTTTTGTGTAGTTTGACGATGGCTCATATAACTCCTTGTTAAATTGTGCTGTAGATGTTCGAAAGTGTTCCGTGTCAGGTATATGTCATATTAGCTTCCAATGTGCGATCAATTTTTCATTCTGATGCTTCCTGCATGTTTGTAATTCCACCAAACACCCTCGGTGTGTGTTGTGTGTGTGTGTGTGTGTGTGTGTGTGTGTGTGTGTGTGTGTGTGTGTTGTGTGTTTTCTATTTCATTCATTTCACAGCATTAAATGAAATTCAACATTGTCCAAGCCCTTCTTCTTTGATCCTTACTTGGGATGCGAAATAATTCTTCGAGATGGAAAGCAAACAGCATCAGATGCTCGTTTAGCCTTCGCCATCGGAATGCACGAAGTACCCGCATCCTCTCCCATCCGACCCCACCACCTCATATTATAACAACACTTAATTACTCGCATTTTATGAAACATTCATTGTCTCATATATTTTCGTGAAATTGTTTTCTTGAAAACAAAATTTTTTCTGCCCTGATCCGTGTGGGGAGTTCGACAGGCGATCTCATTCCTTTTCCAGCCACAATGTAATTGTCGGGAATTTTTGCCACTTAGACAATATTGTCGTCCTGGATTAGACATATTGGCGTCTCGACACTCCGTTTGTTTTCAGACACGTGATTGTCTTGCAGGTTCCCAAAGGGCTGGGATAGGCTATTGTAATCGTTCGGTGTGTGTGTGTGTGTGTGTGTGTGTGTGTGTGTGTGTTGTGTGTGTTGTGAGACCCATTTTTGCGCGTGTTGATGGAGACACACGGTCGGGGTTGTGGACCACCGTTTTGAGAGGTTCTGGGTTGGAAGGGTCGAATCTCTATGAAGAACGGAGTCCAGCCGGTGATCTGGACAGTCTAAAATCGAACTCACAGGTTAATAATGTTCTTACTTTGGAGAAACAACTATTTCGACTTTTGCACTTAAACATATCGGTGTAGTAGAAATTAATCAACTGGACTAGTTTTGTTTAATCAAGTGACTGATTTTGTGCTTTTTACCTGGTAGTATGTGTCAAGAGGCAAGGTGAGGCTTACACAGAGCACAAAGTGAAACCAAGCAGGTAATATGAAGTTCATTTCTCATTTTACAAATGGTGCGTACATGGACTAGTGATTTTGTGTTTTTTCAAGAATAACAATAGATTTAAAAGAGTGGCGGTGTGGAGTAAACAATGTAAAAACGTAAATCCAGCGTTGTGATATTAAAAACCAACTTACAGTGCTGTAAATCTGTGCAAGAAGCAATCCTCTTTATCAGCCTCTTTTTAAAGGGTTTCCGAAGGAAAATTTTAAAAACTTGTTTTGGGTTTTAAAGTGGATAAATGATGACTACAAACGCCACTCAGTAGGTGTGCAAACCTCACCAGGCTCAAGGGTTTTTTGTACACATAGTCGAGGCTCATAGAAGAGCTAGTCACGAATGTATCAGGACATGAGCCAAAACAGAATGCAAACATGCATGCAAGATGTGAGGCAAGGGAAAGCAGTACTCCATCAAGCTGCAGATGAAAGCTTTATAGGTGGATAGGTGTTCAGGTGTGCAAAGGAAGGACTTTGTACGACTGAGGATGCCAAGTCGGCGGTTGCTTTCCAGGCCAATTTTGAAATGTGGTTTGCCAACAAAGATCATGGGTGATAGTGAGACCCAAAGTTTGAATGACTGAACTTCATGATAGTCCTTTCGGAGAGATAGTGAGAGTGTGAGATTTGAAAGATTGAGCGTTTGAAAACATAACCACCATCAGTGACAGAGGTATTAAACAATGAACTGTGCGGGTTTTTTGTGTTTTTATAAATATTTTAGAGGTACGACTGACAAAGACACGTCCGTGGATGGGCAGGATTGGCCTCTATGTTGTATGTCTATTACTCGCCACTGACCTGTCGAGCCCAGGTTTCAATCCGACCCAGCTATAAACTGGCATTCCGGTGTTTCACAAGCAGAGTGATTCATCAATGTGTGTGCCATCCTTCTCATGGACGTTAAACTGGGTGCCGTAAATATTAGTTGGTGGATGTTAAAGATCCAATGGTGTCATTCGTGAAGAGTAGGTGACCGTATCACAAGCACCTTGGCCACATTCCAAATTCCTGCCGTAACCTACAGGGGGCACTGCATCAGCGACATAATCAATGATGTGACTTGCAGTCTTGTGCTGCTTTTGAAAAAACAGGAATTGCTCCAACCAAATAAATAACCCCAGAAACAGGGCGGGGCAAAATGCTTTGGCTGTGATGTCATCATAATACCTATCTCAGCACATGAACAACATGTGTGCTGACATACGAATACATCGTGCAGAATGGCTGGCCTGATATCTTCGTCAGACTCGAAAATGAATTTTATGCTGTTTTCTCAGACAAATATTTATCAGGTCCTGGGGATGATGATTGTGTTGATGCATAATCTAGGACAAGACTTCCATAGATGTACTTCTTTTGTATGCACCATTCACTTTGTAGATTTTATCCACACAGCTCACTTTGTGCATTGTTTCTGCACAACTCACTTTGTGGATTTGGTTTCATCCATATCACTCACTTTTTAGATTTGGTTTTATCCACACGACTCACTTTGTGGATTTGGTTTGTCTGCATGACTCGCTCTATAGATGTGGGATTGCTGCATGACTCACTTTGTTTTTTTGGTTTTGTCCACATGACTCGCTTTGTGATTTGGTTTTATCCACAATGACTCACTTTGTGGATTTGCTTTTGTCTGCATGACTCGCTCTGTAGATGTGGGAATTGGCTGCATGACTCACTTTGTTATTTGGGTTTTGTCCATATGGCTCATTTTTAGATTTGGTATTATCCACATGACTCACTTTGTGGATTTGGTTTAATCCATATGACTCACTTTTTAGATTTGGTTTTATCCACACGACTCACTTTGTGGATTTGGTTTTGTTTCTGCACGACTCGCTCTGTAGATGTGGGATTGGCTGCATGACTCACTTTGTTGTTTGGTTTTGTCCACATGACTCGCTTTGTGATTTTGGTTTTATCCACACGACTCACGTTTGTGGATTTGGTTTAGTCCATATGACTCACTTTTTAGATTTGGGTTATCCACATGACTCACTTTGTGGATTTGGTTTAGTCCATATGACTCACTTTTTAGATTTTGATTTTATCCACACGACTCACTTTGTGGATTTGGTTTTGGCTGCACGACTCGCTCTGTAGATGTGGGATTGGCTGCATGACTCACTTTGTTATTTGGTTTTGTCCACACGACTCACTTTGTGGATTTGGTTTAGTCCATATGACTCACTTTTTAGATTTGGTGTTATCCACATGACTCACTTTGTGGATTTGGTTTAGTCCATATGACTCACTTTTTAGATTTGGTTTATCCACATGACTCACTTGTGTGGATTTGGTTTAGTCCATATGACTCACTTTTTAGTTTGGTTTTATCCACACGACTCACTTTGTTATTTGGTTTTGTCCACATGACTCACTTTGTGATTTGGTTTTATCACACGACTCACTTTGTGGATTTGGTTTAGTCCATATGACTCACTTTTTAGATTTGGTGTTATCCACATGACTCACTTTGTGGATTTGGTTTAGTCCATATGACTCACTTTTTAGATATGGTTTTATCCACACGACTCACTTTGTGGATTTGGTTTAGTCCATATGACTCACTTTTTAGATATGGTTTTATCCACATGACTCACTTTGTGGATTTGGTTTTGTCTGCACGACTCACTCTGTGGATGTGGGTTTGGTCCGATGACTCACTTTGTTTTGGTTTTGTCCACACACTCGCTTTGTGATTTCGATTTGTCAGCACAACTCGCTTTGTGATTTGGATTTGTCACACAACTCGCTTTAATGATTTTGGATTTGTCAGCATGACTCGTTTTGTGATTGGATTTGTCCACACAACTCGTTTGTGATTTGGGTTTGTCCCCCAACTTGCTTTCTGATTTGGATTTGTCAGCATGACTCGTTTGTGATATGGATTTGTCCACACAACTCGTTTTTGTGATTAGGATTTGTCAGCACAACTTGCTTTGTGATTTGGATTTGTCAGCACGACTCGTTTTGTGATTTGGATTTGTCAGCATGACTCGTTTTTGGTGATTTTGGATTTGGCAGCAGACTCGTTTTGTGTGATTTGATTTGTCAGCATGACTCGTTTTGTGATTTTGGAATTTGTCAGCAGAATCGTTTTGTGATTTTGGATTTGTCCGCATGCAATCTCGTTTTGTGATTAGGATTTGTCAGCACACTCCGTTTTGATTAGGATT
>CM068966.1:32792847-32818334 GCA_035128595.1 Eptatretus atami
GTGTATTTGTATGTAGATCAGAGAGAACAAGAATTGTGGGGTGCGACCAAAAGGCAACAATTCCAAAGCAGATACTAGAGCGACTTATCCCGTTATTTCTTATCTACATCTTAACTTTATGCTACAACAGGTGCATCACCACACACATCAGATGTTGGGCAAGGGTGGTAGTCTAGGCGACTCGACTTTGGCAATCGAGTGTGTACAGCACGCTAAAGCTCTAATCGACACACACACACACACAGCACACACACACACGATCTACGAACACACTACACATTTCATAGTCCGACTAAAGAATTAGATAGGGAGAGCTCTCTGCTAGTGAAGGAGAGGAAGGTAGGCAGAGGGAGAGAGAGAGAGAGATGAGAGAGTATGAGTAGATGATGAGAGAGAGAGAGTGGCCGGGCTTTCGGATCGCATCCTTGTTATTATGCCTCCAGGCGATAAGGAGGTTTTGTTGATCCCAAGCATGTTGCTCACTGACCCGATCGTTATCTTTCCTGTATTGGAATCCCTCCTGCCAGAGTCCTGGGACTTTTATTATTGGTCTCTCCGGTTTATCTTTGGAATCTTTGTGGTCTCTTATTCGCACATCAGCAGTTCTGACCGGCCCAGAGCCTTGACACATAGACTCCCGTTGCTCTTCCTCTTTTCCCTGCCTCCCCCTCCTGTTACGACCTCGTCCTTGCCGTCCAGGGTGGAGGTGTGCTACAATCAGTTCGGTTTTTTTATTGTTTTTTTTTTTTATTTTCCTGTCCTATGGTTCTGTTGCGACTGGATGAGGGTGTGCGTCGCCCCGACTAGCCATTGTCAGTTTTGTGCACCCCGTTGTTGGTGAGATGGCAGTTGGTGCTGTTAACTTGCTTGGCTTGTCCGCTCACGCAGTCTGAGTGGCCTGGGCCGTGCAGCACCTCTGTTTGGTGGCGAATTGTATCGATGCTGAGGTGCGAGGAGGCGCGGGATGACACTCCTGTGTGCGGGAGATGCTAGTGGTCGAAGTGGTGAGTTTTTGGTGAGCAAAGGTGAGCGAGGTGAGACGCATTTGTAAGTTGGCATCCAGATTTGAATGAAAGGGCGTGCCATGCGCACCCTGTACAGTCGTGTGGTGGTGAGTCTCTCACAGGGCTGCACGGTTGTCTGTTATTCACATCGTGTATGTGTGCTTACTTGCTCGGTTGGATTTGTATCATGGATAAAAGGAAAGTGTTGAAATGGAATCAGGATTGAAAAGAAGATAGAGATAATATTTTTAGACCTAGCTATTGACCCAGCACACACTTCGCCGTACTTCTCCACTAGATGAGGGGAAGATCTGACTGCATGAAGACAAACAAATAATGCCTGGGAGACTGTATGTTGGGTGCCATTGCCTTAGAGGCATGCGGTTTTGCAGAATCACAACAATACTATTGCAAGAGATCAGCAAGCAGGTGGTCAGAGTGGAAGATGGGAGGACGGATAGTTATGGCATGAGTGGTGATACAAGGGCAAATGGTGTGTGTTATGTCGACACATGGCCACAAACAGGAAGGATGGGGTGAAGAAGCAGGAATTCAGGGACGCACTGGAGAGGATGGTGGGATGGTTGAGCTGGAGGTGATGCTGTGCATTGCAGGGGACTTTAGCGCTCATGTAGAAGTAGCGAGCCGGGTGAAGAGGAATGTGTTGGTAAATTTGGTTGGGGAACAGAATAGAGAGGGTGGAGAACTGGTGGCGAGGAATGGGATGGCCATAACTGGTTCATCTCTCCAAGCAGAAAGCCACAAGATTACCATGGATGGAAGTGGACAGCATAGAACAGAACTGGATTGGTGGTGGTAAGGAATCTTAATGATGTTTAGGGATTGTAAGGCAGTGGCAGGAGAGCACAAGCCTGTTGTGTTTGTGTATGGATGAAGAAAAGGAGGAGGTTAAGAGCAGGGGTTAGAGGATTATTAGGAGGGGGAAGTGTTGGGGAAACATCGTTGTAGAGGACAAGGAGAGGATGCAAGCCAGGTATGAGCAACTTAGGCCTAGGTCACATTTGCCAGGCGGCCTGGGGTCTCCAAAATCTACGGCCTCAGCAATTAAACGGCGGCCGCAGTATTTCCACGGTCACACAATGTAGCAGTCACATATGTTTTTATTTTTTGGGGAGCCGCACGGCGTATTTATAAATTGTGGAGACCGAAAACGTGGGGTTGCCGTACGGTCTTTGATTTGATGTCGCACGGTGACCTTAGGGCGTTCCTGCGGCGGCCGTAGAATTTTCAAGGCAGACGCAAGGTGCCCGCAAGGCCCGAGGACCGCAGGGGGCCCTAAGGGAACGTGCGGCCAGAGGACGGTAACGAATGGGTAAATTTTTTTTCTTTTTTACCAGTTTTTTTTTTTGGCTTGTCGATTGCTATGGCGACAAGTAAATGCAAAAAGTTATAACTCCGCGTTATAATTCCACGGCGACCTTACGGCCTGTAAAATATAGCCATACCGGCGTAGGGCCACCCTGATGCCACCTCAGAAACTCTGCGGCCCGCACGTTTCTGTCAATTCAGAGGGCGTACGGCCGCCGTATCCTCGCCGTAGAGCAAATGTGACTTAGGCTTAGTAAAGAAGCAGAAGGTTTTGAGGAGGGGTGGAAGAAATATGGAGGGTGTTTAGGATAATTGCAAAAGTTTTGTGTGGAAAGACATCAAAAAAGTTTGCATCATCGAAGTATAGAAACTAGGTTGGTGGATGGAGGAAGTAGCGAAGGCAGTTGGTGAAAAGAGGAGTTTGGAAGAGGACAAAAAAGATCAAGGATAGCAGGAGGCAACTGAATGTGGAGTTTCTGCACCCATGAGGGCAAAAAAGAAAGCAGCATGGAGCGCTGTAAATAAGGTAGGAATGATATGTAAGAGATGATGGGAAGAAGATTGGCTTGGCTCATGATTGGCTCTATAAATTGGCTATGACAGGGATGAGGATAGTAAGGACATGAAAGTGGGGGGGGGGGATCAAGGATTCAGGCAAAAGCGGGAGGCTTGTGACAGAGAGGGGTGGGGTCAGTATTGAGAGGTGTGGAAGGCCATCTCCAGGAGCTGTTGAACCGGTGAGGAAGCAACTGTGAGCTGAAGTTACGTGTTATAACTATAGAGGGGAAAGTGGAGTTAGTGGCTATCATGGAGGAAGAAATGAGACAGATTGAAGACGATGAAGAAGTGAAGAGTGCCAGGAATTGATGAGGTGTATACAGAGATGATAATTCGCAGAAGTCGGAGTAAGTTGGACGAAGAGGCTGTTGAACATATATATATATATATATATATATATATTATATATTATATTTGTATATTGTATATGTAGAGGGTCAAATTCTGAGGATTGGAGGACAGGGCTAATTGTGCAATACGAAGGAGAAGGGCGATGTTCAGATCCAGGGAAGTACAGCCCGGCATTACGTCCTTAGTCATGTCATGAAGGTGCTGGGGAGGATTCTGGCAGGAGGCTAAGGAAGTGTGGAGGTGGAGATCGGAAAAGAGCAGCCAGGGGTTAGAAGGGTGGGGGAACGAGAGATGGGATGTTTGTGCTAAGTAAGCTGGTTGAGAAGCAGATTGAAGGTGCAAGGTGAAATGGCAGTGGGATTTGTGGACCTGGAGAAGGCTGATGACACTGTCCTGAGAGAGATGGTGATGGCAACACTGAGATGGATGGGAGTCGGAAGCAGAAGTTAGGTTGGTGGAAGGGATTACAAGGGAACAAAGGAAGGAGTTTTAGTTGGTTCTGGGTATGCTGAGGAGTTCAGTGTGACACCGGTTTGAGGCAGGAAGCACTCTCAGCCACTCATATCATGGCGATGAAGCTGGTGATCAGGGGCGCAGTCCGAGTGGCCTGGGCCGTGCAGCACGCCTCTGTTTGGTGGCGAATTGTATCGATGCTGAGGTGCGAGGAGGCGCGGGATGACATCTCCTGTGTGCGGGAGATGCTAGTGGTCGAAGTGGTGAGTTTTTGGTGAGCAAAGGTGAGCAAGGTGAGACGCATTTGTAAGTTGGCATCCAGATTTGAATGAAAGGGCGTGCCATGCGCACCCTGTACAGTGTTGGTGGTGAGTCTCTCACAGGGCTGCACGGTTGTCTGTTATTCACATCGTGTATGTGTGCTTACTTGCTCGGTTGGATTTGTATCATGGATAAAAGGAAAGTGTTGAAATGGAAATCAGGATTGAAAAGAAGATAGAGATATAATTTTTAGACCTAGCTATTAGACCCATGCAACACACTTCGTCCCGTTAACCCACTAGAAATGAGGGGAAGATCTGACTGCATGAAGACAAACAAAATAACTGCCTGGGGATCACTGTATGTTGGGTGCCATTGCCTTAGAGGCATGCGGTTTTGCAGAATCACAACAATACTATTGCAAGAGATCAGCAAGCAGGTGGTCAGAGTGGAAAGATGGGAGGGACGGATAGTTATGGCATGAGTGGTGATACAGAGGCAAATGGTGTGTGTTATGTCGACACATGGGCCACAAACAGGAAGGATGGGGTGAAGAAGCAGGAATTCAGGGACGCACTGGAGAGGATGGTGGGAATGGTTGAGCTGGAGGTGATGCTGTGCATTGCAGGGGACTTTAGCGCTCATGTAGAAGTAGCGAGCCGGGTGAAGAGGAATGTGTTGGTAAATTTGGTTGGGGAACAAGGAATAGAGAGGGTGGAGAACTGGTGGCGAGGAATGGGATGGCCATAACTGGTTCATTCTTTCCAAGCAGGAAAGCCACAAGATTACCCATGGAAGTGGACAGCATAGAACAGAACTGGATTTGGTGGTGGTAAGGAATCTTAATGATGTTTAGGGATTGTAAGGCAGTGGCAGGAGCGCACAAGCCTGTTGTGTTTGTGGTATGGATGAAGAAAAGGAGGGAGGTTAAGAGCAGGGGTTAGAGGATTATTAGGAGGGGGAAGTGTTGGGGAAACATCGTTGTAGAGGACAAGGAGAGGATGCAAGCCAGGTATGAGCAACTTAGGCCTAGGTCACATTTGCCACGCGCGCGCCATGGGGTCCCAAAATCTACGGCCCTCTAGCAATTAAACGGCGGCCGCAGTATTTCCACGGTCACACAATGTAGCAGTCACATATGTTTTTTATTTTTTGGGGAGCCGCACGGCGTATTTATAAATTGTGGAGACCGAAAACGTGGGGTTGCCGTACGTCTTTGATTTGATGTCGCACGGTGACCTTAGGCGTTCCTGCGGCGGCCGTAGAATTTTCAAGGCAGACGCAAGGTGCCCGCAAGGCGACCGCAGGGCGACCGCAGGGGCCCTAAGGTGAACGTGCGGCCAGAGGACGTAACGAATGGGTAAATTTTTTTTCTTTTTTACCAGTTTTTTTTTTCGGCTTGTCGAATTGCTATGGCGAACTAGAAATGAAAAAGTTATAACTCCGCGTTATAATTCCACGGCGACCTTACGGCCTGTAAAATATAGCCATACGGCGTAGGGCCACCCTGATGCCACCTCAGAAACTCTGCGGCCCGCCGCACGTTTCTGTCCAATCACGAGGCGGCGCTACGTCCCCGCCCCGTCTCCTCTGCCGTTAGAGCAAATGTGACTTAGGCCTTAGTAAAGAAGCAGAAGGTTTTGAGGAGGGGTGGAAGAAATATGGAGGGGTGTTTAGGATAATTGCAAAAGTTTTGTGTGGAAAGACATCAAAAAAAGTTTGCATCATCGAAGTATAGAAACTAGGTATGGTGGATGGAGGAAGTAGCGAAGGCAGTTGGTGAAAAGGAGTTTGGAAGAGGACAAAAAAGATCAAGGATAGCAGGAGGCAACTGAATGTGGAGTTTCTGCACCCATGAGGGCAAAAAAAGAAAGCAGCATGGAGCGCTGTAAATAAGGTGAGGAATGATATGTAAGAGGATGATGGGAAGAAGATTGGCTTGGCTCATGATTGGCTCTATAAATTGGCTTATGACAGGGATGAGGATAGTAAGGACATGAAAGTGGGGGGGGGGGGATCAAGGATTCAGGCAAAAGCGGGAGGCTTGTGACAGAGAGGGGTGGGGTCAGTATTGAAGGTGTGGGAAGGCCATCTCAAGGAGCTGTTGAACCGGTGAGGAAGCAACTGTGAGCTGAAGTTACCGTGTTATACTATAGAGGGGAAAGTGGAGTTAGTGGCTATCATGGAGGAAGAAATGCAGACAGCATTGAAGACGATGAAGAAGTGAAGAGTGCCAGGAATTGATGAGGTGTATACAGAGATGATAATTCCAGCAGAAGTCGGAGTAAGTTGGACGAAGAGGCTGTTGAACATATATATATATATATATATATATTGTATATTGTATATGTATATGAGAGGGTTCAAATTCTGAGGATTGGAGGACAGGGCTACTTGTGCTGATACGAAGGAGAAGGGCGATGTTCAAGATCCAGGGAAGTACAGCCCGGCATTACGCTCCTTAGTCATGTCATGAAGGTGCTGGGGAGGATTCTGGGCAGGAGGCTAAGGAAGAGTGTGGAGGTGGAGATCGGAAAAGAGCAGCCAGGGGGTTAGAAAGGGTAGGGGAACGAGAGATGGGATGTTTGTGCTAAGTAAGCTGGTTGAGAAGAGATTGAAGGTGCAAGGTGAAATGGCAGTGGGATTTGTGGACCTGGAGAAGGCTGATGACACTGTCCTGAGAGAGATGGTGATGGCAACACTGAGATGGATGGGAGTACCGGAAGCAGAAGTTAGGTTGGTGGAAGGGATTACAAGGGAACAAAGGGAGGAGTTTTAGTTGGTTCTGGGATGCCTGAGGAGTTCAGTGTGAACATCGGTTTGAGGCAAGGAAGCACTCTCAGCCCACTCATATCATGGCGATGAAGCTGGTGATCAGGAAGGTAAAGATGAGGGGTAGCATGGTGAAGATGTTTGTATGCGGACGATCTGGCTGTTGTGGTGGAGTGCGCGGGAGATGCATGAAGTACAGAGGGAGTTAGAGGCAGCGTTAGTACCATGCAACCCATGCAATTGCATGGGGCCCCGAGGCAACAAAGGGCCCCCACATGAATGATCATGACAGCCCCGTGAGGGTGGGGTCTCACTTTGCTGACAAAACATATCAACTTGTGAGTGGTGATAAACACAGCAAAAAGGGAATGCTCCGTCTCAAGGAAAAAAAAGGATTGTCACGTAATGAATCGATTAAAAATATGAATCGACAGGACGACTACAAAATTGGGGTGACGTTAGTATTAGTTGAGAAAGCATGTGGAATAATAACTAAGTTTAATGTACTAGTGCGTGCCCATAGGTGCGTGCAGGTACGTGCGTCCAGCATACGTGCAAAAAAAAAAGAAACTTTCAAACCGCATGCCGAAACAACAACCACACAGGCCGCCTTCACTCTCGCGTTCTCAGGGACACTACACTTCCATCACAGAGTTATTGAAATCCAAATTAAAATCAAGTTTACCTCCCGTGCTTTGCTTGCCAATGACATTCGCTTCCAGGTAACAGGCGCAGGCCCGTGACGTCATCGTCGGCCGGCCGCACCAGCCTACGCAGCCACGCCTACGCAGCAATGTGTCATGCCATTGGTTGGTAAATAAAGGCCGCAGCAACGTGTCATGTCATTGGTTGGTAAATAATGCCCAGCAACGTGTCATGTCATTGGTTGGTAAATAATGGCCATAACTTGGGAAGCACTTGTCCGATTAATATCAAACCTTGAAAAGGCACCTCCTCAGCCCCAGAAAAATAGCTGGCAAGTTTCAATGAGATCGGACCAGTGGTTGTCGAGAAACAGTGGTCACAGCACACACACACAGACATACACACACACACACACACACACAGACACACCACTCACACACACACACACAAACACACTCACACACACACACACACACACTCACACACACACACACACAACACCACACACACACCACACACACACACACACACAACACACACACACACAGATTGCTGGAATTATAGATAGATGAAAATGAAACAATAACCTCAATAAAATTGCGTCATTCGCTCATGGTAATACAGATCGATATTATTTCGCAAGTCCACACTACAATTTATTGTGCGATCACGAAACAACCCCTCATTAGCAAATGGACTAACTCATGCGCATGGTGGAGCATCGTGGTTGTTAAAACAGATGTGTCAAAGCGCTTGTCCGAGGATGAAACAAAACTACCCGAGCGGTGTTGAAAAGCGGAGAATAGCTCAACAAAAGGCAAAAACGGTTGAAAATCACCAGAAATTAACTTTTTTAATTACACAAACAGCATAACCAGAAAAGGGTGTGAGGCGGAGCACATGTGCTGGGGTATGTTCCATGACAAATCAGCTTGGAGACCGCTCGCCAAGCAGCTTAAGCACGAAATGTTTCCAACGAAACGGTTGATAAGGAACGGCTGATTGGTAACGGAACCAATCCTGGACCAGCTTTTCACGTGAGTTTGTGTTTTACGGTTGGCCGTGTTGTTTGAGATGACAGGATACCGTATTTCTAATCGCAAAAAATAATTTTAAATTTATCTACAGGAGTGGCTGGAAGGGGGGGGGGGCGTTATTCTTTTTTATTACTGCCAATTATTGTACCATTATTATTATTGTTAATATAATCATTATTGTTAATATTATTATTTATATGATGATTTTGCAATACTGTAATATTATTATTATTAATATGCAATTATCATTATTATTACTTTTGTCATTTGAAGTGGCCTTGAGGCAATAAAACATGGGAATTCCTCCGGATTTTTTGCATTCAAGTCTTAAGTAACTTAGGATAAGCGAGTGTGAAAATAGCATGGAGTCCTCTTGCACGTGATGCAATGGAGGGTTCTGAAGCATTACTCGTAATACGCTCTCCCACCACCACAACCACCACCAGGAGCGGCGCTACACGGTCCACATTTACGAAGACAATTTGCATCGCCCCACCTTTGGAACTCCAGGTGAGGAGGCGTCAAATGAGGTCACAAAAACCTTTTCCACATGACCCAGAGCCCCCTTGACAAGTTTAATTGGTTGAGATTGCATCAGGACCAAATACATCGACGTCAGACAGACGGACTCCAAGTTGCATATTTTAGTGTGAAGACATACTCACAGGGCTCACAGGGGCCCCACTGGGCCATTATTGAATATTGCATGTGGCTCCCAAATGACTATAGCAGCCTCTGGGTGAGTAGGAGGCATTAGGGAAGCATGGGTTGAAGATGAATCTGGAGAAGACTGAGGTGATGTGGGTCGGGCAGCGTGTGTAATGCCGCCCTACCTTTACGGTCTGGAAACAGTGGCACTGACAGAGAGACAACACCAGAGGCGGCAGATTTGTGAGAACAACTGGGTCAGGAGGATTGCGGGAGTGAGGAGGGTGGACAGCAGGGTGGATAGAAGGGGGATGGATAAACTGAAGGATGAGATTGGTGTGCATATGAACTTGACCGGGAGATTGGTAAAATTCCCGCTGAGATGAGCTGGACACTTTGGTGTGGATGGGGGGAGAGAGAATGGCAAAGAGAGTGGATACGTGGAGGGAGCAAGGTTAGAGGAAAAGAGGTATTAAATGGAGGTTGTGTGAGGAGGGTACCAGTAGGTGGGGTGGTCGAAGAGTGGAGAGAGTTGGCTGAGGACATCGGGAAGTGTAGGAGTGTCATGGTTTGGCACGGCAGAAGCTTGGTGCCGTTGGATGGTTGGACCTCACCACTTTTAAAGGGAAGAAGAGGAGAATAAGTATCCTTCACCAATCAAAACTTTGAACTCTACATGCTTGTCATGTGGTTAGTTTTATTTCAGTCCTGAGAACCATCCCCAGATACAAGGATGGCGATACTACTACTACTACTTCTACTACTTTTTCGTTACATGATTGAAGCTCGTGGAAGAGCTAGAGCAGAATGGAAAGGGGGGAAACACCAACAGCAAAGTATAAGCGAGAGTGAGATCAAGGGGAGTGGAAGAAGGACACAAGGAGGTGAACAAGCTACACACAAGCTCAATGAAACACAGCAACAATAGGAAGGGGAAGGTGGGGATGAAACAGAAAAGGAACAAACGAACCGACAACTAACAAACGACAAGAGGTGAGGGAGAGGGGAAAAAAAAATCACAGTAACCTGGAAAAAGGGAACACTTGGGGAATGGAGTCATTTGGGGTAGACGAGATCATGAGTAGTAAACAATACTGCTGCCTATTTATCAATCATAGTGTGACTCCTGTGTTTTCACAAGAGGTAAAAAACATTAAGACTTTCTGATTGGTTGCAATGTCAACTATTAACAGGTGACTGGAGTTCATGTCGGTGCAGTTCCTTTTCTGGGGGAAAGCCAGTGGTATACCTGTGGCATTCTTTTCTCACCGTTTCCATAAATATCTCCAATCTTTCATTCATGTGTAGAGTGGAAAAAAGACTAAAATTAGAATAAAATAAAAATAAAAATCTTTGTTCCATGAAGATATCAGTGCTTTGGCACCTTTCCCGAAAGAGACTGTGCGTAACAAGGCGGCCTCCCATTCGAATGATCACTGTCATTAAATGAAGTTTTATTCTCGAGCCAATATAATTATTTCGGCCGTTTGCCTGGACTCTGCTTGAAGTGGTTGCACACTGTGTTAAGGTGTTATCTTCGTGTACACATTAATTGGTGAACACCTTCAACTTCATAAATACATTCTTTTTCAATGGACTCGAAGCAATTGATCCGTGTCGTTTCCTGTGGAAGTTGAGGCAACAAGAAACTTTTGGCAGGGATTCTTACTTTTGCGATTAGACTACAGTTAGGGCCATTCCATTCCAGCCAGAGCTTTGGTCAATATCGGTGTGGGTGTTGTTCAAGGTTTTCTGAGCCTTGACAATGCACCAACAAAGAAATAATATATTTTGACGCTCATTACCATGGTGCCTCTGGACATTCTGGCATCTCCAAATCTCTATAATGTATAATACCGTGCGGGCGCCTTCATATTTCTGACTCTCAAATAGCATGATGCTTCCAGCTCAGAGGCTCCTGCCTGTGTTTCAATACCTTCCAAACTTGGCTTCTCACCTTGAAACCGTGAGGCAGGATTTATTGTCACAATAGAGCAGCCATTGTGGTTTACTCCAAGTACACAGAGATCTACCACAACCACCGGCACCTTTAGAATTTCTGAGAAAGCAATGATGCCATTGTAAGCTTACAAGGATTGGGCCAGAACCTCAATTTATGGAAAATCAGGCATCTCATCTCTCAGGCCACAGGCATGGAAAATCAGGCCACAGGAAGTGGCTGAGTTGATGAAGACTTCCAGCTACATAACCTCTCAGGCAATATTAGCAATGGGGAGACACCCACCAACAAACAGAAGCATTGAGTGGGAAATCACAGACATAGAATAGTCATGCATTTCACCAGGGATTGCAAGGTGGACTTCTTCCTCTTTTGTATGCAGCACAACGATGCAGGGTAACATCATTGCCGAAGGGTGTAGCAGTGCTGCCGATGTAATGCCCTCTGTAGGTTAGGGCAGTAATTTGTAACTACCCTGCGCTCGCGAAGCGAAAAGCAGGGGTAGGCATTCTGTTGTGTACATGTGGCGTACGTGCGTACGTGTAGCGTATGTGTGTGCGTGTGTCTTCATTTTTTGATTTCATTTTCTCGACAACTGTTGTTCTGATTGACACGAAATTTTACCATAGGAGTGCCTCCACCTGGGGAATTTTTTTTATTCATAATTATGACGTCATAGGTCACGTGGTATGCATGCCATCTTGGAAAAAAAAGTTCCACCTCTTTATCTCCCAAACTGCTCAATGGAAAAAAATTCAAACATGTCTCATTGTCAAGTACTCCCAATGGGGAATAAGATATGTTGATGATGATGTCATTCGTGCCTTCATGATAACGTCATAATTCGTCAAGCACAACGCTTGATCTGATCAGTATGAAAAAAAAATTCCCTGCAACTATTAGTCCGATGGACACGAAATTTTCAGAGTATGAGCGGCTCCTCCTGTAGCATATTTTTTTTAAATAATTGTGACATCATAGTTCACGTGTTACAGGCGCCATCTTGGAAAAATCGAAAAACGTTGCACCTCTATATCTCCAAAACCGCTCCATAGAAAAAATTGAAACATGGCTTATTGTCAACTACTCCCCTTGCAGAATAAGATATGTTAATGATGGTCATCCGAACCTCAATTATGACGTCATAATTCGACAAGAACAACACTTGTTTCGATCAGCATGAATTTTATTGACCTGTAATTCTTGGTCTGATTGACACAAAACTTTCACTGCAGGAGCGTCTACTCCTGTAGAATACTTTAAAGATAATCATAATGTCATAGGTCATGCGGTACAGGCGCTAACTTGTAAAAACCGAAAAACGTTGCACCTCGATATCTCCAAAACCATTGACTGTGCAGGGTAAGTATTTTCCGATGGTATCCAAGGCCATCTCTATTCATGGTTCGCAGACTTCCTCTCCTGTCGCAGCCAATGTGTGTCCCTAAATGGAGTTCTCTCATCCCCTCTTCCTGTCCAGGCTGGAGTTCTCAAGGCCAGCATTCTTGCCCTGTTCTTTTTAATGATCTCTCTGACTCTCTGGAAAATCCTCGTTATCTCTTTGCTGATGACTCAACTCTCTGTTAGATCTGTCATCTGTCATCCCTCAGACTGGCAAGCAGCAGCTTCTTCGCTCACTGCAGATCTGGATAAAATTCACAAACTGGTCCAACATGTGGAACATGTCTTTCAATCCTGAAAAATCTCACATCTCACTATGTCTCTCCGAAAGGACCATTTAGAACTCCCCCCCCCCCCCCATCTACTTTTCCCAACAAACAAACAATATCACCACCTCTCACAACAATGGATCTCACGGTCTGCCATGATCTTTCCTGGGAAAGCCACATTTCCAACCTGGCCTCCAAGCCAGTCGCCGACTGTGAATCCTCCATCGTGCAAAGTCCTTCTTCGGCCACCTGAGCTCCTGACCACATACAAAGCTTTCGTCCGCAGCCTGATGGAGTACTGCTATCCCTCTGGGCTGGTGCTATCCCTGCTCTCAAATTTCTCGGCTTCACGCTGTGGAAACCAAGGCATTTAGGATCATTGGTATCTCCGCGATGAGGCTGATTCTTTGGGCCTCCACTCTCCACCACAGGAAGGTCGGTGGTGTTCTGTCTTTACTGTCTTCTCTCTGGTCTCCCCCCCCTCCCTGCTCTGTCTGCGATATGTCCCCACCTATTTCCACAGGGCGCTCAAGTCCGTCAACACCCCTTCTGGTAAAACTACCAAAATCACGATCACTGCTCACCTTCACTCTTTCATTCCTCTTTTTCCCCGGCTTTTGGAATAAACTCCCACACTCTCTTCAATCCCATTCTTCCTCCAGGCCTTCAAAAACAGCTGTTCATACCACCTCTTATCTTCCCCCATCCAAAACCTCGATCTTTTCTACCCAGTTAATCCACCCCAAACACACCTCCTTCAAATTCCCTGCTTTCCTTCCTGAAAGTCCTGTAATGTCCATCTTGTATACCCCATGTTCCCCACCCCTCGCCCCTTCCACAGATCTCCTAATGTCTCTGTTCCCCACTGTTTTGTCCTTTCCTCACCCACCCCTCTTGTCTTCTGCTCCCCTTGTTGTATGTTGTGTGTGTTAGCTCTCATACGAGCCTCAACAATGTATACAAAAAAAGAAATACCATCTAGTTTGTTCATGGTGTCAGTGATAGCTCACCTACTCTTCGCAAAAGACACCATGGGATCGTTAAAGTCCACCAACTAATGCCAGCAGACAGGACATCAAATTTAACATCCATCTGAGTGACGACACACACACATTGATGAATCACCCTACATGTGAAATCCACCCCACATGTGGATGACAGTTTATCACTGGGTCAGGATTCAAACCGAGGCTGGACAATTTAAAGGCGAGTGTTCGTACCTCAAAGCCATCCTCCCAGTCTGCAGGGTGGACAAGACCAAAACATATCCACACGAGCCATATCAGACGAAAGGTGGTCCTCCTTACTCTGAAATGCATTTTATAGCTGTTGCCAAAGATAACAAAAGACGGAAGGGTTTGTATATGGTGGAACAAAGAATAATTGTACCTCAAGGGCCAACAATTGAAGCCACTGGAGGTGGGGTAGTGATCCTGTAAATGTTTTGATAGCTTCATTTACAATACGTCATCCATTTGCAAAATATGGTGACATCCAGGGATATCCTCCTTGACGGTGATCCCAGTTTCATGTTGTATGTTAATCCAAATGATGTTTCAAGATGACGTGATGACGGGTGCCCCCATCCATCAGATTTGAAGAACTGCGTCGGACTTTATGCCTCAACATCTGCCTCACTACTCGGAGTATCTGGAAAGCAACAAAATGAACATCTTTTGCATAGTGTAGACCATTGTTGTATCAAGACCTGTTCACAGCGCCCACATCCTTTTTGATCCAACTACACTTTGTCCTCCTGGAGTAGTGTTACTGAATATCACTGAATGTCGTTCATCTTGTGCAGTCAGTACCACCTCGTATTTTGCTGTCATTAAAAGTCAGAGGTGGGACGACTGACGATGAAGTGCGTTCTGAAATTATTTTGGCCGAAGCAGCCAATGTATTTAGTTTGAACACACATCGGGTGATAGTGAGTGGAGGGAAAGGAAGTGGAGCAGTTTTATTGGGAAAAAAATAACATGAGAAAAGACGGATAATAATACAAGTTCCCTTACAAGGAACTTCAACACAGAATGAGACCATTATGTTCATCTTGCCTGCGCAACGGTTGCCAACATATTGTTGCTTATCTGTGCTCTATCCTTTTTAAGTGCTGAGTGCCAAGCAAGGAAGCAGCACGTACTATTTGTAAAGGCTTTGGTATGACGACCCAGATTCGAACCGCCGACCTGCCACACTCAGAGTGGACGCTCTAACCATGCATGATGTCACGGAGTCTGAAACGAATGATGATAACAGAGTAATTGCAAGCAATGGGAGTGTGGGAAGAATGGTCACCAAAAACAAAAAAGGTTGTTGGAAGGAAATTTCAGTAAAGAAATGGAAGGCAAATGGTGGAGGGTGAAAGGGAAGTGTGGATAGGAGGGGGGAGCAGGGTAGTTGTGTGGGGTTTAAATGAAAAAAAGTAGAAAACAGATGAGCATCCCAAGGCGAAATACAGAACATTTTGGAGCAATATCGTTTTGGTCGCTTGCAATGGAGGCCATTATTGAATATATGGTTTCCTTTCCTTGTCCCTTGTACAATTGCTGGAGTCTGTAAATATAGACACGTGACATAGCATTTGACAAAATCGCCAATATATGCAACAAGTAAATAGACAAATAAATAAACAAGGAATAAAACCAACAAAAGAAGTCATTTCAGCAGCCATACAGCATCATTATGAATGTCCAGCATTGATAAGTTGAGATATATACCGTGCACGCTATTCAAATTGCCGAGAGATTTCAAGTATCCCAAGCACGGGCTGCACGAACCTTTGAGAGCATTCGCCATGTGGCGCTTGAGGCCAGATAATTGAAGCTGTTGATGTAACTTGGCATGCTCCAAAGCTTCTTGTTCTTGCACCTGTTGGGACATTACAGCTCGAAGATCCACGAGCTCCTGTTTTAGTTTGATCTGCTTCACTTCGTCTCTGTGCACTTGCTTGGAGAACTGCTCCTCCACTTCGAGCAGCATACTTCGCTGCCTGTGCACCTGCCGGAGGATGGGTAGGCCAAAATTAATGGGTTTGTTGTCTAACCTGAAGATATTGACGACACTGAATCAAAACAACATCTGTCAAACCTCAAAAATGAAATTTCAAACTCGTTTCCCTCCTGTAAAACATGGTGGTTCCTTGTTAAGTCTGTATGTCTCTGATGTATGCTCTCCTTCCATCCCTTTCCTCTCTTCAAAAGGCACCACAGCCAATTCCGCTTGTGAAAAGGCTGAATGCCTCAATTCTGTGTTTTCTTCCAAATATTGTGTTCCCAACCCCTCACTCTCAGTACCCTCCCTTCCCCGTCATACCCAACTACTCCTGGATCCTGTGTCTTTTGCACTTGAGAAGGTGGAGAAGGTTCTTTCAATCGTAAACTATGACTCTGTACCTGGACCGGATGGCATCACCTCACGTGTCCTAAACTCCTGCTCTACAACTCTTTCACATCCTCTTTCTGCCATTTTCACCATTCCATTTGCACAAGGTCAGATCAGGTCAGATATGGGAGCATACGCCAGAGCAGCACGTCACTGTGTCCACTTTCTGCCGGTACTCCAGGGCCCCATCTGGTCATCCCCCAGGCAGATGCCTGGCCCATCCCTATCTCTGTGAGATGCTGATCAACCTGCTGCAACCATGAGGCACATGGTCAGCCCATTGGCCTCCTCCACTCACGAGACTCCCTCACTGAGAGAATCTGGTGAACAGAAGCAGCGTCATGAAAACGAGCCACATGTCCAAACAGCAGCAGCTGACGCTCACAGACTATGCAGGTAACAAATCTCATTTGAGTCTCTCTCAGCAACCGTTCACTGCATACAAAGTCCGACCAGCAACAGCCAAGGATTCTCTGAAGAGACCGGGTACCAAAGGAATTAAGTTGCCACCTCAGGTTCCTGGTCAGAGTTCAAGTCTCACATCCAGAGAGCAAGACTGGAAGCACCAAAGACCTGAAGACTTGGAACTTTCGTCTTTCCTGCACAGGTACCGCAGCGCCACACCCCATGATCCAGTGAATCCATGACTCCCCAGGCCCGACCCAGATGTCTATTGACCTCTGGCTCACAGACAGCAGACATGAATATCACTGCCAAGGTAAGTGAATCTCTTTGTGACCTCAACATCCTTGCCATAAACAGGTACAGACAAGATAGCAGCATCCAAGATTGAAAGCATGGATCTTAGTTTTGACCGAGGAAACCCGTAATCCCAGCGGCTCCGACTCCTCATTCAGCACCTCGAGGGCCCCCAAAAGGATATCCAGAATCTCCACAAAAATGACTGCATCATCTGCGAAATCAATGCCAGAGATCTTGATATTCTTAAATGATGCACTGCAGCTTGACCTTTCTGACAAGCTTCCTAGAATCCAGTCCATACAAGCGCTGAAAAGTGTGGGGACCAGGACACACCACTGACGAACTTCAGCAACAACTGGAAATAAGTCAGAGATGGTATCACCACATCTCACAACACTCTCAGTACCAGAGTATAGTTGAGACATCAGATTGATCAGTTTTGGTGGCACCACACAAAGACCAAGAATCCTCCAGAGGGCATCCAGATTCACTGAATCAAACACTTTACAGAGATAAACATCGGCTGCAAGCAGCCCCTGCCACAACTCTCGTCTGCGTTCAGTGAGGACCCGAAGAACAAAGATTCAATAAATAATTGACCTCTTTGGTGTAAAGCCTGACTGCTCTGGATGTTTATGCTCAAGCAGATGGTGGTGAACTTTCATAAATTATCCGAGCAAAGACCATGCCTGGCACTAAGAGCAGCGTCACTCCTCGGTAGTTGTTGCAGTCTTAGCGATCACCCTTCCCTTTCCAGAGAGGGACAACAAGGCCCCTCTGCCAGTCAGCTGTGATGATGCCTCTGTTCCAGGCAGAGCACAGAACTGCATGCAACAACCTGAGTACAGCATTTCCACCAGCCTTGAGACGTTCAGCATGGATGCCACATGTCACAGGAGCTTCACCCCCATTTAATCCGGTTCATCGCAGCCTGTGTTTCCACAAGCAAAGTTGGATCACAGTTGATTGGAGGGTCAGCAATAGGGATCGTAACACCCCTGACATCCAACTTCACAGCCAGTGGATCAGCCTGGTACAGCCACTCAAAGTAACCGGCCCAGCTGGTCTTCACTTCGGACTCCTCTGTCAAGAGCCCACTACCATCTGCTCTAACTGCAGTACACAGAGGGATGGGCTTGGAGGAATGCAATGCACAAATTCCCCTGTAAGCAGGACGAGAATCACTTGACCACAGGTGATGCTCGACCCCCTTACAGATTCCACGCACATAGGCCTCCTTGTCCACCCTTACCACATACAGTTTTACGCCTCCGCCCCCTGAACAGCTCAGTTCTGCCATTCAGCCTGGCCCTGCGACTCTGGTCAATGATATACAGTGTTCTTTGAGAGACAAAATTCTTCTTCAGCTGACGGTGAGTTCCAAGACATCCACGGACAAAGTCAAGGACAGTGCGCTTGAAGGCACTCCACAACTCTTCAGGCTTCCCCAATGCAACCAGCCCCCCCCCGCCAATCCCCACTCAGCCTGTTCACAAACTCCTCAGCTACCCACTCATCCTTGAGCTTGCCAATATCCAGCCTCGCCTGGGATGGTACCATTCTCCCCGATTTAAGCTGCAACTTCACAGTTGCTACAACAAGCCTGTGGTCGGTATTGAGGAACTGAGTACTCTTGTAGACCCTGCAGTTCTGGATCATCCTCCAGCGACCAACAATGAGCACATGGTCAATCTCCTTTGCTGCACCACCTGCACTGGAATACCAAGTCCAACGATGAGCTTGTGGGTGCTGAAATCATGAACCGACTACCCTAAGTCCATGACTTCTTGCAAAGTGAAGGAACTTATAGCTGTTCTGGTTCACAGTTCCAGACCCAAGGGGACCAACATGTCTTATAACCATCCCTATTATTTCCAGTTGATGCATTGAAATCCCCGAAGACTAGAAGAGTTTTTTGCCCAGGGCACTGATCAACCACAAACTCGAGCATGGCATAGAATGCGTCCTTCACAGTGAGATCACTCACCTCAGTTGGAGCATATCCAGAGACCAGGGAAATGAAACCCAAGGAGTGACAAAATTTTAGTCTCATAATACGCTCGTTGGATGGTGTGACCTCAATTATCATTGGAGTCAGCTTATTGGACGCAGCTCCAGCAACTCCTTGGGCATGGTAACCATCAGTGACAAGAACAATAGTAGGTGTAACCACCTGCCATGATCTCGCCACTGTCCTCTCTCCAAACCTCAGAGAGTGCTGCAATACCGATGTTCAATTTCTTGAGCACAGATGATAACAGAGACAGGTGATCATTCTCTCTTCGGGATAGGACATTCCAGGCACCCACCCAAAGGGACTGCCTCAGGTTAACCCAAGGAGACCGCCATCTGGTGGACGACAACTCAGCACCACCCTGACACACACTACCGCAATTTGACCCGGGAAGGTTACCCCGTGATTTTCCTCCTTTCATCAAAATGTGCAGGTCCCGACGACTTTGCCCCAATCCCGTCATCCTGCGAGCTACCCTGCAGAGGGCAGCTGCACAGGAGGTACTCCCACTGAGTGGGTTTTCAGATTTATTTTTGATTTTCGTCTGTTTTGCAGAATGAGGGTCTTACGGTGGCTGGAGTGCAAATCCTGCCATCATCCTCCTAATAAACATTAACCCAACTGCAGGAGGACATCCACAAACACAGTTGGGCACTAGATATGGATGGCCGTTGGCTCAAAAGGAGCTCCTCCGCCCTTTGACAGGCTTTGCTTTTAATCCTGCTGGGTGTCCATATCATACACCCTCCTCACCATAAAACTGGTGGGGGAGAACGTTTAGTCACTGACAACCCGACCATGAAACAGGTTAGTACAGGTTTCCATGATACCTGTAGCAAGTCACAGATCTGGTCAGGCCTGACCTGACAATAAGCCTAAGGTAATTTTCCAATTTCTTGGGATCAGCCAACATCACTGCAGAAAGATGCAAGAACTGATCCCCTTAACTACAGACCTATAATCTTACTTCCAATCATCAGCACAGTTATGGAATCCATCATCATCGCAGGTAACATGAAATCTTTCCTTTATCCAACAACCTCATCTCAGATCACTAATTTGGTTCCAGACCAGGTCACTCCAACTTGGACCTGTTGTTTATACTCAACCAACAATGGATGGAGGCCATCCATGTCAGACATGAAATCAGGTATGTCTCTCCAGACATATCTCGAGCTTTCAATGCAGTCTGGCATCCTGCCTTGCTCTCCAAACTCTCTGCCTATGACATCCAAGGCCAACTCCACACATGGCTCACTGACTTCCTCTCCTCTAATAGCCAACATGTGGCTCTCAATGGAACCCTTTAATCTCCTTTCCATATCAAGACTGCCCCAAGGCAGTGTTCTTGGCCCAGTTATATTCCTGATCTTCATAAATGATCTCTCTGACTCTCTGGAAAATCCTCTTTATCTCTTTGCTGATGACTCTACCCTCTGCTGTACCATCTGTCATCCCTCAGATCGGCAAGCAGCAGCATCTTACTTCTCTTCAGACCTTGACAAAATCACAAGCTTGTCAAACGCTTGAAATATGTCTTTCAATCCTGACAAATCTCACACTCTCACTATCGCTCTCCGAAAGGACCATCTGGTAAACCCTCCTATCTACCTTCTTAACAATCCTCTTGTGGACATCAGTCATTCATACTCCTGGATCTCACGACAAGTCATGATCTTTGTTGGGCAAAACACATTTGAAAGCTGGTGTCCAAAGCCATCTGGTGTCAACTGGGCATCCTCCATCATGCAATGTCCTTTCTTGGCACACTTGAACTCCTATCCAACCACAAGGCCTTCATCCGTAGCTTGTCGGAGTATTGCTGTCCCCACTGGGATGGCTTCCCTACCTCACATATCGCTAAGCTTGACACCATGGAAATCAAAGCCTTCAAGATCATCGGAATCTCCAATGACGAAGCTGAGTGTATGGGTGTATCACTGAGCCATCGCAAAAAGTTTGGTGGTTTCTCTGTCTTTGAACACCTATTTTATGGTCTTGTACCCTCTGCTCTTTCTGTGCTTTGTACCTTGCCCCCAGGTTTCTGCAGGGCAAACATGGTTCACCGTGAACCCCCTTCTGGTGAAACGACCTAAATCCAGGATCACTGCACATCTCCTCTCATTCGTTCCTTTTTTTACCCACCTGTGTAACCAACTTCCACATCCTCTTCAACCTCATTCTTCCCCCCAGTTCTTCAAGACAGCTGTTCTCCACCATCTCACATCATCCCCAATCCAAAACCATATTTTCTTCCCTCGTTAGTCTCCCTACCACTCAACCACAATCACTACTCCTTCCAAATCTGCAGTTTTCCCTCCTGATAGTTTCCTTCTGTATCCATCTCATCCACTCGATGCATCTGCTCCTGCCCAACATGTCTTCTCACCCCCATTGTTTGTCCAAATCTGCCTCCACCTTGGCATTTAACCCTGCTGTTGGTGTCCACCCCCCCTCCTTCTCTCTCAACTGTTTCTTTTGTCCTGTTGTGTCCTGATCCATTCAGTGTACTAATATTAGCACTTCCACGAGCCTCAAATATGTGTCCCCCCCTTAAAAATGAATGGAGTTCTTACAGATAAGTAGTATACGCCCAATACTCCGAGGAGTTTCTACGACCTCTTATTTCTGGCCATTGCACTGTTCTCTTGACATGAGCAGAAAACAATTCATATTGCTCCACATGTGTCACTTGAGGATCAATGGGTGAAGAACTCTTTGACCAAGGAGTAAGACAAGACCACCACATAAAGATCGGTTGGGTACGATATAAATACACCCAGATCCCAACATTCACGGTTCCAACATTCGTGCTTTCCCCTTTTTTGCTGTTGATAACTTGCGACATGCTCCTACATTCGTGGGAAATTGCCTCGCGTATTCGTGGTTTTCGCGGAGATTCTTTTTTTTTTTTCACAAGCCGCGAGCATAACACAGTTCTAAAACATATCTTCCATGAGCCACGCACAAAGCAGCTGGATGTACATACAGTATAATACTGTACGTACACGAAAAACATATCTTCCACAATCCGTGAACATGACCTACTTCCTCTATGTGTATCATAGCTTTGTGGAATAAACATAGTTTCGCGGGATGTCTCACCAGTATAACAAGTCATTCCTTGCGACACCATCCCCCGTGAGTTACTTACGCAATGAAAACACTAACACTATCTATTGATGTATCCAGTAATTACCAGGTCGCCATATATGGACATTACACAATGGAAACATTCAGCGCATCTTCGTGTAAATCACCATCTTTCTATGAACAGCACCATCTGAGCTGTTAAACTTAAAAAACGCTCAGCATAATCTGCCTGCAGATCGGAAAGACGTCATGTCCTGTGAGTTAAAGAATGGAAACGTTCAGCATAACTATTAGTGCAATTAGTAGTTAGCTACATACGGACTAATTACACAATAACGTCACTCACCACATCTATTATCAGCTGCCAAATACAGCATCACCCATAAAAATCCCTAACAAACAATTGGCAGACTACTCACCCCTTCCACAATTACCAGCAATGCATGCATCAAGCTCGTAGGGGAGCATGCCTCCGCGGACCGCGATGCAGCCAAGGCATTCCCTGCAGAACTCGTGAGCGTCCTCGAGGAGAAGGGGTACCTGCCGGAGCAGGTCTTTAACACTGATGAGACTGGCTTGTTTTGGAAAAAGATGCTGACCAGAATGTTCATCTCACAGCGCAAGAGCAAAGCAGTCGGCTTCAAGGCCACAGAGAATTGGATATCCCTTCTCCTCTGCGCAAACGCCGAAGGGGACTTCATGGTAGAGTAAAAGAAAAAAACAAGCAGGTGCTGCCCGTGTACTGGAGAGCAAACAGGAAGGCGTGGGTGATGTCTGAACTTTTTATGGACTGGATCCATACCCGTTTCATTCCTCAGGTCGAAAGTTGCCTGGCAGGAAAGAACTTTCTTTTAAGGTACTCCTGCTGCTTGACAATGCTCCTGGCCACCTCACGGACCTGAATGGTACATCTTCATCATCATCATCATCATCTTCATCATCTTGCAAAGTTACATGTGCTGTGTTTGTTTAATAAAATTTGAAACGGAACATAATGTTGTTGTGTTTTTTTCGTTTTGTGGTATGGTATGGTGGTTAAGAGACTATAAAATGCATTCTTCAATAAATTGGAAATGGTACCTAGTGTTGTCGTTTATTTTATTTGTAATCATCTTTAATTAAACTGTAATCGTGCATTCGTGGTCGAAAACATTTTAAACTTTAAAAACTTTCCCCTTTGAACCAGGAACTGCCACAAACTGATAACGTTATCCCCCTTATCCCAATTGTACCAATTCCCTGACTTTGGTGGTGTCGCCATTTGTGACCTTTTTCATGAACCAGGAACCGCCACGAACCGATAACGTTATCCACTTTGTCTGCATTGTAGCAATGACGAAACACTCGCGGATTTTACCCCGACATTCGCAGATTTTTCACGGGTCAGGAAATACCTGGAAACTATCCCCCATTCCTCAGGGAAACAATGCCTCCACATTCACGGTTTCAACATTCGCACGGTTTTCCCGGAATGTATCCCCCGTGAATGTCAGGGTCCTGGTATATGTATGTATGATTATCATTAACTGGTATAAAGGTGTCAAAGTCACAAGGTGGATGGAACAGCAATGTATTGCCCTGACAAGCCCCACAAAGGGCAAAACTAGTCGGTAACTTCACTTTTCATCTGCTTCGTGAGTGGCCCCTGTAGTCTTTGCACTGTGAGTGGCAATCTGGTGCCGCAGTCATGATGTCGTCATGATGATATAGTCACGGCATTCACTTCGGTTGGAGAACAGAAGAATCATCTTCATTTTGACTCCCAACCACAAAGAGTTGGAGTGTGGGAGGGTAGGGCAGAGAAGGGACAGAGCTGACAAAGGGAGGTTGAAGCTTGGGAGAGTGGGATGAGGATTTTGAGTTGGGAGGGGTGTTGAGGACTTGAAGAAAAAAAAGAGGAGTGGAGAACAGAGAGTTGGAGTGGGGGAGGTAGACAAGGGGCAGAAGGAGGGAGCTTGCAGAGTTGGAGTTGGGGGAGGTGTTGGAGACTTGAATAAGAAAGGGGGAAGAGAGGGGACAGATAGATCAAAGAGGGTGTTTGAGGACTTGGTGGGGAGGAGGCTTGAAGACTTGGGGTTGAGGATGTGCAGCTGGGATGGGGAAAAGGGGGGGGGGGGTAAAGGATTTGAAGAAGAAAGGGGTTGAGGACTTGAAGTCACATTTCAGATGACGCGGAATTTCCATGGGTCCCTGCCATTATGCTGTCAAAGGACATTGCTGGCAAACTCCTTAAATACCCCACACTCTAGGGAACTCATTATTTTACAACAGTCAGGTGGATCTGGGTTATCTGCTCATGTAACATATATATATATATTTATATATATATATAATATAATAATATAATATATATATATGTATGTATCATGAGCAGACTCCGCTATTCGCTAATCACGGACCCCATGTATTCTCACTTTATAAAATGCAAACTGCTTTGACATTCACGGCCCTGTGCTTCGTGTATTCATGATTTTTTGCAGACAAAAAAAAGAAGAAATTCCACAAGCCATTCAAATAAAGCAGTTCTAAAACATCTTCCACCAGGTATGCTATAAGTGAGCTAGCTGTATGTACATGCAGCACAGTACTATAGTAATGCATGCAAAAACATGTCTTTCGTGAGCCACATACATAACAGTTCTAAAACATATCTTCCACCAGGCATGTTGTTACTGAGCAGAGTAGCTTGTTCCTCCATTCCGCTATAAAGTTGCTTCAATGCATCCATTATGAACTGCCGAAGATGCTTCCCCTCCCCCCTCCCCTTCCTACAAGTTGCACAATGAAAATGTAAAATGTTAGCATGGACCCTTACAAAAGTAATTAAAATGCTTCACCTGATCTATTAAGAGCTTCTGAAGAAGATTTCCACCCACCCTTCTCGAGTTGCATAATTAAAATGCTTCACCACATCTACCCCCAGGCCACAGCTTCGTACATCGGGTAAAACATTCCATCTGTCAACATCCCCCACAAAGAATGGGCAGATTACTCAGCCCTCTCTCAGCTACCCACAATTCCTGCAGCGTGTATGCAGCATGTCCTGGCTCTCAATCATTCTTCTCGTCCCAATGCCTTGACCGGTGTTTTGACTCTCGTTCCACTCATTTGCTTATTGATCAAACAAACCTCTCTCCCTCCTGCAAATCCTGGTGGTGTCTAATCAAATCTGTTTCTGGTGTATGTTCGCCCTCCATCCCCTCCCTTGCCTCAAATGGCTGCACTGCTGATACCGCACGTGAAAAGGCTGAATGCCTAAACTCGGTGTTTGCATCTAAATCTTGTGTCCGAAACCCATCACTTTCTGCACCCACCTTACCCAGTCACACCCAACTGTCCCTGGACTCTGTGTCCTTTTCTTCTGACAAGGTGGAGACCTTGCTGTCAAACCTCGACTCAGATTCTGTAACCGGTCCAGACGGCATCAGCCCACGTGTCCGAAAAACCTGCTCCTCTGCTCTTGCTCACCCTCTCTCTGTTCTATTCACCCTCTCATTTGCTCAAGGGCATCTGCCATGTGCTTGGAAATCAGCTAGCATTACCACCCTGCATAAAAAGGTGCAAAAACAGATCCCTACAACTACAGACCAATCAGCCTTCTCCCAA
>CM068966.1:32819968-32842170 GCA_035128595.1 Eptatretus atami
CCTGGAGACTCCTCACTGAGAGAATCTGGTGAACAGAAGCAGCGTCATGAAACAGCCACATGTCCAAACAGCAGCAGCTGACGCTCACAGACTATGCAGGTAAACAAATCTCATTGAGTCTCTCTCAGCAACCGTTCACTGCATACAAAGTCCGACCAGCAACAGCCAAGGATTCTCTGAAGAGACCGGGTACCAAAGGAATTAAGTTGCCACCTCAGGTTCCTGGTCAGAGTTCAAGTCTCACATCCAGAGAGCAAGACTGGAAGCACCAAAGACCTGAAGACTGGACTTTCGTCTTCCTGCACAGGTACCGGCAGCGCCACACCCCATGATCCAGTGAATCCATGACTCCCCAGGCCCGACCCAGATGTCTATTGACCTCTGGCTCACAACAGCAGACATAGAATATCACTGCCAAGGTAAGTGAATCTCTTGTGACCTCAACATCCTTGCCATAAACAGGTACAGACAAGATAGCAGCATCCAAGATTGAAAGCATGGATCTTAGTTTTGACCGAGGAAACCCGTAATCCAGCGCTCCGACTCCTCATTCAGCACCTCGAGGGCCCCCAAAAGGATATCCAGAATCTCCACAAAAATGACTGCATCATCTGCGAAATCAATGCCAGAGATCTTGATATTCTTAAATGATGCACTGCAGCTTGACCTTTCTGACAAGCTTCTAGAATCCAGTCCATACAAGCGCTGAAAAGTGTGGGGACCAGGACACACCACTGACGAAACTTCAGCAACAACTGGAAATAAGTCAGAGATGGTATCACCACATCTCACAACACTCTCAGTACCAGAGTATAGTTGAGACATCAGATTGATCAGTTTTGGTTGGCACCCACCAAAGACCAAGAATCCTCCAGAGGGCATCCAGATTCACTGAATCAAACACTTTACAGAGAATAACATCGGCTGCAAGCAGCCCCTGCCACAACTCTGCGTCTGCGTTCAGTGAGGACCCAAGAACAAAGATTCAATAAATAATTGACCTCTTTGGTGTTAAAGCCTGACTGCCTCGGATGTTTATGCTCAAGCAGATGGTGGTGAACTTTCATAAATTATCCGAGCAAAGACCATGCCTGGCACTAAGAGCAGCGTCACCCTCGCGGTAGTTGTTGCAGTCTTAGCGATCACCCTTTCCCTTTCCAGAGAGGGACAACAAGGCCCCTCTGCCAGTCAGCTGTGATGATGCCTCTGTTCCAGCAGCAGAGCACAGAACTGCATGCAACAACCTGAGTACAGCATTTTCCACCAGCCTTGAGACGTTCAGCATGGAGCCACATGTCACAGGAGCTTCACACCCATTTAATCCGGTTCATCGCAGCCTGTGTTTCCACAAGCAAAGTTGGATCACAGTTGATTGGAGGGTCACAATAGGGATCGTAACACCCCTGACATCCAACTTCACAGCCAGTGGATCAGCCTGGTAACAGCCACTCAAAGTAACCGGCCCAGCTGGTCTTCACTTCGGACTCCTCTGTCAAGAGCCACTACCATCTGCTCTAACTGCAGTACACAGAGGGATTGCTTGGAGGAATGCAATGACACAAATTCCCTGTAAGCAGGACGAGAATCACTTGACCACAGGTGATGCTCGACCCCTTACAGATTCCACGCACATAGGCCTCCTTGTCCACCCTTACCACATACACGTTTTACGCCTCCGCCCCTGAACAGCTCAGTTCTGCCATTCAGCCTGGCCCTGCGACTCTGGTCAATGATATACAGTGTTCTTTGAGAGACAAAATTTCTTCTTCAGGCTGACGGTGAGTTCCAAGACATCCAGGACAAAGTCAAGGACAGTGCGCTTGAAGGCACTCCACAACTCTTCAGGCTTCCCCAATGCAACCAGCCCCCCCCGCCAATCCCCACTCAGCCTGTTCACAAACTCCTCAGCTTACCCACTCACCTTGAGCTTGCCAATATCCAGCCTCGCCTGGGATGGTACCATTCTCCCCGATTTAAGCTGCAACTTCACAGTTGCTACAACAAGCTGTGGTCGGTATTGAGGAACTGAGTACTCTTTAGACCCTGCAGTTCTGGATCATCCTCCAGCGACCAACAATGAGCACATGGTCAATCTCCTTTGCTGCACCACCTGCACTCGAATACCAAGTCCAACGATGAGCTTGTGGGTGCTGAAATCATGAACCGACTACCTAAGTCATGACTTCTTGCAAAGTGAAGGAACTTATAGCTGTTCTGGTTCACAGTTCCAGACCCAAGGGGACAACATGTCTTATAACCATCCTATTATTTCCAGTTGATGCATTGAAATCCCCGAAGACTAGAAGAGTTTTTTCGCCAGGGCACTGATCAACCACAAACTCGAGCATGGCATAGAATGCGTCTTCACAGTGAGATCACTCACCTCATTGGAGCATATCCAGAGACCAGGGAAATGAAACCCAAGGAGTGACAAAATTTTAGTCTCTAATACGCTCGTTGGATGGTGTGACCTCAATTATCATTGGAGTCAGCTTATTGGACGCAGCTCCAGCAACTCCTTGGGCATGGTAACCATCAGTGACAAGAACAATATAGTAGGTGTAACCACCTGCCATGATCTCGCCACTGTCCTCTCTCCAAACCTCAGAGAGTGCTGCAATACCGATGTTCAATTTCTTGAGCACAGATGATAACAGAGACAGGTGATCATTCTCTCTTCGGGATAGGACATTCCAGGCACCCACCCAAAGGACTGCCTCAGGTTAACCAAGGAGACCGCCATCTGGTGGACGACAACTCAGCACCACCCTGACACACACTACCGCAATTTGACCCGGGAAGGTTACCCCGTGATTTTCCTCCTTTCATCAAAATGTGCAGGTCCCGACGACTTTGCCCAATCCCGTCATCCTGCGAGCTACCCTGCAGAGGGCAGCTGCACAGGAGGTACTCCCACTGAGTGGGTTTCAGATTTATTTTTGATTTTCGTCTGTTTTGCAGAATGAGGGTCTTACGGTGGCTGGAGTGCAAATCCTGCCATCATCCTCCTAATAAACATTAACCCAACTGCAGGAGGACATCACAAACACAGTTGGGCACTAGATATGGATGGCCGTTGGCTCAAAGGAGCTCCTCCGCCTTTGACAGGCTTTGCTTTTAATCCTGCTGGGTGTCCATTCATACACCCTCCTCACCATAAAACTGGTGGGGGAGAACGTTTAGTCACTGACAACCCGACCATGAAACAGGTTAGTACAGGTTTCCATGATACCTGTAGCAAGTCACAGATTGGTCAGGCCTGACCTGACAATAAGCCTAAGGTATTTTCCAATTTCTTGGGATCAGCCAACATCACTGCAGAAAGATGCAGAAACTGATCCCCTTAACTACAGACCTATAATCTTACTTCAATCATCAGCACAGTTATGGAATCCATCATCATCGCAGGTAACATGAAATCTTTCCTTTATCCAACAACCTCATCTCAGATCACTAATTTGGTTCCAGACCAGGTCACTCCAACTTGGACTGTTGTTTATACTCAACCAACAATGGATGGAGGCCATCCATGTCAGACATGAAATCAGGTATGTCTCTCCAGACATATCTCGAGCTTTCAATGCAGTCTGGCATCCTGCCTTGCTCTCCAAACTCTCTGCCTATGACATCCAAGGCCAACTCCACACATGGCTCACTGACTTCCTCTCCTCTAATAGCCAACATGTGGCTCTCAATGGAACCCTTTAATCTCCTTTCCATATCAAGACTGCCCAAGGCAGTGTTCTTGGCCCAGTTATATCCTTGATCTTCATAAATGATCTCTCTGACTCTCTGGAAAATCCTCTTTATCTCTTTGCTGATGACTCTACCCTCTGCTGTACCATCTGTCATCCCTCAGATCGGCAAGCAGCAGCATCTTACTTCTCTTCAGACCTTGACAAAATCACAAGCTTGTCAAACGCTTGAAATATGTCTTTCAATCCTGACAAATCTCACAACTCTCACTATCGCTCTCCGAAAGGACCATCTGGTAAACCCTCCTATCTACCTTTTAACATCCTCTTGTGGACATCAGTCATTCATACTCCTGGATCTCACGACAAGTCATGATCTTTGTTGGGCAAAACACATTGAAAGCTGGTGTCCAAAGCATCGTGTCAACTGGGCATCCTCCATCATGCAATGTCCTTTCTTGGCACACTTGAACTCCTATCCAACCACAAGGCCTTCATCCGTAGCTTGTCGAGTATTGCTGTCCCCACTGGGATGGCTTCCCTACCTCACATATCGCTAAGCTTGACACCATGGAAATCAAAGCCTTCAAGATCATCGGAATCTCCAATGACGAAGCTGAGTGTATGGGTGTATCACTGAGCCATCGCAAAAAGTTTGGTGGTTTCTCTGTCTTTGAACACCTATTTTATGGTCTTGTACCCTCTGCTCTTCTGTGCTTTGTACCTTGCCCCAGGTTTCTGCAGGGCAAACATGGTTCACCGTGAACCCCTTCTGGTGAAAAGACCTAAATCCAGGATCACTGCACATTCCTCTCATTCGTTCCTTTTTTTACCCACCTGTGTAACAACTTCCACATCCTCTTCAACCTCATTCTTCCCCCCAGTTCTTCAAGACAGCTGTTCTCCACCATCTCACATCATCCCCAATCCAAAACCATATTTTCTTCCCTCGTTAGGCTCCCTACCACTCAACCACAATCACTACTCCTTCCAAATCTGCAGTTTTCCCTCCTGATAGTTTCCTTCTGTATCCATCTCATCACTCGATGCATCTGCTCCTGCCCAACATGTCTTCTCACCCATGTTGTTGCCAAATCTGCCTCCACCTTGGCATTTAACCCTGCTGTTGGTGTCCCCCCCTCCTTCTCTCTCAACTGTTTCTTTTGTCCTGTTGTGTCCTGATCCATTCAGTGTACTAATATTAGCACTTCCACGAGCCTCAAATATGTGTCCCCCCTTAAAAATGAATGGAGTTCTTACAGATAAGTAGTATACGCCCAATACTCCGAGGAGTTTCTACGACCTCTTATTTCTGGCCATTGCACTGTTCTCTTGACATGAGCAGAAAAAATTCATATTGCTCCACATGTGTCACTTGAGGATCAATGGGTGAAGAACTCTTTGACCAAGGAGTAAGACAAGACCACCACATAAAGACCGGTTGGTACGATATAAATACACCCAGATCCCAACATTCACGGTTCCAACATTCGTGCTTTCCCCTTTTTTGCTGTTGATAACTTGCGACATGCTCCTACATTCGTGGGAAATTGCTCGCGTATTCGTGGTTTTCGCGGAGATTCTTTTTTTTTTTTTCACAAGCGCGCGAGCATAACACAGTTCTAAAACATATCTTCCATGAGCACGCACAAAGCAGCTGGATGTACATACAGTATAATACTGTACGTACACGAAAAACATATCTTCCACAATCCGTGAACATGACCTACTTCTCTTATGTGTATCATAGCTTTGTGGAATAACATAGTTTCGCGGGATGTCTCACCAGTATAACAAGTCATTCCTTGCGACCCATCCCCGTGAGTTACTTACGCAATGAAAACACTAACACTATCTATTGATGTATCCAGTAATTACCAGGTCGCCATATATGGACATTACACAATGGAAACATTCAGCGCATCTTCGTGTAAATCACCATCTTTCTATGAACAGCACCATCTGAGCTGTTAAACTTAAAAAACGCTCAGCATAAATCTGCCTGCAGATCGGAAAGACGTCATGTCCTGTGAGTTAAAGAATGGAAACGTTCAGCATAACTATTAGTGCCAATTAGTAGTTAGCTACATACGGACTAATTACACAATAACGTCACTCACCACATCTATTATCAGCTGCCAATACAGCATCACCCATAAAAATCCCTAAACAAACAATTGGCAGACTACTCACCCCTTCCACAATTACCAGCAATGCATGCATCAAGCTCGTAGGGGAGCATGCTCCGCGGACCGCGATGCAGCAAGCATTCCCTGCAGAACTCGTGAGCGTCCTCGAGGAGAAGGGGTACCTGCCGGAGCAGGTCTTTAACACTGATGAGACTGGCTTGTTTTGGAAAAGATGCTGACCAGAATGTTCATCTCACAGCGCAAGAGCAAAGCAGTCGGCTTCAAGGCCACAGAGAATTGGATATCCTTCTCCTCTGCGCAAACGCCGAAGGGGACTTCATGGAGAGTAAAAAAAAAAAAACAGCAGGTGCTGCCCGTGTACTGGAGAGCAAACAGGAAGGCGTGGGTGATGTCTGAATTTTTTATGGACTGGATCCATACCCGTTTCATTCCTCAGGTCGAAAGTTGCCTGGCAGGAAAGAATTTCTTTTAAGGTACTCCGGCTGCTTGACAATGCTCCTGGCCACCTCACGGACCTAATGGTACATCTTCATCATCATCATCATCATCTTCATCATCTTGCAAAGTTACATGTGCTGTGTTTGTTTAATAAAATTTGAAACGGAACATAATGTTGTTGTGTTTTTCGTTTGTGGTATGGTATGGTGGTTAAGAGACTATAAAATGCATTCTTCAATAATTGGAAATGGTACCTAGTGTTGTCGTTTATTTTATTTGTAATCATCTTTAATTAAACTGTAATCGTGCATTCGTGGTCGAAAACATTTTAAACTTTAAAAACTTTCCCCTTTGAACCAGGAACTGCCACAAACTGATAACGTTATCCCCTTATCCCAATTGTACCAATTCCCTGACTTTGGTGGTGTCGCCATTTGTGACCTTTTTCATGAACCAGAACCGCCACGAACCGATAACGTTACCACTTTGTCTGCATTGTAGCAATGACGAAACACTCGCGGATTTTACCCCGACATTCGCAGATTTTTCACGGGTCAGGAAATACCTGGAAACTATCCCCATTCCTCGGAAACAATGCCTCCACATTCAGGTTTCAACATTCGCACGGTTTCCCGGAATGTATCCCCCGTGAATGTCAGGGTCCTGGTATATGTATGTATGATTATCATTAACTGGTATAAAAGGTGTCAAAGTCACAAAGGTGGATGGAACAGCAATGTATGCCCTGACAAGCCCACAAAGGGCAAAACTAGTCGGTAACTTCACTTTTCATCTGCTTCGTGAGTGGCCCCTGTAGTCTTTGCACTGTGAGTGGCAAATCTGTGCCGCAGTCATGATGTCGCATATGATATAGTCACGGCATTCACTTCCGGTTGGAGAACAGAAGAATCATCTTCATTTTGACTCCCAACCACAAAGAGTTGGAGTGTGGGAGGGTAGGGCAGAGAAGGGACAGAGCTGACAAAGGGAGGTTGAAGCTTGGGAGAGTGGATGAGGATTTTGAGTTGGGAGGGTGTTGAGGACTTGAGAAAAAAAAAAGAGGAGTGGAGAACAGAGAGTTGGAGTGGGGGAGGTAGACAAGGGGCAGAAGGAGGGAGCTTGCAGAGTTGGAGTTGGGGGGAGGTGTTGGAGACTTGAATAAGAAAGGGGGAAGAGAGGGGACAGATAGATCAAAGAGGGTGTTTGAGGACTTGTGGTGGGGAGGAGGCTTGAAGACTTGGGTTGAGGATGTGCAGCTGGGATGGGGAAAAGGGGGGGGGGTAAAGGATTTGAAGAAGAAAGGGGTTTGAGGACTTGAAGTCACATTTCAGATGACGCGGAATTTCCATGGGTCCCTGCCATTATGCTGTGTCAAAGGACATGCTGGCAAACTCCTTAAATACCCACACTCTAGGAACTCATTTATTTACAACAGTCAGGTGGATCTGGGTTATCTGCTCATGTAACATATATATATATATATATATATATATATATATATATATATATATAATATGTATGTATCATGAGCAGACTCCGCTATTCGCTAATCACGGACCCCATGTATTCTCACTTTATAAAATGCAAACTGCTTTGACATTCACGGCCCTGTGCTTCGTGTATTCATGATTTTTTGCAGACAAAAAAAAAGAAGAAATTCCACAAGCCATTCAAATAAAGCAGTTCTAAAACATCTTCCACCAGGTATGCTATAAGTGAGCTAGCTGTATGTACATGCAGCACAGTACTATAGTAATGCATGCAAAAACATGTCTTTCGTGAGCACATACATAACAGTTCTAAAACATATCTTCCACCAGGCATGTTGTTACTGAGCAGAGTAGCTTGTTCCTCCATTCCGCTATAAAGTTGCTTCAATGCATCCATTATGAACTGCCGAAGATGCTTCCCCTCCCCCCTCCCTTCCTACAAGTTGCACAATGAAAATGTAAAATGTTAGCATGGACCCTTACAAAAGTAATTAAAAATGCTTCACCTGATCTATTAAGAGCTTCTGAAGAAGATTTCCACCCACCTTCTCGAGTTGCATAATTAAAATGCTTCACCACATCTACCCCCAGGCACAGCTTCGTACATCGGTAAAAACATTCCATCTGTCAACATCCCCACAAAGAATGGGCAGATTACTCTCTCTCAGCTACCCACAATTCTGCAGCGTGTTATGCAGCATGTCCTGGCTCTCAATCATTCTTCTCGTCCAATGCCTTGACCGGTGTGTTTTGACTCTCGTCTCATTTGCTTATTGATCAAACAAACCTCTCTCCCTCCTGCAAATCCTGTGGTGTCTAATCAAATCTGTTTCTGGTGTATGTTCGCCCTCCATCCCCTCCTTGCCTCAAATGGCTGCACTGCTGATACCGCACGTGAAAAGGCTGAATGCCTAAACTCGGTGTTTGCATCTAAATCTTGTGTCCGAAACCCATCACTTTCTGCACCCACCTTACCAGTCACACCCAACTGTCCCTGGACTCTGTGTCCTTTTCTTCTGACAAGGTGGAGACCTTGCTGTCAAACCTCGACTCAGATTCTGTAACCGGTCCAGACGGCATCAGCCCACGTGTCCGAAAAACCTGCTCCTCTGCTCTTGCTCACCCTCTCTCTGTTCTATTCACCCTCTCATTTGCTCAAGGGCATCTGCCATGTGTCTTGGAAATCAGCTAGCATTACCACCCTGCATAAAAAGGTGCAAAAACAGATCCTACAACTACAGACAATCAGCCTTCTCCCAATCATCAGCAAGGTGATGGAATCCATCATCGCTTCAGACATTAAATCCTTCCTCTTCTCCAATGGCTTGATTTCCTATCATCAATTTGGTTTCAGACCAGGTCACTCTACCGTGGATATGCTGCTTCTGCTCTCCCAACAATGGATGGAGGTACTTAATGCCAGACATGAAATCAGAGCCATATCCCTAGAATATCGCGTGATTTTGACATGGTCTGGCACCTGCCCTGCTCACCAAACTCTCTTTCCTATGGTATCCCAGGCCATCTCCACTCATGGCTCGCAGACTTCCTCTCCTGTCGGAGCCAACATGTGGCCTTAAATGAGATCTCTCATCCCCTGTTCCTGTCCAAGCTGGAGTTCTTCAAGGTAGCGTTCTGGGCCTGTTCTTTTTCTGGTTTTCATCAATGACTCTCCGACTCTCTGTAAAATCCTCTATATCTCTTTGCTGATGACACCACCCTCTGACGTACCATCTGTCATCCCTCAGACTGGCAAGCCGCAGCTTCTTTCGCTCACTGCAGATCTGGGTAAAATCACAAACTCGTCCAACACGTGGAACATGTCTTTCGATCCGACAAATCTCACACTCTTAAAATGTCTCTCAAAAGGACCGTTTCGACCCCCCCCCCCCCCATCTACTTTCTCAACAATCCTGGAAGAAGTCTTTCATTCAAGCTTCTGGGTCTCACTATCTGCCAGGATATTTCCTGGGAACACCACATATCAACCTGGCCTCCAAAGCCAGTCGCCGACTGGGAATCCTCCATCGCTGCAAAGTCCTTCCTCGGCCCACCTGAGCTCCTGACCACATACAAAGCTTTCGTCAACAGCCTGATGGAGTAATACTCTCTCCTCTGGGCTGGTGCTCCTGGCTCCCACATTTATCGGCTTCACACTGTGGAAACCAAGGCATTTAGGATCATTGGTATCTCCTGCGATGAGGATGAGTCTTTGGGCCTCTCACTCTCTCACCGCAGTCAGGTCGGTGGTCGTTCTGTCTTCTACCATCTGCTCTCTCGTCTCACCCCCCTGCTCTTCTGCAATATCCCCCCCCATATTTCCACAGGGCGCTCAAGGTCCGCCAACAACCCTTCTGGTAAAATTACCAAAATCAACAATGACTGCTCACCTTCACTCTTTCATTCCTCTTTTTCCCCGCCTTTGGAATAAATCCCTCACTCTCTTCATCCCATTCCTCTCCAGGCATTCAATATAGCTGTTCACGCACCACCACTTATCTTCCCCATCTAAAACCTCGATCTGTTTTTTCCCCTTGATCACCCTAAACCCACCTCCTTCAAATTCCCTGCTTTCCTTCCTGAAAGTCCCTGTAATGTCCATTTGTATACCCCGTGTTCCCGCCATCCCTCTGGCTTCACAGATCTCCTGTTCCCACTGTCTCTGTTCCCATTGTTTTGTCCTTCCTCTCCTGCCCCTCTTGTCTCATGCCTCCTTGTTGTGCGTTTTGTTAGCTTTCAGACGAGCCTCGCAATGTATAACAAAAACAAAAAACAATGGCTCCAAGTGCAAGACCAGTGCCAGAGATGCGTCGATTGCAAGAGGCAGAAGAAAGTGATGAGTCTGTTACAAAGTGGATGTATTTGACCGGCTGTCGAGAGACAGAGTGTGGCTTGTGGGCAGACACTATAGAGTGAACAAATCCACGTTCAATACATACAGAGGAATGAGAAGGCGATCCAAGAAAGTGTTGCGGCGAGCGTTGCACTAAGGCGAGGTCACATTTGCCACGGCGGCCGTGGGGTCTCCAAAATCTACGGCCACTAGCAATTATACGGCGGCCGCAGTATTTCCACGGTCACACAATGTAGCAGTCCATATGTTTTTTATTTTTTGGGGAGCCGCACGGCGTATTTAGGCCTAAGTCACATTTGCCACAGCGGCCGTGGGTTCTCCAAAATCTACGGCCATTAGCAATTATACGGCGGCCGCAGTATTTCCACGGTCACACAATGTAGCAGTCACATATGTTTTTATTTTTCGGGGAGCTGCACGGGGTATTTATAAATTGTGGAGACCGAAAACGTGGGGGTGCTGTACGGTCTTTGATTTGATGTCGCACGGTGACCTTAGGGCGTTCCTCGGCGGCCATAGAATTTTCAAGGCAGACGCAAGGTGCCGCAAGGGACCGCAGGGGAGGCGGGCAAGGCGAACGTGCGGCCAGACGGACGGTAACGAATGGGTGAATTTTTTTTTTTTACCGGTTTTTTTTTCGGCTTGTCGAATTGCTACGGCGAACGTGAAATGAAAAAAGTTATAACTCCGCGTTATAATTCCACGGCGACCTTACGGCCTGTAAAATATAGCCATACGGCGTAGGGCCACCCTGAGGCCACTCAGAAACTCTGCGGCCGCCGCACGTTTCTGTCAATTCAGAGGGTGTACGGCGCGCCGTATTCTCGCCGTAGAGCAAATGTGACTTAGGCCTAAGCACCAAAGTGATCACCACGTCTGGGATGCTTTGATGACATGGAAGCTCTTATCACCTTGTATGCCAAGGAGCTCACCTCAAAGTGGTTGGAAGCCATTGTCAAGGTTTGTGAGGAGGATTCTGGCAGTGATGAGGAGGAAGAGGTGTCGATGTCCAAACTCATGGTCAAGTTCTCGGTGGCTGCACTGCTGATATTTTTTAACTTATCAGGGACCGCCAGGAACCTATTCACCTTTTTCCTATTGAAACAATATGTGGAGTCGACATTTTTTTCCTATTCACCTTTCCGCACCTATTCACCTTTCCGCAGGACATGCAGTCAGTTTTCAGTCCTGTTCTTAGACTGTTCGGCTGTTTGAGGTCAGAGGCTGTGAGATGCCGATCCAGTCATGGATCATTATATCAGTTCATGAGGGGGTTGGATGATATGATGCTCCATACAAGAAGCTACATCGAAACCTGCGGCAATCTGCCAGGCACTTCTCAATCACGGAGTTCTTCCACACTGGTCCATCCACCTCAGAAGCACCAGCCTTTCATGCATCACACTGTGGAAACCAAGGCATTTAGGATCATTGGTATCTCCTGCGATGAGGCTGAGTCTTTGGGCTCTCACTCTCTCACCGCAGTCAGGTCGGTGGTTTTCTGTCTTCTACCATGGTTTTTTTTTTTTGTATACATGGCCGAGGCTCGTCTGAAAGCTAAAAACGCACAACAAGGAGGGCATAGACAAGAGGGGCAGGAGAGGAAAGGACACGAAGCCACGAATGTCGACCCACATATTGTTTCAATAGGAAAAAGGTGAATAGGATCCTGGCGGTCCTGATAAATTAAAAATGCTGCGAGATTCGTGATTCCCCATTCGTGGCACGGCAAGATACCGGTGGTATCTTGCCTCACCTGCTTCACCTGCCTTTCATGCATCCCTTCGGTGAGCAACTCATCAGGATCCTCATTGTTGTTTTTTCAAAAAACCTTTGCGGCACGTTTCTTTAATCACTTTTAATAAACTGTGAATTGCATTCTTCAATAAATATTGGAAACGGCACCTGGTGTTGTCTTTTTTCATTATTAAGCATTTTTTAATGAAACTGTAATCATGTGCATTCGTAGTCTAAAATATTACAAACTTAAAAAAGTTTCCCCTATGAACTAGGAACCGCTGGAACCTATCCCCCTTTTTCCATTAAAAAAAATGAGTGACATTCACGGCTTCACCATTCGCTAATTCACCATTCACAGCATTTTTAATTTATCAGGAACCCCCAGGAACCTATTCACTTTTTCCTATTGAAACAATATTTGGGGTCGACATTCTTGGCTTTGCCATTTGCTAATTCACCATTCACACAGTTTTTAACTTTTCAGGAACCGCCAGGAACCTATTCACCTTTTTCCTATTGAAACAATATGTGGGGTCGACATTCGTCGCTTCGCCATTTCAATATTTTTTGCGAGTCATGAACCGCTGGGAACTATCCCCTTTTTACATTGAAACAATGCCCCGCTATTCGCAGATTCGCTACTCGCGGCATTTTCCAGGAACCTATCTCCACGAATAGCGGGGTCAGACAGCATACATGTCCATATATATATATATATATATATATATATATATATATATATATATATATATATATATTGTATTGCAGATTATAAGAACTCCTGTAAGATTTCAATTATCATGTAGAAGTGCACAATACCGAAAGAGGCAAGATTCCTGGAACTCTACTTCAAGTCGGTTCAATAATTCAGACTCAATCAAACGTCAAAATAATTTACAATGTTAGAAGATGTCCTTCGAAGAAGACATAACTCTTATGCCAAAAAGTTCAGTGAAACTGACACTGCAACAGCCTTGTTTCTTCCACGCAAATCAGAAGCATGAGTATGCTTACAATACTTCAGTTGTGCTTGTAGCTGTTCAGTGTAGTTCACACGATCAACAAAAAAACCTTTTTAGTCAACATAAAGAAATAACATCCTTTAGACAATACTGAAGGATGATTTGCACATTTCTCTGTACAAAATTCAAGTGGTTCACAAATTCGTGAAGTTGACAATGAAGCAGGATGGAATTTTGTGCAACATTTAATCGGATGAGTGAGGAGGATGACAGATTTATTTGGAGACTAATCATGTTAGATGAAGCTCATTTCCAGCTCTCAGATTATATCCACAAGCAGAACATCTGATTTTGGACAGAAGAAAATCCTGAGCATTTCCACCAACGACCATTACACAGTGAACATGTCACCGTGTGGTGCGGCATTTTGTGCACGTAAATGCATCCATGAAAATGGTGAACACTTAAAAGCATTGTTTCCAAGACGAGATCGCTGATGTGATCTGCTGAGACTGTGGTTTTGTATGTTTCTGAATACTATATTCTCATTTTTATGAAAAGGCTATTTTTACATTAAATCATTCAAATAACAGGAAGCAAAGACGTCTCACCCTTATTTGGAAGGAAAACCAATCAGCTCTCACCTAATCAAACACCCCAGATGGCTAGAGTTTCCATAAATTAACCCTCATATTCTTCCAGTCAAAGAAGGCTGCATAAAGCAACCAAGAAAAGCTACACGAGCGAGATAAATCCTTTATGTTTCAAACCATATCTGGGTTTGAATCAGCATTGGTTGTGTGCATGTAGGTCAGGTCAGGTATGGGAGCATGTGCCAGAGCAGCACGTCCAATTGTACATGAAGCTGTTTCAAAAAGGTGTGCATGTAGCAGTTCCAATTATGGGTGTCCAATCCAATTACAGGTGAGATACGTGATTGGGTCTTGTTATTTGTATGTTAACTGCTATTAGCATTACATTTGATATATGCTTGGGAGCCTCAGTGGTGCATGTTTCTGTCTCGGCTATTGCTGATGACTCTCCAACAGGTGATGAAACTGGTCCGGTGGGAAGCGTGTTAGCATTGGGATTCTCATATTTGTGAACATCTGCAGCTGCAGAGGACCCCAGGTATGGTTTGAAACAGAAAAGGAGTTACCTTGTGTAGCTTTTTTTCATTGCATTATGCAGCTTTCTTTGGTTGGAAGAGCAAGGAGAATGGATATATATATATATAGATACTCGTATACACACACTTCGATTTCGTAGTCACTTTGCAATGCTCTTGTTCTGGCAAACTCTCACAACAATTCGTACCAGCCTTGACCTGATATCACCGGTAATCTGGAATGAAGTGGATAATGTTTAATTGCACTCATCTTCCAGGGGCTCATCACATTACATCAACCTAATCATAGAGTGTAAATGGTCCCAACCACTCTGTGTTCTGTTATGTTGTTGTACTTTGACATGGTGCTGAAGAACATTATCTATTTACCTACATTAAAAGCTCAATCTTTTTGTCTTCGTCCCTGTAAATACAGACTGTATTTACAGGGTATTTACAGGACGTTCCTGTAAAAAAAAAAAAAACTGTAAACACTGTCGAAGCTCGTTTGAGACCTAAGTCGGGGTGTTTCCCGATGAGCCCGAAAATGGGTCCAGGATTTTATGAGGTTCAGCACTGTTAAAGTGTCATAAAAAATAGAAGCTAAGAAGTTTAGATGTTGCACATCATGTCAGCAAAAAAGCAATCTATCAAAGACAAGAAGGCTGATGACAGTTATACAAAGTGGTTATCGTAAAGGGGTCATAGTAACACTGTTTGTTCAGTAAAAAATGGTTCCTGATTACGAAGTTGTGAAGAAGACAAGTGCCAGGAGGTTATCGTTTGTGGTGGACCAGCTGCAGTGAGGAGATATATCTTGCGGAGTGCAGTCCGTTAAATACGGTTCAGCTGTTTCAAAACATTCATAAGCACAGAAACGAACCATTGCGGTATATCAACCTGTTCTGCTTACGCTGCTTCACTTACTTATTTATGTTTAACTTACTCACTCGGATAAAAGGTGAAATGGAACCCGACAGTGTCGACCGTAAGAGAAATATAGTGGCGGTGCTGGAAAATTTCATGGTATTACGCATCTGTAAAGGTGTACAAGTAATCATAGTGATTTACACATCGACTAACTTCCAGAGTTGTCCTCAAGCAGTTTATACACCCGAAGGGACTGTTCAGTTCACCTCAATGCAACGATTCTGTGTCTAAAGTATGTTTCAAGTCACGTGGCAGGCCTGCCATTTAATCCACGTGACAATCTATTTATTTAAGATCGTGAGATGCTGCTCACCTCTGGGACTTTTACAAATAAATTAATCGGTTAAGATGAAGAAATCATAATTTCCTGACTTTAGAAGTTTAATATCCCCGTAGTTCGAAAGTAGCAGTGGTCATGTAGTTATTACGTACGCAAGGGTGGGGGGAGTGAGTCAAACATGGCACCTTATTTTTTGGACGTAAAACCAGCCCCCATTAGTCTGACATTAATTACCTTTCTTCACAAGGGTCAAGAGTTATGCAAGTCAGGTGACATAAGATAGGTGAGGTTATGAGAAAATGAAATATAACTGCTCCTGCAGTTTCATTTCGGCTTAAACGGTGATGGCATTTCTAGGTATCATTAAGGATAGCGATTGAATTATAAAATGCAGGTGTTTCTGGAATTAGTGGAGAGATTTCTCCATTGGTTTATATTGAGAGTAACAACAATCCAGGTCGACTCTATTATTAGAGTATTGAGGACACTCGATTCCATACCTTACCTTGAAGAGGTATTAAAGGGGGTTGTATTTGGTTCAAGTTGACAAACATTACATGAATGGTGCTTTTCCAAGGTTCGTCGTATTACATTTTAGTGATTCGTGAGTGACGTTAGGGGGACGTTCTTTAAAGCAGTTTACGATCTTGTGCATAGATATGTTTGATTTTCTTTCTTTTTTTCAAATCATCTTTAAGAAGAGGCTTTGGGGGAAACGCTCCCAAACCCTTGCTCCACCCACCCACGCTACGTCATTATGGTGGGCGGGCTAAAGTATGTTTACTTTTATCATTACTTTTCAACCATGAATGTGTTTGCTTATTATATATTAGCACATGCAACAAAGCGAAAAGCGGGGTTAAAGCAATTGTTCTTCTGTCTGTCTGCAGTCTGTCTGTCTGTCCAAAAACGTCAGTTTATGATCGAGGAACAACTTGGTTTCAATTGAATGTTATATTTTGAACAATCGAAAAAAAACAAACCTGCAGTTATAGTACTTTGGCTCTGAATTTGTCCCGATTGAGCATGCGCAAGGAGAAGTAAGATAATTTTTTTCTTTTCTTACTCTGCCTGTCTGGCAGTCAAACAAAATTGAAAATCATTTCAACAGGAAACTTACTGGTGTCCAGGACGTCATAAAGGACACAAACACCAGGCAGAAAATGTAACACGGTAGATAAGGTGGTGTAATAGCCACTTTGTGTTAACGGAAATAAACTGGAATATTTTTTACCCCGTGGGGTCTTCCACCCACGGGGTCGAAGCGCGCTCGCGTTCTCTCTTTCTCTTTTGTACAGTTCATTTGAACATCTATTTCTCCATTATTCGTGAACAGAATTCGATGAAAATTGACAGGCATATATTAAACACAAATGTGCAGGCAATAACTGAGCAAAGTGCGATTGCGGCCCTTTGGGCCGAGGAACGGCCATTTTGGCTCATTTTCTTAAAATTGTTATTTCTCGGTTATTAGTGAACGGACCGAACCAAACTTGACAGCTATATTCTAGAGACATTCCCAGGCAGTAACTGAGCCTAAAGTGCGATTCCGGCTATTTGGGCCAAGAAACAGCCCTTTCGGCCCATTTTCTTATAATTGTTATTAAAAAAAAATTAAATTTAATGCACTGGGCAATGCCCAACGCAAATGAAGTCACAAATGATGATATGAAACTAGCCTCACTCTTGTGAGTTGTTCTGGTTTCTTTTTCTGATGTGATGAAAATCTTAACAAATTTCAAAACTATTGTCGTCCGTGTTCTCGCTCACTGAGAGTTGTAGAATGAACTCCACGGGGTATGTTCGCAATTCAAACTTGTTTTATATGACCTTTACAATCTTTATTTATTTCATTTGAGTTATATATTAAACACAGCATGGGTAATGTGTTCAATGAACTCTCTAGCTATATTAAAGTTTTGCATTGGATCAGTCCTTCAAATATAGAGATATTGGAGCACAAACTGGGGTTATCCATCTCGAAATTTCATCGACAACATGCAAGTTGCTTAATACACACGAACATAAGGGTTACCCCAGATCGGCATCCAACGATACCACGTAACATGAAGGGTATTTTCGCAAATGCCTCTTTTGGACAACCCATCCTTCATCAGTGGAGTGGTACTGGAAGACCAATCAAGAGGCTCACACCATTTAAATGCATTCTGTAGATTTAAAGTGATGATGCCCATTCATGATCTCTACCAACCGCTGCTGGTAGCTCATCCAGACGTTTGTGCAAAGCAATGTCCTCTACCCTGAGTTGGGATGCCTCTTGGCCGAAACCTGCCGCTTCCCGCTGGTCTTCGCGGTTTTCTCCTTCACCTCTTCGACTTTCTGGAGCATCTTGCACACCTGCAATCACAGATATGCCATCAAGTCTGATAGGCTATCTATGAGCTTGGAGTGTATACTTCCTGTGCCCCAGATCGTTCTCTGACACTTACAATTCAAATATCATTTGTGTGTAGCATAAAAAAGGGTCACCCATTACGACTCTTTACCAGGCTACGAAGTACTTTCCTCCTTGCCGCTTGGGTTTCCGTCAACAGCTTTGAGACACTGGTAACCACATCCTCTGCTAACTCATCACATCGGTTCCTGAGGAGCACTCGCTGATCACTTCTCCCCACCTTCGCGATTCATGACAACAGTCTGAAAAAAACACAGATTCACATGCAGTCAAAACATATATTTCACTTTCCAACCAACTGCCCAAAGCTAAATGTGTTCATATCGTGTAGCTTAGCCAAACAGCTGCAGGTGCATTCATAATACAACCATGAAATTAAGGCATATATTGATTTCATTAAGATCCAAAAACCAAAGCAATCGCCATGCTGCTCGTGGATGATGTGACAATGGATCCCTCTTGTGGGCAATTGGTATTCTACAGGTTATTGGCAGGATTTGTGGACTATCATCTGATGGGTCTTTCACATTGTAGCCAGAATACCCCGGGTTCCCTCTGTTGTTATATTGTACGTGATAAAGGATTTATCTTTTAATATCGCTACGCGGGCTCCTATTTTATAAAACATTTGACAATCATGGATCTTCGACTGGCATCACTAATAAATGACCACCGTTTGAGAGTTTAAAGAGAACGAACAAGATGGAGGATTGGAGGTGGAATACATACTGTTTATGACTCTACTGAATGGTTAAAATGAATCGAAATATGAACAACGTTTGATAAGGGAATGTGTATGGCAAACAATGGCTCAGTGTTGACATTGATTTATTGGATAATCGTACATTTGGTATTACCTTTAAACATGAGACTTTCTTTTTTTAACATTGCGGAACCTCATAGTCATATACTTGGGATGTGCAAAAGGTACTCACAACAGTTCAAGACATGCCAATATACTTTATATTTTTCAATATATATGATTGGTCAGAGAAAGGTTGTCCTTTTTAATGTTAGTGGGTCTTGTTACGCCATCTATGTCAGTTTCATGTTGGTAGAACATTTGAACGGTATGTATCTCTTAATATAATGGAGCTAATTCGTATATGGCTATAGTCCTCAACTTTTTTTACCAACTTTTAACCAGTCATACTCAACTCTCTCTTCTTCATATATGTGGTAATTTCAGTTTGTCAGCATGCTAATTGTTGGGGGTTTGGTAGCTCTCACATGCTGCTTTACTCTCCCAAAATGGTGGAGACTGCCATATCAGCACATGTGATCAAGGCTTGTCTCTCTGGACATATCTTGAGCTTCGATGCAGTCTGGCATCGTGTCTTCCTCTTTAAACTGTCTGCCTAAGCAATCCAAGGCCAACTCAACTCTTGGATTACTGACTTCCTCCACTTTCTTAGCCAATGTTTGGCTCTCAACGGAACCTTTATTTTCCTCTCCTGGAATTGAGTTACACTGGAGGGCGGTTCCACACTCAAATGCAAAGAAATACACTTACAGCAACATGTTTAATAAATAATGTGGATTGGGACACAATAAGAACACTAAATAAAATCAAATGGAAAAACTCTATCAGCACATGCGAAAACCTCTCCCTCATCTCTTGTGTCATCAAAAGCATCTTAGACTCCAATCCTGGTTGTTGCTCATTGTGGCTACAAACACGTATGCTAACATTCATTACAAGTAACCAATTAGTAATTAACCCCTTTAATCGCGAAGTTATTTTCATAACATATATACATATATACTGATGCTATGGTTAACAGTATTTAGTTGACATTGCCTGAAACAGTTGGCAGTTTTGTGCTTATCACAGACTGAAACTGTGCCAGATTACCTAGTTAATGTAAATATACTGTGTGTATGTATATTGTATATTATATATATATATATTTGTTTTATATGCCTTTTATATCTTTCCCTCTTGTTTTTGCTGAATCAGAAGTTAGTTCCTTACATGTTTGTGACTTGTTTTCACACCTGGCTTATAACATCATTATCCACAATCGTTTTTGTGAGGTAACACAAGTGATAGTTCTTTGGAAGGAAAGTATAATGATTGCAATGTGATCAAGCTGTGACGTAATGGTGATGACACTCAAATCAAGGTTCAAGCTGATCATGCTTGGCTCATTATGGCCCATTTATACTACAGGCTAGCATCAAAGAAGCTAAAGAGGCCTCGTGGGATGGAGCGTCGATTTAATGTCCTAACAGTGGTACAAACATGTTGTACTGTGAGCTGGTAATGCCCATCTAACAATTACCCCTGTACTGTATATGCAACATACTGTATATACACTTGCCACCCCTCCGATCCAAAACCCCATGCAACTAAATGGATGACCCAAACTAGCTTATGAAGGTGGCCGACACACTTTTGAGGTGGTACCTTTGCTTTTTTATGGTGTTTCTCCAATATTTAAGATAATCGAATTCTGAGTGTATTCATTATGACATAAACTTCCTTTCTCTTTATGTTACTGGTCATGTCCTTCCTAAAGTAAAACCTTCAAACCATGTTTAAACACACGTAATCATGTTCGGTTCTCAGCTTCTCCACTTGGAGCTCCACTTCCGACATGTGACGTCTGAGCTCCTTCTTTCATAATCCAGAGCTTTGGCTCTGCTCTTCACTTTACTCAGCCTCTTCCTCAATGCATTGCGCTGCTCTTTGCACCACAAGAACCTGTTGCCCAACATGCATGATTACCATTTGAAGACATTAGAACAACCTCTAAGTGTATCTATAGTTAGAGATTGTGAGGTACACAAAGAGATCACTAATACATATTTAATCGTTAAAAATGATTGGTAATTGGAGTCAGGAGAGGTAACGAATGGGGAGGGTGGAGTGGAGGGGGCAGGTACAGGATAATTTTGGCAGTGAAAAGGTGTACAGTGATCAATCGACAAGGTGAAAGAAGGCTTGAATGAATGATTATTGCTTGAGGATTACATGGAAACGTGCAATCACGGTGTTTGCAATCCCTCACACCAAAAAGAATTTTGAACTAATGCTGGAACAGTCCTTGAAAATTTTATTGCTTTTATCATTTTTAACGTGTTCATCTTTTTAATGGTGGGAGAAGAGAGAGGAGAGAGGAGAGAGAGGAGAGAGAGGAGAAGAGAGAGAGAGAAAGAGAGAGAGAGAGAGAGAGAGAGAGAGAAGAGAGCAGAGAGACAGAGAGACAGAGCAGAGACGACGAGAGAACATGACACGAGACGAGAACAGAGACAGAGAGCCAGAGGACAGAGACAGAGAGAAGAGACCAGAAGAGAGAGAGAGAGAGAGAGAGAAGAGAGAGAAAGAAAGAGAAGAAAGAGAAGAGAAAAGACAGAGAGGGAGAAGAAGGGATAGAGAGAGAGAGAGAGAGAGAGAAGAGAGAGAGGAGAGACAGAGAAGAAGGAGAGAGAAAGGAGAGCAAGAAGACAGAGGAAGAACAGAGACAGAACAGGCAAGAGACAGAGAAGAGCAGAGAAGAGACGAGAGGAGGAGAGAGAGAGAGAGAGGAGAGGAGAGCAAGAGAAGAGAGAGACAGAGGAGAGCAGACGAGAGACGAGAAAGACGAGAGGAGAAGAGAGAGAGAGAGAGAGAGAGAGAGAGAGAAACAGAGACAGAGACAGAGACAAGACGAGACACGACAGAGAAAAGCAGAGAACAGGAAGAGCAGAGACAAGAAGAGACAGAGACGAGACAGAGACAGAGAACAGAGAGAGAGAGAGAGAGAAGAGAGAGGAGAGAGAGGGAAAGAGAAGAAAGGAGAAGAGAGAACGAGAAAGAGGACAGAGACAGAGAGACAGAGAAAGGAAAGAGGAGGAGAGAGAAAGACAGAGCGAACAGAGAACAGAGACCAGAGCAGAGAAAGAGACGAGAAGCAGAAGGACAGACAGAGACGAGACGAGAGAGAGAGGAGAGAGAGAGAGGAGAGAGAGAGGAGAGAGAGGAGAGAGAGAGAAGGACAAGACAGAGAGAGACAGAAGAGAGACAGAGACAGAGAGAGAGAGAGAGGAGAAAAAAGACATCGAGAGCAGGAGGAGAGCAGAGAACAGAAAGGCGAGGCAGGAAGAGAGAGAGAGACGAAGAGACAGAGGAGGAGAAGAGAGAGAGAGAGAGAGAG
>CM068966.1:32842195-32852555 GCA_035128595.1 Eptatretus atami
CCTGGAGACTCCTCACTGAGAGAATCTGGTGAACAGAAGCAGCGTCATGAAACAGCCACATGTCCAACAGCAGCAGCTGACGCTCACAGACTATGCAGGTAAACAAATCTCATTGAGTCTCTCTCAGCAACCGTTCACTGCATACAAAGTCCGACCAGCAACAGCCAAGGATTCTCTGAAGAGACCGGGTACCAAAGGAATTAAGTTGCCACCTCAGGTTCCTGGTCAGAGTTCAAGTCTACATCCAGAGAGCAAGACTGGAAGCACCAAAGACCTGAAGACTGGACTTTCGTCTTCCTGCACAGGTACCGGCAGCGCCACACCCCATGATCCAGTGAATCCATGACTCCCCAGGCCCGACCGCAGATGTCTATTGACCTCTGGCTCACAACAGCAGACATAGAATATCACTGCCAAGGTAAGTGAATCTCTTGTGACCTCAACATCCTTGCCATAAACAGGTACAGACAAGATAGCAGCATCCAAGATTGAAAGCATGGATCTTAGTTTTGACCGAGGAAACCCGTAATCCCAGCGGCTCCGACTCCTCATTCAGCACCTCGAGGGCCCCCAAAAGGATATTCCAGAATCTCCACAAAAAATGACTGCATCATCTGCGAAATCAATGCCAGAGATCTTGATATTCTTAAATGATGCACTGCAGCTTGACTTTCTGACAAGCTTCTAGAATCCAGTCCATACAAGCGCTGAAAAGTGTGGGGACCAGGACACACCACTGACGAAACTCAGCAACAACTGGAAATAAGTCAGAGATGGTATCACCACATCTCACAACACTCTCAGTACCAGAGTATAGTTGAGACATCAGATTGATCAGTTTTGGTGCGCACCCACCAAAGACCAAGAATCCTCCAGAGGGCATCCAGATTCACTGAATAAACACTTTACAGAGAATAACATCGGCTGCAAGCAGCCCCTGCCACAACTCTGCGTCTGCGTTCAGTGAGGACCCAAGAACAAAGATTCAATAAATAATTGACCTCTTGGTGTTAAAGCCTGACTGCCTCGGATGTTTATGCTCAAGCAGATGGTGGTGAACTTTCATAAAATTATCCGAGCAAAGACCATGCCTGGCACTAAGAGCAGCGTCACCCTCGCGGTAGTTGTTGCAGTCTTAGCGATCACCCTTCCCTTTCAGAGAGGGACAACAAGGCCCTCTGCCAGTCAGCTGTGATGATGCCTCTGTTCCAGGCAGGCACAGAACTGCATGCAACAACTGAGTACAGCATTTTCCACCAGCCTTGAGACGTTCAGCTATGGAGCCACATGTCACAGGAGCTTCACCCCATTTAATCCGGTTCATCGCAGCCTGTGTTTCCACAAGCAAAGTTGGATCACAGTTGATTGGAGGGTCAGCATAGGGATCGTAACACCCCTGACATCCAACTTCACAGCCAGTGGATCAGCCTGGTAACAGCCCACTCAAAGTAACCGGCCCAGCTGGTCTTCACTTCGGACTCCTCTGTCAAGAGCCACTACCATCTGCCTCTAACTGCAGTACACAGAGGGTTGGCTTGGAGGAATGCACATGCACAAATTCCCTGTAAGCAGGACGAGAATCACTTGACCACAGGTGATGCTGACCCCCTTACAGATTCCACGCACATAGGCCTCCTTGTCCACCCTTACCACATACACGTTTTACGCCTCCGCCCCTGAACAGCTCAGTTCTGCCATTCAGCCTGGCCCTGTGACTCTGGTCAATGATATACAGTGTTCTTTGAGAGACAAAATTTCTTCTTCAGGCTGACGGTGAGTTCCAAGACATCCAGGACAAAGTCAAGGACAGTGCGCTTGAAGGCACTCCACAACTCTTCAGGCTTCCCCAATGCAACCAGCCCCCCCCGCCAATCCCCACTCAGCCTGTTCACAAACTCCTCAGCTACCCACTCACCTTGAGCTTGCCAATATCCAGCCTCGCCTGGGATGGTACCATTCTCCCCGATTTAAGCTGCAACTTCACAGTTGCTACAACAAGCCTGTGGTCGGTATTGAGGAACTGAGTACTCTTTAGACCCTGCAGTTCTGGATCATCCTCCAGCGACCAACAATGAGCACATGGTCAATCTCCTTTGCTGCACCACCTGCACTCGAATACCAAGTCCAACGATGAGCTTGTGGGTGCTGAAATCATGAACCGACTACCTAAGTCATGACTTCTTGCAAAGTGAAGGAACTTATAGCTGTTCTGGTTCACAGTTCCAGACCCAAGGGGACAACATGTCTTATAACCATCCTATTATTTCCAGTTGATGCATTGAAATCCCCGAAGACTAGAAGAGTTTTTTCGCCAGGGCACTGATCAACCACAAACTCGAGCATGGCATAGAATGCGTCTTCACAGTGAGATCACTCACCTCATTGGAGCATATCCAGAGACCAGGGAAATGAAACCCAAGGAGTGACAAAATTTTAGTCTCTAATACGCTCGTTGGATGGTGTGACCTCAATTATCATTGGAGTCAGCTTATTGGACGCAGCTCCAGCAACTCCTTGGGCATGGTAACCATCAGTGACAAGAACAATATAGTAGGTGTAACCACCTGCCATGATCTCGCCACTGTCCTCTCTCCAAACCTCAGAGAGTGCTGCAATACCGATGTTCAATTTCTTGAGCACAGATGATAACAGAGACAGGTGATCATTCTCTCTTCGGGATAGGACATTCCAGGCACCCACCCAAAGGACTGCCTCAGGTTAACCAAGGAGACCGCCATCTGGTGGACGACAACTCAGCACCACCCTGACACACACTACCGCAATTTGACCCGGGAAGGTTACCCCGTGATTTTCCTCCTTTCATCAAAATGTGCAGGTCCCGACGACTTTGCCCAATCCCGTCATCCTGCGAGCTACCCTGCAGAGGGCAGCTGCACAGGAGGTACTCCCACTGAGTGGGTTTCAGATTTATTTTTGATTTTCGTCTGTTTTGCAGAATGAGGGTCTTACGGTGGCTGGAGTGCAAATCCTGCCATCATCCTCCTAATAAACATTAACCCAACTGCAGGAGGACATCACAAACACAGTTGGGCACTAGATATGGATGGCCGTTGGCTCAAAGGAGCTCCTCCGCCTTTGACAGGCTTTGCTTTTAATCCTGCTGGGTGTCCATTCATACACCCTCCTCACCATAAAACTGGTGGGGGAGAACGTTTAGTCACTGACAACCCGACCATGAAACAGGTTAGTACAGGTTTCCATGATACCTGTAGCAAGTCACAGATTGGTCAGGCCTGACCTGACAATAAGCCTAAGGTATTTTCCAATTTCTTGGGATCAGCCAACATCACTGCAGAAAGATGCAGAAACTGATCCCCTTAACTACAGACCTATAATCTTACTTCAATCATCAGCACAGTTATGGAATCCATCATCATCGCAGGTAACATGAAATCTTTCCTTTATCCAACAACCTCATCTCAGATCACTAATTTGGTTCCAGACCAGGTCACTCCAACTTGGACTGTTGTTTATACTCAACCAACAATGGATGGAGGCCATCCATGTCAGACATGAAATCAGGTATGTCTCTCCAGACATATCTCGAGCTTTCAATGCAGTCTGGCATCCTGCCTTGCTCTCCAAACTCTCTGCCTATGACATCCAAGGCCAACTCCACACATGGCTCACTGACTTCCTCTCCTCTAATAGCCAACATGTGGCTCTCAATGGAACCCTTTAATCTCCTTTCCATATCAAGACTGCCCAAGGCAGTGTTCTTGGCCCAGTTATATCCTTGATCTTCATAAATGATCTCTCTGACTCTCTGGAAAATCCTCTTTATCTCTTTGCTGATGACTCTACCCTCTGCTGTACCATCTGTCATCCCTCAGATCGGCAAGCAGCAGCATCTTACTTCTCTTCAGACCTTGACAAAATCACAAGCTTGTCAAACGCTTGAAATATGTCTTTCAATCCTGACAAATCTCACAACTCTCACTATCGCTCTCCGAAAGGACCATCTGGTAAACCCTCCTATCTACCTTTTAACATCCTCTTGTGGACATCAGTCATTCATACTCCTGGATCTCACGACAAGTCATGATCTTTGTTGGGCAAAACACATTGAAAGCTGGTGTCCAAAGCATCGTGTCAACTGGGCATCCTCCATCATGCAATGTCCTTTCTTGGCACACTTGAACTCCTATCCAACCACAAGGCCTTCATCCGTAGCTTGTCGAGTATTGCTGTCCCCACTGGGATGGCTTCCCTACCTCACATATCGCTAAGCTTGACACCATGGAAATCAAAGCCTTCAAGATCATCGGAATCTCCAATGACGAAGCTGAGTGTATGGGTGTATCACTGAGCCATCGCAAAAAGTTTGGTGGTTTCTCTGTCTTTGAACACCTATTTTATGGTCTTGTACCCTCTGCTCTTCTGTGCTTTGTACCTTGCCCCAGGTTTCTGCAGGGCAAACATGGTTCACCGTGAACCCCTTCTGGTGAAAAGACCTAAATCCAGGATCACTGCACATTCCTCTCATTCGTTCCTTTTTTTACCACCTGTGTAACAACTTCCACATCCTCTTCAACCTCATTCTTCCCCCCAGTTCTTCAAGACAGCTGTTCTCCACCATCTCACATCATCCCCAATCCAAAACCATATTTTCTTCCCTCGTTAGGCTCCCTACCACTCAACCACAATCACTACTCCTTCCAAATCTGCAGTTTTCCCTCCTGATAGTTTCCTTCTGTATCCATCTCATCACTCGATGCATCTGCTCCTGCCCAACATGTCTTCTCACCCATGTTGTTGCCAAATCTGCCTCCACCTTGGCATTTAACCCTGCTGTTGGTGTCCCCCCCCTCCTTCTCTCTCAACTGTTTCTTTTGTCCTGTTGTGTCCTGATCCATTCAGTGTACTAATATTAGCACTTCCACGAGCCTCAAATATGTGTCCCCCCTTAAAAATGAATGGAGTTCTTACAGATAAGTAGTATACGCCCAATACTCCGAGGAGTTTCTACGACCTCTTATTTCTGGCCATTGCACTGTTCTCTTGACATGAGCAGAAAAAATTCATATTGCTCCACATGTGTCACTTGAGGATCAATGGGTGAAGAACTCTTTGACCAAGGAGTAAGACAAGACCACCACATAAAGACCGGTTGGTACGATATAAATACACCCAGATCCCAACATTCACGGTTCCAACATTCGTGCTTTCCCCTTTTTTGCTGTTGATAACTTGCGACATGCTCCTACATTCGTGGGAAATTGCTCGCGTATTCGTGGTTTTCGCGGAGATTCTTTTTTTTTTTTTCACAAGCGCGCGAGCATAACACAGTTCTAAAACATATCTTCCATGAGCACGCACAAAGCAGCTGGATGTACATACAGTATAATACTGTACGTACACGAAAAACATATCTTCCACAATCCGTGAACATGACCTACTTCTCTTATGTGTATCATAGCTTTGTGGAATAACATAGTTTCGCGGGATGTCTCACCAGTATAACAAGTCATTCCTTGCGACCCATCCCCGTGAGTTACTTACGCAATGAAAACACTAACACTATCTATTGATGTATCCAGTAATTACCAGGTCGCCATATATGGACATTACACAATGGAAACATTCAGCGCATCTTCGTGTAAATCACCATCTTTCTATGAACAGCACCATCTGAGCTGTTAAACTTAAAAAACGCTCAGCATAAATCTGCCTGCAGATCGGAAAGACGTCATGTCCTGTGAGTTAAAGAATGGAAACGTTCAGCATAACTATTAGTGCCAATTAGTAGTTAGCTACATACGGACTAATTACACAATAACGTCACTCACCACATCTATTATCAGCTGCCAATACAGCATCACCCATAAAAAATCCCTAAACAAACAATTGGCAGACTACTCACCCCTTCCACAATTACCAGCAATGCATGCATCAAGCTCGTAGGGGAGCATGCTCCGCGGACCGCGATGCAGCAAGCATTCCCTGCAGAACTCGTGAGCGTCCTCGAGGAGAAGGGGTACCTGCCGGAGCAGGTCTTTAACACTGATGAGACTGGCTTGTTTTGGAAAAGATGCTGACCAGAATGTTCATCTCACAGCGCAAGAGCAAAGCAGTCGGCTTCAAGGCCACAGAGAATTGGATATCCTTCTCCTCTGCGCAAACGCCGAAGGGGACTTCATGGAGAGTAAAAAAAAAAAAACAGCAGGTGCTGCCCGTGTACTGGAGAGCAAACAGGAAGGCGTGGGTGATGTCTGAATTTTTATGGACTGGATCCATACCCGTTTCATTCCTCAGGTCGAAAGTTGCCTGGCAGGAAAGAATTTCTTTTAAGGTACTCCGGCTGCTTGACAATGCTCCTGGCCACCTCACGGACCTAATGGTACATCTTCATCATCATCATCATCATCTTCATCATCTTGCAAAGTTACATGTGCTGTGTTTGTTTAATAAAATTTGAAACGGAACATAATGTTGTTGTGTTTTTCGTTTGTGGTATGGTATGGTGGTTAAGAGACTATAAAATGCATTCTTCAATAATTGGAAATGGTACCTAGTGTTGTCGTTTATTTTATTTGTAATCATCTTTAATTAAACTGTAATCGTGCATTCGTGGTCGAAAACATTTTAAACTTTAAAAACTTTCCCCTTTGAACCAGGAACTGCCACAAACTGATAACGTTATCCCCTTATCCCAATTGTACCAATTCCCTGACTTTGGTGGTGTCGCCATTTGTGACCTTTTTCATGAACCAGAACCGCCACGAACCGATAACGTTACCACTTTGTCTGCATTGTAGCAATGACGAAACACTCGCGGATTTTACCCCGACATTCGCAGATTTTTCACGGGTCAGGAAATACCTGGAAACTATCCCCATTCCTCGGAAACAATGCCTCCACATTCAGGTTTCAACATTCGCACGTTTCCCGGAATGTATCCCCCGTGAATGTCAGGGTCCTGGTATATGTATGTATGATTATCATTAACTGGTATAAAAGGTGTCAAAGTCACAAAGGTGGATGGAACAGCAATGTATGCCCTGACAAGCCCACAAAGGGCAAAACTAGTCGGTAACTTCACTTTTCATCTGCTTCGTGAGTGGCCCCTGTAGTCTTTGCACTGTGAGTGGCAAATCTGTGCCGCAGTCATGATGTCGCATATGATATAGTCACGGCATTCACTTCCGGTTGGAGAACAGAAGAATCATCTTCATTTTGACTCCCAACCACAAAGAGTTGGAGTGTGGGAGGGTAGGGCAGAGAAGGGACAGAGCTGACAAAGGGAGGTTGAAGCTTGGGAGAGTGGATGAGGATTTTGAGTTGGGAGGGTGTTGAGGACTTGAGAAAAAAAAAAGAGGAGTGGAGAACAGAGAGTTGGAGTGGGGGAGGTAGACAAGGGGCAGAAGGAGGGAGCTTGCAGAGTTGGAGTTGGGGGGAGGTGTTGGAGACTTGAATAAGAAAGGGGGAAGAGAGGGGACAGATAGATCAAAGAGGGTGTTTGAGGACTTGTGGTGGGGAGGAGGCTTGAAGACTTGGGTTGAGGATGTGCAGCTGGGATGGGGAAAAGGGGGGGGGGTAAAGGATTTGAAGAAGAAAGGGGTTTGAGGACTTGAAGTCACATTTCAGATGACGCGGAATTTCCATGGGTCCCTGCCATTATGCTGTGTCAAAGGACATGCTGGCAAACTCCTTAAATACCCACACTCTAGGAACTCATTTATTTACAACAGTCAGGTGGATCTGGGTTATCTGCTCATGTAACATATATATATATATATATATATATATATATATATATATATATATAATATGTATGTATCATGAGCAGACATCCGCTATTCGCTAATCACGGACCCCATGTATTCTCACTTTATAAAATGCAAACTGCTTTGACATTCACGGCCCTGTGCTTCGTGTATTCATGATTTTTTGCAGACAAAAAAAAAGAAGAAATTCCACAAGCCATTCAAATAAAGCAGTTCTAAAACATCTTCCACCAGGTATGCTATAAGTGAGCTAGCTGTATGTACATGCAGACAGTACTATAGTAATGCATGCAAAAACATGTCTTTCGTGAGCACATACATAACAGTTCTAAAACATATCTTCCACCAGGCATGTTGTTACTGAGCAGAGTAGCTTGTTCCTCCATTCCGCTATAAAGTTGCTTCAATGCATCCATTATGAACTGCCGAAGATGCTTCCCCTCCCCCTCCCTTCCTACAAGTTGCACAATGAAAATGTAAAATGTTAGCATGGACCCTTACAAAAGTAATTAAAAATGCTTCACCTGATCTATTAAGAGCTTCTGAAGAAGATTTCCACCCACCTTCTCGAGTTGCATAATTAAAATGCTTCACCACATCTACCCCCAGGCACAGCTTCGTACATCGGTAAAAACATTCCATCTGTCAACAATCCCCACAAAGAATGGGCAGATTACTCTCTCTCAGCTACCCACAATTCCTGCAGCGTGTATGCAGCATGTCCTGGCTCTCAATCATTCTTCTCGTCCAATGCCTTGACCGGGTGTTTTGACTCTCGTACTCATTTGCTTATTGATCAAACAAACCTCTCTCCCTCCTGCAAATCCTGTGGTGTCTAATCAAATCTGTTTCTGGTGTATGTTCGCCCTCCATCCCCTCCCTTGCCTCAAATGGCTGCACTGCTGATACCGCACGTGAAAAGGCTGAATGCCTAAACTCGGTGTTTGCATCTAAATCTTGTGTCCGAAACCCATCACTTTCTGCACCCACCTTACCAGTCACACCCAACTGTCCTGGACTCTGTGTCCTTTTCTTCTGACAAGGTGGAGACCTTGCTGTCAAACCTCGACTCAGATTCTGTAACCGGTCCAGACGGCATCAGCCCACGTGTCCGAAAAACCTGCTCCTCTGCTCTTGCTCACCCTCTCTCTGTTCTATTCACCCTCTCATTTGCTCAAGGGCATCTGCCATGTGCTTGGAAATCAGCTAGCATTACACCCTGCATAAAAAGGTGCAAAAACAGATCCCTACAACTACAGACAATCAGCCTTCTCCCAATCATCAGCAAGGTGATGGAATCCATCATCGCTTCAGACATTAAATCCTTCCTCTTCTCCAATGGCTTGATTTCCTATCATCAATTTGGTTTCAGACCAGGTCACTCTACCGTGGATATGCTGCTTCTGCTCTCCCAACAATGGATGGAGGTACTTAATGCCAGACATGAAATCAGAGCCATATCCCTAGACATATCGCGTGATTTTGACATGGTCTGGCACCTGCCCTGCTCACCAAACTCTCTTTCCTATGGTATCCCAGGCCATCTCCACTCATGGCTCGCAGACTTCCTCTCCTGTCGGAGCCAACATGTGGCCTTAAATGAGATCTCTCATCCCCTGTTCCTGTCCAAGCTGGAGTTCTTCAAGGTAGCGTTCTGGGCCCTGTTCTTTTTCTGGTTTTCATCAATGATCTCTCCGACTCTCTGAAAATCCTCTATATCTCTTTGCTGATGACACCACCCTCTGACGTACCATCTGTCATCCCTCAGACTGGCAAGCCGCAGCTTCTTCGCTCACTGCAGATCTGGGTAAAATCACAAACTCGTCCAACACGTGGAACATGTCTTTCGATCCGACAAATCTCACACTCTTAAAATGTCTCTCAAAAGGACCGTTTCGACCCCCCCCCCCCCCCATCTACTTTCTCAACAATCCTGGAAGAAGTCCTTTCATTCAAGCTTCTGGGTCTCACTATCTGCCAGGATATTTCCTGGGAACACCACATATCCAACGTGGCCTCCAAAGCCAGTCGCCGACTGGGAATCCTCCATCGTGCAAAGTCCTTCCTCGGCCCACCTGAGCTCCTGAACCAAATACAAAGCTTTCGTCAACAGCCTGATGGAGTAATACTCTCTCCTCTGGGCTGGTGCTCCTGGCTCCCACATTTATCGGCTTCACACTGTGGAAACCAAGGCATTTAGGATCATTGGTATCTCCTGCGATGAGGATGAGTCTTTGGGCCTCTCACTCTCTCACCGCAGTCAGGTCGGTGGTCGTTCTGTCTTCTACCATCTGCTCTCTCGTCTCACCCCCCTGCTCTGTCTGCAATATCCCCCCCCCATATTTCCACAGGGCGCTCAAGGTCCGCCAACAACCCCCTTCTGGTAAAATTACCAAAATCACAAATGACTGCTCACCTACCTTCACTCTTTCATTCCTCTTTTTCCCCGCCTTTGGAATAAACTCCCTCACTCTCTTCAATCCCATTCCTCCCTCCAGGCATTCAATATAGCTGTTCACCACCACCACTTATCTTCCCCCATCTAAAACCTCGATCTGTTTTTTCCCCTTGATCACCCTAAACCCACCTCCTTCAAATTCCCTGCTTTCCTT
>CM068966.1:32855339-32866718 GCA_035128595.1 Eptatretus atami
ATATATATATATATATATATATATATATATTTGTATTGCAGATTATAAAGAACTCCTGTAAGATTTACAATTATCATGTAGAAGTGCACAAATACCGAAAGAGCAAGATTCCTGGAACTCTACTTCAAGTCCGGTTCAATAATTCAGACTCAATCAAACGTCAAAATAATTTACAATGTTAGAAGATGTCCTTCGAAGAAGACATAACTCTTATGCCAAAAAGTTCAGTGAAACTGACACTGCACAAGCCTTGTTTCTTCCACGACAAATCAGAAGCATGAGTATGCCTTACAATACTTCAGTTGTGCTTGTAGCTGTTCAGTGTAGTTCACACCGATCAACAAAAAAACTCTTTAGTCAACATAAAGATAACATCCCTTTAGACAATACTGAAGGATGATTTGCACATTTCTGTACAAAATTCAAGTGGTTCACAAAATTCGTGAAGTTGACAAATGAAGCAGGATGGAATTTTGTGCAACATTTAATCGGATGAGTGAGGAGGATGACAGATTTATTTGGAGACTAATCATGTTAGATGAAGCTCATTTCCAGCTCTCAGATTATATCCACAAGCAGAACATCTGATTTTGGACAGAAGAAAATCCTGAGCATTTCCACCAACGACCATTACACAGTGAACATGTCACCGTGTGGTGCGGCATTTTGTGCACGTAAATGCATCCATGAAAATGGTGAACACTTAAAAGCATTGTTTCCAAGACCGAGATCGCTGATGTGATCTGCTGAGACTGTGGTTTTGTATGTTTCTGAATACTATATTCTCATTTTCTATGAAAAGGCTATTTTTACATTAAATCATTCAAATAACAGGAAGCAAAGACGTCTCACCCTTATTTGGAAGGAAAAACCAATCAGCTCTCACCTAATCAAACACCCCAGATGGCTAGAGTTTCCATAAATTAACCCTCATATTCTTCCAGTCAAAGAAAGCTGCATAAAGCAACCAAGAAAAGCTACACGAGCGAGATAAATCCTTTAATGTTTCAAACCATATCTGGGTTTGAATCAGCATTGGTTGTGTGCATGTAGGTCAGGTCAGGTATGGGAGCATGTGCCAGAGCAGCACGTCCAATTGTACATGAAGCTGTTTCAAAAAAAGGTGTGCATGTAGCAGTTCCAATTATGGGTGTTCCAATCCAATTACAGGTGAGATACGTGATTGGGTCTTGTTATTTGTATGTTAAACTGCTATTAGCATTACATTTGATATATGCTTGGGAGCCTCAGTGGTGCATGTTTCTGTCTCGGCTATTGCTGATGACTCTCCAACAGGTGATGAAACTGGTCCGGTGGGAAGCGTGTAGCATTGGGATTCTCATATTTGTGAACATCTGCAGCTGCAGAGGACCCCAGGTATGGTTTGAAACAGAAAAGGAGTTACCTTGTGTAGCTTTTTTTCATTGCATTATGCAGCTTTCTTTGGTTGGAAGAGCAAGGAGAATGGATATATATATATATAGATACTCGTATACACACACTTCGATTTTCGTAGTCACTTTGCAATGCTCTTGTTCTGGCAAACTCTCACAACAATTCGTACCAGCCTTGACCTGATATCACCGGTAATCTGGGATGAAGTGGATAATGTTTAATTGCACTCATCTTCCAGGGGCTCATCACATTACATCAACCTAATCATAGAGTGTAAATGGTCCCAACCACTCTGTGTTCTGTTATGTTGTTGTACTTTGACATGGTGCTGAAGAACATTATCTATTTACCTACATTAAAAGCTCAATCTTTTTGTCTTCGTCCCTGTAAATACAGACTGTATTTACAGGGTATTTACAGGGACGTTCCTGTAAAAAAAAAAAAAACTGTAAACACTGTCGAAGCTCGTTTGAGACCTAAGTCGGGGTGTTTCCCCGATGAGCCCGAAAATGGGTCCAGGATTTTATGAGGTTCAGCACTGTTAAAGTGTCATAAAAATAGAAGCTAAGAAGTTTAGATGTTGCACATCATGTCAGCAAAAAAGCAATCTATCAAAGAACAAGAAGGCTGATGACAGTTATATCAAAGTGGTTATCGTAAAGGGGTCATAGTAACACTGTTTGTTCAGTAAAAACAATGGTCTCCTGATTACGAAGTTGTGAAGAAGACAAGTGCCAGGAGGTTATCGTTTGTGGTGGACCAGCTGCAGTGCAGGAGATATATCTTGCGGAGTGCAGTCCGTTAAATACGGTTCAGCTGTTTCAAAACATTCATAAGCACAGAAACGAACCATTGCGGTATATCAACCTGTTCTGCTTACGCTGCTTCACTTACTTATTTATGTTTAACTTACTCACTCGGATAAAAGGTGAAATGGAACCCGACAGTGTCGACCGTGAAGAGAAATATAGTGGCGGTGCTGGAAAATTTCATGGTATTACGCATCTGTAAAGGTGTACAAGTAATCATAGTGATTTACACATCGACTAACTTCCAGAGTTGTCATCTCAAGCAGTTTATACACCCGAAGGGACTGTTCAGTTCACCTCAATGCAACGATCTGTGTCTAAAGTATGTTTCAAGTCACGTGGCAGGCCTGCCATTTAATCCACGTGACAATCTATTTATTTAAGATCGTGAGATGCTGCTCACCTCTGGGACTTTTACAAATAAATTAATCGGTTAAGATGAAGAAATCATAATTTCCTGACTTTAGAAGTTAATATCCCCAGTAGTTCGAAAGTAGCAAGTGGTCATGTAGTTATTACGTACGCAAGGGTGGGGGGAGTGAGTCAAACATGGCACCTTATTTTTGGACGTAAAACACAGCCCCCATTAGTCTGACATTAATTACCTTTCTTCACAAGGGTCAAGAGTTATGCAAGTCAGGTGGACATAAGATAGGTGAGGTTATGAGAAAATGAAATATAACTGCTCCATGCAGTTTCATTTCGGCTTAAACGGTGATGGCATTTCTAGGTATCATTAAGGATAGCGATTGAATTATAAAATGCAGGTGTTTCTGGAATTAGTGGAGAGATTTCTCCATTGGTTTATATTGAGAGTAACAACAATCCAGGTCGACTCTATTATTAGAGTATTGAGGACACTCGATTCCATACCTTACCTTGAAGAGGTATTAAAGGGGGTTGTATTTGGTTCAAGTTGACAAACATTACATGAATGGTGCTTTATCCAAGGTTCGTCGTATTACATTTTAGTTGATTCGTGAGTGACGTTAGGGGGACGTTCTTTAAAGCAGTTTACGATCTTGTGCATAGATATGTTTGATTTTCTTTCTTTTTTTCAAATCATCTTTAAGAAGAGGCTTTGGGGGAAACGCTCCCAAACCCTTGCTCCACCCACCCACGCTACGTCATTATGGTGGGCGGGCTAAAAGTATGTTTACTTTTATCATTACTTTTCAACCATGAATGTGTTGCTTATTAATATTAGCACATGCACACAAAGCGAAAAGCGGGGTTAAGCAATTGATTCTTCTGTCTGTCTGCCAGTCTGTCTGTCTGTCCAAAAACGTCAGTTTATGATCGAGGAACAACTTGGTTTCAATTGAATGTTATATTTTGAACATGAATCGAAAACAAACCTGCAGTTTAGCAGTACTTTGGCTCTGAATTTGTCCCGATTGAGCATGCGCAAGGAGAAGTAAGATAATTTTTTCTTTTCTTACTCTGCCTGTCTGGCAGTCAAACAAAATTGAAAATCATTTCAAACAGGAAACTTACTGGTGTCCAGGACGTCATAAAGGACACAAACACCAGGCATGAAGAACTAATGTAACACGGTAGATAAGGTGGTGTAATAGCCACTGTGTTAACGGAAATAAACTGGAATTAACTTTTACCCCGTGGGGTCTTCCACCCCACGGGGTCGAAGCGCCGCTCGCGTTCTCTCTTCTCTTTTGTACAGTTCATTTGAACATCTATTTCTCCATTATTCGTGAACAGAATTCGATGAAAATTGACAGGCATATATTAAACACAAATGTGCAGGCAATAACTGAGCCCAAAGTGCGATTGCGGCCCTTTGGGCCGAGGAACGGCCCATTTTGGCTCATTTTCTTAAAATTGTTATTTCTCGGTTATTAGTGAACGGAACCGAACCAAACTTGACAGCTATATTCTAGAGACCATTCCCCAGGCAGTAACTGAGCCTAAAGTGCGATTCCGGCTATTTGGGCCAAGAAACAGCCCTTTCGGCCCATTTTCTTATAATTGTTATTAAAAAAAAATTAAATTTAATGCACTGGGCAATGCCCAACGCAAAATGAAGTCACAAATGATGATATGAAACTAGCCTCACTCTTGTGAGTTGTTCTGGTTTCTTTTTCTGATGTGATGAAAATCTTAACAAACTTCAAAACTATCTGTCGTCCGTGTTCTCGCTCACCTGAGAGTTGTACGAATGAACTCCCATGGGGTATGTTCGCAATTCAAACTTGTTTTATATGACCTTTACAATCTTTATTTATTTCATTTGAGTTATATACTTAAACACAGCATGGGGTAATGTGTTCAATGAACTCTCTAGCTATATTAAAGTTTTGCATTGGATCAGTCCTTCAAATATAGAGATATTGGACAACAAAACTGGGGTTATCCATTCGAAATTTCATCGACAACATGCAAGTTGCTTAATACACAGAACATAGGGCCTACCCCCAGATCGGCATCCAACGATACCACGTAACATGAAGGGTATTTTCGCAAATGCCTCTTTTGGACAACCCATCACTTCATCAGTGGAGTGGTACTGGAAGACCAATCAAGAGGCTCACACCATTTAAATGCAATTCTGTGATTTAAAGTGATGATGCCCATTCATGATCTCTACCAACCGCTGTCTGTAGCTCATCCAGACGTTTGTGCAAAGCAATGTCCTCTACCCTGAGTTGGGATGCCTCTTGCCGAAACCCTGCAGCTTCCCGCTGGTCTTTCGCGGTTTTCTCCTTCACCTCTTCGACTTTCTGGAGCATCTTGCACACCTGCAATCACAGATATGCCATCAAGTCTGATAGGCTACCTATGAGCTTGGAGTGTATACTTCCTGTGCCCCAGATCGTTCTCTGACACTTACAATTCAAATATCATTTGTGTGTAGATCAAAAAAGGGTCACCCATTACGAACTCTTTACCAGGCTACGAAGTACTTTCTCTGCGGCTTGGCGTTCCTCCGTCAACAGCTTTGAGACACTGGTAACCACATCCTCTGCTAACTCATCCACATCGGTTCCTGAGGAGCACTCGCTGATCACTTCTCCCCAGCCTTCTGCCGATTCATGACACACAGTCTGAAAAAAACACAGATTCACAATGCAGTCAAAACATATATTTCACTTTCCAACCAACTGCCCAAAGCTAAATGTGTTCATATCGTGTAGCTTAGCCAAACAGCTGCAGGTGCATTCATAATACACCATGAAATTAAGGCCATATATTGATTTCATTAAGATCCAAAAACCAAAGCAATCGCCATGCTGCTCGTGGATGATGTGACAATGGATCCCTCTTGTGGGCAATTGGTATTCTACAGGTTATTGGCAGGATTTGTGGACTATCATCTGATGGGTCTTTCACATTGTAGCCAGAATACCCCCGGGTTCCCTCTGTTGTATATTGTACGTGATAAAGGATTTATCTTTTAATATCGCTACGCGGGCTCCTATTTTATAAAACATTTGACAAATCATGGATCTTCGACTGGCATCACTAATAAATGACCACCGTTTGAGAGTTTAAAGAGAACGAACAAGATGGAGGATTGGAGGTGGAATACAATACTGTTTATGACTCTACATGAATGGTTAAAATGAATCGAAATATGAACAACGTTTGATAAGGGAATGTGTATGGCAAACAATGGCTCAGTGTTGACATTGATTTATTGGCATAATCGTACATTTGGTATTACCTTTAAACCATGAGACTTTCTTTTTTTAACATTGCGGAACCTCATAGTCATATACTTGGGATGTGCAAAAGGTACTCACAACAGTTCAAGACATGCCAATATACTTTATATTTTTCAATATATATGATTGGTCAGAGAAAGGTTGTCCTTTTTAATGTTAGTGGGTCTTGTTACGCCATCTATGTCAGTTTCATGTTGGTAGAACCATTTGAACGGTATGTATCTCTTAATATAATGGAGCTAATTCGTATATGGCTATAGTCCTCAACCTTTTTTTACCAACTTTTAACCAGTCATACTCAACTCTCTCTTCTTCATATATGTGGTAATTTCAGTTGTCAGCATGCTAATTGGTTGGGTGTTGGTAGCTCTCACATGCTGCTTTACTCTCCCAACAATGGTGGAGACCCTCAATATCAGACATGTGATCAAGGCTGTCTCTCTGGACATATCTTGAGCTTTCGATGCAGTCTGGCATCGTGTCTTCCTCTTTAAACTGTCTGCCTAAGCAATCCAAGGCCAACTCCACTCTTGGATTACTGACTTCCTCCACTTTCTTAGCCAATGTTTGGCTCTCAACGGAACCCTTTATTTTCCTCTCCCTGGAATTGAGTTACACTGGAGGGCGGTTCCACAACTCAAATGCAAAGAAATACACTTTACAAGCAACATGTTTAATAAATAATGTGGATTGGGACACAATAAGAACACTAAATAAAATCAAATGGAAAAACTCTATCAGCACATGCGAAAACCTCTCCACTCATCTCTCTTGTGTCATCAAAAGCATCTTAGACATCCAATCCTGGTTGTTGCTCATTGTGGCTACAAACACGTATGCTAACATTCATTACAAGATAACCAATTAGTAATTAACCCCTCTTTAATCGCGAAGTTATTTTCATAACAATATATACATATATACTGATGCTATGGTTAACAGTATTTCAGTTGACATTGCCTGAAACAGTTGGCAGTTTTGTGCTTATCACAGACTGAACTGTGCCAGATTACCTAGTTAATGTAAATATACTGTGTGTATGTATATTGTATATATATATATATATATTCTGTTTTATATGCCTTTTATATCTTTCTCATCTTGTTTTGCTGAATCAGAAGTTAGTTCCTTACATGTTTGTGAACTTGTTCTTCACACCTGGCTTATAACATCATTATCCACAATCGTTTTTGTGAGGTAACACAAGTGATAGTTCTTTGGAAGGCAAGTATAATGATTGCAATGTGATCAAGCTGTGACGTAATGGTGATGACACTCAAATCAAGGTTCAAGCTGATCATGCTTGGCTCATATGGCCCATTTATACTACAGGCTAGCATCCAAAGAAGCTAAAGAGGCCTCGTGGGATGGAGCGTCGATTTAATGTCCTAACAGTGGTACAAACATGTTGTACTGTGAGCTGGGTAATGCACCATCTAACCAATTACCCCCTGTACTGTATATGCAACATACAGTATATACACTTGCCACCCCCCTCCGCACTCCACAACCCCATGCAAACTAAATGGATGACCCCAAAATAGCTTATGAAGGTGGCCGACACACTTTTGAGGTGGTACCTTTGCTTTTTTATGGTGTTTCTCCAATATTTAGATAATCGAATTCTGAGTGTATTCAATTATGACATAAACTTCCTTCTCTTTATGTTACTGGTCATGTCCTTCCTAAAGTAAAACCTTCAAACCATGTTTGAATACACACGTAATCATGTTCGGTTCTCAGCTTCTCCACTTGGAGCTCCACTTCCGACATGTGACGTCTGAGCTCCTTCTTTTCATAATCCAGAGCTTTGGCTCTGCTCTTCACTTTACTCAGCTCCTCCTCAATGCATTGCCTGCATCTTTGCACCACATGAAACCTGTGCCAACATGCATGATATACCATTTGAGACATTAGAACAACCTCCTAAGTGTATCTATAGTTAGAGATTGTGAGGTCACACAAAGAGATCAAATAATACATATTTAATCGTTAAAAATGATTGGTATTGGAGTCAGGAGATCGGTAAGAATGGGGAGGGTGGAGTGGAGGGGGGCAGGTACAGGATAATTTGGCAGTGAAAGGTGTCAGTGATCAATCGACAAGGTGAAAGAAGAGCTTGAATGAATGATTATTGCTTGAGGCAATTACATGGAAACGTGCAATCAGGTGTTCTGCACATCCCTCACACCAAAAAAGAATTTTGAATGAATGCTGGAACAGTCCTTGAAAATTTTAATTGCTTTATCAATTTTACGTGTTCAGTCTTTTATGGTGGGGAGAGAGAGAGAGAGAGAGAGAGAGAGAGAGAGAGAGAGAGAGAGAGAGAGAGAGAGAGAGAGAGAGAGAGAGAGAGACGAGAGAGAGTAGAGAGAGAGAGAGAGAGAGAGAGAGAGAGAGAGAGAGAGAGAGTATGAGACAGAGAAGCGAGGACAAGTACAGTAGACACGAGACAGAGACACAGAGAGCAGAGACAGAGACAGAGACAGAGACAGAGACAGAAGAGATGAGACAAGACGAGAAGAAGAGAGAGAAGAGAGAGAGAGAGAGAGAGAGCAGAGAGAAAGAGAGAGAGAGAGAGAGAGAGAGAGACAGAGAGGACAGAAAGAGAAGAGAGACATGAGAGACCATGAGAAGAGAGAGGAGAGAGAGAGAGAGAGAGAGAGAGAGAGTAGAGACATAGAGACATTGAGACACTGAGAGAGAAGAGAGTAGAGAGAGAGAGAGAGAGAGGAGAGAGAGAGAGAGAGAGAGAGAGAGAGAGAGAACAAGAGACAGAGACAGAGCACAGAGTACAGAGACAGGATCAGATGACAGAGACAGAGAGAAGAGAGAGAGAGAGAGAGAGAGGAGAGAGAGAGAGAGAGAGAGAGAAGAGAGAGAGAGACAGAGACAGAGATCAGGAGACAGAGACAGAGACAGAGACAGAGTACATGAGACAGAGATCAGAGAGAGATGAGATGGAGTAGAGAGAGAGAGTAGAGAGAATGAGAGAGAGAAGAGTAGAGAGACAGATCAGAGAGAGAGAGAGAGAGAGAGAGAGAGAACACGAGACACGAGAAGAAGAAGAGAGGACAGAAGAAGATCAGAGAGACAGAGATGAGAGAGAGAGAGAGAAGAGAGAGAGAGAGAGAAGAACAGAGACAGAGAGAGAGAGAAGAGAACAGAGAAGCACAAGAGATGGAACAGAGTAGAGATGAGAAGAGAGAGAGAGTAGAGGAGAAGAGAGAGAGATGAGAGAGAGAGAGAGAGGAGAGAGAGACATCGAGAGAGAGAGGAGAAGAGAGAGAGAGATGCAGAGAGAGAGAGAGTAGATGACATAAGATGAGAGAGAGTGAGAGTAGAGTAGAGAGAAGCAGAGAAGAGAGAGAGGAGAAGAGACAGAGAGAGACTAGAGACAGATAACAATGAGCCAATAGAGACAGTAGACAGAAGACAGATGACAAGAGAGACAGATGAGAGAGAGAAAGTGTAGAGCAGAGAAGGAGAGAGAGAGAGATGAGACGAGAGAGAGTAGAGAGAGCAGAGAGAGTGTGTTTGTCGTGTTTTTGTGTTGTGTGTCAGTGTCAGTTCTATCGTTCCCTCCATAAACTTCAAAAACTTTTCAAAAAAGAGATCAAAAAATAATATACTCATATTTTCATAGTTTTAAAAATCGATTGTGTTTCCTAGCAGCTCTGAAATAAAAACCCAAGGCAGCCTGAACTTTGCATGCTAGCACTATAGAAAACTCCAAGGAAAATTCGCAGTGAGTAGAAAATTGGGTGTTTGGGGTTAATTAAAAAACATCCTCTACTTTTCCCTTTGAAGAGAGATCAAATTTAGGGGGTGTCTCATCACATCATAATAACACAAATTAAGCCTTCACCAAGATGTGTGAGCCATGCCCATCTGGTCATCCTCATTTAGTGGTCTTGTTATAGAGTCTTCAGCCACAATTTTAGTGGAACATGTGGGAAGAGAATGTGTGAGGAGACGAATGTAGGGGGTGAAATATGTGGGGGGGTACATCTGGTGGGGGGGGGGGTCACATGTGGAATGGAATTGTGTGGGGGGGATCCTTGTGGGGAAATGGAATGTGTGGGGAGGCTAATGTAGGGGGGGGGTGTGGAAAAAATATGTGTGTGGGGGCCGGGGAAAATGTGGGAAGGGAATGGTGGGGGGTGACTGTGCGGGAAGCGAATAGTGTTTGGCGTGGGAACTGATGGGCAAGGAATGTGTGGGGTAGCGTAATGTGGGGGGGTGGGAATGTGTTGGTGGGGGGGGGGAAATGTGGGAGGAAGAATGTGTGTGGGGGGACTGTGGGAAAAAATTCATGAAATTTTTTTTTTGCAGTTGGTGCTGCTGCTCGGATCAATTCAGTTTTTATAAAGCAATGAATTGCTAGATCATGGCAGGATAGCCGAGAAGTACGCATGCTCGCTCTTAGCTGTCTTGCCTGGGATGGTATCCCGACTCGGCTATAAACTGTCATCCCGGTGTTTCACGGGCAGGGTGATTCATCAATGTGTGTGCCATCTCTCGGCCGGACGTTCAGCTGGGCGTCACATCTGCCGAATATTCCCCCTGCTATATCTCTATCTCTATCTCTATCTCTATCTCTATCTCTATCTCTATCTCTATCTCTATCTCTCTCTCTCTCTCTCTCCTCCCTAATATTCCCACCAGCTAAGTACGGATTGTATTGCTAGTTATAAATATATGCGTTTAAAAAATTAGGTTTGAGGAAACGAGGTTGAATCCCATTTGAGCACTTAGCTCATAACTCTCTGATCTTACGATTCAACATATAATATAGATATATGTGTAGATATTGTATATATATATGTAATTATATGTAATAATGTGATAATTATTATATACTATACATAATTTATAATAATATATATATAAATATATATATATATAATATAGTTATAGTATATATATAGTAATATATGTTGCGAGTGTCTCGGAACCGCATGCATACAACAGATAGTTGTCCCGAGTCAGTTATTCCATTAATATACGTGTAGTTAGGTCCCTACCTTTTGTCAAGTGGAAAGACAAGGGAGTGTGTTGCGATGGGATATTAGTTCGGATTAATAAATCATTTTTCCCTTTTTATTTTATTCCCTCCTTTTACGATCCACGGTGCCATCATCTCGCTTGCTATCCTCATTTCGCTGGCCACAGCGTACCACCGTCTACCCGGACTCTCGCTTTCTGAGTCAAAATCCCGACGTTCAGCTGAACAAACGCTGTAGCTGTACCACATCCACCTGCCAAAGGCCAGACATGCGCGGCGTGGGCGGACCATACCGAAGTCTGGCTGAAACCCAGCCCAGAAAGGTGGACCACATGAAGGACTGGTCCAATCGGGATGCTCGGATCGGACGATGACGTCGGTTTCGAAATGGCTCCTCCCCGAACTATAAAGTACGGAGCAATCCTCAGAGAGTGGTGGAAGTTGGTTGGTTGAAGTGGTTGCGAAGGTAGTTGGGTTGGTTGGA
>CM068966.1:32866733-32892238 GCA_035128595.1 Eptatretus atami
GGTTGGTTGGAAGGAGAATTGCAGATGAGAATTGGAGGAGAATTGAAGAGTGAAGGAATTGAAAGGGGTTCGGAGTAGTTGTGAGTGAGTGTTCCTGCTACTTGTCCCCGCCGACACAACGTCGAACCACCCCTTGCTTCTTGACCAAGCCTCCTGTCTGGCCCCGCTTTCTGTTCCTTATCTCCGACCTCACGACCTCGACGAACGGCCTCCAATTTTGGAAAATCCCCATAAATTCCTTCAAAACCTTCTTCTCTAGACCAAGCAGTTTCAGAATGTACCAATTTGGGTTACCAACATTAGAGCCAGAGCCCAGATAGTTGCAGGTCCAGTATCCTTTTATCAGAATATGAACAACATGTGAGTCAACCGAGCATCAAAAAAACAACGCAAGTTTCAAAACTTTTGTGCCTTATTTTTTCATGAGCGGTGATGTACACACACACACACCACAACACACACACACACACACTCACACACACAGCACACACACACACACACTGACATTTATTTGTTATAGTTATTGTTTTATAATAGCGTAGGAGCGAGGTGAGCGATCCATGCCTAGTATATCAGCTGTCCACCTTCCCCCTTCCTCCTTCATCTCCCCTCTCTTTTCCTTTCTCACCACTTGCACTGAGAGGTGGACTGAAAATGAAATCGGTGATGAACTACATTGAGTCTCCAGCTTTAGCTTACGGGGGAGCTTGTCAACTTATACTTAAAAAAGAACATCATAAATGATGAAAAGATCAACGCAGTACTGTTCTCGAGGATTTGAACCTGGGGTACATATTATGTATAACAATGGAGAGCAGAAGCAAACAAAAAAAAAAAAAAAACAGCAAAACACTGACTCCTAGATTAGTGCTCCATGTAAAAATTTAAAAGGACAATGGTACATAATGCTTTGAATGAGAAGAAAGAAACTCGAGTGTAGTTTAGAAAATGAATCTATTAAAGAAACACAAGACCCATGCCAACGAAACATAGGCTTCATGGCAAAGGGCTCAGCTCCGTTCTTCAAACAATTCTGGCCATCGTCCTTGCGTCCTCGATTGGCCTTTTCCCATGCAAACATATTAATTGGTGAATGCACCCGTCTGTTGTTCCTGAATTAAGTAAATAGATTGAATAAAAAAAAAAATTTTTTAGCGAAAGTAATAGAGAAGGCTAATCTATATAGGACGTCTGCAAAATGGTGCAATTTTTGAGAAACAATCTCCTCTTCCTCCATATTAGGCCCCTCACATTGTCTCCTTCAATCTCATCACCTTTGACAAACTTTTTCCTTACCTTTCTCTCACTCTCCTTTTTCTTCCCTCTCTCCAGAGTAAACAAGAGGATTATCGATTTGTATTCCACTGCAGTCAAACGGCAACATCTCAGAGACCAACCTTTCCCCAAATTCCATTGAAGCCATTTCTTGTGCTCACAGAGCAAATTACAACCTAGAAGCGTATTTGTGTAGATCGCCCCCAAATGTCCTTTTTTTGAAGCTATCCCCGGATGAACTAGGGAGAGATTGGTGTGCAGATGAGCTTGACGGGGAGATTGGTAAAGCGGCTGAAGTGGCTGAAATTGGTGCGGATGGGGAAGGAGAATGGAAAGGAGCGGATAAGTTTAGGGAGCAACGGTAGAAAAAAAAAAAGTAATGAGGAAAAAGAGGTAGACCGGGTGGATTGAGATGGGAGGATTGTGTGAGGACGATATCAGTAAAGTGGGTGGTTGGAGATGGTAGAGAGAGTTGGCTGAGGCAGAGGGAAGTGAGGAGTCGTCGTCATCAAGGCAGGCAGAAATTTGGTGCCACTGGACCGAACTCCTTAGAAAGGAAGAGAAGGAGAGAGATCATCATCCATGCCTTTGACATTTAAAAATACACTTTTATCCAATTTACCTGGTTTATTCTGTGGAATCAACTCCTAGAAACGCAAAGAACAGCGCGTCGAAGCAGTGAAGATATGATTCAAGCTCGCATCCTGTTGAGGCCACAGTTTCTGGAGGATGATTGTAGGATCCATTGGTGGACCAGCCAATGCTTTCTGTTCACAAAGCATCTTCTGTATGGGCCTGCATCGTATATCACACACTTTTACACGCTACCACAAATACCTTAAAAAGGTAAATCATCTTAATTGGGAAACTGTCCTACTTTTTCTTCAAATGAGGCATTGCGCCGGGTAGCATGCATGGTTGAGGGTGCTAGCTGTGCCACTGATGCAGGCCCTCTGTAGGTTGAGCAGGAATTTGGAATTTGGTCAGAGGTTGCCGGAGATAGCCACTTCACTCTTCGTCACCGCACGTGGGATCTTTAATGTCCACCAACTAATGCTGGGAGATAGGCATGCTCAGTTTAACGTCCATCCAACGAACGGCGCACACATTGATGAATCACCCTGCTGTGAAACACCAAGATGACAGTTTATAGAGAGGTCGAGATTTTCAAACCCAGGCTAGACAGCTTAGAGGGTGCTTGGCCTTAACTTAGAGAGTTGAAGATATCTGCGTTTGAGAGCAGGCACCTCTACGGGTGCTAGGCTATCCTGCCAGGCTTAATGGGGGTGACGATTACTCTATATTGAGTGGCCTGCTCTAAAACCAGATATCCTCCACCATCTTTGGGATATGTAGAAAGTTGCATCATACAATCATTTTAATTAGGTTCGGCCATATTCCACTAATTATGCTGTTATTTTAACCCTTTTCCCCGCCTCCTTATTTACAAGTGGAGCATCAAGTTTTGCATCGGCTTTCAAATGATTCTCTGTTACAAAAGATATACATTCGGACATTGTCAATAAATAGTAAAGAAATAACATCAGCCACTCACAGCCGATCTCGGTCGAGGAGATAAGGATTCACTTGTTTGCGAAAACGTAGAACGGCGGGCAACTCTGGAATGATTTCGACCTAGATCCTGCCTGGCTCCTCATTTCTTGCAAACGCTCCTCCATCGTGTTCCCGTCGTAACTTTTCAATCCCCCATCGCATCAACAAAACAGAACTCAACTTCAGCAGCTCCACCAAACCTGTCCAAACGTTTGGAGAAGTGTGTTCGAGTTGCACTGCGTTGTCCTAATAAATGTGTCTCGAGGGTGGGAGCGAATCGGGACTTGCTTTGCGAGAAAGTCTCTGCGAGATTTTGTCTTCCATTTCAACCATGAGGAAAAGCTCCTTCATCTGCCAAGCCAACAATCGAGAACAACATAGTGTGAAAGCAACATGATTACTGCTGCCAATCCCTTCCGTGGACACTTATTGAATGCTATACATTATTGGTTGATTCACCCCTAATGGCATGTCACAGTAACAGTCTGAAATATCAATGAAGATTAGATGTATGCACACTAGGGTGTCCAAAAAAGAAAGTTTGATTTTTTATGCTCTGATTTTGCGTTTGTGCCAATACCCATAAGAACTATAGGTCAAACATGAACAAAAATTTCTATGATATTATGGTTCCTCAAGTTTTCAATTATGTCCATAGGAGAGGCATTTGCACTGCAAGTCAAAAAGCTCACCTCGGTCTCCTGGAAAAACTATCTTTTCTCCTATATGACGCTGATGGTTTTTGAAATATCAACAACCATATTATTGTGAAGTGTACTGCGTTGAACTTTGCATATTCGACGGCAAGTTGTCAGTTACGTTTGGCAAATTTCAACAATATTGTGCAACTTGAGAACCCCTAACATCCTCCAATCTGATTCATATTTGGTGTGTTTGTTTCTACTAGTCAAATGGAACAAAGGGCACACCCAGGGAGCATGAATATTCATACTTTTATTTTTCTGCACACGGATACTACACTTATTAACGACAATATTACTATGAGCAGGACTACTACTACCACTATTTAGATTTCTCCACTAATTCCTACCTTTTTGTGGTGAAGCTGGGAATGTTTTTGCTCGTCTTTAATGAAACTCTTGGCCAGGCCTGACATTCCACTGAAGGGATTTGGGCAGAGGTTGAAATTTCGTTCGGGTGCAGCCGATAACTTGCCACTCAGTTGCAGAAGATAATGTGCGACATTTAACATCACAAGCGACCAATGCTGGTCAGTGGTATATTGTGGGGGGGCTGGGAGTTGAGGGGGGGGACGTGTGAGGTGGGCTGGCAGTCACCTGGCCGACGGTGATTTTTCACAAAGCCGTGGGCAGTTTCACTGGCACCCTGAATAAATCACAATTCCTATCAAATGGGCAGATGGCACCGCACAGCAGCGAACTATGTCGCAGAAAGACTCGTAACAAGCGGACAGAATTCAAAGTCTAATCTGCGGCCAATAAGTATTTGCAATACAACAACTTGTTATGGATTCTACAAAATTGCTGTCGAGTAAATCACCCACACCTCACAGGTGTCATTCAACAACGCACCTCCAGATGTGATCTCAGAAAAAATGATCCATTCCTCAATCCGTTCACATCCATCACGTCCTCGCTTGACTGCGACGAGCTGATCGACGTTGCGAGTTTAGCTTGCAGCACTTTTGAAGTTCTTCTGTTCTGAAGAAGGCACTTTGCGCATCATTGAAGTCGTCCAAAGTGTCTACAATGATCCTTTGTCCACAAGGAGTTTCTTCTTGCGTGCAAACTTTCGGGTGGAGAATGAGTCCGCTTTGGAATATAATTCCCTGTAAGGTATAACCGTTTACTGTAGTCATTGGCTTTCCAAAGCCAACGACCTGCACAGATGTTTGGATTTATGCAAGTGATGCTGACACTCCCATGATCATATTCATAATCTTGCAGATAAAGTCTTTTTTATAATTTGAGGTTTCATCCATGGTGTTCGGAGAGACCCAGGTCGACTGGACATCCTTAACATGTGACTTCCAGTTCCTTTGCTTGTCCTGCAGGTTTTCAATTGATCTAAGGATTTGATATTTCAAGTGTGATCACTCACTTCGAACTTGTACCCAATGTGAGTGTCTGGAGACCATATTTTGAGGAACGTGTCTCTCAAAATTTCCGCAATGATCCACTGACGACTTTTCGCTTATCATCGAATTTCTGAGATAGGTGTAGATTTGAGTCTGTCGGGTGATGAATGATTGTTCCTGCCAATACATTGTTTTTCCTTTGATGTTCATCCTGCCATTCGGAGAAGTCCAGCAACTGTGGTCACTTGCCGGTGATAACCGTTGGATCGAAGATAGCTTCGACATCATCTGGAATGCGTAGTGTGTGCGATCTCCATTTTGTAGTTTTTCATAACATGTTTTCCATTCCATAATATTTGCAGGACAATCCCACTGGAGAAAAACCCTGAGTTGGTGTAAGCCCATTGGTGTTGTTTCGTCACCCGAAGATGATTGTTCCCTTGTTGTGGTTGTTGAACGTAGTCAGAGTATCGTTTCTGATGACCAACTGAAGCGGAGTTCCAGATGCCGATACAGGGACGGTTTCATTTTTTTCCTTCGGCGAAGTGGCTGTTTGGCATGTCGAGTAAAATGGATGTTTGGAATCGGGTGGGAGCAGAAGGCGGGTTGCGCTGCTTTTTTGTACGCGGTCTGCGCAATAAGAAACGACAAACACCTGATGTGGACAATGCTTACAGGTGCTGCTTCAGGGGTTATTGCAAGTCACAATTTATGATGGTCTTCAAACTTCTAGCACCGACTTGCTGTGCTTGATCTGTTATATCTACCTGACACGTGGGAGAAGAGAGTGTTTGGTTTATCTTTTGCTCCAAACAAAGTTCATTCTTGTCACGAGTCATGAAAGCTTTATCGGACATAACGACTTTTCTTTGAAGTTTTTTCAATATTCTGGCTGAAGACCAGGCGTGTTGGAACTTTCAAGAATCCTGCCATGTTGCGAGGTGTGTGGCCAAGGCCTCGTCGATAATAAACCGGACTACCTTGAACACAATCACCACAGGTGTAATCTGAAGGTCAACATCACATGCCCGGAAAAGCTGGTAACAGGTCTGGATTAAGGGCGAGGATGTTGCACAACTTCTTCACAATTTACACCTCACTTCCCTCCGATGCTTCCAAGAGCTTTTGATAGTGATTTAAAGGTCCAATAGCAATTTTCATGAACGATGCCTTGCTTTTGGATACCGCCGTCTTTTGATTTTCAGGTCTTGGATCCATAAAAAGGAGTAGGAGCTTCATGCTGTGCACTCCACAGGTATTCTCCTCATAACCGACTCTCGGGTGTACATCATCAGGACTCAATGAGTATGCTTGTCAGTTTCTGAAGAATCTTGTTGACTCTTCGAAGCTGTATAGTGGAATGAAGACTACCTTCGCTGATTTGTCAGGGAAGTTCATGAAGTTGAATACCCTCACGGGTGTTAAAATCAGATCTTTCATGGCAATGATACCCATTTGGAACGTTAACTCGATGGCCAACTGTATGCATACTTTTGTCTTGAACTCCAAAATGGTCCAAGTGCTCATAAGATCTGAGGGGAAAAGTCATGAATAGTGTTCACCTCGGATGTCCTGCTGTGTTCCAGATATAACAGCAATCGATCTCGCATAACAGTTGTCGCCTGTCCTCACTAATGAAGCAGGTCTTCTGAAGCTCTCTTCCTCTTCTTCTTTTGATGTTTCCTTCTCCTGGCCGGTGTCTACCAAAAGCTCATACAACTGCTGGATGCATTACCATTACCAAATCGGCATCAGCAATGCAAGACGACGACGAGGCAGAAGTAACACAGTGTGGACGTCCACTCGCACATCTTTCCTGTCATGCACAGCCACGACGACAGGTGACACTTCCTGAAGACCAATGGACACCATGGTTACAGATCTGGAGGTGCATGTCCCTGAGGCAGTGTTTGTGCCCATCATATACGATGACGCTTTTATTTGTACGAGGTCCTTTGGTATTGTCGGGTGTCTGCGTCATGTAAACAGGTCATCTACTGGTGCTCTGTTGCTGTGTGGCATATCACTATACACCACCCCACCCACCACCGCATTATGAGTTGTAGGGCAATTAAATGGAATGTCTATTGTTAACATGTGCTTAATCTAAAAATCCTCACAAACCACGAAATTCATTTTGGCACGTGCTATTTCAAATACATTCACCACAATTCCGTGCCTCTTTATTAATTATTTAAGATCCTTCTCTATGTGATTCACAACCCGCGTCATATGTATCGTTTGTTGACATTTGCTTAATGAAATTGGGAAAGAGGCGAGTGGCTTCAGTATTGTACTAGATGCGATGTTACCTTGCACTGACAGGGCCCTAAAGAAAAATTGCGGATAAAAAAAAAATTACAATATAGAAGCGAAGATAATGATTGCCGAAGAAGCGAAATGAGATTTGCTCGAATCGTTGCAAAGCAAAATGATTTGGTAATATTTCTCGCTCTCCTTATCCGTGAAGTATTACATGACTCTCTGTAGTCATCTTGGTGGATAATTACCTCTCCCAACATGTTTCATACCTAAACTTAAGCTTCCACGACCTGAATCAGGCACAAGGTCCTCTGAACCTGAGGCATATGCATCCACAATATAGAATATAAACCCAGTATTCGGAACAAAACTTTCTGCCATCAGGTAGAGTGTAGATAGTTACATATTGCCCATGAAACAAACAAAGAAATAAAAAAATGAATCCAGAATATATTACAGGTAAATTATGTCAGATTAATCCAGACTGCCATAGAGGCGAAGTCCTTCCATTACATGGCATGGAGTGAATGCACGGCCCTTGATCCTGAAAAACCGAATTTCAGTCCATTGGACGAACACTCGAGTAAACGCATTGCACAAAACCAGGACTGGCTGGGAGGTATATTATAGCTTGTCTACCTTTTCCCACGGGTATATTATTATAGCTTGTCCTATCGAGTCCTATGCCTATCCCTAAAGTGTGATTCAGTGAGATAAATTTCACGAACTCGTGTTTCGATACAATGCCACTTTCTGGCTTTAAAAGAAAAAGACCATAATGCAGTCTGCAATCAATTTCGGTAAACATTTACTCTCAGATGATTGTGTTGCTGTCACAACATACAGTGCTCTCACGGTATACACGAGGTGTTGAAGAGTTCAAAACAACGAAACAATAGTCCAAGAGCAAAGACCAGCATGTTTATTTATTTTTTGTTTCAATATGCAAGCATAAATTGGTTAGGAAATAAGTATTTCTCAACTTGTACTTATATGTTGGAAAATACAAGTCGTTGCATTTCTTCGAACATATGCACCTCATTGGGCATTTTTATGGCGGCAGGGGCAAAGGGGAAACTTTTAAAAACACCTTGCAAAAACTATTTTTTTTAGAAACACCTCGTTTGTTGACCTTTTTTATTAATGCCTCGTTTGTAGAATTTAAAAAAACACCTTTTGTAAACTATTTTAGAAACACCTCATTTGAGCAACCTTTTTAGAAACACCTCGTTTGGTAGAACCTTTTTAGAAACACCTCGTTTGAATACTTAAAAAAACTCCTCTTGCAGAACTCTATTTTAGAAACACCTTCATTTGTAGAACTTTTTTTTGAGAAGGGGGAAAACACTCGTTGTTTGAAGTTAAAAAAAATATCTTTTGTCGAATTATGTTTGAAACAACTCGTTTGTTGACTTTTTAGAAACACCTCATTTGTCCGAACTTTTTTTTTAGAAGAACACTCATTTGTAGAAAAACTTTTTTTTAGAAACACCTCATTTGTAGAACTTTTTTCGAAACACCTCGTTGGTTGAACCTTTTATTAATGCCCTTGTTTGTATGAACTCTTCCTCGCGCGCGCGCTTATTTTGAAACACCCATTTGTAGAACCTTTTTAGGAAACACCTCATTGTAGAACTTTTTTTTTAGAAACACCTCATTGTAAGAACCTTTTTAGAAACACTCATTTGATAGAACTTTTTTTTTTAGAAACACCTCGTTTGTTGACCTTTCTTTTATTAATGCCTTGTTTTGTAGAACTTAAAAAAACACCTTTGTAGACTTATTGTAGAAAACCTCATTGGTGAACCTTTTTAGAGAAACACCCTCATAGACCTTTTTGGAAACACCTCTTTGTGACCTTTTTATAAACACCACGTTTGATAACTTTTTAAAAAAAATTCCTATTGTAGACTCTATTTTAGAAAACACCTCATTTGAAGAACTTTTTTTTAATAAAACACCTCATTTGTTAGAACTTTTTTTTCGAAACACCTCGTTATTGTTGAACCTTTTATTCATGCCTGTGTGTGTAGAACTTAAAAAAACACCATTTGTAGAAACTATTTTAGAAGAAACACCTCATTTGTAAACCTTTTAGAAACACCTCATTTGTAAACTTTTTTAGAAACACCTCATTTGTAGAACTTTTTTAGAAACACCTTCATTGTGGTAGAACTTTTTTAGAAACACCTTATTTTGTAGAACCTTTTTAGAAACACCTCATTTGTAGAACTTTTTTAGAAACACCTCATTTGTAGAACTTTTTTTTAGAAAACCTCATTTGTAGAACTTTTGTGGAGAACCACCTCATTTGTAGAACTTTTTTAGAACACCTCATTGTAGAACTTTTTTTAGAACACCTCGTTTGTTGAACCTTTATTAATGCCTTGTTTGTACGAACTTTAAAAAACACCTTTCCTAGCAACTATTTAGAACACCTCATTGTAGAAACCTTTTTAGAACACCTCGTTGTAGACCTTTTTAGAAACACCCTCGTTTGTAGAACCTTTTTAGAAACACCTCGTTTGAATAACTTTTTAAAAAACCCTATTGTTAGAACTCTATTTTGGAAACACCTCATTTGAAGAACTTTTTTTTAATATAAATACCTCTTTGTTTAACTTTAAAAAAAATACCTTTGTCAACTTTATTTTTGAAACAACTTGTTTGTTGAACTTTTTTCGAACACCTCGTTTGTAGAACTTTTGAAACACCTCATTGTAACTTTTAAAAACACCTGTTGTAGAACGTTTTTCAGAAGGCTTGCCTTTGAGCTGTCTGGCTTGGGTTCAAATTTCGACCCAGTTGTTAAACTGTCCATCCTGGTGTTGGTGTCAGGGTGAGGGAGGCATCAGTGTGTATGCCATCCATCGGAAGGATGTTAAAGCCTATGGATCACGTCTGCCATTCCACTGCGTAACGTTGGTGAACCTTAAAAGACCGCTGGTGGTCTGGTAGAATCGGCGAGTTACGCAGCAATGCTGAACAAATTACAAATTCCACCAGAATGACTGGCTTGGACTCATTCGTGATGACTTGGGCCTAAAATGGTCGACACCACAATTAATGTTGGTGGAAATAATTGGGGCTGTAAAGATGTATGATAGTTCAATAGGCCACGACTAACTGGTCATCTTGAGCCAGGATATATTTTTGAGCCAAGGAGTTTAACTGTTTTTCTTTCGGCACCATCATTGTAGCTACTTGTGAATACTTCATCTTCAAAGCATGATTTGTGTGTTTGTGGTGAAACCATAATTGACCAAAAGTATTCCAATTGGATGCTTCAGAACAATACTATGGACCCCCCACTACTCAACCAACCATTTGCAACTTTTCTCCTGTAGCTCTCTCCTGTAAATGCTGAGTGGCAAAGGACAAAGTCTTTTGGTATGACTTCAGCCAGGGTCACAATCGATGCCGATTCCCAGACTCAGGCGGATGATCTAACTATAATACTATGGATGGGAGGGGTTGCATGCCTTACCAAAACATAAAGATAAGACGCAGATAATTATAACAACAAACATCTAATGAAGATGTACATGGGACAAGAATTGGAGAAGACAAGCATATTTGGTAGATAACAGACAAATATTGTGCCGTCCACATCGTGTGAAGGCCTCTTTTGTACCAATCTCTCGATAAACTTGGTCCTTCCTCTCCTCTTTTGAGCATTTCAAGACCTTTGGCTTCAAATTACTGGAAGGCAAAATGTGATTCTCACAAATCTCTGGCCCCATTTGGGGTAACCATGCACAATTGACAGTAACGATTCCATGTGGCGTTTTTAAACACCTGTTTGTACACCTTTATTAAAGCATAAAGCCGTTGCTGTCTTCTTTTTATTTGTTTTAAAGGCCCCAAAATAGTCCACCTTGTTTGGGACAGCCAGGGAACGATCTGTTCAAGTCTTTCTGGAAACTGGTTGGCTGGGCCTGAAGGTGGCAGGAATTTGATTCTGTTCAGGATAACTCGCCGAGTCTTTGGAAAAGAACATCGTGGCGATATTTTAACGTTCACCAACCAAACCCCAGTGCTGGCAGAAGTGTTGTCCGGAGCTTAACGTCTTTCTGGTGGCGGCTGTAGACATTGATGCTTCGTCCTGCATCTGCCTGAAGAAACACTGAGGGTGTTTTATAGCTCGGTCGGATTCGAACCCAGGCGAGACAGCTCAAAAGCAAGAATACACCCTTAGAAATATCCTGCCAGCCCCATAAGCTGCTTGCTGGGTGGGAATCATTATTAAGGCACGGTCAGTAATTTTACTGTTTCATTTCAAAGTTGGTGTTGTCCCATACTTTTGATAACTCCAGGGAGAATTGCGGCATAACAGTGAGCAGGAATTTAAACACAGGGGCAGGCCGTTCGGGTCCATCACGAACCAATGCTGCAGCCACATCCATTAATTTAATCTCGACACCAACCCTGTTCTCACCATTATCTTAATCTCCCTCCATCATCCAGATTCCTCTGTAAAAACCTTGCATGCCTAGTTTACACCTCAACAGGAATTTAACCAGCGGTACCAATCGCACGGTGGTATACTCTTGCGAGAACTTCCAAGGGCTTCCTCACCTCTAACCTTAATGAGATGGCATTGCTGGCATTCATTCCCAGCGAGGCTGCCCCGAGATGCAGCGCCCCTGCCGACACTGCACCTGATGTCAGCGATTTAATAGTTTAAATAGAACCCGGCGACCCCACCATAAACAAATCATGATAAATAGGTTGAGGTGAACACCACTTCCAAACTGCGACTTTTCCTGCTGTCCCTCAGCTTGCAACACTGATTTCTGTTGAGGGTTCGCACCCAAGTATGGACAGGATTGAGCTCTCATGATTTAGCTTTGGGAATCTGACGAATCGGGTTGGAACAGATCGATAAGTCAGCTGTCTTCAGTGTCTATACCAGGCAAAACCTGGTGTTTGCTTTGTGGTTAGGGTGTGGCTTGGGATCAGGCGTCCTGAGTTCAAGTCCCGTCCCGCTTAATTAGCACCAGGGGGTTGACTCAAGCCTGTCATCCTTCCGAGGTCGTGAAATGAGTACCAGTGTCGCAGCCAAAAGGCTGCACACGAAGCGAAGGGGTGTTGACGGATATATTAAACCTGGTATGGTGCAGTCATGATGGGCTGAATGGCCTCATGCAACATAATTTCCTTTGAAATCTTGTAAAATATATATATAATATATATATATATATATATATATAAATATATACTATATATCACATATGAGCCACCCGGTCTGCCTGCAGGAGGGCGAGTGGGGGGAGGGAGGAGCGGTTTTCCCAGTGCTGAATTCAGGACGTGTGGACATTGGAAAAAGCTATGGAGTTATTTGCCATCGCTTTGCTGACAGGAATATTAAGGGGAGGAGAGAGGAGGGAGGGAGATTGAGAGGGGTTGGGGGAGGAAGAGCAGCGTGAGGAGAGGCAGGAGAAGGACAAGGAAAGCAGTCGTGAGTGAGGGTCTGTGCAGACATGAACCACCGTCCAGAATGTCCGGCAGATACCAATGTCAGATGAACAGGGTATACTAAATAGGGGGGGGGAGAGATTGGATGGAGAGTGAGAGGGGTAGGTAAACCAAGAGGAGTAGGAAAGAGGGGCAGCGAGGAGTGGGGAGAGAGTAGGGGTAGAAAGGTATTGGTCATGTGAGGGAGTGGAAAGAAGTGTGAGGGAGGGAGGGAAGGCAGCATGAGGGAGGGTAAGATTAGGCAGTGTGACGGGAGGTCTACCCTGAAATATCACATCCAGAGAAGTATGGAATAACCACCACTCAGGATACATGTGGAGATAACCACCATTCCATTATGGCGGAGATAACCACCATCTGGGCATTAACCACTGTCCAGATACATTTGGAGATAGAGGGAGACAAAGAAAGGGAAAGATGAGAGGCGAGAGGGGAGAGAGATGGAATGTGGGGAAGAGTAAGAGAGAGACGAGAGGCGGGCAGGGGATTCTGGCAAGATGTGACGTCCAGTTTAATGGCACAAACATGATTAATCAATCCTGCCTGATGAAATCTAATGACAGTTTATAGCTGGCGTCAGGATTTGAACGCATGATAGATTGCTGGAGAGTGAGCATGCCTACCTCTCGGCTATCCTGCCGTGATGTTAAGAAAGTTTGCATTTCTTTTATTGTATTTATCTATGCTGGAAATGACCAAAGACAATGATGAGCGGCATTCATTAATATGAGAGGAGAATGGAAAAAAAAAAATACTTTATCATAAATTAAATCAATGCAGCCCTTCCAAATCAAGCATGTTGAGCAGGCCAACAAAAACATGCCGACTTCAGACCCTCACGAGATAACCCCAGAAATGCCTAACACCACTTTTGAGGCAAGGTGGCTGCTATGAAGTGTATAATTAAATAAGGCCATTAATTATCTTCAAAAGGTGTGTTTAATTAACCCAAACACTCAATTTTCAACTCTTTGCACTTCCTTGAGTTTTCTAGTGTGCATGCAAATTTCAGCTGCTCGGTTTCATGGTTTGGAGTTATAGAACACACCACACACACACACACACACAACACACACAACACCACACACACACACACTGACATTTATTGGTATGGATTTTTAGGAATAGCCAATACTGTACATTAAGTCGTCTTTCTGGAACTGGTTGGCTCTGTCTGTGTGTGTGTAGTATGTTACATTATTTCTTCCACTGTTTGTATGTATACAGTACATACAGTAATTATTAGGGTACCCAGTGTTGCCATGTGCTGTTCTAATCATTGTTGACAGTTTTGAAAGGAAATCAAAATTATTTTTTTTCGATTTTTTTTCAGGGCCTAAAACACTTCCTTACACCTACTAAGGAATGGGTGCAGGGATCATTTATATTGTTATGTTTTGTGGGGGTAGATGGACGAACTTCATCATAAAGGTCGGAAGTTATATAGTGGCATGGCCATGGCATGAGCAGGAAGACATCTAATGTAAATTAAGAAGGGAAAACTGTCCAGCTTAGATGTTACCGTGGTCCACGCACGAGGGGATGGTGCTGTGTTAATTAGGTGGGGTTAAGGCAAATTTCTCCCAGTTATGCGATTGCCCCCTGCAGACCTGTTCCACGTTTTTGCATTGACAAAGCCGGCCTATAAAAGAAGGATGCTTTAAAACAACAACAACCGGCAGCGACGGACCCAGCGTTGCGGATTGGTTGGTATGACGTGAGAGAAGAGGGCATGATAGAGAGCAGGATAGTTGTGTGTGAGGAGGCGGTGAACAAAGAGGGGTCTCGCTCGCGGGCTTCTCCTCGGACACGACGAAGATGGCTGCGTGATTTTCGTGTCATTGCTGTGTGAATTTTCCCATGTGCTTGGAGCAAGACACTAGCCATTACTGTTTCGCTGGAGCTCGCCAAAGTTTACGTTTATGAGGATGAGCAGACAGAAGAAGAGGAGACGTGTCTTCAGTGCATAACTTGCGTGTCCCGTTGTATGTTCGAGGAAAGAAGGCGAGTCATGGTGTGAGCGGACCTTGTATGCTTAGAGAGGAACAGTGTGGGCAAGTTTTGTTCAGAAAAGAAGCTGCACGCGGTTTCTGGGCCTTGGCGTTGGAATACCGCCACACCTAATTACCTCACGTACGGCTTCCTGCCCAGAGAGCGACTTGGCGCCATTTTGGGTGCGGTTTCCCTTGCAGGTGACCGGTTCGATCGCCAAGCTCATGACAGATCATCTCATGCGACACCCAGCTAAAATGCCCAGGAACAAAGGAGGATTTGTTTTGTTTATCTTTCCCCTGTCTGTATTGAGTCTGTTGTGGATATGTCTCAAAATTAGCTTAGTTACCTCACGTTTATATATCACGCATGTTTTATTTTTGGTTCGCGGGCGCAGCAGTGACCAACTTATTTTCGTTGTGTCTTTGTGTGTCTGTCGTGCCTGTCTGTCGTCTGTTGTCGTCTTGTCTGTGACTCTCTCCAGAGCATAGCTCCGTGACTGTTTGATGCGACTTAATGAACTTGGACACAGCCTAGATATCATGCGTTCTAGTTGTGTCTTTTTTATGAGGGCGCGTCCACGCCCCTTGTGTGGCGGAGCACGCCCACTTGAACTTTTTATTATGTCGCGGGTGCCAGCAGTGGACCACTTTATTTTCGTTGTGTCTATCTGTCTGTCTGTTTGTTGACATCTCTCCAAGCATAGCTCCGGGACGTTTGATGCGAGATCTCTGATGAATACTTGGACACAGCGTAGAATCATGTCTAGTTTTTTTTTTTCGATTTTTTTCTCGCAATCTTTCCTAGAAGCTGTGCGCATAATGTCCATAAGTACAAACATATAAAAAAATCCGATTTATGCAATGAGGAGAATAGTTTACGGTGGGCCTTCGCTCAAAAGCGTCACTAACTCAATTGTAACCTATCGTGGGCATGTGTCAATAATGTCCTGCGAACCATTGTCGCCTCCCGGCTAGTCAATTAAATATTTGATTTGTGTTCATAAACTCCTTACGTATTAAATTTGCTTGTGTGTCTGTCTATTCATCATAGGTTCGAGTGAAACCCTTGTGCTCCTGTCCTGGTCACACCTCTGGTACGTGGCTTAACTGCCTTCCGTCCCGCCCACACGCTTTAATCTCAAATACACGTCGTCGCTCAAGTTGAACGTTTTTTTCAAAAAGCAATTTTTTTTTTTTTCCCCATTTCCCAGGGGGTTTTCGGGTGTTGGGGTTCCTCCCATCCATTGACAATGGGTTGGGTGTAGTTTAACTTAACGCGGCTGGACAGGACATTATTACCTTCCACATAGCCTACAAAGACTTAGTGGGCAACTTAGCTAACAATTGTGCATTTTGTGAGGAAAGCACCAAATTTGGGCACCACTTAGTAGCCTATCAATGATTGAACAGATTGGATAGTTGGGCAATCTCAAAAGTTTTGATGGCAGTGGAAAATGGCTGCCACAGCATCAGCGGCTGAAGTTTGATGATGGCCCAATATCCAAATCTGTTCATAATATGTTAGGCTACTAGTGTGTGCCAAATTGGGCTTTTCCTCACAAAAGCACAATGTTATGCTATATTTAGCTAAGTTGCCCCACTACTGGGCAGTAAAGAGCGATGCAAAAAAAAAAAAACCAGAAAACAATGCCCAACTTAATTTCGGAATGTCTTCTATTTGTGTGCTCAAGAACACTCCCTGGCACTCATTGTCATCATATGAACCCTGGAGTGTTTGATTAAGATCCGTTTGGCCATCTCTGAGAAAAAATGGTGACATCACACACGAAGAGGACAAACATCTCTCTTATAGTTTCCTAGCAGGGGTACCCGGTGTGCCTTGGTCTATTTTTTTTTATCGGGGATTAAAACACTTCCTACATCCCTACACCCACATGATGATAAAATGAAAAATATCCCAAAAGTCAAACTTTTATTTTTAAAAAAAAAAAATCACTCCCGGCACTCAATGATGAGCCTCAGAAGTTTGATGGAAGATCGCTTCAGCATCGCTGAGAGAAAAATGGTGACACACACACACAGACAGACCACAGAAAACGGTTCCTTATATTACTGATATATGCAACTTTTTCCCGTTCAGACTCCAATTTAGAACAGTCATATATTTTTCCCCATTGGACAACAGTCCACACAATAGGATCCAGCGGCAGTGCTCGTTTTAATGGGGAGTCAACGGATGTCGTCACACTCCTCATGTTTCGATTTTCCCGCTAGGTCACATCACATGCCTTCTGGTTGAATGGTTTGTATTATCAGGAACAATTGTCAGGTGCAGACGGATGGTGTTCTGCGCAGATATGCGTGTTTACCTGTGGAGACATAAATCCGCGGCGGATGCTCTCCATTAACACTCAGGGAGATGTGTCTGATGTATAAACGACGAATGTGGTTCATCATTCGTTAGATATTTATTGGTTATACCATCCTGCATGAGGGCAAAGAAGTCTGAAACTTGATTCTGTTTGTTCCGTTTAAACTGATGGCATGACGTATAATCTTTGTCTCTTTGATAGACGTCACCGGCGAAGCCTCTTGTGTTGGAAGTGATGCGTTGGTGTGGACTGTTATCCAATGGGATCAGCAGAGTGCTCGTCACACCTCCTTATGTTTAATTTTCCATCTCGTGCCATCATGTGCCTTCTGGTGAAATGGTGTATCAGCAAGAGCAATTGTCTGGGGTGGCAGATGGATGGGTGTTCTGTGTGGATTATGTGGTTTTTACCGTGTTAGACATAATCCGTGAGATGCTCACCATAACATTCAGGAGGCTGTCATATGTGTATTATAATATAATATATATATATATATATATATATATATAATATATATATATATAATACTATAAACATACATATGTAATAAGATGGGTGGCTTGGGATTAGCACATTTTTAAAGCAAGAAGAAGAAGTAAAAAAACCCGATCGACGCTAATTTGAGAAAAAAAAAAACAGAGGCAGACCCGGTCTCAGGGAAACGTTTTGCCAGCTTCATCAGCACAATCGCCTTATTATTATGTGTATGTAAAATTATTATTATATATATATATAATATATATTATTAATCCTCCCCACACTCCTCAGCCAAAGTAGCTGCAAAAGCACCCGAGAAGACTTACCACAAGGTTAAGTGCTAACACTGTTTCGACCCTTCCCAGAGTTCCCAAAAACTATAAAACGTTCCACACATCGTACACACGTGAGAATCCCAATGCTGTACCAACCCCCTCACTCCTGAACCGGTTTCATCGCTTATTGGCAATCATCAGCGATAGCTTAGACAGCAATGGCATGCTCAATAAGGCTCCCAAGCATGTTCCATATTGTAAACGTCAAAAACAGTCAATATATAAATAAAATAAAGACCCGCCCACACGTCTCACCTGTGAATGGAGGGAATAGCCAGCCAATGAGCTCTCACTAATCGACACCACACCCAGGTGGCTGGAATTATATAAATGATTTGACCCCTTCACACTCTTTCCAGCTGAAGTAGCTGCATAAAGAGGGGTGTTAGCATTGGGATTTCATGGTGTACGATGTGTGAATGTCTTTGTAGCAGTTGAGGAACGCTGGGAAGGGTTGAAAACAGCGTTCTCACTACCTTGTGTAAGTTCTTCTTGGGTTGCTTTTTCTACTGGACCTGTAGCTTATTTGGGCCTTGGCCTAATGTTGTAACCCAAATTTGGTAGGCATTCTGACTGTGGATCAGGATAAGAAGATTTTGGAAGGGAATTTGCCAGGACCACTATTTTGACCCACTTCTGGTCATTTGACACACTTCTGATCAGCATGACATTCGCAACTTAACATCCCTACCCTGGCCCTCATGTTGAAACCCAAATTTGTAGCATTCTGACTTTGTGCGGTCTGGAGAATAAGATTTTTGAAGACAATTTACTGTTGCCATTTTGACCTAATTAAAGTCATGTGACCAAAACAAGCTTTGCAATTCCTGTTCCCAGTCAGGAGAGGAACATTGCTGTAAATTTCAGCCGGATTAGCCAGGGGTTGGCCGGAGAAGTCGAAAAACGAGACAAACGGACGGATGTACGGACAGAGGGTGCGCGATGACAATACCTTATCTGGAATATAAATTCCACATCAGCTAAATATATATGGGTTTCCAGATAAGCTAAAAAATATAGGACCACTCATCTTCAAGCTCACTTGGATCAGGAGAAACAGTCACGCAAAACTGCCTGCAGACTTCCTTAGACCCCGATTTTTGTTAATGCCGCTGAACAAACTTCAGCACATCATGGGTGATGAAGGTTGTGTCAAGTTTCATCGAAATTGTGTTGTGTGGTTTCGGAGAAGAGAGCAAATACCTATTGTGGGGGTTCAAAAACACTCCCTAGACTCCTTTTAATGAGCGCAGATTTTGATGCGGTTGATAAACTTGCGGTATAATAAGGGTGATGAAGGTTGTGGTTCAAATTTCATCGAAATTGTGTGTGTAGTTTTGGAGAAGAGAGCAAATACCTATTTTGGGGGGTCAAAAAACTTCCAATAGACCCCTTTAATGAGCGCAGATTTTTATGTGGTCAATAAACTTTGGTCCATCATGGGTGATGAATGTTGTGATCAAGTTTCATCGAAATTGTTGCTTGCAGTTTCGGAGGAGACAGCAAAATACCTATTTTGGAAAGTCAGTCCCCCCTCCCCATCCCCTCGTAGACACCTTAATAAGTGCAGAATTTGATGCCGTCGATGAACTTTGTCCATCATGGTGTGATGAAGGTTGTGGTCAAATTTCATCAAAATCGTCGTGTGTGTAGTTTTGGAGAAGAGAGCAAATACCTATTTTATTTATTATTATTTTTTGCGGGGGGGGGGAGTTAAACCCCCCCCCCCCCATTGACCCACATCATGAGCGCAGATTTTGATGTGCGTTAATAACACTTTTCGTTATTCATTACATATGAAGCTTGTGGCCAAGTTTCATCAAAATCCTGTGTTTGGTTCAAGGATGACTGTAGTGTGTATGGACTCACTGACTGACTAACTGAGACTCACTGACTAACTCACTCACTTATGGACACTGCTCGATCGCATAAGTTCACCCAAAATGCGATGCTTACTCAAATTGATGTTAAAAACCAAAATAATAACTCCACTCTGGCTGATCGAGCGTCCTCGGTGGGAGAGGGGCCGGAGCTTGGTTTACGTCTCGGCCCTTTCTGTGTTGCATCGAAGGTGAATTACTTGTCGGGAATTTAACCAATTGCATTCAAGTATTATTTTCCGTGTGCAGAATTGAATTATTATACAAAGGGTTCACAGTCGCCACGGGACTACGTAGAGTGTATGCGGTCGTCAATCGTGCCTGCACGACCTCAAACAAGGAAATGAGTCCATTTGCCCCAACATGTGGGCACTCCTAGGTTAATTTTTGCTACAGCTCTGAACATCAATCTTCTTGATGGTTTATTAAAGTCCATCTTCATTGGGCTCCACCAAACTTGTGCGTGTTTGTTGTGTATTCACACATTTTCATATACATATACATATACATATATTATTATACAGTATATCAAGTAACGATACTTCACAAACAGGGCTGAAAATCAAATGAGATGGTCGGATCATCCAATGGTCGCCCAAATGAGCTCCTAATAATAATATGTTGCATATAATCATGCACTCGGTTCGCCATTACCGAAAATGGAATATCATGGTGAAAGCTTCCAGATAATATTCCATTCATTATTGTATGGCTTTGGAGTGCATATTTCCCTTTGTTATTGGCATGTGACCCCCCAACCTCCTTTATTGTAATTATTGGGGACACAGAAAGATATGCTCTTCCACATATAGCGGATTCAATTCTTACAAACAAATGGCTGATGCGTTGTGTTTTCGAAACCACCAAAGGGAAAGGACCCTGTGAGTTACCCGGAGATTCACGCCTGTTTACCAACAAAGGCCTGGTGGTGCAGTGCTCAATTATCCCCATGATTAAGATACTTGGGTGTAAAATTAGTTCAGATTTAACAAAGGCTTTGGCTCATGTTTGTTTTCACATGTCGCGACAAGAACAGGCCGGCTCTTTATTTTGTGTCCTTTCTTGTGCCAAACATTATACAAATGTGTTGCTCTAGAGTCTAGGACTCTTTTAGAGGAGTCTGCCAGAATTATGTTTGGGCTTGGAGCGATCGGTCCACCTCATGCCTTGCCTTTTTTGCAGAGAAAGCTCGGTCGTGTCACTCCTGCCATGGATCCTCCGCTACATGCAGGCACTTGCACGACCGTCGTTGCCCCACAGCGTGTGTGGAGGTGGTGGAGGGAAAGAGTCACACTGCAACTGGCTTGTGCCGTGCCTCGGGCTGATGTGGGCAGTTTCCACCGTCCATACACTCTCCGAGGTTCCTTCGATGCCCGGCATCTTGGCGATGCATGCCGAGATGTCGGCCTATGCCATTGGTGGTCCGTGGCCGCCACACCGTGTACGGCGTTCTTGTGGCTCCCCGTCGACCTAGCACCTTCGTCGGGGACTGGGCCGGACTGACCTGAGCGACAAGTTGAATGACTATCTGGAGCAGGCTCCATCGGTTGCAGGAAAAGAACGAAGAACTCGGAGAGGAATATCCGAATGAAAATCTTAGACTTTGTGAGCGAGAGACGAGATGAGAAGAAGTTGCACTTCTAGCAAGCGAGGTAGGAGATGATGATTCCATCATGGAAACGGGAGATAAATGGAGATGAGCTTACGATGTCATTCTCTATGAGGATTAAGGGGGTGCCTACGTCATTCTACATAAGGTTGAATTGGTGACTTGACATCATTCTCAATGAGGATGAAGGGGGTACCTGATATTAATCTCCATCGGGATGAAGGGTTAACCTGATTTTAATATCTAGATGGATGAAGTGGAAACTGATGTGGTTCTCTAAAGGAATGAAGGGTGTACTCATGTCATTCTCGACCGTTCATACACCAGCTGTTCGCTTCGGACGAGAAGCAACAACCCAGTCGGTCCTGTGGGTTTTGATGAAACACAATCAGCAATTTCTATTTCCCGTATTTCTCAAATTTTGAATCTTGTCGATGATCATTTGTTTGGTTTTTTATTTTTTTTTGGAAGAACGTCAAGTGTATTTTGGTAACAACGTATTCTATGTTTACTCTGGAAAGAAAGCCAAGTATATTTCCCTCTTCATTTTGCCATTGTCCCTCTTTCTGTCGTGCAGAATAAGTCGAACCACCGTGGAAAATGCCAAACTCTGCCCGCAAGATGGAAAACGCCAAAGAGAGGTTAATGTAAACCAGAAGAGGTCTGTTGATCTATTTTAATGTACCACTTGCTGGGTTTATAGATGAGAATGGCCAGGGAATACATAACACCTGACGCGTATATATGATTACCGTTTGGCCATATGTTGGAAGGAGTTCATTCAATTTCATATAGCTGAGCGTTCCACTCTTAATGGAAATGGAGATTAAAACTTGTTTTCTCAATAACACGAAACCCCATTTTGTTAATTAAAAAGGTTAGTACACCACAGCAGACGATGTTTTATAACAACAAGCACATTTATTGGATGTGTTGTACCATACATCTTGTACATAGCATCGGTGCTGCCGAAAGTAGTTTCTTGGCAAGGGTTATACGGGGTGGTTATGGTTTGCACTGCCTTCGCCGCAGTAGTTATGTAGGAATTTGGAATTTGTTCAGGGCTGGCGATAGCTCGCCCACTCTTCGCAAAGACACTGTGGGATCTTTATTAACGTCCACCAAATAATGCCGGTAGACAGGATCATCGTTTAACATCCATCCGGAAGGATGGCACACACATTAATGAATTACCATGCTTGTGAAACACCGGCATGACAGTATATAGCCGGGTCGGGATTCGACCCAGGCTAGACAGCTTCGAGGTTGAGTGTGCATACCTTCAGACCATCTTGTCAGCCTACATTTATTGGAGCATTGTGAAAATCAGACGGTCGGACCAATCGATGGTCACGCAAATGAAGTTTACTGTGTTCGTAATACTATTCGCACAACTTTCTACAACAAATAACTATCATTGAAGTCGATGTGGACAACAGCGATAAAATGAAATATTTATTGTTTTCAATGCAGACAAATTTCAAACAGACAGTTAGAGGTGATGTGTTATCATATTGCATGCTTCCAGATCTGTCCCTGTCATGTCTTGTATTCACGACAATGTTAAGGGGTTGAAACGACTTACCTTGTGGGAAATGTGAAAAATTGTGACGTCTTGTACTTTTACTTCGATTGCAAGGACATCAACAGACAATTTACAAATCAACATTATTATGTATATATATATATACTATTATATATTATATATATATATATATTATAATATATATATATTGTTGCGGGCCGGGTACCGGTGGCCGAGAACGACGCTAGATGGGGAAAGTTATGTCGTCTCCCACCAGACTCCCGGAATTGTAGGCCGACGCTCACGGATAATTCCGTGAGGCGGCGGGTCGCTTATACCGACCCGTGGACGCCAATACCTCCACCGCGTAGCGTAGGGTCTTTTTGTCTAGAACCAATTTACCTAATTACCACGCGGTGTCGTCTACCGGGGAAACCACGCCCTCGGTACACCTTGCCCGAACCGGATCACTCTACAATACCAACTACCAACTACCTTTCCGGTTCGGATGCAGCCGAGCGGACCCGCCAAGAACGTACCGGCTAGGATGAACAGAATATCGGGGATAAAGACCCAGCTAACCTCAGATCCGAACCATTGCTGACCAATGAAGGAAAAGAAAACGAAACGAACTGGGAACATTTCTAATAATAATTATTTACAATAAAGCGAGGAAAGTTATGTGGTACAGGTAACAGGTTTTATTGGGGATGTTATGCGGGGAGAGAGAGATGTAGTGCGACAATTTTACAGCAACTTATAAAGCAGACACAGAGCAGACTTGTCGCGAGAATAAACCAGGCAAGATTTACAAGGTTCGAATAAACTTATACATTCTACTTAATGGACGGCTCCACACACTCAGACACACACTCGGACAAAATAAACGCAGTTGAAGGCAAAGGACTTTGTAGCCAGGAGGGAGGGAGTGAGGTCGCAGTTCTCGGTACCTGAGTTCCGGGAAAGGGATGCTCCGTGGTGCGGCACCTGACAATGGTCGTGCAGCTTGCCCACAGCCGCAGGTGTGGAGTTTGTGTGTGTGTGGAATCCAGGCAGCCAGGATCATTGGGTATCTCCGCCGATGAGGCTGAGTCTTTGGGTCTCTCACTCTCTCACTCTTCAACAAATGACCCCCAAAGAACTCCTTGGATCCTCCACAGATCTTTTTTTAAACGATCCTGGTCTGGACAGGATTCGGGCTTCCAAGCGTCTGTTGCAGTTTCATTTCTTTTCCAGACCCCAAAAGAACTCAAGACTCCAGCACAGAACGAACTATCTCAGCACTCACGAACTCTCCGAACTCCAAGCACTCCACCCTGAGGATTGGTGTCGTAATTTATCCATCTCCCTCAGCGGGGAGGGGCCTTGGTGAAGCTGACGTCACTGTCCACCTTGATTGGACGGGGCTTCCATGGGTCCGCCCTTTCTGGGCAGGGTTTCGGCCATACCGGGAATCCCGCCCCCTCCACACGTGCGACTCGCCAAAAAGGAACTACTGCAAGAGGATTTTGCCTCGGACAGCGAGTCGCAGTTAGGCGAGTAGGTGAACATGCGGTTATTCAGCCCAGTGCGAGTATTAGCAAGCGGAGGAGGAGGGCAAGCAGGCAGAGGTGTACCGTGGGTTGTCGTGATTTGCCTTTGCAATGAAATGGAGTATATAAAGATTTATTAATCCAACTAAAAAACATCGCAACGCACCCCTTTCATTTTCCCACTAAACACAAGAAGAATCTGTCTTACACATATACTTAATGAATAACTGACTTGGGGCACCTGTTGTTGTATGCATATGTTCCTAGAACCGTAACAATATATATATATATATTGTTGCGGGCCTGGTGGGTAGGGTGAGAAGACCACTAGGTGGGAAAGCTACGTCGATTCCCACCAAACTCCCCGGAATTGTAGGCCGTCGCTCACGGATAATTTTGTGACGCGGCGGGTCGCTTAACCGACCGTGGACGCCAATAACTCAACCGCGTGACCTAGGGTCCTCCCGCAATTGGAATTGGGTTACCTAATTAACCACGGCAGTTTATCCACCGTGGGAACCACGCCCTCGGTACGCCTTGTCCGAACCGGATCACTCTACCAGATCGGATCACCTTCGGATCGGATGCAGCCAAGCGACACTACCAAGGACGTACCGGCTACAAGGAACGGACCGTGGAATAAAGACCCGGCTAAACCTGATTCGAAACCATGCTGGACCAATGAGGAAAAGACAAAGCGCGAGCTGCGAACATTTCTACAACAATTTATTTACAAAAGCGAGGAAAAGCATGTGGCACAACAAAGATTTATTTGGGGTGTAATGCAGCGGAAAGATGAGGAGAGTGTGGGGTGTGGCAATTTACAAGCAACTTACAAAGCAGACACAGTGCAGACTTGATGCGAAATTTATAAGCAACAATCACGACAATAAAATATATTTACAGGCTACTTAACGACAGGCGCCAACACTCCAAGACACAGACTCAGACAAAGTAAACCCAATTGTGAAAGGACTTTTGCACGCAAGGATGGAGGGAGGAGGAGTTGAGGTTACCAGTTTCCGGTACTGTGAGCGTTTCGGGAGGGATGCTCCGTGTGCGGCACCCGACATGCGTGAGTTGTTCGGCCATAACCGTATGTGTGGAGATCGTGTCTGCAGGAGGGGCTCGAGTGGAGAGGCATAGTCCAAGGGGTGGGAGAGATGAGCAGCAGGCAGGACCAGGCAAGAGG
>CM068966.1:32893244-32904095 GCA_035128595.1 Eptatretus atami
TACCCTCTGCCTGCTTGCCCCTCCTCTCGCTTGCTACTCGCACGTGGGCTGAATAACCGCATGTTCACCTACTCGCCTAACTGGCGACTCGCTGTCCGAGGCAAAATCCTCTTGCAGTAGTTCCTTTTTGGCGAGTCCGCACGTGTGGATATAATTAAATAAGGTCATTAATTATCTTCAAAAGGTGTGTTTAATTAACCCAAACAACTCAATTTTCACTCTTGCACTTCCTTGAGTTTTCTTAGTGTGCAATGCAAAGTTTCAGGCTGCTCGGTTCATGGTTTTGGAGTTAAGAAACACACACACACACACACACACAACACACACACCACACACACACAACACACACTGACCATTTTATTGTATGGATTTTAGGAATAGCCAAACTGTACAATTAAGTCGTCTTTCTGGAACTGGTTGGCTCTGTCTGTGTGTGTGTAGTATGTTACATTATTTCTTCTCACTGTTTGTATTATACAGACATTACAGTATATTATTAGGGGTACCCAGTGTTGCCATGTGCTGTTCTAATCATGTTGACATTTTGAAGAAATCAAATATTTATTTTTTTTCGATTTTTTTTGTCAGGGCCTAAACACTTCCTTACACCTACTAAGGAATGGGTGTCAGGGATCATTTAATATTGTTATGTTTGTGGGGTAGATGGACGAACTTCATCATAAAGGTCGGAAGTATATAGTGGCATGGTCCATGGATGAGCAGGAAACATCTCAATGTAAATTTAAGAAGGGAAAACTGTCAGCTTAAGATTGTTCGTGGTCACCGCACGGGGGATGGTGCTGTGTTAATTAGGTGGGGTTAAGGCAAATTTCTCCCCAGTATGCGATTGCCCCCTGTGACCTGTTCCACGTTTTTGCATTGACAAAGCCGGCTATAAAAGGAAGGATGCTTTAAAACAACAACAACCGGCAGGCGACGACCCAGGCTTGGGATTGGTTGTATGACTGAGAGAAGAGGGCATGATAGGAGAGCAGATAGTTGGTGTGTGAGGTAGGCGGTGGACAAAGAGGGTCTCGCTCGCGGGCTTCTCCTCGACACGACGAAGATGGCTGCGTGATTTTCGTGTCATTAGCTGTGTGAATTTTCCCATGTGCTGGAGCAAGACACTAAGCCATTACTGTTCGCTGAGTCGCAAAGTTTTACGTTTTATGAGGAGAGAGACAGAAGAAGAGGAGCGGTCTCTCAGTGATAACTTGGCGTTGTCCCGTTGTATTTTCGAGGAAAGAAGGCGAGTCATGGTTGTGAGCGGACCTGTTGCTTAGAGAGGAACAGTGTGGCAAGTTTTGTTCATGAAAAGAAGCTGCACAGCGGTTTCTGGGCCTTGGCGTTGAATACCGCCACACTAATTACCTCACGTACGCTTCCTGCCCAGAGAGCGACTTGGCGCCATTTTGGGTGCGGTTTCCCTTGCAGGTGACGCGGTTCGATCGCCAAGCTCATGACAGATCATCTCTGGACACCCAGCTAAATGCCAGAACAAAGGAGGATTTGTTTTGTTTTATCTTTCCCCCTGTCTGTATTGAGTCTGTGTGGATATGTCTCAAAATTAGCTTTAGTTTACCTCACGTTTATATATCACGCATTGTTTTATTTTGGTTCGCGGGCGCCACAGTGACCACTATTTTCGTTGTGTCTGTGTGTCTGTCGGCCTGTCTGTCTGTCTGTCTGTGTGTCTGTCTTTCTGTGACTCTCTCCAGAGCATAGCTCCGTGACTGTTTGATGCGATCTTAATGAAACTTGGACACAAGCTAGATATCATGGTCTAGTTGTGTCTTTTTTATGAGGGCGTCCCACCCCCTTGTGGGCGGAGCACGCCCACTTGAACTTTTTATTTATTGTCGCGGGTGCCAGCAGTGACCACTTATTTCGTTGTGTCTATCTTTCTGTCTGTTTGTTGGACTCTCTCGCAGAGCATAGTCCGTGACGTTTGATGCGATCTTGATGAAACTTGGACACAGCTAGAATTCATGGTCTAGTTTTTTTTTCTCGATTTTTTTCTCGCAATTTCATTTCCTAGAAGCTGTGCATAATGTCCATAAGTACAACATATAAAAAAAAATCCGATTTGATGTCAATTTTGATGGAAGAGATAGGTTTTTACGGTTGGGCTTCCTCAAAAGCTTCCACTAACTCAATTGTACCTATCGTGGCATGTGTCAATAATGTCCGCGAACCATTGTCGCCTCCCGGCTAGTCAATTAAATATTTGATTTGTGTTCTATAACCCTTACGTATTAAATTTTGCTTGTGTTCTGTCTATTTCATCATAGGTTCGAGTGCAAAGCCTTGTGCTCCTGTCCTGGTCAACACCTCTGGTACGTGCTTAACTGCCTTCCGTCCCGCACACGCTTTAATCTCTAAGTACACGTCCGTCTCAAGGTTGAACGTTTCAGCATTTCCATCCAGGTCGGTGTTGTCCTCCCCATCCATGACAATTGGGTTGGGTAGTTAACTTAACCGCGGCGTGGACAGGACATTATTACCTTCCACATAGCTACAAAGACTTAGTGGGCAACTTAGCATAACAATTGTGCATTTTGTGAGGAAAGCACCAAATTTGGCGCACAACTAGTAGCCTATCAATATTGAACAGATTGGATATTGGGCAATCTCAAAATTTTTGATGGCAGTGGAAAATGGCTGCCACAGCCATCAGCGCTGAATTGAGATGGCCCAATATCCAAATCTGTTCATAATATGTTAGGCTACTAGTGTGCCAAATTTGGTGCTTTCCTCACAAAATGCACAATTGTTATGCTATATTTAGCTAAGTTGCCCCCACTCTGGGCAGTAAAGAGCGATGCAAAAAAAAAAAAACCAAAAACAATCCAAATTAATTTCGGAAATGTTTCTATTTTGTTGCCAAGAACACTCCCTGGCACTCATTTTATCATTGATGAAGCCCTGGATGTTTGATTAAGATCCGTTTTGGCCATCTCTGAGAAAAAATGGTGGACCACACACACAGACAGAGTGGACAAACATCTCTCTTATAGTTTCCTAGCAGGGGTTACCCGGTGTTGCCTGGTCTATTTTTTTTATCGGGGATTAAAACAATTCCTACATCCCTACACCCACGATGGATTGATAAAATGAAAAAATATCCCAAAAGTCAAACTTTTATTTTTAAAAAAAAAAAAATCACTCCCCGGCACTCAATGATGAGCTCAGAAAGTTTGATGAAGATCGTTCAGCCATCGCTGAGAAAAATGGTGACACACACACACAGACAGACACAGAAAACGGTTCCTTATATTACTGTATATATGCAACTTTTTTCCCAGTTCAGACTCCAATTAGAACAGTATATATTTTTCCCCATGGACAACAGTCCACACATAGGATCAGCGGAGTGCTCGTTTTTAATGGGAGTCAACGGAGTGCTCGTCACACTCCTCATGTTTCGATTTCCCGCTGGTCACATCACATGCCTTCTGGTTGAATGGTTTGTATTAGCAGGAACCAATTGTCAGGGTGGCAGACGGATGGTTGTTCTGCGCAGATTATGCGTTTTTACCGTGTGAGACATAATCCGCGGCGATGCTCTCCATAACACTCAGGAGATGTGTCTGATGTATAAACGACGAATGTGGTCATCATTTTAGATATTTATTGGTTATACCATCCTGATGAGGGCAAAGAAGTCTGAAAACTTGATCTGTTGTTCCGTTTAACTGATGATGACGGTATAATCTTTGTCTCTTTGATAGAGTCACCGGCCGAAGCCTCTTGTGTTGGAGGTGATGCGTTGGTGTGGACTGTTATCCAATGGGGATCAGCAGAGTGCTCATCACACTCCTTATGTTTTAATTTTCCATCTGGTGCCATCATGTGCCTTCTGGTTGAATGGTTTGATATCAGCAAGAGCAATTGTCTGGGGTGGCAGATGGATGGTTGTTCTGTGTGGATTATGTGGTTTTTACCGTGTTTAGACATAATCCGTGAGATGCTCACCATAACATTCAGGAGGTGTCATATTGTGTATATATAAATATAATATATATATATATATATATATATATATAATATATATATATATAATACTATATACATACATATGTAATAAGATTGGGGTGGTTGGGATTACACATTTTTAAAGAAAAGAAGAAGAAGTAAAAAAACTCGATCGACTGCTAATTTGAGAAAAAAAAAACAAGAGGCAGACCCGGTCTCAGGGAAACGTTTTGCCAGCTTCATCAGGCACAATCGCCTTTATATTATGTGTATGTTTATATTATATATATATATATATAATTATATATACTATAATTAATCCTCCCCACACTTCCCCAGCCAAGTAGCTGCATAAAGCAACCCGAGAAGACTTACACAAGGTAAGTGCTTAACACTGTTTCGACCCCTTCCAGAGTTCCTCAAAAAACTATAAAGACGTTCACACATCGTACACACGTGAGAATCCAATGCTGTACACCCCTCAGCTCCTGAACCGGTTTCATCGCTTATTGGCAAATCATCAGCGATAGCTTAGACAGCAATGGCATGCCAATAGGCTCCCAAGCATGTTCCATATGTAAACGTCAAAAACAGTCAATATATAAATAAATAAAGACCCGCCCACACGTCTCACCTGTGAATGGAGGGAATAGCCAGCCAATGAGCTCTCACCTAATCGACACAACCCAGGTGGCTGGAATTATATAAATGATTGACCCCTTCACACTCTTCCAGCTGAAGTAGCTGCATAAAGAGGGGGTGTTAGCATTGGGATTCTCATGTGTGTACTATGTGTGAATGTTCTTTGTAGCAGTTGAGGAACGCTGGGAAGGGGTTGAAACAGCGTTCTCACTTACCTTGTGTAAGTCTCTTCTTGGGTTGCTTTTTTCACTGGACCTGTAGCTTATTTGGGCCTTTGGCCTAATGTTGTAACCCAAATTTGGTAGCATTCTGACTGGTGGATCAGGATAAGAGATTTTGGAAGAATTTGCCAGGACCACTATTTTGACCACACTTCTGGTCATTTGACACACTTTCTGATCAGCATGACATTCGCAACTTAACATCCCCTACCCTGGCCTCATGTTGTAACCCAAATTGGTAGCATTCTGATTTGTGGGTCTGGAGAATAAGATTTTTTGAAGACATTTACTGTTGCCATTTTGACCTAATTAAAGTCATGTGACCAAAACAACTTTGCAATTCCTGTTCCCAGTCAGGAGAGGAACATTGCTGTAAATTTTCACCGGATTAGCCCAGGGGTTGGCCGGAGAAGTCGAAAAAACGAGACAAACGGACGGATGTACGGACAGAGGGTGCGCGATGACAATACCTTATCTGGAATATAAATTCCACATCAGCTAAATATATATGGGTTTCCAGATAAGCCTAAAAAATATAGGACCACCGCATCTTCAAGCTCACTTGGATCAGGAGAAACAGTCACGCAAACTGCCTGCAGACTTCCTTAGACCCCGATTTTTGTTAATGCGGTGAACAAACTTCAGCACATCATGGGTGATGAAGGTGTGGTCAAGTTTCATCGAAATTGTGTGTGTGGTTTCGGAGAAGAGAGCAAATACCTATTGTGGGGGTTTCAAAACACTCCCCTAGACTCCTTTTAATGAGCGCAGATTTTGATGCGGTTGTAAACTTTGGTATAATAAGGGTGATGAAGGTTGTGGTCAAATTTCATCGAAATTGTGTGTGTAGTTTTGGAGAAGAGAGCAAATACCTATTTTGGGGGGTCAAAAAACTCCCAATAGACCCCTTTAATGAGTCGCAGATTTTTATGTGGTCAATAAAACTTTGGTCCATCATGGTGTGAGATGTTGTGATCAAGTTTCATCGAAAATTGTTTGGTGCAGTTTCGGAGGAGACACAAAATACCTATTTTGGAAGGTCAGTCCCCCCTCCCCATCCCCTCGTAGACACCTTAATAAGTGCAGAAATTTGATGCCGTCGATGAACTTTGGTCCATCATGGTGATGAAGGTTGTGGTCAAATTTCATCAAATCGTGTGTGTAGTTTTGGAGAAGAGAGCAAATACCTATTTTATTTATTATTATTTTTTGCGGGGGGGGGGGAGTTAAACCCCCCCCCCCCCCCATTGACCCACATCATGAGCGCAGATTTTGATGTGGTTAATACACTTTCTGTTATTCATTACATATGAAGCTTGTGGCCAAGTTTCATCAAAATCCTGTGTTTGGTTCAAGGATGACTGAAGTGTGTATGGACTCACTGACTGACTAACTGAGACTCACTGACTAACTCACTCACTTATGGACACTGCTCGATCGCATAAGTTCACCCCAAAATGCGATGCTTACTCAAATTGATGTTAAAAACCAAAATAATAACTCCACTCTGGCTGATCGAGCGTCCCCTCGGTGGGAAGAGGGGCCGGAGCTTGGTTTACGTCTCGGCCCTTTCTGTGTTGCATCGAGGTGAATTACTTGTCGGGAATTTAACCAATTGCATTCAAGTTATTATTTTCCGTGTGCAGAATTGAAATTATTATACAAAGGGTTCACAGGTCGCCACGGGACTACGTAGAGTGTATGCGGTCGTCAATCGTGCCTGCACGACCTCAACAAAGGAAATGAGTCCATTTGCCCCAACATGTGGCACTCCTAGGTTAATTTTTTGCTACAGGCTTCTGAACTCATCTTCTTGATGGTTTATTAAAGTCCATCTTCATTGGGCTCCACCAACTTGTGCGTGTTTGTGTGTGTATTCACACATTTTCATATACATATACATATACATATATTATTATACAGTATATCAAGTAACGATACTTCACAAACAGGGTGATAAATCAAATGAGATGGTCGGATAATCCAATGGTCGCCCAAATGAGCCCTAATAATAATATGTTGCATATAATCATGCACTCGGTTCGCCATACCGAAAATGGAATATCATGGTGAAAGCTTCCAGATAAATATTCCATTCAGGTATATTGTATGGCCTTTGGGGTGCATATTCCCTTTGTTTATTGGCATGTGACCCCCCAACCTCCTTTATTGTAATTATTGGGGGACACTAGAAAGATATGCTCTTCCACATATAGCGGATTCAGATTCTTACAAACAAATGGCTGATGCGTTGTGTTTCAGGAAACCACCAAAGGGAAAGAGACCCTGTTGAGTTACCCGGAGATTCACGCCTGTTTACCAACAAAAGGCCTTGTGCGTGCTCAATTATCCCCATGATTAATATACTTGGGTGTAAAATTAGTTCAGATTTAACAAGGCTTTGGTCACTGTTTGTTTTCACATGTCGCGACAAGACAGGCCGGCTCTTTATTTTGTGTCCTTTCTTGTGCCAAAACATTATACAAATGTGTTGCTCTAGAGTCTAGGACTCTTTTAGAGGAGTCTGCCAGAATTATGTTTGGGCTTGGAGCGATCGGTCCACCTCATGCCTTGCCTTGTTGCGGAGAAAGCTCGGTCGTGTCACTCCTGCCATGGATCCTCGCTACATGCAGGCACTTGCACGACCGTCGTGCCCCACAGCGTGTGTGGAGGTGGTTGGAGGAAAGAGTCACACTGCAACTGGCTTGTGCCGTGCCTCGGGCTGATGTGGGGCAGTTTCCACCGTCCATACACTCTCCGAGGTTCCTTCGATGCCCGGCATCTTGGCGATGCATGCCGAGATGTCGGCCTATGCCTGGTTGGCGTGTCGTGGCCGCCACACCGTGTACGGGTTCTTGTGGCTCCCCCGTCGAACCTAGCACTTCGTCGGGACTGGGCGGACTGACCTGAGCGACAAGTTGAATGACTATCTGAGGCAGCTCCATCGCGTTGCAGGAAAAGAAGAAGAAACTCGAGAGGAATATCCGAATGAAAATCTTAGACTTTGGGAGCGAGAGACGAGATGAGAAGAAGTTGCACTTCTAGCAAGCGAGGTAGGAGATGATGATTCCCATCATGAAAACGGGAGATAAATGGAGATGAGCTTACGATGTCATTCTCTATGAGGATTAAGGGGGTGCCTAACGTCATTCTACATAAGGTTGAATTGGTGACTTGACATCATTCTCAATGAGGATGAAGGGGGTACCTGATATTAATCTCCATCGGGGGATGAAGGGGTTACCTGATTTTAATATCTAGATGGATGAAGGTGGTAACTGATGTGGTTCTCTAAAGGAATGAAGGGTGTACCTCATGTCATTCTCGACCGTTCATACACCAGCTGTTCCGCTTCGGACGAGAAGCAACAACCCAGTCGGTCCTGTGGGTTTTTGATGAAACACAATCAGCAATTTCTATTTCCCGTTATTTCTCAAATTTTGAATCTGTGTCGATTGATCATTTGTTTGGTTTTTTTATTTTTTTGGAAGAACGTCAAGTGTATTTTGGTAACAACGTATTCTATGTTTACTCTGGAAGAAAGCCAAGTATATTTCCCTCTTCATTTTGCCATTGTCCCTCTTTCTGTCGTGCAGATAAGTCGAACCACCGTGGAAAATGCCAAACTCTGCCGCAAGATGGGAAACGCCAAAAGAGAGGTTAATGTAAACCAGAAGAGGTCTGTGTATCTATTTTAATGTACCACTTGCTGGGTTTATAATGAGATGAGATGCGAATACATAACACCTGACGCGTATATATGATTACCTGTTTGGCCATATGTTGGAAGGAGTTCATTCAATTTCATATAAGCTGAGCGTTCCACTCTTAATGAAATGGAGATAAAACTTGTTTTCTCAATAACACGAAACCCCATTTGTTAATTAAAAGGTTAGTACACACAGCAGACGATGTTTTATACAACAAGGCACATTTATTGGATGTGTTGTACCATACTCTGTTACATAGCATCGGTGCTGCCGAAGTAGTTTCTTGGCAAGGGTTATACGGGGGTGGTTATGGTTTGCCACTGCCTTCGCCGCAGTAGTTATGGTAGGAATTTGGAATTTGTTCAGGGTGCTGGCGATAGCTCGCCCACTCTTCGCAAAGACACTGTGGATCTTTATTAACGTCACCCAAATAATGCCGGTAGACAGGATCATCGTTTAACATCCATCCGGAAGGATGGCCCACACATTAATGAATTACCATCCTTTGAAAACACCGGCATGACAGTATTAAGCCGGGTCGGGATTTCGAACCCAGGCTAGCAGCTTCGAGGTGAGTGTGCATACCTTCAGACCATCTTGTCAGCCTACATTTATTGGAGCATTGTGAAAATCAGACGGTCGGACAATCGAGTGGTCACGCAAATGAAGTTTACTGTTTCGTAATACTAGGTCGCACAACTTTCTACAACAAAAACTATCATTGAAGTCGATGTGGCAACAGCGATAAAATGAAATATTTATTGTTTTCAATGCAGACAAATTTCAAACAGACAGTTAGAGGTGATGTGTTATCATATTGCATGCTCCAGATCTGTTAACCTGTCATGTCTGTATTCACGACAATGTTAAGGGGTTGAAACGACTTACCTTGTGGGAAATGTGAAAAAAATTGTGACGTCTGTGTACTTTTACTTCGATTGCAAGGACATCAACAGACAATTTACAAATCAACATTATATATGATATATATATATATATATATATATATATATATATTATATATATATATATATATATATATATATGTTGCGGGCCGGGTACCGGTGGCGAGAACGACCGCTAGATGGGGAAAGTTATGTCGTCTCCCACCAGACTCCCCGAATTGGAGCCGACGCTCACGGATAATTCCGTGAGGCGGCGGGTCGCTTAACCGACCGTGGACGCCAATACCTCCACCGCGTAGCGTAGGGTCTTTTGTCTAGAACCAATTTACCTAATTACCACGCGGTGTCGTCTACGCGGGAACCACGCCCTCGGTACCCTTGCCCGAACCGGATCACTCTAACACCAACTACCAACTACCTTTCCGGTTCGGATGCAGCCGAGCGGGTGACCCGCCAGAACGTACCGGCTAGGATGAACAGAATATCGGGGATTAAAGACCCAGCTAACCTCAGATCCGAACCATGCTGGACCAATGAAGGAAAAGACGAAAACGAACTGGAACATTTCTAATAATAATTTATTTACAATAAAGCGAGGAAAGTTATGTGGTACAGGTAACAGGTTTATTGGGGATGTTATTGCGGAAGATGAGAGAGATGTAGTGCGACAATTTTACAGCAACTTATAAAGCAGACACAGAGCAGACTTGTCCGGAGAATAAACCAGGCAAGATTTACAAGGTTCGAATAACTTATACAGTTCTACTTAATGGACGGCTCCACACACTCAGACACACACTCGGACAAAATAAACGCAGTTGAAGGCAAAGGACTTTTGTAGCCAGGGAGGGAGGGAGTTGAGGTCGCAGTTCTCGGTACCTGAGTTCCGGGAAAGGGATGCTCCGTCGTGCGGCACCTGACAATGGTCGTGCAGCTTGGCCCACAGCCGCAGGTGTGGAGTTTGTGTGTGTGTGGAATCCAAGGCAGCCAGGATCATTGGGTATCTCCCGCGATGAGGCTGAGTCTTTGGGTCTCTCACTCTCTCACCTCTCAACAAAATGACCCCCAAAGAACTCCTTGGATCCTCCACAGATCTTTTTTTTTAAACGAATCCTGGTCTGGACAGGATTCGGGCTTCAAGCGTCTGTTGCAGTTTCACTTCTTCCAGACCCCAAAAGAACTCAAGACTCCAGCACAGAACGAACTATCTCAGCACTTCACGAACTCTCCGAACTCCAAGCACTCCACCCCTGAGGATGGTGTCGTAATTTATCCATCTCCCTCAGCGCGGGAGGGGCCCTGGTGAAGCTGACGTCACTGTCCACCTTGATTGGACGGGGCTTCCATGGTCCGCCCTTTCTGGGCAGGTTTCGGCCCATACCGGGAATCCCGCCCCCT
>CM068966.1:32911047-32929463 GCA_035128595.1 Eptatretus atami
GACCACATTCGTCGTTTATACATCAGACACATCTCCTGAGTGTTATGGAGAGCATCGCCGCGGATTATGTCTCACACGGTAAAACCGCATAATCTGCGCAGAACAACCATCCGTCTGCCACCCTGACAATTGTTCCTGCTAATACAAACCATTCAACCAGAAGGCATGTGATGTGACCAGCGGGAAAATCGAAACATGAGGAGTGTGACGAGCACTCCGTTGACTCCCATTAAACGAGCACTCCGCTGATCCCTATGTGTGGACTGTTGTCCAATGGGGAAAAATATACTGTTCTAATTGGAGTCTGAACTGGGAAAAAGTTGCATATATACAGTAATATAAGGGAACCGTTTTTCTGTGTCTGTCTGTGTGTGTGTGTCACCATTTTTCTCAGCGATGGCTGAACGATCTTCATCAAACTTTCTGAGGCTCATCATTGAGTGCCGGGGAGTGATTTTTTTTTTTTTTAAAATAAAAGTTTGACTTTTGGGATATTTTTTCATTTTATCAATCCATCGTGGGTGTAGGGATGTAGGGAAGTGTTTTAATCCCCGATAAAAAAATAGACCAGGCAACACCGGGTACCCCTGCTAGGAAACTATAAGAGAGATGTTTGTCCACCTGTCTGTGTGTGTGTCACCATTTTTCTCAGAGATGGCCAAACGGATCTTAATCAAACATCCAGGGGTTCATCAATGATCAATGAGTGCCAGGGAGTGTTCTTGGCAAAACAAAATAGAACATTTCGAAATTAAGTTGGATTGTTTTGGGTTTTTTTTTTTTGCATCGCTCTTTACTGCCCAAGTAGTGGGCAACTTAGCTAAATATAGCATAACAATTGTGCATTTTGTGAGGAAAGCACCAAATTTGGCACACTAGTAGCCTAACATATTATGAACAGATTTGGATATTGGGCCATCTCAAATTCAGCCGCTGATGGCTGTGGCAGCCATTTTCCACTGCCATCAAAAATTTTGAGATTGCCCAATATCCAAATCTGTTCATAATATGATAGGCTACTTAGTGTGCCAAATTTGGTGCTTTCCTCACAAAATGCACAATTGTTATGCTAAGTTGCCCCACTAAAGTCTTTGTAGCTATGTGGAAGGTAATAATGTCCTGTCCACGCCGGTTAAGTTAACTACCCCAACCCAATTGTCATGGATGGGGAGGACAACACCGACCTGGATGGATAGCTGAACGGTTCAACCTTGAGGCGAACACGTGATTCTTGGAGATTAAAGCGTGTGCGGGACGGAAGGCAGTTAAGCACGTACCAGAGGTGTTGACCAGGACAGGAGCACAAGGGTTTGCACTCGAACCTATGATGAATAGACAGACACAAGCAAATTTAATACGTAAGGGTTTAATGAACACAAATCAAATATTTATAATGACTAGCCGGGAGGCGACAATGGTTCGCGGACATTATTGAACAATGCCACGATAGGTACAATTGAGTTAGTGGAAGCTTTTGAGGAAGCCCACGTAAAAACCTATCTCTTCCGTCAAAATTGACCAAATCAAATCGGATTTTTTTATATGTTGTACTTATGGACATTATGCACAGCTTCTAGGAAATGAAATTGCGAGAAAAAAAATCGAGAAAAAAAACTAGACCATGATATCTAGCTAGTGTCCAAGTTTCATCAAGATCCTCAAACGTCACGGAGCTATGCTCTGGAGAGAGTCACAAACAGACAGACAGATAGACACAACGAAAATAGTGGTCACTGCTGGCACCCGCGACCAATAAATAAAAAGTTCAAGTGGGCGTGGCTCCGCCCACAAGGGGCGTGGGACGCCCCTCATATAAAAAGACACAACTAGACCATGATATCTAGCTTGTGTCCAAGTTTCATTAAGATCGCATCAAACGTCACGGAGCTATGCTCTGGAGAGAGTCACAGACAGACAGACACACAGACAGACAGACAGACAGACAGACAGACACACAGACACAACGAAAATAGTGGTCACTGCTGGCGCCCGCGAACCAAAAATAAATCAATGCGTGATAATATAAACGTGAGGTAAACTAAAGCTAATTTTGAGACATATCCACACAGACTCAAATACAGACAAGGGGAAAGATAAAACAAAACAAAATCCCTCCCTTTGTTCTGGCATTTAGCTGGGTGTCCAGAGATGATCTGTCATGAGCTTGGCGATCGAACCGCGTCACCTGCAAGGGAAACCGCACCCAAAATGGCGCCAAGTCGCTCTCTGGGCAGGAAGCGTACGTGAGGTAATTAGTGTGGCGGTATTCAACGCCAAGGCCCAGAAACCGCCGTGCAGCTTCTTTTCATGAACAAACTTGCCACACTGTTCCTCTCTAAGCAACAGGTCCGCTCACAACCATGACTCGCCTTCTTCCTCGAACATACAACGGGACAACGCCAAGTTATCACTGAGAGACACGCTCCTCTTCTTCTGTCTCTCTCCTCATAAACGTAAAACTTTGCGACTCAGCGAACAGTAATGGCTAGTGTCTTGCTCCAGCACATGGGAAAATTCACACAGCATGAACACGAAAATCACGCAGCCATCTTCGTCGTGTCGAGGAGAAGCCCGCGAGCGAGACCCTCTTTGTCCACCGCCTACCTCACACACCAACTATCTGCTCTCCTATCATGCCCTCTTCTCTCACGTCATACCAACCAATCCCAAGCCTTGGGTCGTCGCCTGCCGGTTGTTGTTGTTAAAGCATCCTTCCTTTTATAGCCGGCTTTGTCAATGCAAAAACGTAGGAACAGGTCACAGGGGGCAATCGCATACTGGGAGAAATTTGCCTTAAACCCCACCTAATTAACACAGCACCATCCCCCGTGCGGTGACACGGAACAATCTTAAGCTGACAGTTTTCCCTTCTTAATTTACATTGAGATGTCTCCTGCTCATCCATGGACCATGCCACTATATACATTCCGACCTTTATGATGAAGTTCGTCCATCTACCCCACAAACATAACAATATTAAATGATCCCTGACACCCATTCCTTAGTAGGTGTAAGGAAGTGTTTAGGCCCTGACAAAAAAAATCGAAAAAAAATAAATATTTGATTTCTTCAAAATGTCAACATGATTAGAACAGCACATGGCAACACTGGGTACCCCTAATAATATACTGTATGTACTGTATACATACAAACAGTGAAAGAATAATGTAACATACATACACACACACAGACAGAGCCAACCAGTTCCAGAAAGACGACTTAATTGTACAGTATTGGCTATTCCTAAAATCCATACCAATAAATGTCAGTGTGTGTGTGTGTGTGTGTGTGTGTGTGTGTGTGTGTGTGTGTGTGTGTGTGTGTGTGTTCTATAACTCCAAAACCATGAAACCGAGCAGCCTGAAACTTTGCATGCACACTAAGAAAACTCCAAGGAAGTGCAAGAGTGAAAATTGAGTGTTTGGGTTAATTAAAACACACCTTTTGAAGATAATTAATGGCCTTATTTAATTATATCCTTCATCAGCCACCTTGCTCAAAATGTGGTGTTAAGGCATTTTCTGGGTTATCTCGTGAGGGTCTGAAGTGGCCATGTTTTTTGGCCTGCTCAACCATGCCTTGATTTGGAAGAGGCTGCATTGATTTATTTATGATAAAGTATTTTTTTTTCCATTCTCCTCTCATATTAATGAATGCCTCATCATTGTTCTTTGGTCATTTCAGCATAGATAAATACAAATAAAAGAAAATGAAACTTTCGTTAACATCATGGCAGGATAGCCGAGAGGTAGGCATGCTCACTCTCAGCAATCTATCATGCGTTCAAATCCTGACCCAGCTATAAACTGTCATCCCAGTGTTTCACAGGCAGGATGATTAATCAATGTTTGTGCCATTAAACTGGACGTCACATCTGCCAGAATCCCCCTGCCCCTCTCGTCCCCTCCCTTCTTCCCCCCACATTCCCATCTCTCTCCCCTCTCCCTCTCTCTTTCCCTTTCTTTGTCTCCCTCTATCTCCAAATGTATCTGGACAGTGGTTATGCCCAGATGGTGGTTATCTCCGCACATAATGGAATGGTGGTTATCTCCACATGTATCCTGATGGTGGTTATGTCCGGATGGTGGTTATCTCCATACTTCTCTGGATGGTGGATATTTCAGGGTAGACCCTCCCGTTCACACTGCCTTATCTTCCCTCCCCTCATGCTGCCTTCCCCTCCCCTCCCTCACACTTCTTTCCACTCCCTTCACAGACCATCCCTTTCCCTACCCTACTCTCTCCCCCACTCCTCGCTGCCCCCTCTTTCCTCACTACACTCTCCTTGGTCTCCCTACCCCCCTCACTCCTCCACCAATCTCTCCCCCCCCCCTATTAGTATACCTGTCATCTGGACATTGGTATCTCCGGACATGTCTGGACAGTGGTTATGTCTGCACAGACCTCCCCTCACACTGCCTTTCCTTGTCCTTCCCCTGCCCTCCCCTATGCTGCCTTCCCTTCCCCAACCCCTCCTCATCTCCCTCCCTCCTCTCTCCCTCCCCTTATATTCCTGTCAGCAAAGCGATGGCAAATAACTCCATAGCTTTTTTTCCAATGTCCAACACGTCCTGAATTCAGCACTGGGAAACCGCTCCTCCCTCCCCACTCCCCTCCTCAGGCAGTACCGGGTGGCTCCATATGTATATATATATATAATATATATATATATATATATATATATATATATATATATATATATATATATATATATTATTACAAGGATTTCAAGGAAATTATGTGCATGAGGCCATTCAGCCCATCATGACTGCACCATACCAGGTTTAATATATCCGTCAACACCCCTTCCCTCGTGTGCAGCCTTTTGGCTGCGACACTGGTACTCATTTCACCGACCTCGGAAGGATGACAGGCTGAGTCAACCCCCTGGAGTTAATTCAAGCGGGGACGCGGACTTGAACTCAGGACCCTAGGATCCCAAGCCACCACCCTAACCACAAAGCCAACACCAGGTTTTGCCTGGTATAGACACTGATAGACAGCCTGACTTATCGATCTGTCCAACCCGATTCCGTCAGATTCCCAAAGCTAATCATGAGAGCTCAATCCCTGTCCATACTTGGGTGGGAACCCTCAACAGAAAGTCAAGTGTTGCAAGCTGAGGGACAGCAGGAAAAGTCGCAGTTGGAAGTATGTTCACCTCAGACCTATTTTATCATGGATTTGTTATGGTGGGGTCGCCGGGTCTATTTAAACTATTAAATCGCTGACATGCAGGTGCAGTGTCGGCAGGGGCGCTGCATCTCGGGGCACCTCGCTGGGAAATGAATGCCAGCAATGCCATCTGCATTAAGGGTTAGAGGTGAGAAGTCCCTTGGAAGTTCTCGAAAAGAGTATACCACCGTGTGATGGTACCCTGGTTAAATTCCCTGTTGAGAGTGTAAACTAGGCATGCAAGGTTATTTACAGAGGAATCTGGATGATGGAGGGAGATTAAGATAATGGTGAGAACAGGGTTGGTGTCGAGATTAAATTAATGGGATGTGGCTGCAGCATTGGCGTGATGGACCAAATCGCCTGCCCCTGTGTTTAAATTCCTGCTCACTGTTATCCCCATTCTCCCCTGGAGTTATCAAAAGTAATGGGACAACACACAAAACTTTGAAATGAACCGTACAAATTTACTGACCGTGCCTAATAATATTCCCCACCCAGCAAGCAGCTTATGGGGGCTGGCAGGATATTCTAAGGTGTGTATTCTTGCTTTTGAGCTGTCTCGCCTGGGTTCGAATTCAGACCGAGCTATAAACTCACCCTCGTGTTTCTCAAGCAGATGCAGGGCGAAGCATCAATGTCTACGCCGTCCATCAGAAAGACGTTAAGCCGGACAACACTTCTGCCAGCACTGGGGTTGTTGGTGAACGTTAAAATATCCCACGATGTCTTTTCCAAAGACTCGGCGAGTTATCCTGAACAGAATACAAATTCCTGCCACCTTCAGGCCCAGCCAACCAGTTCCAGAAAGACTTGAACAGAATCGTTCCCCCTGGCTGTCCCAAACAAGGTGGGACTATTTGGGGCCTTTAACAAATAAAAAGAAGACAGCAAACGGCTTATGCTTTATAAAGGTGTACAACAGGTGTTTACAAAACCCACATGGAATCGTTACTGTCAATTGTGCCATGGTTACCCAAATGGGGCCAGAGATTTGTGAGAATAACATTTTGCCTTCCCAAGTCAATTGAAGCCAACAGGTCTTGCAAATTCTCAAAAGAGGAGAGGAAGGACCAGTTTATCGAGAGATTGGTCCAAAAGAGCCTTCACACGATGTGGACGGCACAATATTATGTCTGTTATCTACAAATATGCTTGTCTTCTCCAATTCTTGTCCCATGTACCATCTTCATTAGATGTTTGTTGTTTAATATATTATCTGCGTCTTATACTTTATCTTTTGTAAGGCATCAACCCCTCCCATCCCTAGTATTATAGTTAGATCATCTGCTCTGAGTCTGGGAGATCGGCAGTTCGATTGTGACCCTGGCTGAGTCATACCAAAGACTTTGTCCTTTGCCACTCAGCATTTACAGGATAGAGCACAGACAAAAGTTGCAAATGGTTGGTTGAGTAGTGGGGGGTCCATAGTATTGTTCTGAAGCATCCAATTGGATACTTTTGGTCAATTATGGTTTCAACACAAACACACCAAAAATCCATTGTTTTAAGATGAAGTATTCACAAGTACTACAATGAATGGTGCCAAAAGAAAAAAACAAGTTAAACTCTTTTGCTCAAAAATGACTATCCTGGCCTCAAAGATGACCAGTTAGTCCGTGGCCTATTGAACTATCAATACATCTTTAACAGCCCCAATTATTCCCAACATTATTGTGGTGTCGACCATTTTAGGCCCAAGTCATTCACGAATGAGTCCAAGCCAGTCCATTCTGGTTGGAATTTGTAATTTGTTCAGATTGCTGGCGATAACTCGCCGATTCTACACAGAAGCCACCATGCGGTCTTTAAGGTTCACCAACGACCAGTGATGGCAGACGGATCCATAGGCTTAACATCCTTCCGATGGATGGCATACACACTGATGTCTCCCTCACCCTGAACACCAAACACCAGGATGACAGTTTACAACTGGGTCGACATTTGAACCCAAGCCAGACAGCTCAAAGGCAAGCCTTCTGAAAAACGTTCTACAAAGGTGTTTTAAAAGTTAAACAAATGAGGTGTTTCTAAAAAAAGTTCTACAAACGAGGTGTTTCTAAAAAAGTTCAACAAACCAGTTGTTTCAAAAATAAAGTTTGACAAAAGTATTTTTTAAAGTTAAACAAATGAGGTGTTTATAAAAAAAGTTCTTCAAATTAGGTGTTTCTAAAAAAGTTCTACAAAACGAGGTGTTTCTAAAAAAGTTCAACAAACAGTTGTTTCAAAAATAAAGTTGACAAAAGGTATTTTTAAATTAAACAAATGAGGTGGTTATATAAAAAAAAATTCTTCATATGAGGTGTTTCTAAAATAGAGTTCTACAAACGAGGTGTTTCTAAAAAGTTTCTACAAATGAGGTGTTTCTAAAATAGTTCTACAAAAGGTGTTTTTTTAAGTTCTACAAATGAGGCATTAATAAAAAGGTTCAACAAACGAGGTGTTTCTAAAAAAATAGTTTTGCAAAAGGTGTTTTTTAAAGTTCTGCATATGCAGGAGGTGCATATGTCCAAGAAATGCCAACGACTTGTATTTTCCAACATATAAGTACAAATGTTGAGAAATAACTTATTTCCTAACCATATTTATGCTTGCATATTGAAACAAAAACTAAATAAACATGCTGGTCTGCTCTTGGACTATTGTATCTCGTTTGTTGAACTTCTTCAACACCCCTCGTGCATACCGTGAGAGCACTGTATGTACTGTGACAGCAACACAATCATCTGAGAGTAAATGTTTACCGAAATTGATTGCAGACCAATTATGGTCTTTTTCTTTAAAGCCAGAAAGTGCATTGTTATCGAAACACGAGTTCGTGAAATTTATCTCACTGAATCACACTTTAGGGATTAGCATAGGACTCGATAGGAAAAGCTATAATAATATACCTCGTGGGAAAAGGTAGACAAGCTATAATATACCTCCCAGCCAGTCCTGGGTTTGTGCAATGCGTTTATCTCGAGTGTCGTCCACATGGACTGATTCGGTTTTCAGATCAAGCCGTTTGCATTCACTCTCATCCATGTAATGGAAGGACTTCGGCCTCATGCAGCTGGATTAATCTAACATAATTTACCTGTAATAATATTCTGGATTATTTTTTTTCTTTCTTTCTTTGTTCATGCAATATGTAAACTATCTACAGCCTCTACCTGATGCAGAAAGTTTTGTTCCGAATACCTGGGTTTATATCTATATTGTGGATGCATCATGCCTCAGGTTCAGAGGAACTTGTGCCTGATTCAGGTCGTTGGAAGCTTAAGTTTAAGGTTATGACATGTTGGGAGAGGTATTATCCACCAAGATGACTACAGAGAGTCATGTAATACTCACGGATAAAGGAGAGCGAGAAATATGTACCAACATCATTTTGCTTTGCACGATTCGAGCAAATCTCATTTCGCTTCTTCGCAATCATTAATCTTCGCCTTCTATATTGTAATTTTTTTTATCCCAATTTATTCTTTTAAGGCCCTGTCAGTGCAAGGTAAACATCGCCTCTAGTACATACTGAGCCACTCGCCTTCTTTCCCAATTTCATTAAGCAAATGTCACAAACGATACATTATGACGCGGGTTGTGATCACATAGAGAAGGATTTAAAATAATTAATAAAGAGGCCACGGAATTGTGGTGAATGTATTTGATAGCACGTGCCAAAATGAATCTTCGTGTTTGTGAGAATTTCAGATTAAGCACTGTTAACAATAGACATTCCATTTAATTGCCCTACAAGTCATATGCGGTGGGTGGGTGGGGTGGTGTATAGTAGATATGCCACACAGCACAGAGCACTCAGTAGATGACCTGTTGTGTACATCGACTGCAGACACCGACAACACCAAAGGACCTCGTACAAATAAAAGCGTCGTCGTATATGATGGGCACAACACTTGCCTCACGGGACATGCACCTCCAGATCTGTAACCATGGTGTCCCATTGGTCTTCAGGAAGTTGTCAACCTGTCGTTCGGTGGCTGTGCATGAGGAAAGATGTGCGGGTGGACGTCCACCTGTGTTACTTCTGCCTCGTCGTCGTCTTGCATTGCTGATGCCGATCGGAAATGGTAATGCATCTCAGCAGTTGTATGAGCTTTTGGTAGACACCGGCCAGGAGAAGGAAACATCAAAAGAGAAGAGGAAGAGAGCTTCAGAAGACCCATGCTTCATTAGTGAGGACAAGCGACAAACTGTTATGCGAGATCGATTGCTGTTATATCTTGGAACCAACAGCAGGACATCCGAGGTGAACACTATTCATGACTTTTCCCCTCAAGAATCTTATGAGCACTTGGACCATTTTGAAGTTCAAGACAAAAGTCATGCCACAGTTGGCCATCGAGTTAACGGATTCCAAAATGGGTCACATTGCCATGAAAGATCTGATTTTAACACCCGTGAGGGTATTCAACTTCATGACTTCCCTTCGAAACACAGCGAAGGTATTCTTCATTCCACTATACATGGCTTGAAGAAGTCTAACAAAGATTCTTCAGAAAACGGTGACAAAGCATCTCATTGGAGTCCTGATGATGTACACCCGAGAGTCGGTTATGAGGAGAATACACTGTGGAGTGCACAGCATGAAGCTCCTACTCCTTTTATGGACCAAGACCTGAAAATCAAAGACGGCGGTACAAAAGCAAGGCATCGTCATGATACAATTGACTATTGGACCTTTAAATCACTATCACAAAGCTCTGTGGAAGCATCGGAGGGAAGTGGAGGTGTAAATTGTGAAGAAGTTAGTGCAAACACCTCGCCCTGTAATCCAGAACCTGTTACCTGCTTTCCGGGCAATGTGATGTGTGACACTTCAGATTACACCTGTGGTGATTGTGTTCAAGGTACCTCCAGGTTATTTATCGACGAGGCCTTGGCCACACACCTCCAACATGGCAGGATTCTTGAAAGTTCCAAACACCCTGGTCCTTCAGGCCAGAATATTGAAAGAAAACTTCAAGAAAAGTCTGTTATGTCCGATAAAGCTTTCATGACTCGTGACAAGAATGAACTTTGTGGAGCAAAAGATAAACCAAACACTCTCATTTCTCCACGTTGTCAGGTAGATGATGAAAGATCAGCACACAAGTCGGGTGCTCAAGAAGTTGAAGACCATCATAATTGTGACTTCAATAACCCTCTTGAAGCAGCACCTGTAAGCATTTGTCCCACATCAGGTGTTGTCGTTTCTTATTGCGCAGACGCGTCACAAAAAAGCAGCGCAACCCGCCTTCTGCTCCCACCGATTCCCGAAAACTCCATTTTTACTCCACATGCCAAACAGCCACTTCCCGAAGGAAAAAATGAAACCGTCCCCTGTCATCGGCATTCTTGGAACTCCGCTTCAGTTGGTCATCAGAAACGATACTCTGACTACGTTTCAACAACCACAACAAGGGAACAATCATCTCGGGTGACCGAAACAAACACCAATGGGCTTACACCAACTCAGGGTTTTCTTCCAGTGGGTTGTCCTGCCAAATATTATGGAAGTGGAAAACATTGTTATGAAAAACTACAAAATGGAGATCACACACACTACTCACAGATGATGTCGAATGCTATCTTCCATCCAACGGTTATCACGGCAAGTGACCACGTTGCTGGACCTTCTCCGAATGGCAGGATGACATCAAAGGGAAAACACAATATAATTGCAGGTAACAATCATTCATCACCGACAGACTCAAATCTCACACCTATCTCAGAAAATTCGATGATAAGCGAAAAGTCGTCAGTGGACCATTGCGGAAATTTTGAGAAGACACCGGTTCCTCAAAATATGTCTCCAGACCTCACATTGGGTACAAAGTTCGAAGTGAGTGATCACCTTGAAATATCAAAATCCTTAGACAATGAAAACCTGCAGGACAAGCAAAGGGAAACTGGAAGTCATCATGTTAAGGATGTCCCAGTCGACCTGGTCTCCCGAACACCATGGATGAAACCTCAAATTATAAAAAAGACTTTATCTGCAGATTATGATATGATCATGGGAGTGTCACCATCACTTGCAATAAATCCAAACATCTGTGCAGGTCGTTTGGCTTTGGAAAGCAATGACACAAGTAAACGGTTATCCTTACAGGGAAGTTATATTCCAAGCGGACTCATTCTCCACCCGAAAGTTGCAACGCAAGAAGAAAACTCTTGTTGGACAAAGGACATTGTAGACACTTTGGACGACTTCAATGAATGCCAACAGTGCTTCTTCAAGAAACTAGAAGAACTTCAAAGTGCTAGCAAGCTCCTCGCAACGTCGATCAGTCGTCGCATCAGCGAGGACGATGATGGATGTGAACGGATTGAGGAATGGATCATTTTTCTGGAGAATCACATCTGCGAGGTGCGTTGTTGAATGACACCTGTGAGGTGCGTGATTACTCGACAGCAATTTTGTAGAATCCATACAAGTTGTTGTCATTGCAAATACTTATTGGCCCAGGATTAGACTTTGAATTCTGTCCGCTTGTTACGTCATTTCTGAGACATAGTTGCGCTGCTGATGCGGTGCCTCTGCACATTTGGATAGGAATTTGTGATTTATTCAGGGTGCCAGTGATAACTTGCCCACCCTTTGTGAAAAATCACCGTTCGGCAGGTGACCTGCCAGCCCACCTCACACTCCCCCCCCACCTCACACTCCCCCCCCCCCAACCAATATACCACTGACCAGCATTGTCGCTTGTGGATGTTAAATGTCGCACATTATCTTCTGCAAGAGTTGGCAAGTTATCGCTGGCACCCTGAACGATTCAAACCTCTGCCCAAATCCCCTTCAGTGGAATGTCAGGCCTGGCCAGAGTTCATTAAAGACGAGCCAAAAACATTCCCAGCTTACACCACAAAAAGGTAGGAATAAGTGGAGAATCTAAAATAGTGGTAGTAGTAGTCCTGCTCTAGTAATATTGTAGTTAATAGTGTAGTATCCGTGTGCAGAAACATAATAAGTATGATATTCATGCTCCCTGGGGTGTGCCTTTGTTCCATTTGACAGTAGAAACAAACACACCAATATGAAGCAGAATTGGAGGATGTTTAGGGGTTCCTCAAGTTGGCCACATATTGTTGAAATTTGCCAAACTGTAACTGACAACTTGCCGTCGAATATGCACAACGCAGGTACACTTCACAATTAATATGGTTGTTTGATATTTTCAAAAACCACAGCAGTCATATAGGATGAAAGAATAGTTTTTCCAAGGAGACCGAGGTGAGCTTTTTTGACATTGCAGTGCAAAATGCCCTCTCCATAATGGACATAATTTGTGCCAACTTGAGGAACCACTAAATATCATGAAATTTTTGTTCATTTTGACCTATAAGTTCTTATGGGTATTGGAACAAACGCAAAATCAGGGAGCAGCAAAAATCAAACTTTCATTTTTTGGAACACCCTTAGTGTGCATACATCTATCTTTCATTGATATTTCAGACTGTTACTGTGACATGCATTAGGGTGAATCAACAATAATGTATAATCAATAAGTGTCCACGGAAGGGATTGCACAGGTAATCACGTTGCTTTCACCATGTTGTTCTCAGATTGTGGCTTTGCAGATGGAAGGAGCTTTCCTCATGGTTGAAAATGAAAACGACAAAATCTCGGCAGAGAAATTTCTCGCAAAGCAAGTCCCGATCGGTCCACCCCTCGAGACACATTATTAGGGGCAAACGCAGTGCAACTCGAACACACTTCTCCAAACGTTTGGACAGGTTTGGTGGAGCTGCTGAAGTTTGAGTTCTGTTTTGTTGATGCAGATGGGGGATTGAAAAGTTACGACGGGAACAGATGGAGGAGCGTTTGGCAGAAATGAGGAGCCAGCGCACGGATCTAGGTGAAATCATTCCAGAGTTGGCCAAGGCCGTTCTAGTTTCCAAACAAGTGATCCCTTATCTCCTCGACTCGAGATCGGCTGTGAGTGGCTGATGTATTTCTTTACTTATTTATTGACGATTGTCCGAATGTATATCTTTGTAACAGAGAATCATTTTGAAAGCCGATCAAAACTTGATGCTCCACTTGTAAATAAGGAGGCGGGGAAAGGGGTTAAAATAACAGCATAATTAGTGGAATATGGCCGAACCTATTAAAAATGAATTTGTATGATCATTTCCTACATATCCCAAAGATGGTGGAGGATATCTGGTTTTAGAGCAGGCACCACTCTATATAAGTAATCGTCACCCCCATTAAGCCGGCAGGATAGCCTAGCACCCTAGAGGTGCCTGCTCTCAAACCAGATATCTTCCAACTCTCTAAGTTAAGGCCAAGCACCCTCTAAGCTGTCTAGCCTGGGTTTGAATCTCGACCTCTCTATAAACTGTCATCTTGGTGTTTCACAGGCAGGGTGATTCATCAATGTGTGCGCCGTCCGTTGGATGGACGTTAAACTGAGCATCCTATCTCCCAGCATTAGTTGGTGGACATTAAAGATCCCACAGTGTCGGTGACGAAGAGTAAGTGAGCTATCTCCGGCACCCTGACCAAATTCCAAATTCCTGCTCTAACCTACAGAGGGCACTGCATCAGTGGCACAGCTGCACCCTCAACCAATGATGCTACCCCGGAGCCATGCTGCATTTGAAAGAAAAAGTAGGAGTTTCCCAATTAAGATGATTTACATTTTTTAAGGTTATTTGTGGTACGTGTAAAAGTGTTGTGATAACGATGCAGGCCATACAGAAGTTGCTTGATGAAACAGACAGCATTGGCTGTCCCCAATGGATACCTGACATCATCTCCAGAACTGTGGCCTCAACCAGGATGGAGCTTGAATCATTACTTCACTGCTATGCTTCTTCGGCAGAGATTCCACAGATAAACCAGGTAAATTGGATAAAAGTGTATTTTAAATGTCAAGAGCATGGATGATGATCTCTCTCCTTCTCTTCCCTTTCTAAGGGGTTCGGTCCAGTGGCACCAAATTTCTGCCCTGCCTTGATCACGACACTCCTCCACTTCCCTCTGTCCTCAGCCAACTCTCTCTACTCTCCAACCACCCCCACCTTACTGATATCCCTCCTCACACAATCCTCCCATCTCAACCTCGGTCTACCTCTTTTCCTCCTACCTTGCTCCCTAAACTTATCCGCTCTCTTTCCCATTCTCTCTTCCCCCATCCGCACCAATTTCCAGCCCACTTCAGCCGCCTTTTTACCAATCTCCCCGTCAAGCTCATCTGCACACCAATCTCCTCCCTCAGTTCATCCGGGGATCACGCTTCAAAAAAAGGAACATTTGGGGGCGATCTTACACAAATACCTTCTAGGTTGTAATTTGCTCTGTTGAAGGCACCAAGAATGGCTTCAATTGAATTTGGGAAAGGTTGGTCTCTGAGATGTGCCGTCTTGACTGCAGTGGAATACAAATCCGATTAATCCTCTTGTTTACTCGAGAGGAGAGGGAAGAAAAAGGAGAGTGAGAGAAAAGGTAAAGGAAGTTGTCAAAAGGTGATGAGATTGAAGGAGACAATGTGAGGGGCCTAATATGGAGGAAGAGGAGATTGTGTTCTCAAAAATTGCACCATTTTGCAGACGTCCTATATAGATAGCCTTTCTCTATTACTTTCCTAAAAAATTTTTTTTTTATTCAATGCATTTACTTTAATTCAGGAAACAGAGGGTGCATTCAACCAATTAATATGTTGCATGGGAAAAGGCTCAATCGAGGACCAAGGACGATGCAGAATTGTTTGAAGAACGGAGCTGAGCCTTTGCCCATGAAGCCTTATGTTTCGTTGGATGGGACTTGTGTTTCTTTAATAGATTTATTTTTCTAACTACACTCGAGTTTCTTTCTCTTCTATTCAAAGCATTATTGTACCATGTCCTTTAAATTTTTCACAATGGAGCACTAATCTAGGAGTCAGTGTTTTGCTGCTTGTTTGCTTGCTGCTCTCATTGTTAATCACATAATATTGTACTCCCAGGTTCAAATCCTCGAGACAGTACTGCGTTGATCTTTTCATCATTTATTGATGTTCTTTTTTAAGTAATAAGTTGACAAGCTCCCCCGTAAGCCTTAGAAGCTGGAGACTCAATGTAGTTCATCACCAATCATTTTCAGTCACCTCTCAAGTGCAAGTGGGTGAGAAAGGAAAAGAGAGGGGAGATGAGGAGGAAGGGGGTAGGTGACATGCTGATATACTAGCATGGATCGGCTCACCTCGCTCACTACGCTATTATAAACAATAACTATACAAATAAATCTCAGTGTGCGTGTGTGTGTGTGTGTGTGTGTGTGTGTGTGTGTGTGTGTGTGTGTGTGTGTGTGTGCGTGTGTGTGTGTGTGTGTGTGTGTGTGTACACCGCTCATAAAAAATAAGCAACAAAAGTTTTGAAACTTGCGTTGTTTTTTTGATGCTCGTGCACTCACATGTGTTCATATTCTGGATAAAGAGGATAACTGGACCTGCAACTTATCTGGGCACTGGCTTAATGTTGTAACCCAAATTTGGTAACATTCTGACTGCTTGGTCAGAGAAAAAGGTTTTATGAAGGAATTTATGGGATTTTCCCAAAATTGACTAAGCCAGGCATTTTGACGCTCTTCCTTTATAACCAAAATTTAATATCCCTACCCTGGCCTCATGTAACCCACATTTGGTAACATTCTGACTGGTGGGTCTGGATAAGATTTTTGAAGAAATTTACTAAGTCCGCCATTTTGACCTCGTGATCAGTATGTCGTCGAAATTGGAGATTGACGGACAGAGAGTGTATGATGACAATCCCTTATCTGGAATTCCAATTCCAGATAAGTGAATGAAATCCCCTCTCCCCAAAGGGTTTTCAATGATCGACAATAGGAGTGTTAACGTGTATAAATAACTTATCATGGTGTTTCGAGTGGCACCCCTACCAGGGGTGGCACCCCGCCAAGTAAAAAATATTTATCAACCACAAAACAAACACCTATGATTACCTTTTTTTAACAGTCACTACTGCCGTTTAACACTCAACTGAAAGGGAAGAAACCCGTTGTTTATGAAGTATTATATGTTTATTGTGTCCCCACAGATTAACACACCCAAGTTTAGTAGATCTACTGTAATCCATAATCCATATACCCCAGAGAGGATATTAACATGACTCTTCCTGCCACTCATGTAGGGACTAGGGAGTGGGTGTACTGGTATAGGAAATACATGACATATCACTGGATGTGAGGTGTTGAGATCCTACTATTTCCTGTTAATACAAGAGCGCAATGACAGTGGATAAAACACACGCACACACACACACTCACACACATTCCCCCTTTCAGAAATAGATGCTGAAATATAATATAATTTATCTTGTTGATTTTAAACTTACCCTGTACATTCACAAGCACCAGACATGACCTTCTCATCGGTATTATGAGGCGCCAAAACCAGATATGGTTTCTCCCTCAGGGAATTCTGCCTGGTCATCTCACCCCCACATAATATCACTAATATCTGGCACAAGATTTGTGTATTTTCATGTCGTGAAGATGTTCTTTGTTGAAGAGTCATGAGTCATTGCTCTATTGGTTATGACGCACAGCATCGTCTTTCCAAATACAGACATCCATTAAATCACCAAGCCTGCCGTGATTACAGGAGGCACTCCCGCAAGGTTAAAAGTCCACTCACTCACTGGGATTAATAGTATACGATCCTTCGGGCCTTGCAATAGCCCGATTTTTTTTTTTGCAGTATTTTTGCAGTATAGAAAGCTGCAAAATCTCAGTCCTTTAGGCGAACTGAGAAAGTTATCCAACTCTTTCGTTGTGCAGAGGCACATCCCTTTCTTTCAGGTACCTTTCCAAGTATTTTCGGCTTCTTTTAGAAGATTTGTGAGCCATTTTAGACAACAATCCTTGTATTGCATGCACAATATATCAAAATTGCTATGAAGGGGCTATGTGCATGCACACCGAGCATTCTGGGGCGGATTATGTCATTTTGGAAGTCCCACATTGACACCATGCAAACTACCTGGTTACTTTGATTGTTGTGCAGAAGTTACACTGAGGTTACACTCTCAGTGTCCATCCTTCCCTGTCTTACCCAACTGCTGCTGGACTTGGTGTCGTTTGCACCTTACAAGGTGGAGAAGTTTCTGGCAACTCTCCACTCTGATTCTGCAACTGGACCGGACAGCATCAGTTCATGTCCTAAAAACCTGCTCTGCTGGTCTTGCACTTCCTCTTTCTGTTCTTTTCACCGGATTATTTGCCCTTGGTCATTTTCCATCTGCTTGAAAATTAGCCAACATCACCGCATTACATAAATAAGGTACAAAAGCTGATCTCCTCAACGACAGACCTATTAGCTTACTTCCAATCATCATCAAGGTCATAGAATCTGTCACCATAGTTGATATGAAATCCTTCCTTTTCTCCAATGGCCCTTATCTCTGATCACCAAATCGGATTTAGAATAGGGCAATCTAACTTGGACATGCTGCTTCTACTCTCCCAACAATGTATGGAGGCCCTCAATGTCAGACCGTCTCTCTGAACATATCGTGCTTTCAATACAGTCTGGCATCCTGTCTTGCTCTCCAAACTGTCTGCCTATGGCATCCAAGGCCAACTCAACACATGGCATGGTGACTTCCTCAACTCTCGTACCGAAAGTGCGGCTCTCACTGGAATCCTTACATCTCCTCTCCCTGATAAGGCTGGAGTGCCCCAAGGCAGTGTTCTGGGCCTAGTCCTAATACTTATGATCATAAACTATCTCTCTGACTCTCTGATAAATCCCCTTTATCTATTTGCTGATGACTCCACCCACTGCCGTGACATCACTAAACCTTCCAATAGGCATACAGCAGCCTCTTCCCTCTCTTCAGACCTTGACAAAATCACAATCTGATCATAAAACTTGGAATATGTCTTTCAATCCTAACAAATCTCACCCTCTCACTGTGTCTCTCCAAAATGGCTGTGTGGCATACCCTCCCATCTACTTTCTTAACAATCCTCTTGAGGAACTTCAGTCACTCAAACTCCTGGGTTTCACCATCAGCCATGATCTTTCTTGGGCAAACCAAATTTCCAAGTTGGCTCACCAAGCCAGTCACCAACTGGGCATCATGTGTCATACAAAGTACTTCATTGGCACACCTGAACTCCTGTCCACCCACAAGGCCTTCATCTACAGCTTGATGGAGTACTGTTTTCCTCTCTGGGCTGGCTCCCCTGCCTCACCACTTTCTCAGTTTGATGCCATGGAAACCATGGCCTTCAAGATTATTGGAAT
>CM068966.1:32932672-32949548 GCA_035128595.1 Eptatretus atami
AGATGCATAGGAGCTCAACACCACCTCAAGGTACTTTATTAATCAATGCCGTTAGCGTTAGAATTTCGAACTTCAGGACGCCCTCGGATCCCAAGCATCCACCACCCCTACAGCTATTAAGAGCCACCACTCACTGCACAAGATATAAAGACGCGCGACATTGTGCGCCGGTGACAAAAACGCTGAAATAAGTTTTGCATGCCGATGGACATCAAATGCTGGACACACTGGGGCAAAAATAATCACAAAAACACATCAGAAAGCATCCAAAAAATGTCTGAAAATATAAAATAAATGCAAAAATTAAATAATTTAATGGGAATAAAAAAAATATGCAGTTTTTGTAGAGTGACCCGAACTACAATGTGTAGATTGAAACTAATTTTAGTGTTTCATCAGGATTATAAATTTGGGAGTGACCAGCTTTGATTGAGATTGTCTTTTCTCGTTTGATTAAAAGGCAAAAAAAACATTAATCGTAACGTGCCATTAAGTGCCACAAAACAGTCACATCGATTATGCCCCCATGCAGATCTGAAGACACCGAAAAAAAAAGCGTACTCCCATTGATTGGCTATTCAATGCTATTCCTTATGTAGAAATTGTGAGCCAACCCAATTAGTTGAACCTTTAAAAGCTTGCCCTCAACAATAAGCTACTGATACTTATGAAAAAGTATCACTGAGAAGCAACGCATTATAACCAATAGCCAACAACCAACTGTGCAACTCAACATCAAAGAGAAGGGCGCTGCTCGTAATCTGCACCAGTCGGACTGATGATATCATATGGGAAAATATATTCACCAATAACCTGACAGTAATATAATAATCACCAAACCTAAGATAGTCAAAATCAGAAATTACATTTGCATCAACCGTCTTTACCATTTGTATTGAATCCGCTCGCTTTTGCGTCACAGTCCCATGATGGAACATTCCCCCCAACCTCCTTACGCTTTTCGAATCCACTCTAACTAGGCTTTTATACATATTAACAGAGACAGATCTCGACCTATTGACTCGTACTTAGGAGCTTACCTCAGGCCCCATTCTTTCTCCGACCTCTCAAAATGACAACAGACACACTCTCCCTACGCCCTTTCCTCACTGGTCGCTCTTAGGTCTAATTCATAATGGCTCTTTCTCCTGCCACAACAATATGCTCCGCAATTCATCAGCCAGCACAACATTAAGTTGGTTCTCGCTTAGCATGCCGCATTCCCGATACCTGTCCAAATCTCTCCCAAATCGCCGATCCCGTAACCTGATACCCCTTCTGGCACATTTCTCCATCCGCAATCCTCGGACCAACTGCCAGATGCGAATACTAACCATCGACTTACCTCCACACCAATACATCACTGCCTTCCCTGTGCCGTCATCCGTCCTGCGTGTCACAACAACCAGTTATCTTCCCATGTCCGTACAATACATTTTCTCGATGGGATGCATCTAGACCCCTGCTATACGAACGCATTCAGAGCTGTTTCAGAAACGACATTAGGAACAAGGTACAAACTCTCGCCTTAATGGGCAAACTATTAAGCCTCTTTCATTCCTCGCTCATTCCACACCTGCAAAACACTTCTTATGTATTCATCTAATGCTCCTGTTTTAATACGGTTCTTATGAAGTATCGCGTTGTAATCTCTCTATACGCTCTCTTCGACCGACCCACGCGAGTGACCCAAAATTTCTCCCAGTCACCGTTTTCATTCAGACCGTGCTTCCTCTAATGGCAAGACCTACGGTTTCTCTCAAATGAAACCAGCCTGTGTGCGACTCAATGATATAATAGGAACGCAATAAAATTAGTTTTTCAGACCATCAATACAGCAAACGGTATTCATATATCATGATTTATAAGCCCATTTTGAATGGCATGATATTCGATACGCCTATCGGTGTTGGTCATAAGAACCAATCCACAAACACACTTGATCTACTACCATATGGAACCATGTTGATCCATTGAGGATCGAAGTAGTCATACGGTTGTCAACGTTCCGACTAGTATTACTTCGGCATTACTTCACGCGTAAAAAAAGAAGAGAGAAGAATAAGTCAATCCTAACCCTCAAATTATCACAAAAAAATAAAAAAAAAAACAATATATAAACAAAACCAAAAAATCCATATATACATAAAAGTTTATTAAAATGAAAATAAAAAGAAAAAAATAAACAACAGAAAAGAATTAGACCCACAATTAAAAACAATGAGAAGACACAAAAGCTTTATATAAACAACGCAACACAAACAGGAAAAGTCAAAAAAAAACACTTCAAAACAGAATCACACACAACACCCTACCTCAGGCCCCAACCCCCATTACCCAACCAACATACTATGAAAAATCTGACAAAAATGCAACTGAAATAATACCCTACAATAACACGCAAAAGAAAAATCAACAAAAAAAGAAATTGATAAAGGAATAAATAAATATACCAGTCAAAACATACATGTATCGACAATAACAAAACATTCACAAAAGTGTTTAATTAATTTGAGAAATGATAATAAAAATGTTCTGAGTATTCCAATCATTTAACAAGGTAAACTCATACATGACATACTGCCACGCTAATTGAAAAAAAGAAAATTTAAGCAACACACAAATTAAAAATATAACTTTGGGGAAAACCACAATAAATAAGAAAAAACTCTAGTGATAACTATAAACACCAACAAACAAACACACAACAAACACAAACACAAACAACAAACAAAAAAACAAAACACACAAAAACAAACACACACAAAAAAAAAAAATCACAGAACTCAGTGATGAGTCGAAAGAATTCTAATCCACTAAAACCTGAAATACGAATTCATTTTCCTCATGCAAGCTATAAAACTGACATTATTGTATGCGAGAATAGAAGGCTCTTTTTATTTCCTAATAAATAAAATATTAAGTAATAAAAATACTATATAATATCAATAAACCCAACCTCAGATTTTCTAGTGTAGCGCAAGCCAAAGGACACTTACCCCAACTACCAATTCTCAGCGCTCAAACTCTAATCTCCAAACATCCGACTAGAATACTAACGGAGTTTGTCTTGCTCTCCCCGCCCGCGGAAGCGAAGGTTACCTATCATTCTGTTGGGAATCAAAAAACACCGCGTTTTCCATTCCTACCAACATAGCAACAACTCACCCCCACGCCTCACTGCCCCCACCTTCCTCGCTAAGCTATACTACTCGCCCTTTCATATCCGCAGTCCACATGTAAAGCAGCTCTTCCCTCCGCTCCCCTGCTCTCGCAACGCTGTAGTGCTTCCGCTTTGCTGGTGTCATACCATTATCACATATATGCATACGGATAGACTAAACATCTTCCCTCTCACTCCTCAATACATAATGACACATACATTTACTATTAGCCGCCTCTTTTACCAATATCAATCATACAGTTAGCTATTATTAGAAATACAACTCGTCGCCTTCCGCCGTGGTTGAGCCCCGCGGCAGGCAGAAAGGCGCGTCTCGGCCTAGGTTCAGAAATTCAAGAACGGAGGAAATGTAACACAGCGGCTGCCAGAGGCGAATCACGAATTATTTTCGAAAACCCCGTTGCGAAAACTTTTTTATTTAATCCCCCACTCGAACCTTAATAAATATTTTATTTTATTGAAACCACTCCATCTGACTAGTAGTTCTATAGTGTAATTTCATCAACATCGCCTCCTGCTAACTATCTACACAACAACAACAAAGCTCCATTATATTCTACAACTTGTTGCTGCCAAGCAATTCCTTGCTCGGTACAATTCCGCTAATTCGCCATCTGACACAGATATCACGTAATCATCATTTTTACCTCAAAAGATACACAAACAACCCAACTATATTAATCAACATGATGATTAAATACCATCCCAATCCTGACCGATAACTAACAATACAAGCCTAAGCACCTGCCCAAAGTTAGAATGATCAATTAGACACTAGTTATGTATACTACATAAATAGGGCCTATGGATGCACATATGGTTATAATTATCTATATACATATAATATTACAATCAATCAGACGTCTCAGAGTATCCACCTCCATACTCCACCACGCATAGACCCCCCTCGACCTCAGCCGACCCCCCACCAACCTCCTCTGGCCTCCTTATCTCCATCATCACTACGAAACTAACCGCTTACGCACGAGTACATTGTCAGATGAGACCAAGCACACATTGAGTATCCTGATACCGCGAGAAACGGAGTGATCGGACTCTTATCATAGCAGGTGTTGGTAAGATCGAGCCACCGCGGAGGACAACAACGATGAGAGAGAGAGAGAAGAAAGACAGAGAGAACGAGAGAGAAGAAGGTGGAGGTGAGAGGGAAATGGAGCAGAGGATGAGGAGAGTGGAGTTGGGGGAGTGGGAGACGACACCACACACAAACGTTGCTATTCACTGTGGGAGGGAGGGTTGCATGCGAGACACACACACACAACACTCGCACACACTCACACACAGCACAGAGTCAGCAGAGAGAAGCAACAGAGGTGTAGGAGAGAGAACCTGCATTTTTTGAGGAGGCGTGAGCGAGGAGGGAACAGAGTGAGAGAAAGAGGTTGGAAGAAAAGTAAAAAAAAAGACAGGGCAGGGGTGGAGGTGGGGTGAGCAAAGAGAATGATATGTGATGCTTCATGACCGAAACGAGAAAAAAAAAACTGTCAGAACAGCTGTACAACACATAACACAACACAGTTTGTAAAGTAATCTGCTAGTACATCTGAAAAAGTTTGATTTTTCAATTCCAAAAAATTTTGGAAAATGAACCAAAAGCAATCACTGAAAACATTGAAGTACCCTCACATACGACCTTATGATCCCATCAGCATGAACATCAAAAACCAAGCATGCAACCAGATATCAACTTAGGTGCAAAAAAAAGAAGAAGGCATTGTTAATCGAAGTGTTAATACTTGGTGATTTTGAATAACGATGCAAATCAAGAAAATGACCAAAATACCAAAACCTCAAGCATGAAGTGAAAAGATGCTGGAAGCTAAGAATGCCAAAGTTTACCAGATGATACGAAGAACCTCACAGAGATATAAACAAACCGTCCCTGGGAATATCACTTCAAAACCGAACTACGTTGAAGCCTCCTGGCACACACCCACACTTTGAACCTGGCAGTCTCTGTTTCACCTCCTGAAACCCACCCACATGTGGATATAGCAGGCAACAGCAGCATCTTGCAGGAACACACAACACACCAACACACACGATTGTGGATAACTTCGAGACTGGGAGGGCCGTTGAGGAATCTGTTCCACCTTCTGAAACCCACATATACAAAAAGACTTCAGCTTGGTCCGTGAATCATGACCCCTTACCGAAAGAAGGTGATACTTTGACCCACCGTGGAGGACTCCACTCCACATTCTGAAACCCCATATGTACCACACAACACACACACAATCTCTTCCGTTATGGTAATAAACAGTTTATACGTACAGTCGTACACACATCCACTACCATCCATCAGGACCATACCCTATGCATAGCGTTGGATGTTGCCCAAGCAGCCTCCTTGGCTAATGGTACAATCCTGGACAGTCCCCACTCCGACACAGATACCAACAAGCCACTCATTTTGCCGACCTCAGAGAGGATGACAGGCAGAGTCAAACCCCCACCTGGCGTTAATTCAACAGAAAAGGGAATAGAACTCAGGCTACTCGGATCTCACAAGCCATCCACCCAACCATTAAGCCAACACCATACATGTACCAACATAAAATACATTAAAACGATAAACACAAAGATTTACTTTAAACAGAGGTCTTTGAAATGAGGAATTCAAGTGGGAAATTAGCAAAATTAAATTGAAAAATAATCAAGCGCACAGAACACAAAATGTCGATCTCTGCTTTCTGCCTTCACAACCCGAATCACGGCAAACTCGGGTTAGATGACCTTGTTGTTTTTATATATTAGCAATGTCGAAGAGGAGGGGTGGGTTGTATTAGAGATCTTACAAAAGCGTAAAAAATAGGTTCCTGTTAAAATAAAAATGCACATTTTCAGTGGATAAGACACCCGAACGATCAACCAAGCAGCTCTGGAGAGCGCTCGCCAAGTGGATGAAGCACTCAAGCAAGCACTAATCAAGAAACGGCTAGTATGCTTCAGTCACATTTGATTCAGCGCCGTAGTGTTCTAAAAAATGTACGGCCACTAGCAATTATAGGCGGCCGCAGATATTTCCACGGTCACACCAATGTAGCAGTCAACATATTGTTTTTATTTTTCGGGGAGCCGCACGGGTATTTAGAAATTGTGGACACCGAAAAACGTGCCCTGGGTGCCGTTTAGGTCTCTTGATTATGCGTTACGGGTACCTTAGGGCATCCTGCGGCGCCATAGAACTTCAAGGCCAACGCAAGGGTAGCCCTCAAAGGTGCCCTGCATAGGTGACCGCAGTGGGCCTAAGGCGAACTGCTTGGAAATAGGATGTTGCTGCTTACGCTAATTCTTTTTGTGTCTTCGGGCTGTCACCAAACCTCATATTTTCATTAAGATTAATATCTACTATTCGAAATTGTCATCGTGTTCTTATTGCTTGCAGTTGTATTGTATTTCTTTCACTGATAACTCGACTTAATGGCCTCACCCGTACGCCCTACTGTTATATAACGTCACGTGGAAATCACACTCTATACGTCTTCATAGCTACTGGCTTGTCGAATTTGCTACAGGTCCATATAATGATAGACACAATTAGAAAGTGTAAAATATAAATTTAAGAACTTCTCGCCAGCTTTTATATTCCACGGCAATGACCTCCTTGACTGCCTCTTGAACAAGTATGCCATGACGTGGCGTAGAGTGCACTTCCTGAGTCCTCACTCACGAATATTACTACTGGCTGCGAATGCACTTAATGTCTGCAATTCCAGCTTGGTTTCGGTGCCTTGCCAGGTGTATCCTAGCCGAATTTGTTTAGAGTCTATATAGTGGTGAAACTCAGGAATGCTCCTTAGATGAGACGTAATTAGCAGACATCAATTGAATTCTATTACGCCTCAGGAGCCGGCTACCGGATTGAAAATGTCAAGGCACGAATGCGACGTTCCTCAAACGGCTATGGGCTTAGGAAAAAACGCTAATTATCACCCATGTACCCTAGCGATTCATAGCATAGACATAGATATCATTACGTCATTCTCATAATAACATGTGCATGTAGTAAACTAAGTACGAAACTAACACGTTATCGTTAAGGATCAACTCAGTCTTCTGCGCCTCTGGTTTCTACAATCAAAGGTAACGACGAATTGTGAGCAGCGAGCCGAAAAGAGACATGGCTGCTTCATGGATCTCCCTACACAGCGTTTGACGTTATTCCAGGAAATGTCTCTGTCTCTCCCATAGACTCGCCAGTGAGAGACAAAGTGAATGGTCGTAGCCATCACTTTATATCGAAGATGATTATAGTACTGATAAGAGGGTCTGTTATGCTCCTCAAAGGTGGGTGATATTTAAATTAAATCGTCGAGAGTACATGCCCCGATTTTTCACTCTCGCAGCTTCCTTAAATAGAGTAAATTTCCTTATAGATTTATGCAAAGTTACCCTAACCAGCTCTTCAGACCCTTGACTGGTATTCATACTATTTGTGTTCCCCCTATATAGGATAAGAGAAGTACAGAACAAACCACGTGATGTACTATCTACTCACCTAACTTACACCATCACATCATCTCCTTTTAGTAGTTATTATGATCTCAGCTTATTAATGGTAGCCATATAATAGTTTTACCCTAAATAGTTTTCTTACAATATTTAAATACATAGCCCGTCGTTTCTCTATATACAGTTTACCGCTTGGCGTAATCTGGTGCACGAGCTCGGAATAGTGGCCACTCACTCAGGTCTCTCTCTTTCGATCAGCTTGCTGCTGGTTCACCATGGTTTGCTTTGTTTACAGCATGCATTAGCAATGTCCCTATTTACCAGTACAACTTTAACCAGGGGTTACCAGCTGTCTCTCTGAAGTCGCGAATGGAACCATTACTGATAAGGGCAATCATCAGCGATGCGCCCCCAACCAATGATGCAACCAGCAGCCAAAAGGCAGCACACGAGGACCAGTCATTACTCATTTTGCGACCACTTCCAGGTAATGTTTAGTAGGAACATGGAGATTTGGGCGTTGATTTACGCTGTTGTTCACAGCGCCAGCTGCCTATCTATGCACATCGCCTGCAGACGGAGGTTGGGAAGAGTTTGGGAGTTTCCCCTCGATGGCCAAACCAACCCGATCGGTAACAATAATATATATGTCAAATGGACCCCCTAACTGACAAACATATATATATCAAATAGTTCCGTCCAATCACAGCGCTTGCCGCATGATTGGCAGAACAAGTGTGGCTGCCATTAAGCACATGTTTTGCCCTGCTACACCATTCAGAGGTTTTGCAGCCAGGATATTAAATTAACCAAAGAATCACACAGTCCTAGACATGACGCCAACGTCAATACATAAATTATTGTTGCCACCACATGCTTTTACTCTGCCTGCAGCTTGAGTAGCATACGGTTGCTCTTTGATTAAAATCTGGGTCTTCTGGTCCTTTTCCAATCTGAATTTATTATTCTGAGTTAATTATATCTTTGATTCCTTCTGCTATTGCGCACTTCTTATTGTCGGCAAACAATCAGAATGTGTGACCAGTCAGATCAATCTTGACTTTCTACAGTACAGTAAGCCTGTATACTGTGTGATGGTCAGGCTTGTTTGGACTAACCAGTCGCCCACACAGCTTTCTGTGAGGGGGTATGATATGTACACCCAGATACAACAACGTGTCAAAGGCAGAGGCTCCTGTGAGTCATGGTATCCATATCTGTGCCCACTGCTTTTCTGCAGATATCCTCCTGCGTGGTACCTCCTTGGAGGTTGGGTGGCAGATTTGCACTCTACCACTGTAAAAACACTTAATCTACAAAACATAGCAAAACACGACTAAAACTGACACCAACTCCGGGATACTTCCTTGCAGCTCCCCTTCCAGCGCGCCCAACAGATGACATTACTGGGCAACCTTCGGGACTCCCATATTTATAGGAAAGACGTAACCTTCCTGATTCAGGTTGCGTGGTGATGTCAGTGGTGTGTTTGTCCAACTAAACGGCGTCTCTCGGGTAACCTGAGGTGGCCCTTTGTAGGTGCCTGGAATGTACTCACTCGAAGAGAGGATGTCAACGCTTAAAATCTCTGACTCCGCGTTTGAATCAGCATGCCACAACCCTCCTCCTGAGTTCGAGCTGAATTTAATGGTCATGAGGTGTAAAAAAAATGCAGGTGAGTGACCCGAAACAATGAGGAAACAAGGTAATTTGGTGTGCCAACCAACATCGAAGCTGGGACACCGAGAAAAGTCACTGAACCATTGGAAAGTGTCCTTAAAGGAAAATATAAATAAATGAAAATAAGCAAATGAATAAAATGAATGCAGGTGTGCGACATGAAAATGGAGAAGCAGGGTAATTTTGCGTACCGATGGACATTGAAGTCGACGCGTGAGGAAAAATCACAGAACCGTGGGAAAGAATCCAAACATGAAAATATAAATATAAATAAAAAAAAGAAGATCTTTTTTAGTATAAGTGGACAAGCTCCCCCGTAAGCCTAGAAGCAGGAACCAAATGTAGTCACACCAATCATTATTCAGTCACCTCTCAAGTCAAGTGGTGAGAAAGGAAAAGAGGAGATGGACAGGAGAAGGGTAGTGCAGCGAATACTACAGGATCGGCTCACCTCGCCACACGCATTAAGAAACATAACATAACATAAATTCAGTGGCCGGTGGGTTGTGTGTGGTGTGTGTGTGGTGTGTGGGTGTTGCGGGTGTTGGTGTGTGGTGTAACCGCTAAAAAAAAAAGCAACAAAAGTTTTGAAACTTCGCGTTTTTTTTTGATCTCGGTAAAAACACTCACAGTGTTCATATTCTGATAAAGAGATAAACTGACCTGCAACTAATTCTGGGCACGTGCTTAATGTTGTAAATCCCAAATTTGGTAACATCGACTGCTTGGTCAGAGAAAAAGGTTTTTGAAGGATTTAGGATTTCTCTCAGAAAATTGACTAAGCCAGGCATTTGGACGCTCTTCCTTTAAACCAACAATAATATCCACCCTGGCCTCAATGTAAACCCACATTTTAACATTCGAACTGGTGGGTGGATAAATTTTTTGAAGAATTACTAATCCCATTGACCTACGTGATCAGTAATGTCGCGAAAATGAGATTGACGGACAGAGTGAGTGACAATCCTTATCTAATTCCAATTCAATAACGTGAAGAAATCCCCCAAAGGTTCAATATCGACAATAGGAGTGTTAACGTGATATAATAACTTATCATGGTGTTCGAAGTGGCACCCTACACCGGTGGCACCCCCCGCCAATAAAAAAATATCAACCCAAACAACACCTATGAACCTTTTTTAAACAGTCACTACTGCCGTTAACACGCAACGAAAGGAGAAAACCCGTTTTATGAAGTATAAAGGTTATTGTCCCACAGATTAACACACCCAAGTTTAGTAGACTACTGTAATCCAAATCAATACCCAAGAGAGATATTAACAGACTCTCCTGCACTCATGTGGACAGGAGTGGGTGTACTGGATAGGAAAAACATACATACTCACTGGAGGAGGTTGAGCTCCACAACCTGTATAAAGAGCGCAATGAAGTGGATAAAACAACGACACACACACACCACACACCATTCCCCCCTTTCAGAAAAGATCGAAAATAATATAATTTATCTTGTGATTTAAACTACCTCTGCATCACAAGCACGACAACCTCTCAAGCGATTAGAGCGGCCAAAACCAGATTGGTTCTCCCTCAGGGAATTCTGCCGGGTCATCTCACCCCCACTAAACACCTAATCGCACAAAATTGTGTATTTCATGTCGTGAAGATGTCTTGTTGAAAGAGTCATGGAATCATTGCTCTATTGGTTAGTACGGCACAGCCATCGTCTTTCCAAATACAGACATCCATTAAATCACCAAGCCTGCCGTGATACAGAGGCACTCCGCAAGTTAAAAAGTCCTACTCACCACGGATTAGATAGATACATCGCTTCGGTGCCTTGCCAATAGCCCGATTTTCTTTTTGTCAAGTATTTATGCGAGTAATAAAAGCTCAAAATCTCAGTCCGTTAGGCGAACTGAGAAATTATCCCACTCTTTCGTTGTGCAGAAGGCACATCCTTTCTTCAGGTTACCTCAAGATTTCGCTTCTTACGAAAGATTGTGAGCCATTTAGACAACAATCCTGTATGGCATGCTACAATATCAAAATTGCTATGAAGGGGCTAGTCATGCACACCTGAGCATTCTGGGCGGATTATGTCATTCTTGGAAGTCCCAAATTGAACACCATGCAAACTACCTGGTCTTTGATGTTGGCAGAATACAACGAGGTTACACTCTCAGTGTCCATCCTTCCCTGTCTTACCCAACCGCTGCTGGCCTTGGTGTCGTTGCACCTTACAAGGCGAGAAGTTCCTGGCAACTCTCAACTCTGATTCTCAACTGGACGGACAAGCATCATTCAAGTCCAAACCTGCTATGCTGCTGCATTCCCTTCTGTCTTTTCACCGGATATTTGCCCTGGTCATTCCATTGCTTGAAAATTACCACATCACCGCATACATAAATAAGGTACAAAACTGATCGTCCTCAACGACAGACCTATAGCTTTACTTCCAATCATCATCAAGGTCATAGAATCTGTCACATAAAAGTGGATATAAACCTTCCTATTCTCCCAATGGCCCTATCCTGATGCACCAAATCGGGTTTAGAATAGGGCAATCTAAACTTGGAACAATGCTGCTTCTACTCTCTTCCAACAAGTAATAGCCACTCAATGCAAGACCGCTCCTCTGAACATATCGTGCTTTCAATACATCTGGCAATCCTGTCTTGCCTCTCAAACCGTCTGCCTATGGCACCAAGGCCAACTCAACACATGCATGGTGACTTCCTCAAACCTCGTACCGAAAGTGCGGCTCTCCACTGGAATCCTACATCTCCTCTCCCTGATAAGTGGCTGGAGTGGCCCCAAAGCAGTGTTCTGGCCTAGCCAATACTTATGACAAAACTATCTTCTGACTCTCTGAAAAATCCCTTTATCTATTTGCTGATACTCACCACCTCACTGCCGTGACATCACTAAACCTCAATAGCATACAGCAGCCTCTTCCCCTCTTCAGACCTTGACAAATCACAAACTGATCATAAAACTGGAATATGTCTTTCATCCTAAACAAATCTCACCCTCATCCTGTGTCTCTCCAAAATGGCTGTGTGGCAACCCTCCCATTCTACTTTCTAACAATCCTCTGAGGAACTTCATCACTCAAACTCCTGGTTTCACCATCAGCCATGACTTTCCTGGCAAACCAAATTCCAAGGTGGCTCACCAACCAGTCCACCAAGCGGCGCCAATTGTCATAAAAGTACTTCATTGCATCACCTGAACTCCTGTCCACCCACAAGTCCTTCAATCTACACTTGATGAGTACTGTTTTCCTCTCTGGCTGCTACCCTGCTACCTTCTCAGTTTGATGCCATGGAAAACCAGCCTCAAGATATCTGGAATCGCCCACGAGTAGCTGAACTATGGGCCTATCACTGGCCATTGCCAACAGGTTGTGGATCACTCTTCTTTGCAGTCTCCTTTGCTGGTCTGCACCTACCACGCTATTTCCGTGCTTGTCTCCCCACCGTCCCCTCCCCTCCCCCCCCCCACACACACAGCCAGGTATCTGGCAGTGTGCACTAACTTTCCACCATAAACCCCTTTCTTGTGAACTTCAAAAGTCGAAATCTCTGCTCACCTCCACAATTGTCTCTTTTTTCCACCTATAGAACCAACCTACCCCACATGTCTTCAAAGCTCATTCTACTTGTCCAGATTTCGAGAGAGCTGTTCACCGCCATCTCGATCATTGCGCAATCAAAACAATGGTCTTTCCTACCCCGTTAACCTCCATCATGCCTCCTCCCCCACCCCGATCCAAACTCAGCTTACAAATTTACAGTTTATTCTTCTGAGATTTCCTTCTGTGTCATGTACTTACCACCCCATACTACATTCCTGCAACTACCCACCAAATTGTTGTCAAAAGTTCCCTTTATGTCACTCTTTCAATTCCAGCTGTTGTGTTTCCCCCTGCCCGACCCCCCCCCATATCTCTCTGTCTCTCTCTGTCTCTCTCTCTCTCTCTCCCTCTCTCCCCCTCCTCCCCCCCCATCTCTCTCCTCTCCTCTCTCTCTCTCTCCTCTCATCTCTCTCTCTCTTCTCTCGTCCTCCCTCTCTCCCCTCCCTCCCCCCTCCCATTCTCTCTTGCTCTCTCTCTCTCTCTCTCTAGTCCATCACAATGCAAAATTTAGCGTCTGTCACCTCAGAATGTCCAGATCTTAATATCTGTCATGAGGTCGGGTGAGTCTTAATAGTTGGGGGTGTGGACTTGGATCGCGAGGGTCCTGAAGTTCGAAATCTGGCTAACGCATTAATTAATAACAGGGTGGGGTTGACTCAGCCGTCACCTTTCTGAGTCGGCAAATGAGAGTACCAGTTTGCTGGGATGTTGAGCAGTTCGGATCCCGGCGTCGGATGGCGACCTCTCTCCTCTCTTCTCTTCTCTCATCTCTTCTCTCTCCTCCCTCCTTCTCTCTCTCTCTCTCTCTCCCTTTTTGTTAGTGTGCTTCCTGATGCCTGCAGTGTTCTAGCTCTCGAGCTTTGCCCTGCATAAATTTGTTTTTTTCTATGATATCATTGTTACGTATAGCTCGAAAGTACACACGTGTTCTTATCTTGTTTACTTTGTCAATTTCTAGTCGATGTCGACTCATACTGGAATGCAGTATCAGAACGGACTGGAGGCCTTCAATGAGCGGAAGAAATTTGAATCAGCATACCTTCGCCCTTGAAACTGGACAAAGACGTCCTGCAGAAACTGAGTTGTACATTTCCTGTGTATTTGCAATTTGCATACTGCTGTTCTTTAGCACCAACCGCCAAACTCTCAACCCAAACTATATATGTGTGTGTACATGTAGAGTTATATTAGTATATATATAATTACAGTATATGTATATTGATAGTATTGATAATGCATATGTACAAACACAATATATTATTCTTCGTCTGAATAACTATTGCGGCCCCCCGCCCCCCCTGCCCCACCACCATACCTGAGGCCTCAGCCACATAGCTATGTTACCCCCCATGAAAGTTTGTACCGAGTTGAGATTTGTAACGTAAAAGTGTCGTGCATAAATAGAACAGGAGAGAGAGATAGAGAGAGAAAGATGAGAGAGAAGAGAGAGAAGAGAGGACGAGAGGAGAGAGTATCGTTTTGGCCTTTTGTAGGTTATATAGTATATATATATAGTATTATAATATATAGTTATATTTATAATATATATTATATATATAATATATATTATATATAATATACACAAGCCGTAGGGCTCCGAGGGATTCGCTCGGATCAAAAGCATTGGATACGATGCTTTTCATTGCTGACCGATCCACCGACGAAGATTCATTGCAAGACCGTTATTGGTTCACATTACAAATTGTTCCTCATTTGCTGGCAAGATTTTTTCCTATTGGCGTATTTTGCGAAACTGGCTACTCCTTCATAAAGAGACGGTAAATAGACACCCTATTTTGAATGGACTACCATTGAAAATAATCAGTTGCCTAGTTTGTGTTGTGTTGAGCCTCGCGGTGCAGTGACACACAACACACACACCACACACACACACCCACACACACACACACACACAACACACACACCACACAACACACACACACACACACAGAAATACCCCCCATAACTTCTCTCAATTGCTCTTGTCTTGACCACACCGCGTCCTGAGCCACACAATATTTTTCAGAAGCAGCCGCCCAACTTCCTACGCTCACTCCCAGCTTTTCATCAACCCCACGTCCACTTCCCTAAGCTCCGCCCACTTCCTAAGCCCTCATAAAAAATGACGGTAAATAGACACCCGATTTTTGAAGGACTACCATTTGAAAAAATAAAACCGCAAATCAAAAAATCGCTCAAGTAAAATTTTCTAAATATCTCGAAGTATTAATTCCGAAGTCTCGATTCTCTACATTCAAACTGAAGGACAGAGTATTGAAAATACTGTACGCAGTTTTTCGGCTTGCTGCACAGCAACCGGTGGTTGCTAGGCAACGAAATTCAAACGCGCACATTCCACCCCATATAGGCACCTGTTGGCAAAGTTTCATCGAAATCATTGGTGGTTCGTGCTGTGGAGCTCGCGTTGCAGACACACACACACACCACACCCCACGACACACACACACACACGGAAAAACCCGACAATAAGGGATATCTAGCATATATAGCGAATCCAATACATTATTTCTAACCACCACTCACTGACCACATCCATTGGACCATACTCTGTGCATAGCCCGTGTGTGCTGCCAAAACAGTCTCCTGGGCAATTGGGAACATCCTGGCAGGTCGCCACTCCGATGCAGGATCCTCGAATGGCTCAATCATCCCAGCAAACTGGTATCATTTTGCCGACCTCAGAAGATGATAGGCGGATCAACCCACTTGGTATTAATTCAATGGTTAGCGAGATTTGAACTCAGACCCTCGATCCCAAGTCCAACCACCTAACTATTAAGACTACACCGACTCACTGACAGATATTAAAGATCGGGACATTCTGGGTGACAAAGAACGCTGAAATATTTGGCATGGCCGATGGACATCAAAGCTGGACACACTGGGAAAGAATAATCAACAAAGCCAATTCAGAAGAGCATCCAAAAATGAATATAAATAAATGAAAAATAAATAATGAATAAAAAAAATGCAGGTGAGTGACCCGAAAACAATGAGGAAACAAGGTAATTTGGTGTGCCAACCAACATCGAAGCTGGGACACCGAGAAAAGTCACTGAACCATTGGAAAGTGTCCTTAAAGGAAAATATAAATAAATGAAAATAAGCAAATGAATAAAATGAATGCAGATGTGGCGACATGAAAATGGAGAAGCAGGGTAATTTGCGTACCGATGGACATGAAGTCGACGCGGAGGAAAAATCACAGAACCGTGGGAAGAATCCAAACATGAAAATATAAATATAAATAAATAAATAAAAAATCAAATGCAGTGAGCAACCGAAGACAATTGGGGAAGCAAGGCTTGTGGAAGAAAAACGTATTAAAAAACTCACCCCCACGCCTCACTGCCACATTCTGCAAGCATACCCCGCAGGTGTGTGTGTATAGTATATATATTGATTACATAAATATATACATATAATATTACATATATATATATATATATTAGCAAATACAACTCGTCGCTTCGCTGGTGGTCAATAAAGTGTCGGTGGGGGGGGGGAGAAGAGAGAGAGAGAGAGAGAGAAGAGAGAGAGAGAAGAGAGAGAGAGAGAGAGAAGAGAGAGAGAGAGAAGGTGGGGGGTGAGAGGGAAATGGAGGCAGAGAGATGAGGAGAGTGGAGTTCGGGGGGAGGTGGGAGAGGCGACACCACACCAAACGTTTGCTATTCACTGTGGGAGGAGGGTTGCATGCGAGACACAACACACACACACCACACCGCACACACTCAACACAGCAGAGTCAGCGAGAGAGCAACAGAGGTGTAGGAGGAGAGAACTGCATTTTTTGAGGAGGGGTGAGCGAGGAGGGAACAGATGAGAGAAAGGTGGGAAGAAGTAAAAAAAAAAAGACAGTGAGGGGTGGAGTGTGGGTGAGCAAAGAGAATGAATGTGATGCTTCATGACCGAACACG
>CM068966.1:32949573-32962262 GCA_035128595.1 Eptatretus atami
TATAAATAAAAAAAAAATAAAAATGCAGTGAGCAACCAAGCAATGGGGAAGCAAGGCTTGGGAAGAAAAACGTATAAAAAAACTCACCCCCACGCCTCACTGCCACATTCTGCAAGCATACCCCCAGGTGTGTTGGTGTATATAATATATATTACATATATATATTATATATATAATAACATAAATATATTAGCAAATACAACTCGTCGCTTCGCGGTGGTCAATAAAGTGTCCGGGGAAGAGAGAGAGAAGAGAGAGAGAGAGAGAAGAGAGAGAGAGAGAAGAGAAGAGAGAGAGAAGAGAGAGAGAGAAGAGTGGGGTGAGAGGGGAAATGGAGCAGAGAGATGAGGAGAGTGGAGTTCGGGGGATGGGAGACGACACCACACCAAACGTTTGCTATTCACTGTGGGAGGAGGGTTGCATGCGAGACACACACACACACACACAACACACCACACACTCACCACACAGCAGAGTCAGCGCAGAAAGCAACAAGGTGTAGGAGGAGAGAACTGCATTTTTTGAGGAGGGGTGAGCGAGAGGGAACAGAGTGAGAGAAAAGGTTGGGAAAAGGGAAAAAAAAACAGTGCAGGGGTGGAGGTGGTGAGCAAAGAGAATGATATGTGATGCTTCATGACCGAACACGAAAAAAAAAACTGTCAGAACAGCTGTACACACAATAACACAACACAGTTTGTAAAGTAATCTGCTAGTACATCTGAAAAAGTTTGATTTTCCAATTCCAGAAAATTGTGGAAAATGAACCAAAAGCAATCACTGAAAACATTGAAGTACCGCTCACATACGACCTTATGATCCCATCAGCATGAACATCGAAAACCAAGCATTGCAACCAGATATCAACTTAGGTGCAAAAAAATAGAAGAAGGCATTGTTAATCGAGTGTTAATACTGGTGATTTTGAATAACGATGCAGAAATCAAGAAAATGACCAAATACCAAGACCTCAACATGAAGTGAAAAGATCCTGAAGCTAAGAATGCCAAAGTTGTTACCAGTGATGAAACTCTGATAAGAAGAACCTCACAGAGATATAAAACAAACCGTCCTGGAATATCACTTCAAACGAACTACAGTTGAAGCCGTCCTGGCACACACCCACACTTTGACCTGGCAGTCTCTGTTCACCTCCTGAACCCACCCACATGTGGATATAGCAGGCAACAGCAGCATCTTGCAGGAACACACACAACAACACACACGATGTGGATACTTCGAGACTGGGAGGATCCGTTGAGGAATCTGTTCCACCTTTCTGAAACCCACATATACAAAAAGACTTCAGCTTGGTCCGTGAATCATGACCCCTTACCGAAAGAAGGTGATACTTTGACCCACCGTGGAGACTCCACTCCACATTCTGAAACCCCATATGTACACACACACACACACACACACAATCTCTTCCGTTATGGTAATACAGTTTATACACGTACAGTCGTACACACATCCACCATCCATCAGGACCATACCCTATGCATAGCGTTGGTGTTGCCCAAGCAGCCTCCTTGGCTAATGGTACAATCCTGGACAGTCCCCACTCCGACACAGATACCAACAAGCCACTCATTTTCCGACCTCAGAAGGATGACAGGCAGAGTCAACCCCACCTGGCGTTAATTCAACAGAAAAGGAATTAGAACTCAGGCTACTCGGATCTCAAACCATCCACCCAAACCATTAAGCCAACACCATACATGACACATGCATAAAATACATAAAAACGATAAACACAAAGATTACCTTTAAACAGAGGTCTTGAAATGGGAATTCAAGTGGGAAATTAGCAAAATTAAATTGAAAAATATATCAAGCACAGACACAAAATGTCGATCTCTGCTTTCTGCCTTCACAACCCGATCACGGCAAACTCGTGTTAGATGACCTTGTTGTTTTTATATATTAGCAATGTCGAAGAGTGGGTTGTATTAGAGATCTTACAAAAGGTAAAAAATAGGGATTCCTGTTAAAATAAAAGCACATTTTCAGTGGATAAGACACCCGAAACGATCAACCAAGCAGCTTGGAGAGCGCTCGCCAAGTGGATGAAGCACTCAAGCAGCACTTCAAGAAACGGCTAGTTATGCTTCAGTCACATTTGGTTCAGCGGCCGTAGTTCTAAAAAATGTACGGCCACTAGCAATTATAGGCGGCCGCAGTATTTCCACGGTCACACAATGTAGCAGTCACATATGTTTTTATTTTTTGGGAGCCGCACGGGTATTTAGAAATTGTGGAGACCAAAACGGGGTGCCGTACGGTCTTTGATTTGATGTCCACGGTACCTTAGGCATCCCTGCGGCGCCATAGAATTTCAAGGCAGACGCAAGTGTACCTCAATTGCCTGCAAGGCGACCGCAGGGGGCCCTAAGGCGAACGTGGAAATAGTGCGGCCGCCGTAATTTTTTGGGGCTGGCAAAATTCATTTTCATTGATAAGAGCCTATGGAAAATGCACGAATAACGCAAGCCCACCGTACCCATACGTACGTCGACGTGGAACACATCTACGTCATGGCTACGGCTTGTCGAATTGCTACGGCCAACTAGAAATGAAAAATTATAACTCCGCGCTTTAATTCCACGGAGACCCCTACGGCCTGTAAAAATAGCCAGACGGCGTAGGGCCACCCTGAGGCCACCTCAGAAACTCTGCGGCCCGCACGTTTCTGTCAATTCAGGGGGTCGGCTGCCGTATCCTAGCCGTAGAGCAAATGTGACTCATGCTTAGTAAGCGATTAGCAACACATCATCAACGCCTCCAGGAGCCGCCCGAAATGTCAAGCCACGAATGCCGACGTCTCCGGATGCTTATAAACATTACAATGTACCCAGCGATTCATAGCTATGATGAACAGGCATCTAATATTGAGTGAGGAACTGAAAACAACAACGTTATCGTTAGAAATCGCTGCGCCCTTTCCAAAGTCAAGGCAAGGTTGAGCCACCCAAAAAACATGCGGCTTCAGACTCCAGCGAGTTATCAGAAATGCATTAAGACCCCAGAGAGCAAGTGGCCGAGGATCACTTGATGAAGGATATAGTTAAACAAGTCGTTAATTATCTTCAAAAGGGTGTTTAATTAACGCAAACAACCCGATTTTCACTCTTCCACTTCCTTGGAGTTTATTAGTATGCATGCAAAGTTTCAGACTGCTTGGTTTTATAGTTTGGAGCTATGAGGAGACAGACACAGTGACAACACTAATACACTGACACACACAAAACATTGCCTTTTATTAGTTTAGGTATATATATATATATATATATATATATATATATATATATATATATATATATATATATATTACATATACATATTGAAATATGTGGAGCATGACGAGCACTCTCTCCTATCTCAATGGACATAAAATCCTACACCAATTTTCACCTTCAATCTGCAGACCTCGCCCAGTGACTCTGTCAAACAGACAAAGTTTTGCATCAGTCAACATCAGCCTAAACATCAAACGAAGCCAGCTATCCGGATTTCAGGTTTATTGACTTTTGGGGTGCCTTTATTATTCAAACCAAGGGTAAAAAAAAGAATCAAACATTTAAACTGCCTGAGACGTACACCTTGACCTCATGGCCAAAGTACACAGTCCAAACAAGCACTGTCCCTTTGGCATTTCACATGCCTCAGCCCAAAGGCTGAAGCACATGGTCAACCAAACGAACACATCCTAAGCCCGAAGGGCCAGAATGCATGTCATACAATTGGACCCCTCCATAGTAGCAACTCCCATGACTTCATCGCATGCCGTCCCAAATTTCATCAGGAACGGCATACCAATAAATATCTAACCAATGATGACAACTTCTGTGTTTAAACATCAATCACACCTCTGGCTGTTATGTTAGCATCAGCCTACCAGTCATGTCAGATCAGGTATGGGCACGTGCTGGAGCAGTGCGTCGCTGTGTCAAACTTCCGCCAGTACTCCAAGGCCTCCATCTGCCATCTCCAGGCAGATGCCTGTCCATCCCATCTCCTTGAGATGCCGATCAACCTGCTGCAATATTGTGGTCGGCCATTGCCTCCTCCACTCATGAGTTCCCTCACTGAGAGAGAATCTGTTGAGCAGATCAGCGTGAAAACGAGCCACATGTCCACACAGCAGCAGCTGATGCTCACGACTATGCAGTATCACAATCTCATTTGAGTCTCTCTCAGCAACTGCCGTTGGACATAAAGTCCAACCAGCAACAGCCAAGGATTCTCAGAAGAGACCTTGTACAAAAAAATAAGTCTCCATCTCAGATCCCTGGTCAAGTCCAAGTCTCACATTCGTTAGAGCAAGATTGAAGCACCAAGTACCTGAAGACTCAGACTTTCATTCTCATGCCAGGAACCAATAGCACCACACCCCATGATCCAGTGAATCCATGACTCCCCAGCCTGACCCAGATCTCCATTGACCTCTGGTTAACAGCCAGCAGAGACCTAAACATCACTGCCAAGGTAATGATCTCTCCGTACCTCAACATCCTCACCACAAACAGTACAAACAGAGATCAAGATAGCAGCATCCAATATTCAGGGAATGCCTAGATCTAGTTTTGACCGAGGAAACTCATAATTCCAATGGCTCTGATGCCTCACTCAGCACCTCGGGGACCCAAAACGATATCCTAGTCTCCGCAAAGATGACGGCATCATCTGCAAAATCCAAGGTCAGAGATCTTGACATTTCCCAGCTGCATGCATAGCAGCTTGATCTCTCCGACATCCTCCCCAGAATCCAGTTCATACAAGTGCTGAAAAGTTTGGGGCCAGTCCACATCCCTGACAACCCCAGTACACAACTGGAAATAAGTCGGAGATGGTGTCACCGCATCTCACAGCACTCTCATACCAGAGAATAGTTCAGACATCAGATCGATCGGTTTTTGTGGCACCCAACGAAGACCAACAAATCCTGCAGAGAGCATCCTGATTTGCTGAATCAAACGCCTTCCAGAGATCAACATAGGCTGCAAGCAGCCTGCCGAAACTCTCTTCTTGCAATTGTGAGGACCTGAAGGCAAGGAATCAGTCAATCTTGACCTCTTGGTTGGAGGATGATTGTGCTCCAGGCAGAGCACGGAACTACATGTAACGACATGATGTAAAGCATTTCACCAACCTTGAGAAGTTCAGCATGGATGCCGCAGATCCCAGGAGCTTACCCCATTTCAACCGGTTCACCGCAGCCTGTTTCCACAAGTGAAGGTGACCACATGTGATTGGAATGTCAGCAATAGATAGTCACACCCCCTGACATCGAACTCAACAGATGCTCAAAGTACTGCCCAGGCCTTCACTTTCAGACTCCTGTATCAGGAGCCCACCACCCTCCGCTCTAATTCTAGTACAATGAGGACCGCTTGGATGAACGCAATGCGTGAATTCCCATGTAAGCAGACTAGAATCTTTGACCACAGGTGATGCTCTACCAACTCACAATCCTCGCACATAGGCCTCCTTGTCCACCCTTAGCACACATACAGTTTTACGCCTCAGCTCCCTGAACAAGCTCAGTCTCTGCCATTCAACCTGGAGCTGCGAACTGTCGTCAATATCCAGTGTCCCTTGCCAGACGAAATCTTCTTCGCCCGTTGGTGAGTTCCAAGACATTCACCAGCTACATCAAGGACGGGCATGAAGCATTCCACAACTCTTCAGGATTCCCCAAAGCATCCAGATGCCTCACATCTCCACTCGTCTTGTTCAAAAACTCCTCAGCTGCCCTCTCATCTTTGAGCTTCCAACATCCAGCCTCGGCTGGGTGGTACCATTCTCACTGATTTAAGCTGCAACTTCAGAGTTGCAACCTAAGCCTGTGGTGGTACTGAGGAACTGAGCACTGCAGTTCTGGATCATCTCCAGCGACCATCAATGAGCACATCGTCAATCTCCTTTGCCACACCCCATATTGGAATACCAAGTCCAGCGATGAGCCTGTGGTGCTGAAACCATGATCCAGCCACCCTAAGTCCAAGCCTTCTTGCAAAGTCAAGGAACTGTGCTATTCTGGTTTATAGTCCGAGACCCATGGGACCACACATGTCTCTAACCATCCCTAAGAGTTCCAGTTGATGCATTGAAATCCCCCAAGATGAGAAGATATCTCAACTGGGCACTGATGAACCACAGACTTGAGCATGCATAGAATGCGTTCTTCACAGTGAATTACTCCCTCAGTCGGAGCATATAAAGACCAGGGAAAACGACACCCAAGGAGTGACGAGATCCTTAGTCTCATCATACGCATCATACGCTTGTTACCTCAATTATCATTGGAGTCAGCTTATTGGACACAGCTACAGCAACTCCTTGGCATGATACACCAGCAGAGCGACCAGACCAATAGTAGGTGTTAATGACCCACCATGATCTCGCCACTATCCAGTCTGTCCGAACCTCAGAGAAGTGCTGGCAATACCATGTTCAAACGCTTGAGCTCAGATGATACAGAAACAGGTGATCATCCTCTCTTTGGTTATGGACATTTCCACGCACACACCTGAAGGGACCCCTCATTGATCCAAGAAGACTGCAATCTGATGGACGACATCTCAGCACCACCCTGAGACACACGACTGCAATCGACCCGGGAATTACTCCGTGTGTTCCTACTATCATCAAAGAAGGGGGTCCCAAAGGCTTTTCCCCAATCCTGTCAGCTGGTGACTGCCCAGCAGAGCGGCAGCTGCACAGAGTATTCCAATGATGGGTTTTCAGATTCTTTGCATTTTTCTTTGTATTTTGTGAAGTGAATGGTTTCACAAGGCCAGAGTGCAAATCCTCCACCAACCTCCTAAAATAAGTATCCCAACAGCGGCAGGACTCCTCAGACACAGTTGGCACTCATATGGATGCCGTTGGCTCAAAAGTGCTTTCCGCCCTTTGACAGTTTTGTTCTGAATTCTCGGGTGTCCATATCATACACCCTCCTCACCTGGAAACCTGGTGCGAGCCGTTTAGTCACCGCCAACCCGACCATGAAACAGGTTAGTTCATTTTATTATGTACTTGTAGCAACCACAGATCTAATCTGGCCTGATCCACTACAATACCTGACAAGGCCTACCAGGTCTCAAAATATTCACCTCCGTGGTGTTCTGTTGTTGATTGTAGCAAACATGTGTGGGTTTCAGAAAGCGAATGGAGTTCTCCCAGGTGGGCTGAAAGTATCCACCTCATTTCAATCAGGGTCACGATTCATGGACCCAAACTTTGAAGTTTTGTTGTCAACGTTTTGTCAGAGTCTCTCTCCAGGATCGACACTGAGTCCCTAGACAAGTTTCAACTGCGTTCATTTGTTGCAATATTCCCAGGGATGGTTTTTTTTATATCTCTGTGAGTTCTTCTTCATCATTACAATAGCTCCAACGATCACTGGTGCAACTTTAGCATTCTTCAGCTTCCAGGATCTTTTCAGTTTATTCTTGAGTCTTGGTATTTGGTAATTTTCTTATGTCTGCATTATTTAGTCCAAAATCACCGGTATATCAACTCAATTAGCAATGCCTTCTTCTCTTTTTAGTACCTAAAGTGATATTTGGTCGCAGGTCTGTTTTCATATTCACGCACGATGGATCATAAAGGTCGTATACATGAGCGGTACTTCCATGTTTCAGTCCATGCTTTTTGTTCATGCTCCCACAAATTTTCGTAACTGGAATATCAATGTTTTTGGAGATGCCAGCGGACTACTTTACAAACTCTGCTGTGTCTGATGTATACAGCTGTTCTGACATCAGTGTGTTTTTTGTGTGTGTGTTCAGTCTTTTTAGCATAACATTTTCTCATGCTAACCCCACCTCCACCCTTCACCTTTCTTTTTTTTTTCCTACTCCCCCCCCCCCCTGCCTCTCTCTCTCTCTCACCTCCTCCTTGCACCCCTCCCTCCTCGTATAGCAAACGTTTGGGAGTGTCACTCTCCCCACCTCCCACCCCCTCCCTTCCTAGCTCCCCCTTTCCACTCTTCATTATATATATACACAGTATACCACCGGAAAGGATGATTAAAATGAGCGATTACAAAATAAAAGCAGGTAAGTCAACATCAGTTGAGACTGAGACCTTCCTGCTTAGTTTGCTCATTGAAATGCAAAGAGGATTGTAAAGCCAAGCAAATCTTCAGCAGTCTCGATTTCGAAATTCGCTGTATACACATTAAAAGACTGGAAGGTGCATAACAAAGTAGGAAAAGTTCATTGCATGGGTGTGCTTTGTGAGTAGTAAAGAGGATGCTATGTAAAAACAAAGAGAATCACTCAGCTGTTCTCAATTGGGATGCTCAAAACATGTCAACGTTTATTACTGTACAACAAAGTAAGAAAGGTAATTTCCTGAGGTCGAATTTTGTGTGAAAGACAAAAGAAATGATTTACTAATTCTGGAGTTTTTATTCATACACATGTAAACGTGAGTGAGGATGCTCAAACACATACGTTGCTTGGTCCTGCCTGTAAATATGACATGCAAATAAGCACAAAATGTAAAAGCAGAAAAAATATCTAGCGAGCGAGGGAGTTTGGACCCCAGATAAAAATTTTCTTGTTACTCTGCAGCCAAATGGAACTTCAAACATCATACACACTTTTGACTGTCTCATATGCGCAAACAAATTCACAAAACAGAAATATTGTGTTGCATTGCAGTCCAAATGTCAAATCGCCAGAATTTCAGCACACCTGTAAACACAGGTTAGTCAGGTATGGGAGCATGCGCCGGAGCAGCGCGTCGGCAGCGTCCACTTTCCGCCGGTACTCAAGGGCCTCCGACTGGCCATTCCCCCAGGCAATGCCTGCCCATCCCCATCTCAAATGAGATGCCGATCAACTTCTGCAACCAAAGAGCACGGGTGCGCCATTGCCTCCTCTGCTAACAAGCTCCCCTCGCTGAGAGAATCTGTGAGCAGGATCAGCGTCAGGAAAATGAACCACATGTCCAAAGAGCAGCACTAACACTCACGGACAATGCAGTAACAAATTTCGTTGAGTTTCTCTCAGCAACCGCTCGTAGACACAAAGTCCGACCAACAAAAGCCAAGGCATTCTCACGAAGAGACCTGTTACCAAAGGAATTAAGTCTCCATCTAAGAGTCCTGGTCAGAGTCCAAGTCTCACATCCATAGAGCAAGACTGGAAGCACCAGGACCTGAAGACTCGACTTTTGTCCTTCCACACAGAACGGAAGCCACAACCCATTATCCAATGAATCCATGACTCCCCAGACATGACCCAGACGTCTGTTGACCTCTGTCTCACAGCCATCAGAAGACATGAATATCACTGCCAGTAATGAATCTCTTACTGACCTCAAATCCTCACCACAAACAGGTACTGACAGGATAGCAACATCCAATAGTCTTTGAAAGCCTGGACCTTAGTTTTGACCCAGAAACCCATAATCCCAGTGCTCGACTCCTCCTCAGCACCTCAAGGCCCTCAAAGATATCTAGTCTCACAAAGATGACTGCATCATCTGCAAATCAAGGTCAGAATCTTGACATTCCCAAACGTGCACTGTACCTTATCTCTCCGACATCCTCCCCATAATCCACCATACAAGTACTGAAAAGTGTGGCAGCCAGTACACACCCCTGACGAACTACAGGAACAACTGTAAATAAGTCAGAGATGTACCATCACATTACACACTCTCAGTACCAGAGTATAGTTTAGACATTTCAGTCGTCAAGCCACCACACGAAGACCAAGAATCCTCCAGAGGCATCCGATCAACTGAATCAAATGCTACAAGACAACATTCGGCTCAAGCAGCCCCTGCCGAAACTCTCCCTTCGGTAGACCCGCAAGACAAGGATACGGTCAATCATTGACTTCTTTGGTAAAGCCTGACTGCTTCTGATCTGTGCTCAAGCAGATGTGTCGAACCCTATCAAGAATATCGCAGCAAAACCTTCCCCACTGAGGCACGTCACCCCTCATGGTTGTGCCAGATCTTCTCTCTTTAAAAAAAAAAACTGTCAGAACAGCTGTACACACAATAACACAACACAGTTTGTAAAGTAATCTGCTAGTACATCTGAAAAAGTTTGATTTTCCAATTCCAGAAAATTTGTGGGAAAATGAACCAAAAGCAATCACTGAAAACATTGAAGTACCGCTCACATACGACCTTATGATCCCATCAGGCATGAACATCGAAAACCAAGCATTGCAACCAGATATCAAACTTAGGTGCAAAAAAATAGAAGAAGGCATTGTTAAGTTAATACGTGGTGATTTTGAATAACGATGCAAATCAAGAAAATGACCAAATACCAAGACCTCAAGCATGAAGTGAAAAATCTGGAAGCTAAGAATGCCAAAGTTTCCATGGGACGAAGAACCTCACAAAACCGTCCCTGGGAATATCACTTCAAACGAACTACAGTTGGAAGCCGTCCTGGGCACACACCCACACTTTGAGACCTGGCAGGTCTCTGTTTCACCTCCTGAAACCCACCCACATGTGGATATAGCAGGCAACAGCAGCATCTTGCAGGAACACACACACACAACACACACGATGGTGGATACTTCGAGACTTGGGAGGGATCCGTTGAGGAATCTGTTCCACCTTCTGAAACCCACATATACAAAAAGACTTCAGCTTGGTCCGTGAATCATGACCCCTTACCGAAATGAAGGTGGATACTTTGACCCACCGTGGGAGGACTCCACTCCACATTCTGAAACCCCATATGTACACACACACACACACACAATCTCTTCCGTTATGGTAATACAGTTTATACACGTACAGTCGTACACACATCCATCCATCCATCAGGACCATACCCTATGCATAGCGTTGGTGTTGCCCAAGCAGCCTCCTTGGCTAATGGGTACAATCCTGGACAGGTCCCCACTCCGACACAGGATACCAACAAGCCACTCATTTTGCCGACCTCAGAAGGATGACAGGCAGAGTCAACCCCACCTGGCGTTAATTCAACAGAAAAGGGGAATTAGAACTCAGGCTACTCGGATCTCAAGCCATCCACCCAAACCATTAAGCCAACACCATACATGTACACATGCATAAAATACATAAAAACGATAAACACAAAGATTTACCTTTAAACAGAGGTCTTTGAAATAGGAATTCAAGTGGGAAATTAGCAAAATTAAATTGAAAAATATATCAAGGCACAGAACACAAAATGTCGATCTCTGCTTTCTGCCTTCACAACCCGATCACGGCAAACTCGTGGTTAGATGGACCTTGTTGTTTTTTATATATGTAGCAATGTCGAAGGGAGGGGTGGGTTGTATTAGGAGATCTTACAAAAGGTTAAAAAAATAGGGATATCCTGTTAAAATAAAAATGCACATTTTCAGTGGATAAGACACCCCGAAACGATCAACCAAGCAGCTTGGAGAGCGCTCGCCAAGTGGATGAAGCACTCAAGCAAGCACTTCAAGGAAACGGCTAGTTTATGCTTCAGTCACATTTGGTTCAGCGGCCGTAGGTTCTAAAAAATGTACGGCCACTAGCAATTATAGGGCGGCCGCAGTATTTCCACGGTCACACAATGTAGCAGTCTATATGTTTTTATTTTTTGGGGAGCTGCACGGGGTATTTAGAAATTGTGGAGACCAAAACGTGGGGGTGCCGTACGGTCTTTGATTTGATGTCGACGGTGACCTTAGGGCATCCCTGCGGCGGCCATAGAATTTCAAGGCAGACGCAAGGTAGCCTCAAGGTGCCTGCAAGGCGACCGCAGGGGGCCCTAAGGCGAACGTGGAAATATGTCGGCCGCCGTAATTTTTTGGGGCTGGCAAAATTCATTTTCATTGATAAGAGCCTATGGAAAATGCACGAATAACGCAAGCCCACCTACGCCATACGTACGGTGACGTGGAACACAATCTACGTCATGGCTACGGCTTGTCGAATTGCTACGGCCAACCTAGAAATGAAAAAGTTATAACTCCGCGCTTTAATTCCACGGAGACCCCTACGGCCTGTAAAAGATAGCCAGACGGCGTAGGCCACCCTGAGGCCACCTCAGAAACTCTGCGGCTGCCGCACGTTTCTGTCAATTCAGGGGGGGGTTCGGCTGCCGTATCCTAGCCGTAGAGCAAATGTGACTCATGCTTTAGTAAGCGATTAGCAACACATTAATCATACGCCTCCAGGAGCCGCCCGAAATGTCAAGCCACGAATGCCGACGTCTCCGGATGCTTATAAACATTACAATGTACCCAGCGATTCATAGCTATGATGAACAGGCATTCGATAATATGAGTGAGGAAACTGAAAACAACAACGTTATCGTTAAGAAATCGCTGCGCCCTGTTCCAAGTCAAGGCAAGGTTGAGCAGCCCAAAAAACATGGCGGCTTCAGACTCCAGCGAGGTTATCCAGGAAATGCATTAAGACCCCAGAGAGCAAGGTGGCCGAGGATCACTTGATGAAGGATATAGTTAAACAAGGTCGTTAATTATCTTCAAAAGGGGTGTTTTAATTAACGCAAACACCCGATTTTCACTCTTCCACTTCCTTGGAGTTTTATTAGTATGCATGCAAAGTTTCAGACTGCTTGGTTTTATAGTTTGGGAGCTATGGAGGAGACAGACACAGTGACACACTAATACACTGACACACACAAACATTGCCTTTTATTAGTTTAGGTATATATATATATATATATATATATATAT
>CM068966.1:32975174-33022355 GCA_035128595.1 Eptatretus atami
CCTCCCTTCTATTTCCCTCCCCTCGATACTCTCTCCCTCTCTTTTGTCCATCCCCACTCCCTCCTATCACCTTCCTCTCTCCCTTCTCTCCCTCCTTCTCCACCCCCTCCCCAACTTAATATTCCTGTCAGCAAAGCGACAGATTGCATTTGCTGGTAAGACATATGAAAAAAATTAAAAGTTTTGTTTGAAATCTCTTCAACCATTTCAACGGAGTGCTTCCTTGAGTGTTTAAGCCACTTGGTGAACTCTCTACAAGTTTCGATCTCTGCAAGCTTCCATGGCAATACCGCAGCTTGGTTCTCTGTAGGGACACCTCCCGAGTTAGGAAGGCAAAATGAATTAGAAGATTACAATGAGTAAAAAATGTTTTGCAGTGGTTACAAAGCAATACATTGCCACATCACGTCACGATATCCAAGAGGTACGCACGCTCACTCTAAGCTGTTTAGCCTGAGGTCAAATGCCAACCCAGCTACAAATTGTCTTCCTGGTTTTTCACAGGCAGGGTGATTCAGAAATGTGTGCGCCGTCTCTTGGAAGGACGTTAAAATAGGCGTCACATCTGCCAGAATCCCCCCTCCCCTCCCCTCTCCTCTCTCCCACCTCTCCTTCTCCCCCTCCTCACTTTCCCATCTCAATCTTCCATCTCTCCTCTCTCTTCCACCCATATCCCTCTCTCTCACCCCTCCACCTCCTCCCTACCCTCCCCCTCTGTTAGGGGGACCATTAGGGACTGATGGTTTAGTTTTAAATTTTAAATGGCTTCCCCAGGTGTAGCATATATGAATCCAATTTGGAGTGAGCCGAGCATAGGGGTGCAAAGGTCGCTGCACATGTCAGCATGCATGCAAGCAAGCCTTTGCCATGTAGAGAGCATGGGTTTTAAGTGCTCCTGCCGATTTTATGTAGAATCTGGCAGTTAAAAATAATACGTTGCTGTTTGGGATTGTTTATCACCCTTCCGTTCCCCTCATGCTGCCTTCCCTTCCACACACTTACGCTTGCCTCATCCATGACCCCTTCCCTCTCCACCCCAATGGACAGCTCTGGGTGGTTTCCAAGTGCCGTATTAACATACTCTATTTTGTTCAATTCTGTACTACTCTCCACCCCCAACAGAAGTCCCACTTCAAATGCAAGTCCAGAACCCCTCCACCCCTTTACCATCAAGTCTCATTACAAATGCAGTCCAAATTCCCCTCCCCTCATGCTTACCTCCTCCCAACCCCCCCCTCTCCCTGTGCCTTTCCTCTCTCCCCATCCTCCTCGCTCACATCCTCCTCCCAGAGCCTATAGTGATGTTTGTCAGCATGTATGCAATTCTCGTTTGTCAGCATCCTCTCCCCCCTTTCCCTCGCTCTCCCCCTTCATAGCTTTTCTCTTCTCACCCCCTCCCAGCTCCCCACCCCTCCTTGTTCCCCCCTCCTCACTCCTCCACCCCTCCTCACTCCCCTCCTTCCTCTCTCTCCCCCATCCCTCCTCTCTCTCCTGCCTCTCCCTCCCTTCCCTCCTCTCTCTCCTGCCTCTCCCCTCCCTTCCCTCCTCTCTCTCCTGCCTCTCCCCTCCCTTCCCTCCTTTCTCATATCTCCTCTCTTCTTCCTCTCCCCCCCATCTTCTGTCTACCCCTCCCCTTTCTCTCTCCCTCCTTCTTCCCACCCTACCCTTAAAATCCCCCCACCCCCGATAGGCGAAGCAACGGGTTGTATTTACAAGTGTATGTATGTATATGTATGTATGTATGTATATATATCTATATACAGTATATAAAGTTGAAAGTGTGTCTGTGTGTTTCTCTGTGACCCATGCATGCGAAAAGTACTGGACTGATCCTCACCAATTTCACATGCTGACAGAACATGTACCCGGGAGTGTCCCGATGCAAAAGAATTGTACTTCCGACTTCGGTTTCCTGAATTATGACGTCATCCACCTGATTTCGTAACGTTAATTTTTCAAGTTCAGCCGATGACATGGGCCAACGCCATATACAATATATCTAACATGTGATTTTAAGTTTTTGTTTGTCTGTTTGTTTGTTTGTTTGTCTGCACGCGCTAATCTCCTGAAAGTGAAAGATAGGAGCTAACCACTGAAACAAAAAATGTCGGGATGGGCCCGGGAAGGTTATAGGCTATGTGGCAAGGCCCCTCGGCCGGGGGGGGGGGGGAGGGGGTGTGTTTCCCCTCACCAACCCCCTTAGCCTATGACTGCCATGGCCCAATAGGGAACTGATACTGTGCTCGCGTCAGACATATGTATAGAAGATTAAATTCATTCAAAAAGAACCCGGGCAGCGCCGGGTGCATTCACCTAGTGTATATATATATATAATCCAAAACAGAGCCCTTCCAACCTGATAAATGCAACACAGCATGCCGTGTGCCCATGCATACCGCTTCGTGTCCAACCAGATGGCTTCAGCAGAGCATGCTGGAGTCTATTTTAAAGAAAAGGTATTTAAAAGTCACAAGTAGTGCAGCCACCAACCATGGTTTCACTCTCATATGAGCTCATCAGGATGACATACCACACAATCGTTTACTTCTGGCCATGCCAACCTTATCGATTTAATACTGTGTTACACCTCCTAACTTTATGGAGCAGTGAGGCACAGATCCTGGCCCACATTGCCCGCCCAGAGGACGGGAGTGCCTGCTTGTTCTACTCATAGCTAGGATGTGGAAGTTAGACACCATGTTGTACTCGTATACCATATAAGTATATGGGTTCAATTGCGTGATGGTTCACACCACACAAATTTTTATTTCACATTATTTTTGCTGCTGTTTTTCTGCATGATCTCGAAACCTGTGGAAGGAGAGGATGGGTGTGACATAGGCGAGATGGGTCCACAAAAGGTTTTTTGCTGGAAGATCCATATTCAGAAATGAAGGCACCATCAACTATAGTGTAGCTAGCTGCCCAGTCTGCAATGTTCAGACCCATCGTTTTGACCACCGGTGGTTCCATGTGAAGACCACGAGGTGGTCGAAACGTCAGACCTGGGAGTTGCTTACTGGAGAAGCTATACTATAGTTTCTGGAGCGTGATTGGCCGAATGACCTTCTTTTTTTTGTTTATTTCATGCATCAGTGTTTTTTTTCTTAACAACCCTTTTAACCAATCGAGCATCCTTATTGGTTTATTTGTTTCTTCCCAAAGAACCGCATGCTGGCAGAGTGCGCAGAGCGTACTGAGATGAGATATGCTCAGCAAGCTCGAAATCTTCAGGAACTGGCGGAGCGTCTACAGGCGGTATACTTCGAGACAGGTGGAGTTGTGGCCCAAAAGGTTAATCTTATACAGTCTCTTGTCGGTGACCAAGGGACACTCTGGGATGAGATTGCTGCCTACGAAAGACATTTTGAAGGATGGGAATGTGGAATCGGTGAACAATGTTATCACCAATGGAAATAATAAAAAATACTCCCTCCATAACATCATGCGTGTCCACAATGTTCGAGTATGTTCAACATTTGATCGTTTCATTGATCGTTGGAGTCTCGACCCAGGTGTCAACTGTCGCCATTGGGTGTGTTCCAGCGCTGGATTAACCATTAGGCAGACAAGGCATGTTGTGCCTTTGGGCCAGCCAAAAATTCGGGCCAAAAATTATTTTCACATTAAATATTTGTCTTTTTTTGTATTAAAGATTTTGTTCTTGAATCAGTTCATCTTTTGTCTGGGGTCCATTTCCATGAGCCCGAGATCTAATTTCAAATTTTCAGGCCCATTCTCTAAAATTTCAAAATGTGCCTTAGGGCCAGCCGAGGCTTAATCCGGCACTGGTGTGTTCCATCAGCAAGCAGCTTGATATCGCTGCCAAGCCAACTGGCTGGTCCATATCAACCACTTTGCAAGCCGCTCGCCTCGCCGCTCGGCAGCGGAGCAAGCGAATAAAGAGAGGTGCTTCGTTATGTGAGCAAAAAATGGCCACTATAGTCCAATCCAAAATGATACCACAACCAATTAAATGTTCTGAAGCACAGCCCTGCTAAGTATATTCATAAGACTAGTAATATGTGTCCACAACCATCCTTGACCATGATGTGGAACATCGGCTGAGGCCCGAGTGCAAATGCGATGAAAAAGGACCCCACTGAAGGTTCCGATCAACATAAACTTCAGGATAATATTTTAGTTCTCATTATCTTCTGTGCTGTCCATTGTGCCACACTGCCGACACGTCGCGTGTGATCGACATTAGAGATGGTGCAAGCCAAATTTCCTCGAACTTGAGTTGAGAAAAGTTTTCAAACAAATAGAACCCAAGCTCGTGTTTCTTCCCGGTAATTTGTTTCCCGGGAATTCCAGGAAAATGATGAGCTATTGATTCGGGATTCCTGCCTTTTCGGCGTTTTTTTTGGTTCGGACTCGGAAAATTTGGGCTCGAACCATCTCGAGTGGCAAGTGTAGATGTGCTTGTGCTTGCGCAGTGTGTCCTCGGAACATACTTTCCACACACTAAGGAAAGACTCATCAACTTGTATTTTATGGCTTTCAAAGCCATCCCACAACCAAGTTGACTGAACAAAAAAATGTGTGCAATAGTAAAAGCTAGGCTTCATACAGAGATGATTGGATGGAAAATGCTGCCGGCATTCCAAAAACTCTGTTGTCTGAAGGCACGGGTTGCAGGGTGTTTCACATAGCAGGAATAAACGGCCTCGACCTCACTTGGCTTGACCTCGATCAGATTATTGATACATCCATTTCATACTTTTATTGTTACTTCTACTTTTAATCCGAATTGTTCAAGATCTACAACCATCCAAACCCCTACCCCGTACCACCCCCCCCAAAAGAAATGCACAGTGGTAGGTTTACAGCAGGGGGCTCCTCCTTCTAACTCCCCTTTATTTATCTTTTTTCCCTCTTCGTCATACTCTGTAGCTGCTGTTACCACACTAAATTCGTTTGGGAAGTTGTCACAAGGGAATGGAGTAAAACTGAAAACGACGGACCGGACAACGCTTGAGTGCCACGATACAGTGGTTTCCCCAAAAATTTAAGTTTGGGGGAGGGGGGGGGAGAGGGGGGGGGGGAGGGTGTTTGAATTTCCAGGTAGTGAGGACTTCAGATCAGTTATATTGCATGAGGAGTGAGATCGTGAGGGTGAGGATAGGCACAAGGCTGTATTCTAGCACCATAGAGTAAAAATTGAAACAAAGTTTGACGGCAATTTTAATTGATGGAAGAAAGGAAGATGGTTTATAGTTTTAAAATGTGGTGTTCGAGACGAATGGTATCAATTCAAAAGACTGCAAGAGGAGCAAACAAGTCAGTGCTGGTAGAATTCGACCACCATGGACAATAGAAGCGCTGATGCTAAAACAGAAACTTTCATACTTTGGACATATCAAGCGTGCAGAACAGGAAAATCTGGAGAAGTCAATAAATTAATGTTGGCTGAAGATGAATGATAATGAACTCAGACCTCAGATGAAGGGCGACATGAACTACATCTACATCCTTCTTGGTTTGTTGTTGTAATGTTGCACGACTTTGTTGATGAACTTTTCGAATGCAGTGCGATCATCTTTGGTGGCAATTCCCTTGACCCGATACTTCGGGTCCTTCAATTGACTTGCTCATTAGTTCATTTGTACGATCAGGCAGAAGGCGACTTCTTTCGGAACGCAGAATTCTATTCAATGAAGAAAAAGAATGCTCACCTGTAGCTGTTGTGATTGAACGGAGCAAAAGATGAATCCTTACTTCTCTCATTCTGGGAAACATAGCAAAGAGATGAGGTCCAGACACCGGTGATGATAAAAACAACTTGAAGTTAAATCCTCATTCATTCGCCGTATGATATTCCACGCTGTGTTCAAATTCTCCATTCTGTCCTGATGACGTGGTAGCCCCATTGCTGGTCGTGCCTCACTCCAATCAACTGGAAGTGTTTTATGAGATAGGCACCTGTAAAAACTACGGAGAGGTAAAGTCGATGCCAGAAGTCATTGTTGTTGATTTGTAAGAATCAAGTCTGTGTACTTTTTGAGGTCGCTTCACAAACACTTCTTGTCCTCATCAGTTCGGAAGTCAATATAAACGCCTTCACCGGTCAACTTATGGACTGAAGTCTTCGCTTCTTCCGGTACGTTTTCAAATGGATGATAGCATTGTTTCCATGGAGACCGCCATATTGTTAAGCGCTCCTTTCAGTTGAAGTGCTAGTTTGAGCGCATTGAATCAAGCAAGCCGCTGACGAATGGAACGCACTCCCGGCCAGCAGGTTTGTGATAGATTTGGCCCCAAAAACGTTCCCCGGCCACAAGAAGGTTGGAACAATAATATTGAGGCTGTTGAAGGAATTCATCGTTAAGTGATGATATAACACTCGTTCCTATTTTTCAACTTTCGCTTTTCACACTGTAGTCGGTCTGGTCTATTACCTCCGCCGCCGAAGGTGAAGGAGGTTATGTTTTCACCCCGCTGTGTCCGTTTGTCTGTTTGTCTGTTTGCAGGATATCTCAAAAAGTTGTGCACGGATCCGGATGAAATTTTGTGGGCAGGTTTGATGTGTGACAAGGAAGAATTGATTAGATTTTGGTGAAGATCCTGATCCGGATCTGGATCTGATAAAAAAAAATTTCAGTGATTCTTCACCATTGAGAGATAGGGCTAAACTAATATACAGTGCAGCACGATATCTCAAAAAGTTGTGGACGGATTGTGGATGATGAAAAAGTTGTGGATGAAATTTGGTGGACAGCTTGGGTGTGTGACCACAACAAATTGATTCGATTTTGGTGAAGATCTGGAACCGGATCCGGATCCGGATCTGATAATTTTTTCAGTGATTCTTCACCCTTGAGAGAGAGAGGACTAAAAACGATATATTACTGCGTAGAATGATATTTCAAAAATGTATTGGGCCCCATATATTCTCGTGGATCAGGCATTACCTCGCGGAGGTACGTGCTCCACCGAGTGTCCTTCTAGTTCATTCATTAATCATTATTTTATTTCAATCAGACTAAACAGAGGGAGATTGAGACATGGGAACAGGCAATGTGGACCAGACTTGGCAGCAAGCAGCCACATAACCGAGAAGGTTCACGAGGTTGTGTCATGTTCTATTTAATTGTACCTTTCTGCATCTAAGGATTAAATTGAATTTTAAAAATCCATAATATTTTTTCAGTGTACAAAATAATTTTTTAATTAGTATTTTAAATGGAGGCCCAAATCATGATTACTGAGGGTAAAAGGAAATCAACTGATAGGTGGGCAACAGAGGGACACAAACAAGCAAGCGAATGAACGAACAGGAACAGCCCGGTGTTGGCTTTACGGTTAAGGTGGCTGGCTTAAGATCTTAGGGTCTTCAGTTGAAGCTCCTGTTTTTTTCACTGATGAATTAACACCAGGTGGGTTGACTCAGCTATTCATAATTCTGAGGTCGGCGAAATGAGTTCCAGCATACTGGTAACAGAGGCACTGCATCTGCAACACAGTTGCACCCCCCAGAAAATGATGCAGTCAGCAGCCACAGGCTGACATGAAGACATTAATAAAAGTAGGTACCCGTGCGTCCTGAAGCTCACCTTGAGCAGGAGCAAGTCACTCAAAACGCCCCACCCCCGCAGACCCCCTCAGACCTTGATTTATTTTCAATGTCGTGAACAAACTTTGGTACATCATGGGTGATGAAGGTTGTGGTCAAGTTTCATCGAAATCCTGTGCTTGGTTCAGGCGATAATGACTGAAGTGTTTACAGACTCACTGACTGACTGACTCTCACCAAAAGGACACTGCACGATCAAATAAGCTCACCTGACTGAAGTCCAGGTGAACTAAAAATGATGGGTAGGGATGGGAGATGGTGGTTTGCCGCCTCTTTAAAGCCGGTGGATGGCGGAGTGGCATTGAACGACCTCAGCAAGGCGGGAGAAAAGACGAATATAAGAGTGGAGGTGTGCGGTAAGCCTGATTTTGGAAGTTCAAGAACGGGTACGTCATGGGGCGAGGTTCGATGGCCTGATCGATGAGATGTGCAGGAACGAGACCAGAGGAGTCTGAGAGGTCACCGACCATTCCACAATGTGTGACAAATCGTTCTTGTGCTTGTTCCTCGTCGCGGGAGATTACGATGATGAGCTTTTTAAAATTCCATGCAGGTTTCACTTTCATCGGGTGAGGAATGACTCACGAATTGTTTCAATGGTGGCTTTTATGGTTCACTGTCCACAACTAAAGTTGATTTCTCTTCTTCCTCCTTCCTATGGCGTGGTTATGTTTATTGCTTCTGAATTTATCACGAGAAATGAACACATCCTTGCTATAAAAAGGCCTCATTTATAAATAATGCCCTGAAAAATTACAGCCACATGCTGCATATAAGGGTCGTATATGTATTACATACACAAGTATGGCGGAATTTCAACCCTCCCCATCGCACCACCTGAATACAGTCAATGGAAGCCCTTTACCTTCCATCCCCGAGCTCCAATTGCTAAGTAAACCTTTTCTCTTCCCTCTCCACTCTCTCTAACCTGAACCTTGAGGACTCAAACGACTAAGCCGATCTCCATCAGATTTTGCATTCATACCCAAGACCAGGTCATGCACACAAAACACCACTCCCACCCACGCCCTGTGAGGGTGGGGAGGTGACTTGCAATTTTCGCCTGCACATGGAATAGTGCAAGTGATGCAAGTGATCCCTGCCTGAGGGAGGGGGTATTGAGCGTGGGGAAACATTGCTAATTCTGAAAACAAATCCTTTTACTCCCAGAGGGAATGGGTGTTTACTAGTTACTTCAAAAGGTGCTCAGCCAGAGGAGGGCAATGCTTTTTTTGAATGAATAAATGGAGAGTGAGAGACAGAGGACATGGAGAGACCCAAAGGACAGAGGGAGAGAGAGAGTGAGAGAAAGAGAGAGAGAGTGAGAGAAAGAGAGAGAGTGAGAGAAAGAGAGGAGAGAGAAGAGAGAGAGAGAGAGAGAGAGAGTGAGAGAAAGAGAGAGAAAAGAGAGAGAGAGAGTAGAGAAAGAGAGAGAGAGAGAGTGAGAGAAAGAGAGAGAGAGAGAGAGAGAGAGAGAGAGAGAGAGAGAGAGAGAGAGAGAGAGAGAGAGAGAGAGAGAGAGAGAGAGAGAGAGAGAAGAGAGAGAGAGAGAGAGGGAGAGAGAGACAGAGACAGAGACAGAGACAGAGACAGAGACAGAGACAGAGACAGTCGAACAGACGGACAGACGGACAGACGGACAGACGGACAGACGGACAGACGGACAGACGGACAGACAGAATTTCTGTGCATATATTTTGATTACAAGTTTTTGAAAAAAAATTGTGGGGTGGGGTGGCGATGTAAAGGGAGGGGGTTGTTCCATGGGGAATGAACAAACACCAACAGCATAATCAGTATTCACCTGTTGACAAGTCCCTGTCACATTCATCACAATGACTTTCCCGACGTGTACATAATCGCCAATCCATCCCTAATCTACCCTCCATTCATGCCACGATCCAGATACACACCCCAATCACCAATACTTCCAGGTATCCATCTAATTCTCGGCATCCCAGAGGATGTGGAGTAATATTCTGTGGAAGGTAGCAGTACTCATGATTTTAAGCTTCAACAAACCAAGATAAAGTATCAAGAGAATTGCCATGATGTCACGACCACATGATTGCTTTAGAAAATAATCCAACTGTCAAATGACCTTCAGGGAGGAGGTAATCTGGGATGGGAACAAATATGCTGCCCATATGAAAAGCGAGCAACATTTCCCCTAACCCGTGTATTTTACATCGCATCCAGCCATTTGCTGATGACTGAGTTTTATTTAATTAGGTGGGCATAGCCATAGGTGGCAATGCTATATATATAGTGAAGGTGTTAATATAACCGGCATTAAGAATCTCTCAACGGGGTCAACGTTTCCACTGCCTGGTGGCACATCCATGGTTCCCAATCCGATGATGGATCTTTGCATCACCTTCTTTCAGACAGCTGGAAACAAGACACCTGAGACCCTTCAAGAGAGTACACCAGTGCAAATAAACGACATTCAAAGGTGTGAGTTCGCAAATTCGCTTATCTGCAACACGGACCACACGTCGGGTGCGGAGCTCATGTGATGTGTGGCTGTAATCCCATCCGCTTTGTTATAACAAATAAACACTTTTTTGTGACGTCTGCAGAAATATCACCGACTTGAGAGCAGTGATTAACACTCCGCATGATTTAACACTCCGTGCTATCCAAGGGATGAACTCCATCCGTTGACCTTCATCAAGCTCATTGAAGAATTAATCCTGTTATCCGCCTTGCAGGATTATCATTGAGTGCAACTGCACAGTCCGTGAAATTATCTCGACAGAAGCAAGAAAATATTTTCCAAAACGAAATTTGAAATACGGCACGCGCACTGCGCCCAGCACGCGCCTGTGCCCTGCACGCGCCTGCGCCCTGCACGCGCCTGCGCCCAGCACGCACCTGCGCCCTGCACGCGCCTGCGCCCTGCACGCGCCTGCGCCCTGCACGCGCCTGCGCTCAGCACGCGCCTGCGCCCAGCACGCGCCTGCGCCCAGCACGCGCCTGCGCCCAGCACGCGCCTGCGCCCTGCACGCGCCTGCGCTCAGCACGCGCCTGTGCCCAGCACGCGCCTGCGCCCTGCACGCGCCTGCGCCCAGCACGCGCCTGCGCCCTGCACGCGCCTGCGCCCAGCACGCGCCTGCGCCCAGCACGCGCCTGCGCCTGCACGCGCCTGTGCCCAGCACGTGCCTGCGCCCTGCACGCGCCTGCGCCCTGCACGCGCCTGCGCCCAGCACGCGCCTGCACCCTGCATGCGCCTGCGCCCAGCACGCACCTGTGCCCTGCACTAAGTAAATCTTTGTTTTGGCCACTGTGCGCTTGAAGCAATCGCTCGACGATTCATTGTGAATATATTTACGCACAACGGTTCTTTCTCCTTTACAAGATGCAGATTGACTTGTTGATGTTAATAAGTTGTTGCGATCAGACACAAACCGGTGGAAAGCAGAGCATATTTGATCCAACCGTGGCCCGATATCAACTGATTTGGGCGAGAAAGATAGTTTTGTGGAATGCACACTCACCCATGGGAAGCCAGGTGTTGACTTGAGATATTAAGGTCTTGAGTTCGAGCACCTGCCGCGCCGTTTAAATAACACCAGGTGGGTTGACTCAGCCTGTCATCATTCCGAGGTCGGCAAAATGAGTACCAGCAAACTGGTAACAGGGGCACTGCATCAGTGGCACAGCAGTGCTTCCAGAAAATGATGCAACCAGCAGCCGTATGCTGCATTACGAGACAATAACACATTTGAGCTGTCTAGCCTGGGTTCGAATCTTGGCCCGGCTATAAACTGCCATTCTGGTGTTTCTAAAATTTTTTTTGATGAATCCCAGGCAGGGCGGTTCATCAAGGTGTGCGCGTTACTTCGTGTTCAGGTTATTTAAACAACAATTCAATTGATTCAGACTATGTATTCAGGAAAAAGGGCTAACTGCATACGTAATTAATCGATTGAATGAGGCATGTTACTCGGCCCACAATTGATCAATCCCACATCGTATAGAGATGTGTGTGGCCTTGTTAGACTTGGGAGAGTCCCACTTTACCATGTGGATGCATTGTGCCAACATTTATTACTTCGTGGTTAGGTAATTTAAATGCCAATTCAATTGATACAAACGATGTCCCCAGCAAAAAAAGGCTAACTGCAGATGTAATAAATAGACTGAACAGTTCTTGTTACTTGGTTCTAACTCAATCTAATGTTGTATTAAAGTAGGGTTGTTTCAAAGCCGGACGTCTTGGTGCCCAGACATTACTGCCAGCAGTTATAAAGTGGCAGTTCTATAGGCCGGGGCCAGTGGGACCTACCTACCCCCCCCCCCCCCCCGCGACAATTTTTCACGGATACCACAATTCATATAATCCCAAGTATCAAAAAAGATGTTCCCAGAAAAAAACTCATTTGCACTATGCTTTATTAAGCTGTTTCCAATTTTGCATGTAATTAAGCTATCCAAACATTATTCTACATCTATGACAACAAAGGAAATATGTTCACTCTATTCCTTGACCCTCCAAACATATGTGTAGATTCCTCATTACAAATTTCCATGAACCAGAAGTTGAGATATTTACGAAAATGAGAATTTCCATAATGGCGGATCCTAATTAGCATATCAATGCATTTAAAATTATTTCCACTACTTTTACTCAAACAGAAAAAAGTTATGTTTCCCTTAAACACCAACAGACATCAGAATCGCAGTTATGTTTTATATCAGGCCCAGGTAATTAATTTATTGATTAATGTGATTTCGCATGATTTTCAAACGATTCATTGTGCTTTGTATTTTATGTAATTAGCCTACTTAAAAAAATTCAAAAATTTTAATATATTTTTTGCTAACCTGGCTTGTATCTGGCAACACTTAAGTATTTTTTTTTGACAAAAAACTGACGTGTGGTAATTACAAGAAAGGGAAAATGGAAATTCTTGCATTTTTGTGGGAATTATTGTCTCTAAGTCAAATTTAATTAATATGCAAATCACCTAATTAGCATAAACAAAATACATTTTAATACGTAAATGTATAAGGTTTAATTTGACACCAATGTTGTGATTTTATGTTTATATTTGACGGAGATATTGACATTTTGCAGTTCTTTGTGAGATTCGTCTATTTTTGATTGGTTGCCATGGAAACAGCTTAATAAAGCATAGTGCAAATGAGTTATTTTCTGGGAACATCTTTTTTCTGATACTTGGGATATATATGAACACTGTGGTATCAGTGAAAAATTGTTGCGGGGAGGGGGGGGTGCAAGGTAGGTCCCACTGGCCCCGGCCTACTAGTTCTCATTATTTTCCAACATTGTCAGTGCTTCACTGCAAAGGTATTCCACAGTGAGGTTTTCCTTGGACCCAGCCTCATGCAGACTGGTCATCGAAGGTCCCAAATACATATATATAATATATATATAGATATATATATATATATATATATATATCCAAGGTATCTTTCAGCTGTATTTGCTGTCTTGTTACCTCCGCCACCGAAGGTGGATAGAGGTTGTGTTTTCACCCCTGTTTGTCTGTCTGTCTCTCTGTGAGCATGATATCTCAAAACGTTGTCGACGGATTAGGATGAAACTTGGTATACAGGTTGGGTGTGTGACAAAGTGAGATATAAAACGGAAACCGTTCAGCGTGGTGGAGGTATGCATTTTACTGAGTGCTGTTCTAGTTTTCATCGTAAATGTGATATTGAGTTTTAGGAACTACCTCTCCATGTTCTTTTCTGTTGCTCATAAAGCTCCTACTATTACTGGAATCACTCCTGTTGACTTTTTCCATATCCTCTGCAGTTGTAGCATTATGCCCGAGGTATGTCTCTATAATCTATGTCTCGGTTTTCTCTTCTTCCAAATTTATATTTGGGACCTGCAGTAGAGTAAGGTAAGCATTGTGAACTTATCCGGATTTGAGTGCTTTAACATGTTTGCCATGTAATGTTTTGTCCTTCCATCGTTTTTGACTTTCCTCCATGATTTCTATTTATTAGCTTCGTTGGCAAAGGTTCTTCTACTTCTGGTTTTTTTCACTCCAATCATCATCATCATCATTATCATTATGGGGTTGTGGCGGGGTCGCCTAAAGTCGAGGTGATGGAAGATAATTGTCCATTTGCTGATGATATGATTCAACACGAACCATCGAAGAGTCTATCAGTGGAAACTTCCTGGTCTGGAACACCGTGAGAAGAATGCATGGATTTGGAAAAAATATACTGGAAAAATTATGAGAATAAAAATAAATAAAAACATTGAAAACGTTTTTTTCCTTCCAAGTTTTCCTTTTCTCATGTTTACCTTTTCTATATTTTTAAAGGAGGGGTAATTACTGTTTGGCTGGATGGCTCAAGGGCTAACAGTGCCAAAATGGATTAAAAATAAAAATAAAAACAGTGGCCAAAGCCCAAGAGGTAAGCATACTCATCTTGGGCCAACTGTAAACTGTCATCCTAGTGTTTAGCAGGCACGACGAGGCATCATTGAGTGTGTGCTGTCCATCGGATGGACGTTAAACTCGGTGTCCCGTCTGTTATAATTATTTGGTGGACATTAAAGATATCACTATGTGTGTCAATTGTGAAGGGTCGGCTTGTTATCACCAGCAACCACACATCATCTGTTTAGTAGATTCCTTCATCCCACAAGACGTCCCTGGCTCCTTCGTGACTTTCCCCAGCTCTTGTCTCCCCTGATTTGATAGGCCTGAACTACGCCCCGGCGGCAGAGTTGCACTGTACATCAAGAACTAAATACCTCACTGCCACTGTACTGATCCTCCACTTCCCAACCCACAAGAGAACCTTTGTGACTATCCCTCCACTCTGACCTTTTGTTTGTGTGTGTGTTGTACCATTCTCTATACAGTGACCACTCCATCAACATCTTTCTCAGACAACATGGACCAGCTCTTATCCACTCATCCCAACTCTCTCTTCGTCATAAATATGACGATTTCAATTGTCACCATGCCAATGGGCTGGGTGTTAGTACCTCTCTCACTAGCCATGGCAGTACAGCAAAGGACTTCTGTGACTCCATGGAACTGACTCAATCTGTGAACTTCCTGGCTCGGATTTCTCCAAATTATGGCAAATCCTCCCTTCTGGACTTGATGATGACAAACCTCCCCACAAATCTCTCCTGCTCTTCATCTGCCCCAATTGGTTCATCTGATCAAATGCTTGTGAGAGTCAACATTTCTCTGGTAAGTCTCAGAGAGCTGTCTCAGCCCCGGTGAGTCCGGCAGTTCACTCAGGCAAATTGTCAGGGACTGCAAGCAGCCATCTCTCTTCAAGACTGGTCCCCTATATCCACTGCCCCTTGATGTTAACTCAACCTGGAAATTCTTCCACAGAATCCTACGCTCTCTCCATCCCATCTCACCATCAGTTATCATACCAATCCTCCCAGCCATGGTACACTGGATCCTGTGGTGAAGCAGTTGCCTTGAAACAACTTGTCTTCACTTCCCGGAAAACAAATCCAACAGAAGGAAATCTCAACTCATTTCACAAAGCCCGCAACAAGTGTGTGTCCACTCTCAGGAGCACCAGAAAACAACATCTGTCCAACCTCAAGATTGAACTTTCAAACTTGACTCCCTCCTCTAAATCCTGGTGGTGCCTTGTTACCTCCGCCACCGAAGGTGAAGAAGGTTATGTTTTCACCCCTTTCTGTCTGTTTGTTTGTTTGTCTGTTTGTTTATTTGTTTGTGTACAGGATATCTTAAAAAGTTGTGGGCAGATCCAGATGAAATTTTGTGGACAGGTTCGGTGTGTGACAAGCAGGAACTGATTTAGATTTTGGTGAAGATCCGGATCCGGATCCGACTACTAGAATTTTTAAGTGATTCTTCACCATTGAGAGATTGGGCCAAAACGATATTTAGGACGATATCTCAAAAAGTTGTAGACGGATTCAGATGAAATTTGGTGGACAGGTTGGGTGTGTCATCACGCCAAATTGATTCGATTTTGGTGAAGATCTGAATCCGGATCCGACTTCTCAAATTTTTAAAGTGATTCTTCACCATTGAGAGATAGAGCTCAAAAACGATATATAGCACGATATTTCAAAAATGTATTGGGCCAGATATCTTCTCGTGGATCAGGCATTACGGGGTGGAGGTATGCACTCTACCGAATGTCCTTAGAGTTGTCTGTCTTTGGTGTATGCTCCCCCTTCGTCCCTTTCCTCTCTTCAAATAGCACAACAGCAGACTCCTCTCGTGAGAAGGCCAAATGCCTCAATTCTGTGGTTGCTTCCAAATCTTGTGTCCCCAACCCCTTATGTCTCTCTGCACCCACCCTACTCAGTCGCCCCAAACTGCTCCTGGACTCGGTGTCTGTTACACCTGAGAAGGAAGAGATGTTTCTGGCAACCCTCGACTCTGATTCTGTAACTGGACCATATAGCATCAGCTTAGGTGTCCTAAAAACTTCCTCTGCTGCTCTTTCACATACTTTTTCTGTTCTTTTAACCCTATCATTTGTCATATTCCATCTGCATGGAATTCAGCCAACATCACTACATTGCATAAATAAGGTGCACAAACTAATCCCCTGAACTACATACCTATTGGTTTACTTCAAATCAGCAGCGAGGTCATGGAATCCATCATCACAGTTGGATGACATCCTTCCTTTTCTCAAACTGCATCATCTCAGATCACCAATACAGATTCAGACAAGGTCACTCTACCTTGGGCATGCTGCTTCTACTCTCCTAACAATGGATGGAGGCCCTCGATGTCAGACATGCGATCAGGGCCATCTCTCTGGACTAGACATATCTCGAGCTTTCAGTATAATCTGGCATCCCGCATTGCTCTCCAAACTCTCTGCATATAGCATTCAAGTTCAACCCCACTTCTGGGTTTCTGACTTCCTCTCCTCTCACAGCCAATGTGTGGCTCTCAACAGAATCCTTTCATCTTTTCTCCCTGTTAAGACTGGATTGCCCTGATGCAGTGTTCTGGGACCAGTCCTATTTCTAATCTTCATCAATGGTCTCTATGACTCTGGAAAATCTTCTTTGATGACTCCACCCTCTGTTGTGACAACCCTCATCCTTCAGATTGGTAGGCAGCAACATTTTCCTTCTCTTCACACCTTGGAATATGTCCTTCAATTCAAAAGTGAGTTCAACCTGTCTCTGTGTCTCTCTGTGTGTCTCTGTTGTGTCTCTGTGTGTCTCTGTGTGTCTCTGTGTGTCTCTGTGTGTCTCTGTGTGTCTCTCCTCTCTCTCTCTCTCTCTCTGGTCCACCATCTACTTTCTCAACAATCCTCTTGAGGAAGTTCAGATACACAAACTATTTGGTCTCACTGTCAGCCATGATCTTTCTTGGGAAAACCACATTTATAAGTTGGCCTCCAAAGCCAGTCTCTGACTGGGCATCCTCCATCGTACAATGTCCTTCCTTGGCACATCTGAACTCCTGTCCACCTAGAAGGCCTTCATCTGCAGCTTGACGGAGTACTGCCCTCCCTTCTGGTCTGGTTCCCCTGCCTCACATCTTCCTCAGCTTGATGCCATGTAAACCGAGGTCTTCAACATTATTTGAATATCCTGCGATGTAGCTGAGTCAATGAGCCTATCACTTTCCCTTCGCAGAAGATTGGTGGTCTCTTTCTTCTACCACTTCCTTTTTGGTCTCGCACCCTCTGCTTTTTCCGTGCTCTGTCCCCCACCGATATTTATGCAGGGTGCACGTCGTCCACCACCACCCCTCTTCTGCTGAAACTCCCAAAATCCAGAATCACTGCTCATCTCCATTCATTCTTTATTTTTCCCACCTGTGGAATTAACTTATACATTTTCTTCAATGTCGTTCTTCCCTCCAAGTCTACAAGACAACTGTTCACCACCATCTCAGATCATCCCCCATCAAAATCAATGATCTTTTCTCCCTGTTAACCTCCTCCCCCAGACCCCTCCCAAAATTCAAGTCTTTCCCAGAGTTTGCTTCTGTATCCATGTTGTCCACCCTGGGTGTACTCCACTACCCTCAATCCTCCCACACCCTGATTTGTCCAAGTCTCCCTCTATTTTGTCCTCCAACCCTGCTGATTGTGTCTCCTCTCTCTCTCTCTCTCTCTCTCTCTTCTCTCTCTCTCTCTCTCTCTCTCTCTCTCTCTCTCCTCTCTCACTGTTCCTTTTGCTCTGTTGCATGCTGATCTGTACTTTGTTCTAGCTTTTCCACAAGCCTTGACCTTGCATACAAAAAAAAAACCTGGACAAACTACACATGCCTCCTAACTCTAACTCATGTCCAGGAACTCTTTCAGCAGCACTAACTTTCTGTAAAGAATATGGTACATTGATTATGATGATAATGATGATGATGATGATATTGTTATTATTATTTTAATTATTTCCATTGTGGGGCAGGAACAAGTTCCTGAAGCCATTTAACTACGTTGTATTTGCTGCTATCATTTCTTGTTTTTATTTGCTCGTTGGTTGTAAATATGTATGTATGCTCATTGTGTGTTGATTGCTCTGTTTGGCCTTCCTACCTGAGCACATACCTCATAATGCTGGGATGCTAACTTCAAAACCTATTCACTGCATCGATGTCAGGTCCTCCTAATGTCCTATTCAATCAATGGAAAAGTACATTGCTGACTCATGATGCCCCCAGCCCCTTGTCTTGCATCCATTGCTGTATATCTATACGCTCCCATATGAGCACTCTAAAAAGGTTGTTTGTAAAGAAATAAATAAATAATTTTTAAAGTTACACACCGTGTGAAAGATTTACTGTCCACCTGAGTTCCAAAACGTCCACTATATCAAGAGAGAGCTAAACAGTATAGAAGCTTTCTTGGTTCTCTATGAAAACAATGATGAGTGAAAGTGCTCTCTCTCTCAATCACAATGGCATGAAGGGATTTAAGTGGGCCTGCAGACAAAGAACCGCTATTGTGACAAACACGGGCATGAAATCCTGCTCTTGGCACTAAATCCAATGGTTGGTCTGTCCAATGTCATCCTTATGGGGTTGGAATTTGAATCTGCACCTCCTGTATTTGATTGGCCCTGGTCTTCATGGTTCAGATGTAACAGTTTCTGGAAATGTTTGCTGCTGCAAGGGTAACTGCACAGAATCTTAAATGTCTTTGTTGTGACCAGAGGTGTAAGGAGGTCTTCAAAACTGTGCAGCACAAACTCGAGTAGTGCCAGCTCGAACTTGTGACTCTTCCACATAAGCGCAAGCTTCCAAAGAGACTCGTTGATGGAACTACCACTGCCGATTCTGCAGAGGAGTTATACAGTTTATTTCTTCAAGGTCATTGACAGTGCAATAGTGCATGTGAAAATGTGGCAGAATATTTTATATCAATCGACCTCATGGTGTATAGGGACTTGAACGCAATGCTCCGAACTTGTCATTCCAGCCACAGATAATTTGCAAATTTTCTGAACTGAGATTCTCTTGAGCAAGAACTTGGCTTCTTTCCTAACCAGTTCAGTGGTTCATCAGTTGAGGATTACAGGAAGATATTTGTAGCCATGGTGCTGGAAGCCCGTCAAAATGTTCCCGCAAGTAGAACGATTGCTCAGGCTTCTCCTGTTCTCCCCAGCAAGTTCATGCGAAGCTGAATGGTCATTCAGTGCACTCAGGCATATGAAGACGTGGCTACGTAGTACAATGACCCAGTAACACCTCAACCCTCAAACATCTCATGATCTGTCACGTGCACCGAGATCGATGTTGAATTATTACCCTCGCCGAAGGAGATGGTATTGCATTTGGGTCTGTTTGTTTGTTTGTTTGTTGGGTGGTCGCTGAACTTCAGTTATTCTCAGGTTTTCCATCTGTCTGTTTGTATGTAATGGACAGCTCTGGAGGCCAGAGGAGTCAACCGATTTTGAAGAAACTTGACTGGTAGGTTCAAACCAGGATCTAGTTGTATGCTTTTGAGCACCGTTGCTATGGACACACCGTTGTCTAGCAACGGGACTTTGAAATTTTTGAAAAAATCCAAAAAAATTTATATATATATTTTTTCGAAAATCAAAAATTGGCTTCTGCACTTTAATGCGCACTATAATCAACCTCTTTGTCAAAAAATTTCAGCCCGATCCGTCAAAAACTATGACTAGTATGCAATTATATAGCGACCACCCATGTCGCCTACCGGCTTGTCTGTTTCTTTGTTTGTCTGCACAGAATTTCGTATTTTTTCCGCAACAGCTTGTCTGATTGAGACAAAATATTAACCATTGGTGCGACTACTCACGTCCAATGTTTTAATAATGATGACGTCATAGGTCACGTGGTGTGGCAGCCTTATTGGAAAAACGGAAAAACTTTGGACCTCTGTATCTTGAAACTGCACCAAGGAAAAAATTGAAACTTGGCACACAGCAAGTACTCTCAATGGGGAATGAGGGTGTATTTTTTACGACTTCATTGGTGCCTTCATTATGACATCATAATGGCATATGTAGAATGCCACGTTCGATCATTATGAAAATTTTTGAGGGTCACGTAGGGATAAAATGGTCCATAGAAAAAAAATTGATAACGTCATCGGTCACGTGATTCGGCAGCCATATTGTTTTTGTTTTTTTTAAACCTTCAAAAATCTTCTCTGAAGTGGCTGAACAGATCGAGGCGAAATTTCACATGCCTGTCCATGAGGAATAAAAGGCTCACACATATGATGTCATTGGTCACGTGGTTGGCAGCCATATTGGATATACCCCTAAAACCTCAAATAATACACCACTCCAAAGAAGTCCTGGTGAGGGTCTGCAATCTCTGATTGCTCTTTTTCTTGTTATACCTGATTTTTGAGATCAATAACAAACGTTGGCACCAAGAAGAAACTGAAAATGAAAAGGGCCCCCTTTTATTAGTTAAATTCTTTCAAAGAAACGTGGCAGAGGTGGTCGTATTAAATGCTTAGAATGCACCCCAGAAAAGAGTGTCTGGCATCAACAATTTGCATTGGCTCGACTTGCCGGTAATAACTTGCCTCCTCTTCAAAAAAGATACCGTGGGATCGTTAATGTTCACCAACGACCAGTGCTGGCATAAGGGTTCTCTAGTGTATCATCCCTTCCGATAGATGGCACACAGATTGATGGCTCACCCTGCCTGCAAAATACCCAGTTAAGAGTTTCGAGCTGGGTCAGGATTCGAACCCAGGCTTGACAATTCAAAGGCTAGTATGCTATCTCTGAACAATCAAGCTAGCCCTATCAAGTAAACGTATACGAACCATTTAATGCATTCATGGTGCCTGCCTGTGTTTGGTCTGTATTCTCCCGTGGGACGCAAATCCTCAAAGAGGTCAACAAAAATATAATCACATGATAATCTTAAGTAGGAAATGCTTTAATTGCAGCCTAATGGAAGGGTGGTTCAAGTTTAACCTGCACTTTTCTTGATTGAAGCTAGATGAAAGCAGATTAATAATTTTTGAAAGAACTTACCCTTCATCAACAAATATTCCAAATGATTCCCATTTGCTGAATTTGCTGAAAATCAAGGCGATGGCAAATGAGTCGCTCAAGAGGGTGGAATGACGAAGACATGAAATGTTCTGTTCATTGACAACATCCAATCTACTTTTTTTAATTGCAGGTGATTGCTTGCACAGTGTGGCAATGATTTTCTGCAAAGGGCATCCTCATTATAAAGAGCGCATTTGGTGGGGAAGAATAATTAAAAGTTTGTGAACAAGGCGATGAAGAAAGACCTCCTGTACTTCCTCGGCAATTCTATACTGGTCAGAACGACAGCTTCCACTCATGGGATGAGGATGATCAAGAAAAGTGCTGATCATGTGATTCTCTCTTGGTTGTTATTGGTAGAGTGGCAGATAATCATACTCATAAACAAAGCAATGGAACTGCCAAAGCAGTTTTTCCTTGGCTATTTGGCACAATCTTGGACAGGTCACCACTCCAACCATTTCTTGGAGCACAGCTGTGCCACTGATGCTGTTCCCCTCTACCAGTAGACTGGCACTCATTTCACTGACCTCAGGAGGATGACAGGCTGAGTCAACCCTACCTCGTGTTAATTCAGCAACCAACGGGGCTCAAACTCAGGATCCCAAGCTACTAGGATCCCAAGCCAGCCACCCTAACCACTCAGCCAACACCGGGCTTCTGTTGACACGAATACAAACATATAACTGCGATGACGAACCAAATCCCAGGTCAAATTTGATGTGAATCGCCCTTGTAAAGCCAAAAGAAAAAAAAATAAGACAAGACGTATGCAGAAAAATCTTGTGTCCATACGCCTCGATTATTAAAATTTTCATAATTACCAAAGAGGTCTAATTCCCCATGTGGCGTCAACGAAGCGTGCAGATAATTGTTGTAAAATCACGAACCTTGCTTGTTAGACGAGGGTGGAGTGTAAAAGGGCGGCTAATTCCCAATATTTCCACTCGCTGTCTGATAGTTGCAACCACTTAACAAGGTCTCGTTTACAACATAAGGCCGTGAGAATATATTGAAACAAAAAAAAAAATAAAGAGCCCGGAATTGCATTGATAAAAGGCGGGAAATCACACTGAACATGATAACGTTTCATTCCGCAAGAACAAACCCAAACGTTATTGCTCGTTACCCTCGCTCTTCACGATTGCTCCGTCCGCATGGTGTGCTCAACCCTCGGTCTTTCCACCTGTCCCACACCGAACCGTCCCTTTTCCACGCGATCATGCACGAGTGGCCGCACTGCTGGCGGTTTGTACGGCACCAGCGCCTCAAGACGCTACGGTCGCGCTGTGAGTGTTTGCGGGGGTTCCGGCGGCAGGTGCGTTCGACCATCCGGCACGAGTAGAACCCGCACACCGGTGGTGATGTGCCCACCACGTGCATCCTGCCCGCCATCTGGGCCCTTGCGCTCCTTCTCGCGCTCAGACTCTCAACAGTGCACCGGCGTGCTGCTCAGCGATGAGAAAGGAGCCATGCAGGACCTCAATGACCGCCTGGCCGGCTATCTGGGCAAAGTGCGCTACCTGGAAGGAGCAAATCGCGAGCTGGAGTGCAAGATCAAAGAGTCCACCACCAACTCTTGCATTTCCGAGGACCATTTGGACCCAGCATTGAACAAGATACACGACTTTATCCGGGAGGTATGTTTGCAGCAGATTTTGTGCCGATATTCCCACGTGGTTGTCATCAAATAAAGCATACATTACCGACAAAAAGAAGACATTTATAATCCGGTAATGTCTTGTTCGACATCGTGTTGGTGTGAATTTGATAACAATGCTGTGAGTGTTGACCTCCTGTGCCCAAATAGGTGGGGGTGCTGTCACAAAAGTCTTGAGTGGTAGGAACAGCACAACTCTGTCTGACATAATCACAGCTAATTCAAGATACTTAATTAATCAATAATGATTTAGTGAGTCACAAGACAATGTCATGTACCTGCTGAATCAACACATTGATTATAAATTAATTTGAATGTCATCGATGACAAAAGCATATATCTCCACTAATAAATGTCAGTGTGTCTCCTCAAAAACTCCAAAACCATAAAACCTAACAGCCTGAAACTTTGCAAGCATACTAAGAAAACCCGAAGGAAGTGCACGAGTGAAAATTGGGCGTTTGGGTTAATTAAAACACCCCTTTTGAGGATAATTAACGGCCTTATTTAATAATAGCCTTCATCAGGCAATCCTCGGCCACCTTGCCCTCTGGGGTCTTAATACGTTCCCTGGGTAAGTTCGCTGGGGTCTGAAGCCGTCATGTTTCTTGGCCTGCTCAAACATGCCTTGATTTGGAACAGGCCGCAACAATTTCATAATGATAAAGTTTTTTTCACTTTCCTCACTCATATTATTGAATGCCTGTTCATCATTGCTATGAATTGTTGTATCCATCGCTTTTGTAACTACTATAGTTTTCAAATTATGAGCTTGGAGTGATGTCATGCATCAGATGGTATGATTTTTGACGATCTACTCTGATGGACTAATTAAAGTAAATCATCAAAATATTATTTAGGTTTTGAGGATTGGATTTCGGCCGGACAGAAAATGTTGAAATCTGGAATTTAAATATACTAGTGCGGGACCGTAGGTGCGTGCAGTATGTGCAGTTCATTCCTTCACTCTCGTAAACGACGACTGGATTGGGGCATTTTTTTAATTAGATCGGACCAACCGTATCATAAATGGCCATAACTTGGGAAACACCTGGGAAACATACTCAGGTCCCAGCGTCAATTGTGACGTCATATCAAACGAAGAAGAAGAAGAATTGTGACGCCTCCTCTCTCTCTCTCGCCCCCCCCTCTCTCTCCCCTAGTCTCGCCCCTCTCTCTCCCCCTCCTCTCAGCTTTCAAATCCTTGGGAAACGGCTGTTTCCTTGGGAAAATCAAACTTGGATTAATTAATAATTTGAACAATTAATTCAAACCGAAGGAAAGCAGCTTTCAAACTTGGGAAACACTTGGGAAACAGCTGAAACGGATGAGGAACGATCTCAAACTTGAAAAGGCACATACTCAGGTCCCCAGCGTCGATTGTGACGTCATACCAAACGAAGAAAGAGAAGAATTGTGCGTCAATCGTGCAAAAAAAACAAACAAAAAACATTAATGTGATGTCATTCGTGACGTCATAGCATCGTGTCCTGTCATTGGTTGACAGACGTTATTGGTCATTATTGGTTGACAGACAATATATAGGTCGTTATTGGTTGACAGACATTGGTCATTGTATCACGTTATTCTTTTTATTACTGCCAATTATTGTGCTATTATTATTAGTATTATTTATATGCTGTTATCATTATTCTGAGATTCTTTGGGAAAAAATGGCATGATAAGGTGGAACGACACTTCAGCTGCGATATATACACCTTTCCAACACTGAAAAGCAATAACATGGCCCTAACTTGGACCGCTCGTCCGATTAATATCAAACTTGAAAAGGCACATCCGCGGGTCCCCGGCAATATTCCTGGCAAGTTTCAATCAGATCGGACTGGTGGTCGTCGAGAAACGGCGGTTGCAGACAGACACACACACACACACAACCACACACACACAGATTCCTGGATTATAGATAGACTGGTGCGGGCCCGTAGGTGCGGCCCTAGGTGCGTGCCCGTATGTGCAGCTTCGTTCCTTCGCTCTCGTAAACGACGACTGGATTGGGGCATTTTTTCAATTAGATCGGACCAACCGTATCATAAATGGCCATAACTTGGGAAACACCTGGGAAACATACTCAGGTCCCCAGCATCAATTGTGACATCATATCAAACGAAGAAGAAGAAGAATTGTGAGCCCCCTCTCTCTCGCCACCCCTCTCTCCCCTAGTCTCGCCCCTCCTCTCTCCCCCCTCCTCTCTCGCCCTCTCTCTCGCCCCACTCTACCCCCTCTCTCTCCCCTCTCTTGAATTGTGACGCCCCTCTCTCTCACCCCTCTCTCCCCTCCCTCTCTCGCCCCTCTCTTGCCCTCCTCTCTCCCCCCTCTCTTCCCCATCCTCTCTCACCCCTCTCTCTGTAAATGTATTCACAATCTCTACCAAGCACAACAATTAATTCAAACCTTGGGAAAAAAACAGCTTTCAAACCTTGGGAAACACTTGGGAAACAGCTGAAGACGGATGAAGAACGATATCAAACCTTGAAAAGGCACATACTCAGGTCCCAGCGTCGATTGGACATCATACCAAACGAAGAAGAAGAAGAATTGTGCGTCAATCGTGCAAAAAATAATAATAATAAAAATATAAACATTAATTGTGACGTCATTCGTGACGTCATAGCACCGTGTCCTGTCATTGGTTGACAGACGTTATTGGTCATTATTGTTTGACAGACAATATATAGGTCGTTATTGGTTGACAGACATTGGTCATTGTATCACGTATTCTTTTTATTATCGGCAATTATTGTGCTATTATTATTAATATGCTGTTATCATTATTCTGAGATATCTTTGAAAAAATGGCATGATAAGGTGGAACGACACTTCAGCTGCGATATATACACCTTTCCAACACTGAATAAAGCAATAAAATGGCCGTAACTTGGAACCGCTCGTCCGATTAATAGCAAACCTTGAAAAGGCACATCCGCGGGTCCCGGCAATATTCCTGGCAATTTTCAATCAGATCGGACCGGCGGTTGTCGAGAAACGGCGGTCGCAGACACACACACACACACACACACACACACAGCGATTGCTGGAATTATAGATAGACTAGTGCGGGCTCGTAGGTGCGGGCCGTAGGTGCGTGCCGTAGGTGGTGCCGTAGGTGCGTGTCCGTATGTGCAGCTTCGTTCCTTTGCTCTCGTAAACGACGACTGGATTGGGGCATTTTTTCAATTAGATCGGACCAACCGTATCATAAATGGCCATAACTTGGGAAACATACTCAGGTCCCAGCGTCAATTGTGACGTCATATCAAACGAAGAAGAAGAAGAATTGTGACGCCCTCTCTCTTCGCCCCCTCTCTCTCCCTAGTCTCGCCCCTCTCTCTCCCCCCTCCTCTCCCGCCCCTCTCTCTCAGCTTTCAAACCCTTGGGAAACGGCTGTTTCCCTTGGGAAAATTCAAACCTTGGGATTAATTAATAATTTGACAATTAATTCAAACCTTAGAAAAAACAGCTTTCAAACCTTGGGAAACACTTGGGAAACAGCTGAAACGGATGAAGAACGACCTCAAACTTGAAAAGGCACATACGCAGGTCCCAGCGTCGATTGTGACTCATACCAAACGAAGAAGAAGAATTGTGACGTCAATCGTGAAAAAAAAAATTAATTGTGATGTCATTCGTGACGTCATAGCACCGTGTCCTGTCATTGGTTGACAGACGTTATTGGTCATTATTGGTTACAGACAATATATAGGTCGTTATTGGTTGACAGACATTGGTCATTGTATCACGTTATTCTTTTTATTTCTGCCAATTATTGCTATTATTATTATTAATATGCTGTTATCATTATTCTGAGATATATTTGGGAAAAAAATGGCGTGATAAGGTGGAACGACACTTCAGCTGCAATAATAACCTTTCCAACACTGAAAAAAGCAATAACATGGCGTAACTTGGGAACGCTCGTCCGATTAATATCAAACCTTGAAAAAGCACATCCGCGGGTCCCCGGCAATATTCCTGGAAAGTTCAATCAGATCGGACTGGTGGTCGTCGAGAAACGGCGGTCGCAGAACGACACACACACACACACAGATTGCTGGAATTATAGATAGACTGGTGCGGGCCCGTAGGTGGCGTGCCCGTAGTGCGTGCCCGTAGTGTGCAGCTTCGTTCCTTCGCTCTCGTAAACGACGACTGGATTGGGGCATTTTTCAATAAGATCGGACCAACCATATCATAAATGGCCATAACTTGGGAAACACCTGGGAAACATACTCAGGTCCCCAGTCAATTGTGACGTCATATCAAACGAAGAAGAAGAAGAATTGTGACGCTCTCTCTCTCTCTCTCGCCCCCCTCTCTCTCCCCTTAGTCTCGCCTCCTCTCTCCCCCCCTCCTCTCAGCTTTCAAATCCTTGGGAAACGCTGTTTCCCTTGGGAAAATTCAAACCTTGGATTAATTAATAATTTGAACAATTAATTCAAACGAAGGAAAAACAGCTTTCAAACCTTGGGAAACACTTGGGAAACAGCTGAAACGGATGAGGAACGATCTCAAACCTTGAAAAGGCACATACTCAGGTCCCAGCGTCGATTGTGCAGTCATACCAAACGAAGAAGAAGAAGAATTGTGACGTCAATCGTGCAAAAAAAAAAAAAAAACATTAATTGTGAGTCATTCGTGATGTCATAGCATCGTGTCCTGTCATTGGGTTGACAGACGTTATTGGTCATTATTGGTTGACAGACAATATATAGGTCGTTATTGGTTGACAGACATTGGTCATTGTATCACGTTATTCTTTTTATTACTGCCAATTATTGTGCTATTATTATTAGTATTATTTATATGCTGTTATCATTATTCTGAGATATCTTTGGGAAAAAATGGCATGATAAGGTGGAACGACACTTCAGCTGCGATATATAACCTTTCCAACACTGAAAAAGCAATAAATGGCCGTAACTTGGAACCCGCTCCGCGATTAATATCAAACCTTGAAAAGGCACTCCGCGGGTCCCCGGCAATATTCCTGGCAAGTTTCAATCAGATCGGACTGGTGGTCGTCGAGAAACGGCGGTTGCAGACAGACAACACACACACACACACAACACACACACACAGATTCTGGAATTATAGATAGACTGGTGCGGGCCCGTAGGTGCGTGCCCATAGGTGCGTGCCGTATGTGCAGCTTCGTTCCTTCGCTCTCGTAAACGACGACTGGATTGGGGCATTTTTTCAATTAGATCGGACCAACCGTATCATAAATGGCCATAACTTGGGAAACACTGGACTATCAGGTCCCCAGCATCAATTGTGACTCATATCAAACGAAGAAGAAGAAGAATTTGACGCCCCTCTCTTGCCACCCCCCTCTCCCCGTCTCGCCCCTCTCTCCCCCCTCCTCTCTGCCCTCTCTCTCGCCCCCACTCTCACCCCCTCTCTCTCCCCTCTCTTGAATTGTGACGCCCCTCTCTCTCACCCCTCTCTCGCCTCCCTCTCTCGCCCCCTCTCTTGCCCTCCTCTCTCCCCCTCCTTTCCCCATCCTCTCTCACCCCTCTCTCTGTAAATGTTTATTCAAATCTCTACCAAGCACAACATTAATTCAAACCTTGGGAAAAAAACAGCTTTCAAACCTTGGAAACACTTGGGAAACAGCTGAAACGGATGAAGAACGATATCAAACCTTGAAAAGGCACATACTCAGGTCCCAGCGTCGATTGCGACATCATACCAAACGAAGAAGAAGAAGATTGTGACGTCAATCGTGCAAAAAAAAAATAAAAAAATAAACATTATTGTGACGTCATTCGTGACGTCATAGCACCGTGTCCTGTCATTGGTTGACAGACGTTATGGTCATTATTGTTTGACAGACAATATATAGGTCGTTATTGGTTGACAGACATTGGTCATTGTATCACGTTATTCTTTTTATTACTGCCAATTATTGTGCTATTATTATTATATGCTGTTATCATTATTCTGAGATATCTTTGGGAAAAAATGGCATGATAAGGTGGAACGACACTTCAGCTGCGATATATACACCTTTCCAACACTGAATAAAGCAATAAAATGGCCGTAACTTGGGAACCGCTCGTCCGATTAAATAGCAAACCTTGAAAAGGCACATCCGCGGGTCCCCGGCAATATTCCTGGCAATTTTCAATCAGATCGGACCGGCGGTTGTCGAGAAACGGCGGTCGCAGACACACACACACACACACAACACACAGCGATTGCTGGAATTATAGATAGACTAGTGCGGGCTCGTATGGTGCGGGCCCGTAGGTGCGTGCCGTAGGTGCGTGCCGTGGTGCGTGTCCGTATGTGCAGCTTCGTTCCTTTGCTCTCGTAAACGACGACTGGATTGGGGCATTTTTTCAATTAGATCGGACCAACCGTATCATAAATGGCCATAACTTGGGAAACATACTCAGGTCCCCAGCGTCAATTGTGACGTCATATCAAACGAAGAAGAAGAAGAATTGTGACGCCTCCTCTCTCTCGCCCCCTCTCTCTCCCCTAGTCTCGCCCTCCTCTCTCCCCCCTCTCTCCGCCCTTCTCTCTCAGCTTTCAAACCCTTTGGGAAACGGCTGTTTCCCTTGGGAAAATTCAAACCTTGGGATTAATTAATAATTTGAACAATTAATTCAAACCTTAGGAAAAAACAGCTTTCAAACCTTGGGAAACACTTGGGAAACAGCTGAAACGGATGAAGAACGACCTCAAACCTTGAAAAGGCACATACGCAGGTCCCCAGCTCGATTGTGACATCATACCAAACGAAGAAGAAGAATTGTGACGTCAATCGTGAAAAAAAAAAATTAATTGTGATGTCATTCGTGACGTCATAGCACCGTGTCCTGTCATTGGTTGACAGACGTTATTGGTCATTATTGGTTGACAGACAATATATAGGTCGTTATTGGTTGACAGACATTGGTCATTGTATCACGTTATTCTTTTTATTTCGCCAATTATTGCTATTATTATTATATATTATATATGCTGTTATCATTATTCTGAGATATATTTGGGAAAAAATGGCGTGATAAGGTGGAACGACACTTCAGCTGCAATATATACACCTTTCCAACACTGAAAAAAGCAATAACATGGCCGTAACTTGGGAACGCTCGTCCGATTAATATAAACCTTGAAAAAGCACATCCGCGGGTCCCCGGCAATATTCCTGGAAGTTTCAATCAGATCGGACTGGTGGTCGTCGAGAAACGGCGGTCGCAGACAGACACACACACACACACACAGATTGCTGGAATTATAGATAGACTGGTGCGGGCCCGTAGGTGCGTGCCCGTAGGTGCAGCTTCGTTCCTTCGCTCTCGTAAACGACGACTGGATTGGGGCATTTTTTCAATAAGATCGGACCAACCATATCATAAATGGCCATAACTTGGAAACACTGGGAAACATACTCAGGTCCCCAGCGTCAATTGTGACGTCATATCAAACGAAGAAGAAGAAGAATTGTGACGCCCCTCTCCTCTCGCCCCCCTCTCTCCCCCATAGTCTCGCCCCTCCTCTCCCCTCCTCTCTCGCCCCTCTCTCGCCCCTCCCTCTCAGCTTTCAAACCTTGGGAAACAGCTGTTTCCCTTGGGAAAATTCAAACCTTGGAATTAATTAATAATTTGAACAATTAATTAATATCTTGGGAAAAAACAGCTTTCAAACCTTGGGAAACACTTGGGAACAGCTGAAACGGATGAAGAACGATATCAAACCTTGAAAAGGCACATACTCAGGTCCCCAGCGTCAATTGTGACGTCATACCAACTAAGAAAGAAGAAGAATTGTGACGTCAATCGTGCAAAAAAATAAATAAATAATAAACATTTGTGACGTCATTCGTGATGTCATAGCCACGTGTCCTGTCATTGGTTGACAGACGTTATTGGTTATTATTGGTTGACAGAACAATATATAGGTCGTTATTGGTTGACAGACATTGGTCATTGTATCACGTTATTCTTTTTATTACTGCTAATTATTGTGCTATTATTATTATTTCTATGATTGTTATCATTATTCTGAGATATCTTGGGAAAAAATGTCATGATAAGGTGATAAGGTGGAACGACACTTCAGCTGCGATTATACACCTTTCCAACACTGAAAAAAGCAATAAAATGGCCGTAACTTGGGAATCGCTCGTCCGATTAAATATCAAACCTTGAAAAGGCACATCCGCGGTCCCCGGCAATATTCCTGGCAAGTTTCAATCAGATCGAACCGGCGGTTGTCGAGAAACGGCGGTCGCAGACAGACACACACACACCACACACACAACACCAACACACACACACACACACACACAGATTGCTGATTAGATATAATAGACTAGTGCGTGGCTGTACGTGCAAAAAAAAACTTTCAAACCGCTGCCAGAAACAACAACCACACAGGCCGTTCCTTCGCTCTCCTAAACGACACACACACAACACACACACACACACACACACACACACACCACACACACACACACACACACACACACACATTGCTGGAATTATAGATAGACGACACACACACACACACAGATTGCTGGAATTATAGACGACACACACACACACACAAAACTGCTGGAATTATAGACGACACACACACACACACCACACACACACACACACACACACACACACACACACACACCACACACACCACACATTGCTGGAATTATAGATAGACGACACACACACAACACACACCACACACACACACACACACACACACATTGCTGGAATTATAGATAGACGACACACACACACACACACACAACACACACACACACACACACACACATTGCTGGAATTATAGATAGATAACGAGTCTAATTATGAAACAAATCATACAAATATACCTATTTACTTTAAGCAAGCAAGACCATGGTCCCTCCTTCTCCATACATTCTCCCCCAGAGGAACTGCCCATCCATAGCGTCTGCCAGATCTTTGTCTATATTTTCATGTATATATTTCACGGGCGATTTAACTTTGTGATGTCTCCAGGGTTGTTCTGCATTAAGCTACAACTCTTTTGTGGATAAAGGCATTTTTGAACGAATTCATTTTATTTTATTAATTGCTGCGTGCACGGTAAAGACTGGCTTTGAAGTTAAAGGGATCCTCCTTTGTGATATGCAGTGACAGCCTGGCCAACCGCTCCTTATCAACCATTTCATTGGAGTGCTAGCTTGAGTGCTTAAGCCACTTGCCGAATGCCTCACAGTTGATAGCGGTACCACGCTGCGTCCTTCTGAGCGAATCGTTCACTCACTGAGGACCCTTCTGCCCGCCAAGTCATTCAGAGCGAGTGGTTCATGCTCAATAATCCTGAGCGAGTGGTTCGTGCTCCATCACCCTGAGCGAGTGGTTAGCACTATTTCAGCAAAGTATGTGTGAGTGGGAGTGTTTGTGTATGTGTGTTGTTCATAAAGCATATCTCTCTCTCTCTCTCTCTCACTCTCTCTCTCTCTCTCTCACTCTCACTCTCACTCTCACTCTCACTCTCACTCTCACTCTCACTCTCACTCTATACAGTACAGCACCCTCCTCCCACACCTCTCTCACTCTCCCTGTCTTTGGACATATCCAGATATTGGTTGTTTCTGGCCGGTGTTTGTCTCTGGACGTGTCTGGGCAGGGTTTGTCTCCAGACGTTTCCGTTTCCGGGGGGTTGTTTATGTCCGGACGGGAATTTGTCTCTGGACGTGTTCAAGTGGTGTTGTTGTACCCAGCATTTATAAGCATTGCGATGTATCCAGCGATTCTTAGCTATGATGAACAAGCATTCGATAATGTGAGTGGGTTAAGTGAAATTTTTTTTATCATTATGAAATTGTTGCGGCTTGTTCCAAATCAAGGCATGGTTGAGCTGGCCAAATAAACATGTTGGCTTCAGACTCCAGCGAGGTTACCCCAGAAACGCCTTTAGACCCCTGACAGCGAGGTGGCCGAGGATAACCTGATGAAGGATATAATTAAATAAGGCCGTTAATTATCTTTAAAAGGGATGTTTTAATTAACCCAAACACCAAATTTTCACTACTGCACTTCCTTGGAGTTTTCTTAGAATGCATGCAAAGTTTCAGGCTGCTAGGTTTTATGGTTTTGGAGTTATGGAAGAAACACACTGACACTTATTAGTGTGTATACATATGTATATGTGCTCTTCAGGCCAAACAGTTGCATAGACTCTGCCTATTAGGCATGGACTGAGCAAAGCTCTAGCGCCCTACATATCCGGAGGATTGTACTGCATGAGGGTCAACAAGCCAGAAACACATGTCCATGGTCAACAAGCCAGAACAAAATTGACAATTTAATTATTTTTCCATTATTGGCTGCAGTGCAATCCTTTGGAGATTTAAGGGGTTGTAGCTGTTCTAACCTCGTGCCTAATATGCAAAGCCGACACAACTGTTTAGAACCTTTTTTAAATTCAAATTTCCTGGCTGCTGCCAGAACTGTTTTGGGTACCACAAACAGGTTAATGTGTGGCAGGCATTTTCTGTTGGTCAGGATGCATGCAACAATAGCTAATGTGACATTTGCTTCCTCATACCCACGACAAAAATGGTGTCTGGACTGAGAAAGGCGGCATCATTGTCACAACATCGCTGGTATCTAGAGTGCCCTGAAAATTTCACCAAAGCTCAGTGGCTGTGTATGTCTAGTCTAACAGTCCTGTGTTGTGTCTCGTGTATTTGTCTGTATGTCCATGTGTGTGAGATATGTGCATGACAGCTCCACTATGAGCCTGGGATCGTGCAAAAAACTATACATGTATACTGGCGGCTTAAGACGATTGTCAGGTCAGGCCAGATCAGATCTGTGACTTGCTACAGGGACCATGTAAACCTGTACTAACCTCTTTCATGGTCGGGTTGTCGGTGACTAAACCATCTCCCCCACCAGGTTTTCTGATGAGGAGGGTGTATGGATATGGACACTCAGCAGGATTAAAAACAAAACCTGTCAAAGGGAGGAGGAGCTCCTTGTAAGCCAACGGTCATCCAATCTCGTGCCCAACTGTGTCTGCGGACGTCCTGCTGCAGTTGGGTGACATATTTTAGGAAGTTGTGGCAGGATTTGCACTCCGGCCACCGTAAAACCCTTCACTTTGCGAAAGACAAGAAAATTGTAAAAGCAAAGCCTTTGGGACCCCCACTCTTTGACGACAGGAGGAAAACCACAGGGTAACCTTCCAGGTCAGATTGTGGTCGTGTGTGTTGGGGGTGGTGCTGAGGTGTCATCCACCAGACGGTGGTCTCCTTTGATTAACCTGAGGCAGTCCCTTTGGGTGGGTGCCTGGAATGTCCTATAAATGAAAGAGGATGATCACCTGTCTCTGTTATCTGAGCTCAAGAGTTTGAACAATGGTATTTCAGCACTCTCTGAGGTTCGGAGACCGGATAGTGGCGAGATCATGGCAGGTGGTTCCACTTACTAATGGTCTGGTCACTCAGATGGTTACCATGCTCAAGGAATTGCTGTAGTTGTGTCCAATAAACTTATTCTAATGATAATTGAGGTAACACCGGTCAACAAGTGTATTATGAGACTAAGGATTTGTCACTCCTTGGGTGTTGTTTCCCTGGTCTCTGTATATGTTCCAACTGAGGTGAGTGATCTCACCGAGAAGGACGCATTCGATGCCATACTCAAGTCTGTGGTTGATGAGTGCCACAAGCGAGATACTCTTCTCGTCTTGGGGGATTTCACTGCATCGAACGGAACTGATAGGGATGGTTATGATATGACTTTGCAAGAAGTCATGGAATTAGGGTGGCTTGTTCATGGTTTCAGCACCCACAGGCTCATCGCTGGACTTGGTATTCCAACGCTGGTGGTGTGGCAAAGGAGATTGACCACATGATCGTTGATTGTCACTGGAGGATGATCCAGGACTGCAGGGTCGACCGGTGTGCTCAGTTCCTCAATACTGACCACAGGCTTGTGGTAGCAACTGTGAAGTTACACCTTAAATCAGGGAGAATGGTACCACCCCAGCCTAGCCTGGATGTTGGCAAGCTCAAGAATGAGAGGGCAGTTGAGGAGTTTGCGAACAGGCTAAGTGGAGATTTGGGGCATGGTCTGGGTACTTTGGGAAATCCTGAAGAGATGGGGAGTGCCTTCAAGACCACCATCCTTGATGTTGCCGGTGGATGTCTTGGAACTCACCGTAGGGCAAAGAAGAATTTTGTATCTCAAGTGACACCCTGCCTGGTGTTGGCTTAATGTTATGGTGGTGAGTTGGGATCCAAGGATCCTCAGTTCAAATCCCACTTGGCTGTTGAATTAATACTAGGTGGGTTGACTCTGCCTGTCATCCTTCTGAGGTCGGCAAAATGAGTGCCAGCTTGCTGGTATCCTGTGTCGAAGTGGTGACCCATCCAGGATTGTTCCCAATAGCCAAGGAAACTGCTCGGCAGCACCAACGCTCTGCACAGAGTCTGGTCCCCACCAAAAAAAACGTGACACTGGATACCATTGACCAGAATCACAGGGCCAGGCCTAATGTCGGAGCTGAGCTGTTCAGGGAGTTGAAGCATAAAACTGAACGTGTGCTGAGGGTGTACAAGGAGGCCTTTGTGCGAGGAATCTGAGAGGGGGTGGAGCATCACCTGTGGTCAAGTGATTCTCATCCTGCTTACAGGGCAATTTGCCCATTGCATTCCTCCAAGCCCATCCCTCAGTATACTGCAGTTTGAGTGGAGGGTGGTGGGATCTTGACAGAGGAGTCCGAAGTGAAAACCCATTGGACCGGTTACTTTTAGCGGCTGTACCAGGCTGATCTACTCGCTGTTGAGTTGGATGTTCGGGGTGTATCTTTCCCCATTGCTGACCCTACAATCACCTGTGATCCACTTTCTTTTGTGAAAACACTGGCTGCGGTGAACCGGTTGAAATGGGGTGAAGCTCCTGGGATCTGTGGCGTCCATGCTGAACTTCTCATGGCTGGTAGAAATGCTGTACTCCTGTCATTGCATGCAGTTCTGTGCTCTGCCAGGAACATAGGCATCATCCCAACTGGCTGGAAGAGGGGCCTTGTTGTCCTCTCTGTAAAGGGATGGGTGATAGCCAGGAGTGCAGCAACTTCTGAGGGGTGAATCTGCTCTCAGTGCCAGGCAAGTTCTTTGCTCAGATAATTCTTGAGAGGGTTCGCCACCATCTGCTTGAGCACCAGCACCCAGAGCAATCAGGCTTTACACCAAAGAGGTCAACGATTGACTGATTCCTTGCCCTTCAGGTCCTCACTCAATGCAGATGAGAGTTTCAGCAGGACTGCTTGCAGCCTATGTTGATCTCTGGAAAGCATTTGATTCAGTAAATCAGGATGCTCTCTGGAGGATTTGTGGTCTTCATAGGGTGTCACCGAAACTGATCGATCTGATGTCTGAACTATTCTCTGGTACTGAGTGCTGTGAGATGTGGTGATACCATCTCTGACTTATTTCCATTTGTTACTGGAGTTCTTCAGGGGTGTACACTGGCCCCCACACTTTTCAGTGCTTGTGTGGACTGAATTCTGGGGAGGATGTCAGAGAGATCAATCGGCGGTGCATCGTTTGGGAATGTCAAGAATTCTGAGCTTGTTTTCACAGATGACACAGTCATCTTTGCGGAGACTCTGGATATCCTTTTGGGAGTCCTCGAGCTGCAGAATGATGAGTCAGTGCCCCTGGGATTACAGGTTTCCTGGGTCAAAACTAAGATCCAGGCTTTCAATGACATCTTGTCTGTTCCTGTTTGTGGTGAGGATGTTGAGGAGAGATTCACTTACCTTCGCAGTGATATTCACGTCTCTGCTGGCTGGGAGGCAGAGGTCAATAGACGTCTGGGTCACGCCTGGGGAGTCATGGATTCACTGGATAATGGGGTGTGGCGCTGTCAGTACCTGTGCAGGAGGATGAAATTCTGAGTCTTCAGGTCCTCGGTGCTTCCAGTCTTCCAGTTTTAACACCTACGGATGTGAGACTTGAACTTTGACTAGCGATCTGAGATGGAGACTTAATTCCTTTGGTACCAGGTCTCTTCGGAGAATCCTTGGCGATTGCTGGTCGGACATTGTGTCCAATGAGCGGTTGCTGAGAGAGACTCAAATGAGATTTGTTATCTGCATAGTCCTTGACCATTATTTGCGGCTGTATGGACATGTGGCTCGTTTTCCTGATGCTGATCCTGCTCACCAGATTCTCTCAGCGAGGGAGCCTCGTGAGTGGAGGAGGCCAATGGGCCGACCACGTGCCTCGTGCTTGCAGAAAGTTGATCAGCATCTCAAGGAGATGGGGATGGGCCAGGCATCTACCTGGGGGATAGCCAGACGGGGGGCCTCTGGAGTACCAGCGGGAAATGGACGCAGCGACACGCTGCTCCGGCGCATACTCCTATACCTACCTTGAAGACCCCAAGCAGATATTGGAGTGTATCCTACATGCAGAGGTAATAAATATCAGCTTCATACTGTATTTTAGAGGTGGGGTTTGCACATTAAGTGGTTGCTTAGCAACAATAAGAGGCGCCTCTTCCTTGGTTCACAATGTATGTTGCTTGGCGGTGCATTTCACCACTCTTGTGATGCACAAATGCTGACAACAATAAATATTATTGTTTCTTTCCATGTCTTTGGTATTTAATTTTGGAAATCTCTGTATTTTGTGGATATTCAAATGCACTGGACAAAGTGTGTGCCTTGTGTCTGCGTTCAACTTTCCAGGCCAAAGCAAATCTTTCTTTATAATCTGGGTTTTCCAACAACTTATCATTAATACAGGGACATTTTTCACCAATGAATACATCTTTTGAATGTTTGTTACAACCAGGGTGTTTGAGACAGAGGTATTTTTCTTCTTCTTCTTCTTCTTCTCCCTTTCTTTTTGAACAACATGGAGGTTCGTGGAAGATCTAGATTCTAGCACACTGAACGGATCAGGACGTAACAGACAAAAACAGGATGCAACACATGCATGGAAAGGAAACTCCAAGGAAGAAAAACTGGAAAATTTGGAGGGATTTGGGTGGGGTTAACGAGGGTAGAAAAGATCATGGTTTTGGATTGGAGACGATCTGAGATGGTGGTGAACAGCTGTCTTGAAGACAAGGAGGGAAGAATAAGAGGATGTGGAAGTTGATTCCACATGCAGGAAAAAAAGAGAAACGAATGACTGGAGGTGAGCAGTGATTCTGGATTTAGGTAGTTTCACCAGAAGGGAGTTGATGGTGGGCTGTGGGAGCTCTGCAGACACCTGGGGGGGACAAAGCATGGAAAGAGCAGAGTGTGTAAGACCAGAAAAGAGTTGGAAGAAAACAGAGAGACCACCGACCTGTCGACCATGGTGAAGTCATAAGCCCATTTACTCAGCTTCAGTGTGGGAGATTTCAATGATCTTGAAGGCCTCGGTTTCCACAGCGTCAAGCTGAGCAAGATGTGAGGCAGGGGAGCCAGTCCAGAGAGGAGAGCAGTACTCCATCAAGCTGAGGATGAAGGTCTTGCCTTCATCCACAGCTTGATGGAGTATATACATGGTGAGAGACATGGAGAGAGAGACAGAGAGAAAGATATCAGACCTCCATCACTGTAGTGGGTACCAGGAAGCAAGTGCCTCACCTGCCTATTGCTGTATGCTTCCTGACCAGCCACACATTAACCTGTCTGGGGTACACAAACCAGTTGTGGAGGTGGCCAGGAACAATTGCAATTTTATAAAGGCTCTGCAGGCTGAATAGTTGCGTCGGCTCTGTCTTGAGGCATGAGCTAAGCAGAGCTACAGCCTCCGGCTTCGCAGTAGGATCGTACTGCAGCCAATACCAGGAAGAGAATTAAGTTCTCAATTTTATAAATCAGTCCACCCCATACGCATCGAGGGAACATCCATGGACACGTATTATGGGCCTGACCCTTATCAGGGTGGAGCAGAAGCTCCTCCCCAGAAGCTCCTCCACAAATGATTATTAAATGACATCAAAGAAAGTTTGAATAGATCTGATCTCTGTTGTAGAGAGGAATCAAGGATTCAGTGTTGAAAAACACTTCTCTGCTTTGCACTTTGTATGCACAAACAATTAATAATCATAAACACCAAAGCTAAGTACTGTGTGTGTGTGTCTTTTTCCGATTTTCTGAGTACAGATTGAGTGCGCCAACGTGGACAACACGCGCCTCATGCTGGAGATGGAAAATGCAAGACTCACTGCGGAGGATTTTGAAGTCAAGTAAGCACGAACAATGATTGGTTGTTGCATCAACGTTTTTTTTCTTTTTAACCGATGGGGGGTGGGTAGAGGGGTCCGTAAGCACATTATCTCAGGGAATCAATCATCAAAGGAAATTGGAAAAAAGAGGAATGGAATGCTCTTCAGTTTTTAATCTCGCACTGAACTGAAATCGAGAGACCAGACATGTATTCTTATTCATTACCTTTATACTTTATTTATTTTAATACAGTATTCTACCGTTCAGGTTGGAGCTTCAACAAATATACCATGTGCAGGATAAAGATGTTAGACATCAATGTGTTGTAATGTGAATTACAAGGACTTCAGTCAACAATGGAGGGATACATTTGGTATGTGGGAGAATGAACCTGGGTTCTCCAACACGCCATGCGATTTGAACCTGGGTCTCTGACATCATAAGCCATTGGTTCAGAGAGAAACGCCAAATGGGCCAACCAACCTATTAATGTAACAAATATTAAACCAGAAAGCATCTTAAAATGCAAAGCCCGTCCGCATCCACTTTGTACTCAAACTGAACTTTTCTTTTTTGGTATATGTGGTCGAGGCTCGTGGAAGAGCACTGAATGGATCAGGATGCAACAGGACAAAAGGAACAGCGGAGAGGGAGGAAACACCAACAGCAGAGTTGAAGGCCAATATAAAGGCAGACATGGACAAACAATGGGTGTGGGGAGGAATGGAGGTGGGAGAGGATGCATGGGGTGGACAAGATGGATACAGAAGGAAACTCCCAGGAGGGAAAAACTGGAAATTTGGAAGGAGGAAGGCTTGTGGTTTCACTTCACTTCAATAAGTCAATTTCTCACTGCCCTTGTACTGATCTTACACCTCCCAACCCCCAGGAGTACCTCTGGCTGTGACTTCCCCTCTGCTCGCACCTCTTAATTAGTTTGCCTGTGTGCTGTACAGCTTTCAAACAGTGACGACTCCATCTACATCTCTCTCAGACAACATGGACAAACTTTTAACCACTCATCCCAATTCTCTCTCTTCCTCATTTGTGGTGATTTCAATTGTCACCATGTAAATTGGCTGGGAGTTGGTACCTCTCTCACCAGCCAAGGCACTTCAGCAAAGGACCTCTGTGACTCCGTGGGACTAAATCAATCTGTAAATGTTCCAACCCAGATTTTCCCCAATGGCAAATCATCCCTTCTGGACTTGGGGATAACTAACTTTCCTGCAAATGTCTCCTGCTCTTCCTCTGTTGGTTGGTTGCTCCAGTTGGTTCATCTGATCATATGCTTGTGGATGTCAACATGTCTCTGGTTATTCACAGAGAGGTGCCTCAATGCTGGCAAGTCTGGCAGTTCACTCAGGCAGCCATCTCTTCAGGACTGGACTCTCATATCTACGGCCCCTGACATTAACTCAGCCTGGGAATTCTTCCACCGAAACCTCCTCTCATGCACAGATTCATCCCATCTCACCATCAATTAACCTACCTTTCTTCCTTCCCATCATACACTGAATCATGTGGTGAGGCGGTTGCTCTGAATCAACTTGCCTTCTCTACTGAAAATGCCATTATGACCAAATACAATCTCAGTACATTCCAAAAAGTCCTCGACAAGTGTGTGTCCACTCTCAGGAGAGAGAAAACAACATCTGTCCAACCTCACGATTGGACTTTCAAATTGTTTCCCTCCTCTAAAACCTATTGATACCTTGTTAAGTCTGTCTCTTGTGTATGCTCCCCTTCCATCTCTTCAAATGGCACCATAGCTGACTCCACTTGTGAGATGGCTAAGTGCCCCAATTCTGTGTTTGCTTCCAAATCTTGTGTCCCCAACCCCTCACTCTTGGTGTTTATCCTTCTTCATCATCCCCAACTGTTCCTGGACTCTGTGTCTTTTGCACCTGAGAAGGTGGAGAAGGTTCTGTCAACCCTCGACTCTGTGCTACTGGACCAGACAGCATCAGTTCACATGTTCTAAAAACCTGCTCTGCTGCTCTTTCACATCCACTCTGCAATTTTCACCCTCTCATTTGCCCAAGGTCATCTTCCATATGCTTGGAAATCAGCCAACATCACTGTATTACATAAAAAAAGGGTGCAAGAACTGATCACCTTCACGACAGACTTATCAGCTTACTTCCAATCATCAGCAAGGTCATGGAATACATTAGCACAGTTGATGCTCCCACACCTGACGCAACGTGCTGCTCCGGCGCATGTTCCCATAACTGACCTGACCTGACCTGACTGTACCTATGGTCAGCAGCCAAATGATAAAGAGGAGGGGTAGGGCCAATTGCTGTTGGGATGACACCACATAATATTATTGAGCATTCTAATTGACACATTTCACTCATATGATGTAAATCACTAATTCCAAAGGATTTTTTAGGTTTAAGATGAAATGATTCAATAGGTAAAGAAAAGGTGAGTGCAGTTAGATATGTATATGTTGCAGGGACTGTGGACCATTCAACACAGAGGTAGCAGAAGGAAGGACACCCCCTTCCGGGGACTGCTTCCTGCCAGAAATGTTTTTTTTTTTCCACATTCTTGTGATTTCTTGCCTTAAAATGCAGGAAAGTTCAAGTTAGAGTCTTAAGGTGAATGTCATGCCATCTTAATGACATTTCATGAAGCCTGGTGTTGGCTTCGTGGTTAGCGGGGTGGCTTGGGATCCTAGGGTCCTGAGTTCAAGCCCCATTGGCCGCTGAATTAAAATACACCAGAGGTTGACTCAGCCTGTCATCCTACCGAGGTCGGCAAAATGAGCACCAGTGTACGGGTAAGGGGGACACTGCATCAGCGGCATCGCCGCGTCCCAACCAATGATGCAACCAGCAGCCACAGGCTGCACTTGAGAGGGAGCATGACATTTCATCAGAAACATTGGATCGTGAATGGAATGTCGTGAAACAAACCTGGCCTGGAAGCAAAATAACATTGTCGCACAAAAATATGAATATTAAAATTTTTATTAACGTTTGCTTGTCGTTCAACACAATATATATATATATATATATATATATATATATTATATATATATATATATATATATATATATATATATATATATATATATATTGTGCGGGCCAGGGGTCAGGTGAGAAGACCACCGGGGGTGGGGGGGGGGGGGGCGCTATCTTGGGTTCCCACCAAACTCCCCGGAATTGCAGGCCATCGCACATGGATAATTCCATGATGTGGCGGGTCGCGAACCGACCGTGAACGCCAACAACTCAACCATGTGACCTAGGAACCTCCGTCTAGTTTATCTGGTTACCTAGAAAAATAACCACAAGATCTAATTACCGGGGGACACGCCCTCTGTATGCCTTGTCCGAACCGGATCACCTTACCGGATCAGATGCAGCCGAGTGACACTGCCAAGGATGTATCGGCGAAGAGGAACCGATCGTAGGGAATAAAGTCCCGGCTAGGTTAGGATACGGACCATGCTGGATCAATGAAAGAAAAGACACAAACGAGCTCGGAACATTTCTACAAATAATGTATTAACAGGCAGGCGAGGAAAGATATGTGGCACAGTGAATAGATTTTATTGTTTGTGATTATGGATAGGAAGAAAAGTGTGGTGCGACAATAATACAAGCAACTTGCAAAAGCAGACACAGAGCAGAGTTATCCCGATATAATTCTTGTACACTCTTAACTTAAGCGAGAACAGGCGCCATGACACACACACACACACACGCGCACACACACGCGCGCGCGCACACACACACACACACACACACACACACACACACACACATCCCGATGAAGAGGAGTTAATGACAAGAGAGAGGAGAGGAGATGAGGCTAACGATCTCTCAATACCTTGCACGATTGACCGACCACACCACCAATACGTTTTGGGGGGATGCTCCGCTGGGCGATACCTCCCTGACAGTTGGCGCATCGTCTCCTGCTTCGTGGTACTTCGAGCAGCTCGCATCGATCCAGAGAAATGAGGTGCGCCCGACAGGCATGAAGGAAGGACAGATGGTTCCAAGCTGCGGAATCTTCTCGCTCTGAGCACAGTGACACGAATCGCCCTGCACCGAACACCTGGGCCGTCCACGGCGACCGGTGGTCAGCACCAGTCAATGCGCTGCCTGCCTGTAAGCCATGCGGCCCAAGCCGTACAGCGCACCTCTGCTTGGCTGCAGCCTCGCCGGGCGGATAGGCGAAAGGACGTTCGCTGTCCGTGGGAGACACCCGCGGCCGCGGTGGTCACCGAAGACCGACGGTAAGATGCTATGGTAACACATGCGCAGACACGAACAAGATGTGTGCCACTCGTGCCCCGCTCCGTGTGCGATAATAAATTACCCCGGGGCTATGCCCGGGTCCGCCGCCATCGAGGATGCGGTCATTCATCAAAAGCGGTGGTGTACGCGGCGCCAGCCCCGATCTGTGTCAGGAACCGAGGGAAAAGATTGGATATAATTATTAGACGGAGATTCGGATTGAGGAAGAGGACAGATATGATTATTAAATGGAGGTTTGGATTGAAGAAGAAGATAGATATTATTATTAGACTCAGAAATGGGTTGAAAAGAGTGCGCCGCGTGCATACTGTAAATTGTTAGCATTTGGGGCGTTGATTTTCCATGACTGGTCTTCTGTGAGGACGTGTCTCATGCGCAAGGGTGGCGGCTGTGGTTCTTAGGGGGTGTCCGAGCGGAGTGCCTGCCGGCCTCGCGAGGACCCCCTCCCACAGCGAAGGGCGCACGGCTGATTTTTTTTACAGATGGGTGTCCGAGCGGAGTGCCTGCCGGCCTCGCGAGACCTTCCTTGGATTTACCTCAGGAATGAGAAAAAAAAACAAAGAATAGGAATTAGTTCAGAGATTTAATCAGACCGAACTATGACATTTACACAACGCACTGTCCCGTTTGACCCATTAGACAAGAAGGAAGGGACTATCTGAACGTACATTAATGAAATAACTGTCTGGGGACCACTGAATGTTGGCTGCCATTGGTGTTGGAGGGATGCGGTTTTCCAGAACCACAACTATATATATATATATATTATATATTATATATATATATATATATATATATATATATATATATTTATATGTAAACTCAAACTGGAAGGTACAGCCCGAGATAGTAGATACATGGCCCAGAAGCAAAAGCTGTAATGGACATCTGAAACGTTAAACTTGCAGATTTAATAACTGAATTGACCACCCTGCCTTCTCTCAGGACTCAGAGGAACATGCTCCATGATGCAGCGTCCCCGCTAGCACTCCACCAGATGCCCGGTACATACTCAGTCCTGTGAGCTCACACGATCCGGCCACGTGCCACACAAATACAGTCCGTGTCTCACGATCTCACCTTTCTTGCACATTAATGTGTTAAAAGCCAGGTTTTCTTTGAACAACAGCCCGAGCAGGAGCTACTTGAACCTAGATGGCATACTGTCACCTCTGATGATTGTGAAGACCCACATAGGGAGTGGACACCCTCAGAAGGTCTCATTCAGAAGGCAAAGAGAGCAACGAGAGCTGACAACACACAGCACTCATATGAGTGGAGTGCTGTATGTTGTCGTACAATGACTATTTTACACAGTAAAATGGGAATGTCTAAAACTTCTTTGGTAAGCAGTCTTTCACATGTTACAGTTTGAGGATGTTTGTAAGACAAAGTTTGTCCATGACCGGCCTTGATGGTGCCGTAATATTTTTGTTGTACGTGATGCCGTGTGCCTCCCAGTATTGTACACTGCAATAATGAATACACTGTTAAAATGACAACAGTGTGTTTATTAATACAATACAGTACTGTGAACATCTTGACATTACACCGTCTTCAAGTCTTCCTCAATGTTCAGGAGCGGCTGATGGCTTCGCCCCTTGGACGCCCACCGAGGTACCGTCCCGATACCTCGCTGGGGGGTCTAGGTGGCTCCCACATCGCCAGCCTTTGGGAATGGGTCTTTAGACAGATTGTAATAGCAGGCTGAGAGGTCTGTATATTGCATGTATGATATATTATTTCAAATGACGAGTTGTACAGGATCTTGAAATTGCCATTGTGATCTGTCTATTGATTCATACGAACAACCTGTTTTGCAGATTGGGCCTTGAGATGTCACTCCGTGAGTCCGTGGAATCGGACCTTGCACAGCTGCACAAAATGGCAAACGAGTGTCGTGAGTGCAGCAACACTTTGGAAGTCGAGGTGAATGTGACGCAGGAAGAGATCCATCGACTTGTGGGAAGCCACCACGAGGTAGGCCTCTAAATGGTGCCCTCAAGTTCCGGTTCTGAAGCAGCACCGGAATCTGGCTGCTCGGTCAAAGACCGAAAACAAGACCGGACAAGACGATTGATTTATGGCTCATAGTGAAGTTTATACATATATCACACGTTGGTCAGACATGAGTGGACAACAGTATACATGAATGTGAATTCCAAGTCTGCTTCGGCAGCACCAACGCTCTGTACAGAGTATGGTCCCAATGGATGGATGGGTGGACACTACACATGTAGTATATGAGATTCAAACCTGAATTACTCTACATCATAAGCATGGTTCAGACGAGAGCACGAACAGGTCAACACTTGTTTTTTTGGACTTGTCATTGAGGAGATGTAATTATGGTAATATGCCCTACATTACTGATGGTAGTCGGAGCGGTGCATTGTCTCTGTTTACCTAAGCCCTGCAAGTGAGAGCAGCTAAATGCATAAAATGATCTCGAAGCGCCTCCTGCTGTTACATTCACTGTGCACAGCCATGAACAACGACACGCTTGTCTCTGGTGTGTTGGAAAAAAATACCTTCTCCATATCAACTGTGTAAAAATCGATCCTTTAATCAGCTTGCCCATTTTGTTAGAGGTGGCCGAGTTGTACCTGATATTGTAGCCATTGCAAAGTCAATGAATCTTGACTTGTGATGTGAACTCTCACTCAAGTGAAAAGTAATCTTTGAGCATGTTTGCTCTTTTGGCCACATGGCAAGCTCCCTCACCAGCCTCCTCTCTCACACTCAAACCAATATCGAGGGTGAACGTGAGGGATTTTGTCATGTTAATTACCCTGCGATCACAAAGTGAAATGCATCGTTAAGCGATCGGTGGCGTCTGAACGTATGGCGTACATCATGTCTGCATTTTGTTAAGAGCGTACATCGAAAATGAAAATCGTTCAGCAGAGGAAATTGAAACTTTACCACATTTTACATGACCATGCGGTGTAGCGGTCAGTCTTATGAGGTCAACAACGGCCAAAATTTGTGTATATATATATATACATATTGTTGCGGACCCGGGGTCTGGGCGAGAAGACCACGAAGGGGGGGGGGGAGCTATCTCGGGTTCCACCACTCTCCGGAATCGCAGGCCGTCACACACTGATAACTCCGTGAACGCGGCGGTTCGCTAATCGACCGTGAACGCCAATAACTCAACCACATGACTTAGGGTTCTCCATCTAATGGAAACCGGTTACCTAAAATGGTCACATAATCTAATTACCAGGGGACACGCCCTCGGTACGCCTTGCTCAAACTGGATAACCTTACCGGATCAGATGCATAACTGCCAATGACGTAACTGCCAAGCTAGGAAACAGATCATTGGGGGATAACGTCCCAGTTAGGCTAGGATACAGACCATGCTGGACCAATGAAGGAAAAGACAAAAACGAGCTGGGAACATTTCTATATAAAGCATTTATTTACAATCAGGGGAGGAAAGGTATGTGGCATAGTGAATGGGGTTCATTATGTACAGCAGGGGATAGCAAGGAATTTGTGGGGTGCAACAAAAGGCAAGCAATTTACAAAAGCAGACACAGAGCAGACTTTTTCCATTATATCTTCTTCGATCTTAATTTATGCTACGACTGGTGCCACGTACACAAACACACAGACCTGAAGAAGATTAGTCAGCCAGAAGGAAGGAGAGCAGATGAGAACTAACGGCCTCTCAATACCTGGCATGGTCGGCCAACCGCGCAACCCAGTGCACTTGGGGGACGCTCCGCTTGAGTGATCTCACCTAAAGAGTCGGCGCATTATCTCTTGCTTGATCACTTTGCCGGGACTCGTGGAAACGTGTGCTCCGCACTGGTCCAAAAGAACATCTGTCGCACACCAACCCCGAGTGCAGATGCAGCGACAGGCAAACAACGAGGTGCAGCGAAGAGAGTGCAGAGCAGAGAGAGACGGAAAAGTGGGCGAGGCAGGCGGAGAAGTCGGCGAGGCAGGCAGGCGGACGAAGTGGAGAGAGAGAGAGAGAGAGAGAGAGAGAGAG
>CM068966.1:33031123-33052434 GCA_035128595.1 Eptatretus atami
TTTTTTGTGCACAACGAGCCACCATATAACAATCTAACATAAAAGACAGAGACAAACTGAAAGGGAGTAACTGAAACAGTCTAGCCTAGACACCATGGCACCGATCCGTTTTAACCGTCAGTTTTGAACAGACAGTCTCGCTTGTCAGTGATGAATAATAGTCTGGAGGAGGCTTAAAGGGAATGTTTCCCCATTAAAGTGTAGTTTTTTTTAAGCACGTGTTTATAAGTTGTTAAATTGGATGCGTCTCATCTTTACATGGTTTGTACATCTCCTAAGGGAATATAAAACCTCCCGAATGCACAAACTTTCCAACAGAGATGAGCAGCTTTTTCTCATAAATTGAAATTCAATTTTTCACATTCAAAAGTTATTCTTTCTGCTCCAAACACATAAGGAAACAATGCTATATAGTTATTCCACGCTTAAAAAAAAAAACCAGAGAGTTGGTGTCAAAGCCCCAATGCTCGCCTGTTTATACATTTATCGTTTTTAAAAGACTAGTCTAATAATATTTTTACAAAGCATTGCAGTGAAGTCTGATCCAAACAATTTTAAAGCAATATATGTATTTGTATATTGTAATCAGTAAACTAGTACACATATTAAATGAATGACAAGCGTCTAACATAAACAGGCGAGCATTGGGTGGCTTTGACACCATCTTAGGTTGAAATTTTAAAAACATTAAAATCATTGTAATTTCAACTTCACTACACCAATAGTATACCCCAAAGGAACCTCCATGCCAAATATCAGCATCCTAGTACACATACTAAATGAATGGCAAGCTTCTAAATAACTTGCACCAAAACTTTAACGTTGATGTGCTACAAAAAAAGTAAATTCAAAACAGGTCAAAAATTTAAAACATTGGATTTTTTTATTTCAACTTCACTACATCAAATAATATACCCAAAAGAACCTCCATGCCAAATATCTGCATCCTAGTACACATATTAAATGAATGGCAAGCTCTAAATAACTGCACCAAACTTAACGTTGATTGCTACAAAAAAGTAATTCAAACAGGTCAAAAATTAAAAACATTTGAAATTATTTTTAATTCAACTTCACTACAATCAATAATATACCCCAAAGGAACCTCCATGCCAAATATCAGCATCCTAGTACACATATTAATGAATGGCAACTCTAAATAACTTGCACCAAAACTTTAACATTTTCACGCTCACGCTGACGCTCACGCTCACGCCGGGGTACGCTATAAGCTCTCGTTCTTCGAACAGGCGAGCTAAAAAAACGGGGGTATTAGTCATCGACTCCGTCTGTCTGTCCTTCCGAGCTGTCTGTCTGTCCGTCCGCCATCATGCTATCTCCTCCTAAACGATTGTGCACAAATTCACCAAACCTGGTAGTATATCACCACATGGCAAGAAGGTGCAAGAGCATATGGAAAGTTTGTGCTGACCCTGGGTGGGGTCACAAGTCAAATTCAAAAAAATGCAATTACGGGCACATTGTTAAACATCGTTTAATGAAACGTTGGATTTGCAATCAACAATGGGGGATGCATGAAATGTGTTAAAAAAAAAAAATGGGATTTGATCCCCGTTCATGCCTCAGGGAGTGCGGGGACTTGGTGAACCAGAGGCCATTCCCGGTGAACTTTTTGCCGCTCTTTCAATTCGCTTTAGATGGGAAACCTGGGGATTTGCGATGGTATGCCATCGACTTCACTCTCATTCACTTTGTCGTTTTAACAGTAATACACACCCGAATACGTCATCGCCAGGCATGTTATCAATTTCGGTTAAGATGAATTGATGGTGGTGCTTTGTGGAGTTCCACAAGCCAAATATGGCAGATAAGGGGTGCTCAAGGCAATTCATTTTCGTTTCTAAGGATAAAGTTAATCCTGGACAGGTGGCCATTCTGTCACAGGAGTGCAGACAAATTCTGCTGAGCAGCCGTGGGAATGGAACCTACGCCAATCTATAATAATAAATGTCAGTGTGTGTCAGTCCGTCAGTCAGTCCGTCTCCTCCATAACTCCAAAACCATGAAACCTCGTGGCCCCAAACTTTGTGTGCATACTAAGGGATTTCAAGGTAGTGCATGAATGTAAATTGTGTGTTTGTTTCAATTTAAACTCCCCTTTTGAAGAAAATTAACGGCCTTATTTAATTATCCTTTATCAAGGTGTCATCCTTGGTCAACACCCGAGTCAGCCATCTGTCAGCTTTCTGGGGTCTTATTTCACCATTTTGTTTGGCCTGCTCAACAATGCTTTGACTTGGAACAGGCCACAATGGTTTTTTTGTACATATTGTACTTATTATATTGTACTTATTATACATGACGAGATCGCTATACTCGTTAGCTCACGAGCGAAAAGGTACACACTCGCTCATTATCGCCTGTTCCTGTCCTACATTTTCAAAAAAATGCTGTGACAACATATTAAGTGTCTCCGCATGACGATCTTCAATTACAACCCCATAAAAGCCACTCAGGAATCAGTGCCTCATTCGGAAAAAATGGCACGCGAAAAAGGAACGAAATCATGACTGCAGATCTCTGAACCGCGAAGGACAATTAAATCACATGATCAACACCACCTCTGTCACCCATCCATGGGAAGAGTCATCTACTGGTGCTTATAAATGTCCAGATAGTTGGATTAGTACATTCTTTGATACTCCGGACATGTCCGGATGGTGGTTATCTCCGGATTGTGGTTATCTCCAGACATTTCTGGACGGTGTTTATCTCTGGATGTAATCAATACGGTGGTTATGTCGAGACATGTCCAGATTGTGGTTATCTCTGGAGGTGTCCGGGTGACGTTTGTCTCCGGACATGTCCGTGCAGTGTTTATGCCCGGGCAGAGATTGTATCCGGACAGTGTTTATCACTGGATGTGTCCGGGCAGTGTTTGTCTCCGGACATGTCTGGGCAGTGCTTGTCTCCAGACGTGTCTGGGCAGTGCTTGTCTCCAGACGTGTTCGGGTGGTGTTTGTCTCCAGACGGTGTTTGTCTCTGGACCTATGTGGGCAGTGTTTATCTCCAGACATATCCAGTTGGTGTTTATCTCCAGACGGTGTTTGTCTTTGGACATGTCTGGATGGTGTATGCCTCTGGATGTGTCCATGTGGTGGTTATGCCCGGATGTATCCGGGAGGTGTTTGTCTCTGTACATGTCCAGACAGTGGTTATCTCCAGACGTGTCTGGAATGGTGTATGCCCCTGGACGTATCCATGTGGTGGTTATGCCCGGATGTGTCCGGGAGGTGTTTATCTCTGGGCAGTGTTTATCTCCTGACCTATCCGGTTGGTGTTTATCCCCAGACGGTGTTTGTCTTTGGACATGACTGGATGGTGTTTATCTCTGGACATATCCATACGGTGGTTATATTCAGATGTGTCCAGGCAGTGTTTGTCTCTGGACGTGTCCAGACAGTGGTTATCTCCGGACGTGTCTGGATGGTGTATGCCTCTGGACGTATCCATGTGGTGGTTATGCCCGGATGTGTCCGGGAGGTGTTTATCTCTGGGCAGTGTTTGGCTGCGGACATGTTCTGGCGGTGTTTATCTCCAGGTAGTGTTTGTCTCCAGACGGTGGTCATATCCAGATGTGTTCAGACCATGGTCGTGTCCGGACAGTGGTCGGCTCCGGGCGTGTCTGGATGGTGTTTGTCTCCAGATGGTGTTTATCTCTGGATGTATCCAGGGAGTGTTTGTCTCTGGGTGTATCCGGGCAGTGTTTGTCTCCTGACGGTGTTTGTGTCCAGACGGTGTTTGCCTCCGGACATGTCTGGGCGGTGTTTGTCTCCGGACCTGTCCTGGTGCTGTTTATCTCAGGACAGTGTTTGTCTCCGTCTGTGCCCAGGAAGTGTTTGTAACCAGACGTGTTTGGATGGTGTTTTCCTCCAGGTGGTGTTCATAGTATGACTGGTAGAAAATGTATTTCAGACATTATTTTGTTTCCATCTTCACTGTTATTCCAGGCAAAATTATTTTGATGAGACAGTATGAATTATCGTTAACGCTCCACCACACGTCTGCCTTCCCTTCCCCTCAACTCTCGCTTACCTCCTCCCAAACCCCCTCCCTACTCCGTCCCCGTACAACTCTCTGGATATTTATAAGCATTAGAGCTGAAATACGATAAGCTCTAGAATCTCTTAACCTGAACCAAATTTTAAAATTTAAACTGCAGAATTGAACTTAGCAGCAGTTCTGAATGCGGAAAAAAAGTGTTCATTTGTCCAATTCGCACATTGTTTAATACTCCAGACGTCTCCGAGTGTCACCCAGCTAGCCATTCCTTATCAAGCATTTCGTTGGTGTGCTTTCTTGAGTGCTTAACAGTGGTGGGCGGAATCGATTCAAAGGTACTATACTCATTTCCAACCATTGAATCGAAAGGAATCGAGTAGTGAACTGGAATCGACATCAATTCTGAGTAATTCCTACTTCATAGAAAGAAGCGGGTTTTTTTCGGGGAAATTTTTTTTTGTCCTTGTTAGGCGTGTTCTGGTTACACATTTCCTGGTAATGTATTAATTGAAAAGCAACATGGCCCTGGGGTGTCCCGTTTGCAATGCAGTAGCAAAAGCAAATCACTTGCAAACTAAACACGCCCCAAGTGTGTGTTCCTTTTAAATGAATAGCAAGGCATTTAGAATTTGCCGCTAAAGCATGCCGATTGCTTTGCTGACGGACAGGTGGGCAATACATCGACTGAGAGTTTTAACAACATGTCGTTCAAAAGGCCAGAAGTGCAGTTTGGAACCATTTCGAGAAGGTTAAAGGAGACAGTCAGAAAGTTGCATGCACACTTTGTTCAATAGATATTACTCATCACTGTAATACGTCCAATATGCTAAAACATTTGAAAACCAAAGAGACTACCTTTTAATGACGGTTGAGAATGTGGATTCAAAGAAACCAAAGCCTACAACAGCAACAAGTTTGCTTTCACAATCGACGAATGAAAGCACTTTTGCCCTGGTAACACCCCGGTACACTGCCTTCCCTTCCCCTCCCCTCATGCTTCCCTCGCTCCCCCCTCCTTCATCATTCCCCACCCCTCCTTGCTCCACTCTCTCTTTTCCCCACCCTCTCTCTCCCCCCTCTCTCTTAGTATTCCCGTCAGTGAAGCGACGGTGGTATTTGCTCGTGGTTTATAAAGTGAGAAGACCGGGAGGTGGCAGCCCCCTCTAGGAAGGAAATTTATATTAAAGACCATAAAAACACACATACTGGCGTACCTGCAGGGTGTAAACCCACTTTTGTTGAGCTGCAGGTTCTGTTTTGTTTAAAAAGATGTAGTTTTATTATCCTTACAAACAACCTCATCTTGTTTAAGGTAAATAGACCACGTCACAAACACATAACCAATAATAATATTTCCCAAATCACCCACTCCATCCCCCCCCCCCGTCTCTTTCTTCCCCAACCCGGACTTTTCCACAGGATCTCAAACATGAAATGTAACCACATTGGTTATAATTCACAGATGTGTTCAACTAATTGCTTCTCCATGAACGGTGAGTGAAATCCACTGTGTACAAATAGAAGAGCACTTCTGTCTATTTCAATATTGCCAGGCAGACACCAAGAAGTGTCTAACGCTTTTTATTTGTGCTGTTATAAGTCCATTAAGCTATTATTGCTGTTATGCCTTTATCCAGGTGAATGTCCAAAAAATATGAACACATGTACTCAGACACTCAAACGATGTTCCTGAAAGTAACACCATTGTGCACGAAGAGCTGTTTCCAAGAGGATCTTGCTGCCGAGATCCATATCAACCTTTGGAATTCAACAAGTGCCCTGAAGCTTGCAAATTCATGGAATCTAGACTGTTAACTTGCTTTGCATTATGCAATATGAATGATAAATGGAAAAAGGCTTTCACAAATGTGCAAATTGCTTTCACAATCAATAAAATCGAGAAAAACATGCGTTACGCCTGATGTTCACATCTTTACGTGTGAAAATGGAAAATATATATATATATATATATATATATATATATAATGTATGGTGTCTATCTGTGGTGTTCGACTGTTTCGCGTCTTCCGGCGGCCGCTTCCCACGCTGCTTTTGAAAGGTTCCGCACGCAGGCAAAGCTACACATTCTGCAAGAAGAAATGCATTATACCAAACAAATACATCTTTTGTGGATAAATACAGCATGGAATTGCAGTTTGTTTATCAACAGTGCTTAAGATAGGACCTTGGCTGACAGGATGGCCTTGAGGTACGCACACTCACCTCTAAGGTGTCTCGCTTGGGTTTGAATCCCAACCCAACTATAAACTGTCATCCCGTGTTTCACAGGCAGGGTGATTCATCAATTTGTCTGTGATGGGGGAGTGGAGGTGAAGAGAGAGGCGGAGAGCATGGAGGGGGGGGAGAGATGGAGTAGAGAGAGGGAAGTGGAAGAGAGAGGGGAGGGGAGGGAGGATTTACCCATCCCCTATGTTACACCACCATTTTGTGGTGGGTGGTATAAATAGCTCAGGGCTTTGGCTCTAAGTGAAACAGTCAACACAATTTACCTTTTAAAAGTTAATTAAATAATTTAACTTGCTACATTAACTTAAACTTTTCCCCTCACTTGAGATGGGTACTTTTGCTTGCTTTCCCCATCATTGGGGATGGGTAATCTTCCCAGTATATTTTGTTCGCTGCACGGGCGGATAACTCCAAAAACCCGGCATGTCTACCATGGATGCCATTGACAACATTCACCTCTGGCTGGATCTTCACGCCCATGGTCTGTTTATCGTACCTGTGGGATGAATGAAGCAGATGAGAAACCGTACTGGCGACTATGTAGCGGCTACTAATTGGCCGAGCATAGCAGTGCCACGTGTCACCCGCTATTGGTTCCCGTTACAATTATTCTTTTGGACCAATTGGCCTGGGAGCACTATTCCAGATCAAACCCAAGCAGAATAAGTTAAGACATGGTGTAAAAACTTCCATCCACTTTATTACAACACAAGCAATTGAGCAGAAAATGATGGGAGGAATGGTAGTTGGGAGAATTCAAATGGGAGGATGGTGGGAAGGATGGCAGTTGGGAGGATGGTGGGAAGGATGGCAGTTGGGGAATTCAAATGGGAAAATGGTGGGAGAATTCAAAAGGGGGCAAAGCTTAGCATATTTGATAATTTACAACCTTCATACATTCAACACTCGCACTCATACATAATGATTACTGCCCTCAGATGCCTTATTGCAGAGTTATCACCTGTACACTATGAGGGATCCAAACAAGAGTGATAAATAAATTTATGGTATAAGAGAGGTAGTATGGAGTTTTATTCCACAACCGACACATCTTTTCTCACTACTGGTTAAGGTTGCAATTACCCCATGACTCAGTGTTTTGGGCTCGTCTCCTCCGTGCAAATCCTCCTGGTCAATCTCCTCCTGGTGCGATGGCGCCCGATCGTGTGGAGTTGCTAGTTCTCATTTCAATGTGATGGTCTGCGTGGTAGCGGTTTCTCATGCCGAGGTACGATGGCAGGCGACTTGGGCAGCCTGCTGGTAACCAGGATGTCGGAACAGCGTACCAGGGATGTGATATGTCATGTGTAAAAGCTGTGAGCAGTCCGGAAAGAAAAAGAAGAAGTGTCCATGTCCATGTGGAAATGGTGTGGAGACAGAAAACGAAGGGCAACAATTTGAATGAAGGGTGAAAGGCAAACAGCTCAGAACTCTTGGAAAACGCACTCGAACTGAAAGACAAAAGATGAAAGCCCTCTTTGGAAGGAACTGCTCGTCAAAGCCCAAGGCGAAAAGACCTCGAACTGTCCGTGCATTCCTCCTTATATTCCTTCCTCCCTCCCCCGTGATAGCGATCCAGCAGCCTCCACACCAGCCTGGCATCCCCTCATTAGCATAGGTTTTTGAGGGGCAGTTGAGTGGCCCATGAAGGATGTTTGGTGGGGGGGGGGGGGGGGGGGGGGGGAGAGGGGAGCAACATCTTCCTCGCTGTGGCCGCACCTGATTGGAGGAGCCGTGCCGCAGGGGCATCATGCCCGGGAGGGGCAGAGGGACTTCAAAACTTGCCTTGATTCACTTGGTGACTGTGTTTGCCACTCCGCTTGGAAATTGCAGTTATTACCTCCACCATGGAAGGTGAAGGAGGTAATGTTTTCACCCCTTTTTGTCCGTTTGTTTGTTTGTCTGTCTGTGTACTGGATATTTCAAAAAGTTGTGGACGGATCTGGATGAAACTTGGTGGACAAGTTCGGTGTGTGATGAAGACGAACTGATTAGTTTTGGTGAACATCCGGATCCCGATCCGACCACTACAATTTTTTAAGTGATTCTTCACCACTGAGCGATAGGGCCAAAAACGATATTTAGCACAATATCTCAAAAAGTTGGGACGGATTCGGATGAAACTTGGTGGACATGTTGGGTGTGTGACCACGACAAATTTATTCAATTTGGGTGAAGATTCGAATCCAGATCTGGATACGAGAATTATTTAATTAAAAAATGTATTGGGCCCGATATGTTCTCGTGGATTAGGTATTACGTGGCGGAGGTATGCGCTCTACCGAGTGCCCTTCTAGTTTATTCTGCAACTGCGTTCGTCTCTCCGCTGAAGAATGAGGCATGTGAGGATGCGATAGTGAGTTATTGTGTAGTTGTGAGATGTAAAGGATAAAGAAGGTAGAGAGAGTGAAAAACACAAATGTATGCTAACTCACGCTAGCAATGCACATATATCCCCACGTACAAGATATAACTTGAATGCTAAACAGAATACAGTACTACAATATAGCTGGCACATTCACCGGGGAGGTGCACAACGTCCTCACCAGGCTCACAACCGTCATGATGTGTGTTGTGTGTGCGTGTGTCCGTCCGTTAGGCGGTGTATTGGTACAGTTTTAGGTTAAACCCTTGAAGGCCAAAGATTAATTCCATTTATTTTATATTATCCACGTGAAGCATGGATTTTTTCATCCACTGTCAATTCAAAAATGGCTCATCATACCCTTTTGCCGCAGCATTAACAAATTGATTGAATGTGGCACAAATTATCGTCTTTAAAACGACAGTGTAAGGGAGGCGTTGCGTTAGCAAGTGGCTTGCTACCGTTTGCCAAGCCAGTCATTCCATATCAAGCTCTTTGCAAGCTGCTTGACAAGCCACTTGGCAAGCGATCAAGGGAGGTACGCTTGGTGAGCGGAAAGCAAGCCGCTTGCTAAGGCAATGCACCCACTGAAGAATTAGCAAAGATGGCCGCAGTAGTCAGATTAAAAATGATTGGTCGCTATTTCTTCAATTCTACTGTCACAGAGGATGACAGTGAAACATCCAGTTCATACTTTAATTGTTACTTCGACTTATTATCTGAATTCTTTAAGAGCTACAAACATGCAAAACCACTTCCATCCCCTCCCCAAAATGCACAGTGGAAAGTACATATATAAGTTTGGCAGGAGGTTCCCCCTGTCTTTCCCTCTTCCTCGTACACTGTAGCCGCTGCTAACACATTTGTGTGTTTGTTATTTTTTTTTTTTTGTATACCTTGTCAAGGCTCGGATGAGAGCTAACACCAACGCACATCAAGGGGGGCATGAGACAAGAGGGGCGGGAGAGGGAAGGACAAAACAGTGGGGAACAGGGACTTTAGGAGATCTGTGGAAGGGAGAGGGATGGGGTGGGGAACACGGGGTATACAAGATGGATATTACAGGGACTTTCAGGAAGGAAAGCAGGGAATTCGAAGGAGGTGGTTGGGGTGGATTAGCGGGGTAGAAAAGATCGGAGGATTTGGATGGGGGATGATAAGAGGTGGTGGTGAACAGCTGTTTTGAAGCCTGAAGGGAAGAATGGGATTGAATAGAGTGAGGGAGTTTATTCCAAAGGCGGGAAAAAGAGGAATGAAAGAGTGAAGGTGAGCAGTGATTCGTGATTTGGTAGTTTTACCAGAAGGGGGTTGTTGGCGACTTTGAGTGCCCTGCGGAAATGTGGTGGGAACAAATCGCAGAGAGAGCAGGGGGGGGGGGGGTGAGGCTGGAGAGGAGACGGTAGAAGACAGAAAGACCACCGACCAACCTGCGTGATTGAGTGAGAGGCCAAAAGACTCAGCCTCATCGCGAGAGATACCGTACTCAGATCCGAAATACCTTGGTTTCTACAGCGTGAAGCCGAGAAAGGTGAGAGGCAGGAGCACCAGCCCAGAGGGGAGAGCAGTACTCCATCAGGCTACAGACGAAAGCTTTGTAAGTGGTCAGGAGCTCAGGTGGGCCGAGGAAGGACTTTGCAGGACGCAGGATTCTCAGTCGGCGACTGGCTTTGGAGGCCAGGTTTGAAATGTGGCTTTCCCAGGAAGATCATGGCAGATAGAGAGACCCAGAAGCTTGAAAGAAAGGACTTCTTCCAGAGGATTGTTGAGAAAGTAGATTGGGGGGGGGGGGGGGGGTTCCAAACAGCCCTTTCGGAGAGAGACATAGTGAGAGTGTGAGATTTGTCCGGAAACAGTAAAACAGGGAAAATTAAAAAAAACAGTAAAAAAAACAGTAAAACAGGAATGTTTGTTTGGGGAAGTTGTCACAAGAGGATTGAGTTAAACGGAATAGGATGGTCTGGACAGCATTTCTTTGAGTACCACAACAGCGTTGTTTACCTGAAGACCGCCATGTTGTTTCGCGGTGCCGAGCTCTCCGCTCCGTTGGAGTGCTTGGTTGAGCCCTTTGAATCAAGCAAACCGCTTGGCGAGCAGTAAGCAATCCGCTTGTTAACGGAACTCTCTCCTGGTAAGTACTAAGTGGAGTACGTAAGTGAATGGCTAAACGATTAAAACTAAAACTAGAAAGCATCCCAAAATGCACAACCCATCCGCATCCGGAACATGTCGGATGTGTTATCTCCGGAGTGTGGTTATCTCCAGACATTTCTGGAACGGTGTTATCTCTGGCATGTAATCAAATACGGTGGTTCATGTCGAGACCTGTCCAGATTGGGTTATCTCTGGAGGTGTCGCGGGGATGTTTGTCTCGGACAATTTCGTTTCGGTGTTTATGCCCCAGGCAGAGATTGTATCGGAAGTGTTTATCACTGGATGTGTCGGGCAGTGTTTGTCTCCGGACATGTCTGGGCAGTGCTTGTCTCCAGACGTGTCTGGGCAGTGCTTGTCTCCAGATGTGTCGGGTGGTGTTTGTCTCGACGGTGGTTTTGTCTCTGGACCTATGGGCAGTGTTTAATCTCCAGACATAATTCCCGTTGGTGTTTATCTCCAGACGGTGTTTGTCTTTGGACATGTCTGGATGGTGTATGCCTTGGATGTGTCATGTGTGGTTATGCCCGGATGGTATCCGGAGAGGGGTGGTTTATCTCTGGGGCAGTGTTTTAATCTCCAGACCTATGCGGTTGGTGTTTATCTCCAGACGTGTTTTGTCTTTGGGACATGATTGATGGTATTTATCTCTGGACATATCCATACGGTGGTTATGTTAAGACTGTCAGGTGGTGGTTTGTCTCTGTACATGTCCAGACAGTGGTTATCTCCAGACGTGTCTGGAATCGGTGGTATGCCCCTGGACCGTATCCATGTGGTGGTTTGCCGGATGTGTTTATCTCTGGGCAGTGTTTATCTCCTGACCTATCCGGTTGGTGTTCTATCCAGACGGTGTTTGTCTTTGGACATGACTGGATGGTGTTTATCTCTGACATATCCTACGGTGGTTATTATTCAGATGTGTCCAGGCAGTGTTTGTCTTCTGACGTGTCAGACAGTGGTTATCTCAGACGTGTCTGGATGGTGTATGCCTCTGGACGTATCCATGTGGTGGTTATGCCCGGATGTGTCCCGGGAGGTGTTTCTTCTGGGCAGTGTTTGGCTGCGGACATGTTCTGGCGGTTTGTTTATCTCCAGGTAGCTGTTTGTCTCCATCGACGGTGGTCATATACAGCATGTGTTCAGACGCATGGTCGTGTCCGGACAGTGGGTCGCTCCGGGCGTGGTCTGGATGGTGTTTGGTCTCCAGATGGTGGGTTTATCTCTGGATGTATCCTAGGGAGATGTTTGTCTCTGGGTGTATCCGGGCAGTGTTTGTTCCTGAACGGTGGTTTGTGTCCAGACGGTGTTTTGCCTCCGGACATGTCTGGGCGGTGTTTTTGTCTCCGACCTGTCCTGGTGCTGTTTATCTTAAGGACAGTGTTTGTGCCTCCGTCTTGCCCAGCGAAGTGTTTTTGTAACCAGACGTGTTTGGATGGTGTTTTTCCTCAGGTGTGTTTCATCGTATGACTGGTAGAAAAAATGTATTTCAAGACATTTATTTTTTGTTTCTATCTTCACTGTTATTCCAGCAAAATTATTTTGGAATGCAGACGTATATATAATATATACCACCACACGTCTGCCTTCCCTTCCCCTCAACTCTCGCTTACTCCTCCAAACCCTCCCTAACTCCGTCCCCGTACAACTCTCCTTGGATATTTTATAAGCATTAGAGCTGAATACGATAGCTCTAGAATCTCCTTAACCTGAAACATATTTTAAAATTTAACTGCAGAATTGAACCTTCGCAGCAGTTCTGAATGCGGAAAAAAAAGTGTTCTTTGTCCAATTCGCACAATTGTTTTATATAACTCAGAACGTCTCCGAGTGTACCCAGCTAGCCATTTCTTATCAAGCATTTCGTTGGTGTGCTTTCCTTGAGTGCTTAACAGTGGTGGCGGAATCGATTCAAAGGTACTATACTCATTTCACCAACCATTGAATCGAAAGGAATCGAGTAGTTGGAACTGGAATCGACATCAATTCTTGAGTAATTCCTACTTCATAGCAAGAAGTCGGGTTTTTTTCGGGGAAATTTTTTTTGTCTTGTAGGCGTGTTCTGGTTACACATTCCTGTATGTATTAATTGAAAAGCAACATGGCCCTGGGGTGTCCCGTTTGCAATGCAGTAGCAAAAGGCAAATCACTTGCAAACTAAACACGCCCAAAAGTTGTGGTTCCTTTAATGAAGAGTCAAGGCATTTAGAATTGGCCGCTAAAGCATGCTGAATTTGCTTTGCTGACGGACAGGTGGGCAATACATCGCTGAGAGTTTTAAAACACAATGTCGTTCAAAAGGCCAGAAGTGCAGTTTTTGGAACACATTTTTCGAGAAGGGTTAAAGGAGATAGCTCAGAAAAGTTGCCCATGCACACTTTGTTCATCGATATTACTCATCACTGTAATAGCGTCCAATATGCCTAAACATTTGAAAACCAAAACACAAAGAGACTACCTATTAGTGACGGTTGAGAATGTGGATTCAAAGAAACCAAAGCCTACAACAGCAACAAGTTTGCTTTCACAATCGACGAATGAAAAGCACTTTTTGCCCTGGTAACACCCGGTATCAGCTGCCTTCACCTTCCCTCCCCTCATGCTTCCTCGCTCCCCCTCCTTCATCATTCTCACCCCTCCTTGCTCACTCTCTCTTTTCCCCACCCCTCTCCCCCCCCCTCTCTCTTTAGTATTCGCCGTCAGTGAAAGCGACGGTGGTATTTTGCCCTCGTGGTTTAATAAGTGAGAAGACCGGGAGTGGCAGCCACCTCTAGTGAAGGGAAATTTATTTAAAGACCATAAAAACACACATAACTGGCGTACCTGCAGGGTGTAACGCCACTTTTGTTGAGCTGCAGGTTCTGCTTTGTTTAAAAAGAATGTAGTTTTTATTATCCTACAAACACCTCAATCTTTGTTAAGGAAATAGGACCACGTCAAACACATAACAATACATAATATTTCCCAAATCACCACTCTTCCATCCCCCCCCCCGTCTCTTTCTTCCCCATCCGGACTTTTCACAGGATCTAAACATGAAATGTAACCACATTGGTATAATTCACAGCTGTGTTCAAACTAATTGCCTTTTTCTTTTTCCCAAAATGAACAAAAAAAAACGGGTGGGGGGGAAGTGGGGGAAATCCCCAATGGTTTTGTACAAATGAAGAGCACTTCTGTCTATTTCAATATTGCCAGGCAGACACAGAAGTTGTCTAACGCTTTTTTATTTGTGCTGTTATATAAGTCATTAAGCTATTATTGCTGTTATGCTTTGTCCAGGTGAATCGTCCAAAAATATGAACACATGTACTCAGACACTGCAAACGATGTCCCTGAAAGTAACACCATTGTGCATACGAAGAGCTGTTTCCAAGAGGATCTTGCTGCCGAGATCCATATAACCTTTGGATTCAACAAGTGACCTGAAGCCTTGCAAAATCATCGGAATCTAGACTGGTACTTGCTTTGCAATTAATGCAATATAAGATAAATGGAAAAAGGTTCACAAAATGTGCAAATTGCTTCAACAATCAATAAATCGAGAAAAAACATGCGTTTACGCCTGAATGTTCAATCTTTCGCTGTGAAAATTGGACAATATATATATATATATATATTATATATAATATATATATATATTATATAATATATAAATATAATGCAATGTATGGTGTCTATCTGTGTGTTGAACTGTTTCGCGTTTCGCGGCCCGCTTCCCACGCGTGCTTTTGAAAGGTTCCGCACGCAGGCAAAGCTACACATTCTGCAAGAAGAAATGCATTATACCAAACAAAATACATCTTTTGTGGATAAATACAGCATGGAATTGCAGTTTTGTTATCAACAGTGCTTAAGATAGGACCTTGGCTGACAGGATGGCCTTGAGGTACGCACTCCACCTCTAAGGCTGTCTCGCTTGGGTTTGAATCCCAACCCAACTATAAACTGTCATCCGTGTTTTCACAGGCAGGGTGATTCATCAATTTGTCTGTGATGGGGGAGTGGAGGTGAAAAGAGAAAGGGAGAGGCATGGAGGGGGGGGGGGAGAGAGTGGAGGGGCAGAGAGAGGGAAGGTGGAAGAGAGAGGGGAGGGGAGGGAGGCATTTTACCACCATCCCCTTGTTACACCACCATTTTGTGTGGGTGGTATAAATAGCTCAGGCTTGGCTCTAAGTGAAACAGTCACACAATTTACCGTTTTAAAAAGTTAATTAAATAATTTAACTTGCTACACTTAAACTTAAAACTTTTCCCCTCACTTGAGATGGGTTACTTTTGCTTGCTTTTCCCATCATTGGGATGGGTAATCTTCCCCAGTATATTTTGTTCCCTGCCGGGCGGATAAACTCCAAACCCGGCATGTTACCATGGATGCACTTGACACCAATTCACCTCTGGCTGGATCTTCACGCCCATGGTCTGTTTATCGTACCTGTGGGATGAATGAAGCAGATGAGAAACCGTACTGGCGACTATGTAGCGCTACTAATTGGGCAGAGCATAGCAGTGCACGTGTCACCCGCTATTGGTTCCGTTACAATTATTTCCTTTTGGACCAATTGCCTGGGAGGCATAATTCAGAATCAAACACCAAGCAGAATAAGTTAAACATGGTGTATAAAACTTCCATCCATAATTTATTACCAACACAAGCAATTGAGCAGAAAATGATGGGAGGAATGGTAGTTTGGGAGAATTCAAAATGGGAAAAGGAGGTGGGAAGGATGGCAGTTGGGAAATTCAATGGACAATGGTGGGAGAATTCAAAAGGGGGCAAGCCTTAGCATATTGATAATTTACAACCTTCATCAATTCAACACTGCCTCATACATAATATTACTGCCTCAGATGCTTATTGCAGAGTTATCACCTGTACACTATGAGGGATCCAAACAAGAGTGGATAATAAATTTATGGTATAAGAGAGGTAGTATGGAGTTTTATTTCCACAAACCGACACATCTTTTCTCCTATGGTTAGTTTGCATTACCCATGACTCAGTGTTTTGGGCTCGTTCTCCGTGCAAATCTCCTGGTCATCTCCTCCTGGTTGCGATGGCGCCCGAGTCGTGTGGAGTTGCTAGTTCTCATTTCAATGTGATGGTTCCTGCGTGGTAGTCGGTCTCATCCGAGTACATGGCAGGACTTGGGCAGCCGCTAGGTAACGCAGGATGGTGGAACAGCGACCAGGGATGTGATATGTCATGTGTAAAAGCTGTGAGCAGTCCGTGAAAGAAAAAGAGAATGTCCATGTCCATGTGGAAATGGGTGGAGACGAAAACGAAGGGCAACATTTGAATGAGGGTGAAAGGCAACAAGCTCAGAACTCTTGAAAACGCAGCATCGAACTGAAGCAAGACAAAAGACTGAAAGCACTCTTTGGAGGAACTGCTCGTCAAAGACCACGGCGACAAGACCTCGAATGTCCCTAGCATTCTCCTTATATCCTTACCTCCCTCCCCCGTGATAGCGATCCAGCAGTCCTCGCCACCAGCCTGGCATCCCTCATTAGATAGGTTTTTTGAGGGGCAGTTGAGTGGCCATGAGATGTTTGGTGGGGGGGGGGGGGCGGGGGGGGGGAGCAGGGACATCATCTCTCGTGCTGCCGCACCTGATTGGAGAGCCTGCCGAGGGGCATCATGCGGAGGGGCAAGGGACTTCAAAACTTCGCTTGATTCACTGGCTGACTGTGTTTGCCACTCCCGCTTGGAATTGCAGTTATTACCTCCACCATGGAAGGTGAAGGAGGTAATGTTTTCACCCCTTTTTGTCCGTTCTTGTTTGTTTGTTCTGTCTGGACTGGATATTTCAAAAGTTGGGACGGATCTGATGAAACTTGGTGGACAAGTTCGTGTGTGATGAATGACGGAACTGATTAGTTTGGTGAACATGCCGTCCCGATCCGACCACTACTATTTTTTAGTGATTCTTCACCACTGAGCGTAGGCACAAAAACGATATTTAGCACATATCAAAGTTGGGACGGATTCGGATGAACTTGGTGGACATGTTGGTGTGTGACCACGACACAATTTTCAAGTTGGTGAAGATTCGAATCCAGATTCTGGATACGAGAATTATTTAATTAAAAATGTATTGGGTCCGATAATGATCTCGTGTGATTAGGTATACGTGGGGAGGTATGCGCCTCGTATGACGTGTCCGCTTCTAGTTTATTCTGCACGCGTTCGTGCTTTCCGCTGAAGAATGAGGCATGTTGAGGATGCGATAGGTCGAGTTTATTGTGTAGTTGTGAGATGTAAAAGGAAAAAGAAGGGTAGAGAGAGTGAAAAACACAATGTATGCAACTCACGCTAGCAATGCACACATAATCCCCACGTTACAGATATAAACTTGAATGCTAACAGAATATCAGTACTACCAAATATAGCTGCACATTACTCGGGGAGGTGCACAACGTCCTCACTAGGCTCACACGTTCATATGTGTGTTGTGTGGTGTGTCCGTCCGTTAGGTCGGTTATTGGTACAGTTTTAGGTTAAACCATTTGAAGGCCAAAGATAATTCATTATTTATATTATCTCACGTGAGCATGATTTTTCATCCACTGTCAATTTCAAAAATGGCTTCATCAACCCTTTTGCCGCAGCATTAACGAAATCTGTGAATGTGCATCAAATTATACGTCTTAACGACAGTGTAAGGAGGCTTGCGTTATGCAAGTGGCTCTACCGGTTTGCCAAGCCAGTCATATCTCATATCAATCTTTGTCAGCGCTTGAAAGCACTTGGCAAGCGATCCAGGGGAGGTACGCTTGGTGAGCGAGCTAAGCCGCTGTGCTAAGGCAATGCACCCACTGAAGAATTAGCAAAGATCGCGCGATAGTCAGATTAAAATGATTGTCGCTATTTCTTCGACAATTCTTACTGTCACAGAGGATGACACGTGAAACATCCAGTTCATACCTTAATTGTTACTTCGACTTATATTATCTGAATTCTTTAAGACTCACAGAACATGCAAACCACTTCCATCCCTCCTCCAAAAATGCAGCGTGGACAGTACATATATATTAGTTTGGCAGGTAGGTTCCCCTGTCTTTGCCCTCTCCTCGTACCTGTAGCCGCTGCTACTACATTGTGTGTTTGTTATTTTTTTTTTTTGTATACACTTGTCACATGGCTCGATGAGCAGCTAACCAAGCATCATCAAGGGGGCATGAGAACAGAGTGGGACGGGAAGGGAAGGCAAAACACGTGGGAGACAGGAGACTTTAGGAGACTCGTGGAAGGGAGGGATGGGGGGGGAACACGGGGTTATACAAGATGGATCATTACATGGACTTTCAGGAAGGAAAGCAGGGTCTCGAAGAGGGGGTTGTGGGTGGATTTAGCGGGGTAGAAAAAGATGGAGGATTTTGGACAATGGGGATGGATAAGAGGTGTGGTGAAAGCCTTTTTAAGCCTGAGGGAAGAATGGATGAAATAGAGTATGGGAGTTTATTCCAAGGCGGAAAAGAGGAATGAAAGAGTGAAGGTGAGGCAGTATCGTCGATTTTGGTAATTTTAACAGAAGGGGGTGGTTGCGAACTTTGGGCCCTGCGGAAATGTGGTGGGACAAATCGCAGAGAGAGCAGGGGGGGGGGGGGGGGGGGTGAGGCTGAGAGGAGACGGTAGAAGACAGAAAGACCACCGACCAACTGCGTGATTGAGTGAGAGGCCAAAAAGACTCAGCTCATCGCGAGAGATCGTACTACAGATCCGAAATACTTGGTTCTACAGCGTGAAGCCGAGAAAGGTGAGAGGCAGGAGCACCAGCCAGAGGGAGAGCAGTACTCCATCAGGCTACAGACGAAAGCTTGTAAAGTGGTCAGGAGCTCAGGTGGGCGAGGAAGGACTTTGCAGGACGCAGGATTCCTCAGTCGGCGACTGGCTTTGGAGGCAGGTTTGAAATGTGGCTTTCCAGGAAGATCATGGCAGATAGAGAGACCCGAAGCTTGAAAGAAAGGACTTCTTCCAGAGGATTGTTGAGAAAGTAGATTGGGGGGGTGGGGGGGGGGTTCAAACAGCCCTTTCGGAGAGACTAGTGAGAGTGTGAGTTTGTCCGGAAACAGAAAACAGGGAAATTAAAAAAAACAGTTAAAAAAACCAGTAAAACAGGAATTTTGTTTGGGGAAGTTGTCACAAGAGATTGAGTTAAACGGAATAGGATGGTCTGGACAGCATTTCTTTGAGTACACAACAGCGTTGTTTACCTGAAGACCGCCATGTTGTTTCGCGGTGCCGAGCCTCTCCGCTCCGTTGGAGTGCTTGTTGAGCCTTTGAATCAAGCAAACCGCTTGTTAACGAACTCTCTCCTGGTAAGTACTAAGTGGAGTACGTAGTGAATGGCTAAACGATTAAAACTAAAACTAGAAAGCATCCCAAAATGCACACCACATCCGCATCTGCTTTGTACTCAAACTAACGCTTGACAAAACAAACAGCTAAAAAAGTACAAATTTATTCATTGTGTTTTACATATCTATCTATAATTCCAGCACATGTGTGTGGTGAGTGTGTGTGTGTCTGTGTGTGGTGTGTGTGTGTGTGTGAGTGTGTGTGTGAGTGTGGTGATGTGTGGTTGTGTTGTGAGTGTGTGAGTGTGGTGTGTGTGTGTGAGAGTGTGTGTGTGTGTGTGTGAGTGTGTGGTGAGTGTGTGAGTGTGTGTGTGTGTGTGTGAGTTGTGTGTGTGAGTGTGTGTGTGTGTGTGTGTCTGCGACCGCCGTTTCTCGACAACCGCCGGTCCGATCTGATTGAAACTTGCCAGGAATATTGCGGGGACCCGCGGATGTGCCTTTTCAAGTTTGATATTAATCGGACGAGCGGTTCCAAGTTACGGCCATTTTATTGCTTTTTTCAGTGTTGGAAAGGTGTATATATCGCAGCTGAAGTGTCGTTCCACTTATATGCCATTTTTTTCCCAAGATATCTCAGAATAATGATAACAGCATATTAATAATAATAATAATAATAGCACAATAATTGGCAGTAATAAAAGAATAACGTGATACAATGACAATGTCTGTCAACCAATAACGTCGTCAACAATGACAGGACAACGGTGCTATGACATCACGAATGACGTCACAATTAATGTTTTTGGTTTTTTCACGATTGACGTCACAATCTTCTTCTTCTTCGTTTGGTATGACGTCACAATCGACGCTGGGGACCTGAGTATGTGCCTTTTCAAGGTTGTATCGTTCTTCATTCCGTTTCAGCTGTTCTCAAGTGTTTCCCAAGGTTTGAAAGCTGTTTTTTCCCAAGGTTTGAATTAATTTGTTGTGCTTGGTAGACATTTGTGAATACATTTACGAGAGAGAAGTGAGAGAGGAGGGGGGAAGAGAGGGGGGCGAGAGAGGGGCGAGAGAGGGGAGAGAGGAGGGGGCGAGAGAGTAAGGGGGGAGAGAGGAGGCGAGAGAGGGGCAAGAGAGGGGAGGGAGAGGGTGGGGGAGAGAGGGGCGAGAGAGGCGCGTCACAATTCAAGAGAGGGGGGAGAGGCGGGGGCGAGAGAGGGGATGAGAGTGGGGGTGAGAGTGGGGGCGAGAGAGAGGGCGGCAAGAGAGAGGGGCGAGAGAGGAGGGGAGAGAGGGGAGGGAGAGAGGGGGGTGAGAGAGAGGGGGCGTACAATTCAAGAGAGGGGAGAGAGGAGGTGGCGAGAGAGAAGGATGGGAGAGGGGTGTGAGAGGAGGTGTGAGAGTGGGGCGAGAGAGAGGGGCGAGAGAGGAAGAGAGAGAGGGGCGAGAGAGGGGGGGAGAGAGGAGGGGCGAGACTCGGGGTGAGAGAGGGGGAGAGAGAGAGGGAGAAGAGAGGGGAGGGGGAAGCGAGAGGGCGTCACAATCTTTTTCTTCTTCGTTGATACGACGTCACAATTGACGCTGGAGACCTGAGTATATTTCCAGGTGTTTCCAAGTTATGGCCATTTATGATACGGTTGGTTCCATCTAATTGAAACAATGCCCCAATCCAGTCGTCGTTTACGAGAGCGAAGGAACGAAGCTGCACATACTGGCACACACCACGGGCCGCACCTACGGGCACGCACTACGGGCCCGCACCTGGGCACGCACCTACGGGCACGCACCTACGGGCCCGCACCTAGGGCACGCACCTACGGGCCACGGCACCTACGGGCCCGCACCTACGGGCCGCACCTACGGCCGCACTAACGGGCACGCACCTACGGGCCCGCACCTACGGGCACGCACTACGGGCACAGCACCTACGGGCCCGCACCTACGGGCACGCACCTACGGGCACGCACCTACGGGCACGCACCTAACGGGCACGCACCTACGGGCACGCACTACGGGCCCGCACCTACGCCCCCTACGGGCCCGCACCTACGGGCCCGCACCTAGGGCACGCACCTACGGCACGCACCTACGGCCCGCACCTAGGGCCCGCACCTACGGGCACGCAACCAACCGTCACGCACCTACGGCACGCACTAGTTTCTCTTAATAGAGGTTTGTTGAAAAATTGATGACAAAAGCTCAATTGGTAAAAACGTCAATGCCCTGG
>CM068966.1:33058207-33068571 GCA_035128595.1 Eptatretus atami
AGGAGAAAAAATAGATGGAAGAATTCTTTATCAATTCGTATATAGTCCATATCAGTTATTTCTGAAAAAATATATGAATCATTTACAAGTCATGGAGACACGGACGACCCAGATCACATCAAAACGCTCGTTGTGGAATCTTGCGATTTACCTGCAGTTTCGTGTCGAAGACCATAGCAGACTGAAAAATCCTACATTGAAATCGAGGTTGACGATGTTGAGACAGACCACTGATTTCTTGAGGAATTAATTAAATAACATGCATTTACACTTTCACGGGCTTGATTTGCTTTCAGAAGATCCTTCTCAAACATATGAGTCTTTAAATATCTTTGGATATTTCGTCTCGATGTAAGATTTATATAATTACTAGTGGGGTATGCTTACACATTGTAAGCAATAACGAACTATGCTTCCCCATTGTCTCGTGTCGTTCACCTGCATTTATTATTTTCATTTTTTTTTCATTTTTTTTATTTTTTCACTCAGGATGCTTTCCGACAGTTCTGTGATTTTTCCCGGTGTATCGGCTTTGATGTCCATCGGAATGCAAAATTTCAGCTTTCTACGACACCCGGAAGGTACCGATCTTTAATATCAGTCAGTGAGTCAGTGAATCAGTGAATCAGTGGTTAGAAAGAGCTTTCTGTATATTAAATATACCCAATCTGTACAGTCATGTACATTACTAGATGAGCGAGTGAATGGTAAGTAAAGACAAAGGATTGTTTTTTGTATTTTTACAGCGACAAAGTCTTTTTTTTAACCACAATACATTTGCATCATTTTACATCCACTTTCAGCCAATTATAGTCCATTTGGGAAATTTGTCTTTACTCATCCACTCAAAAGTCCGCACGAGATGTACACTATGTACACCTGAAGACAGGCTAACTTGTTCGCCAGTCTATCACCTGGTGACGTTAGGGTAGCAGCCCATCCACAAATAACCCGACTGACTCAGCTGCCACAACGACTCGTCAAATTTTCCGTACAATTCTTTCACGAAACGGCTGGCCAGGCATGACTTGCATACTCTTTTGAAAAGATGCTCTCGAATCCTTCATGTCCATCGACTTCTTCGTTCGTATGCGGCACAAGGCCACGGGGGCAGCATCATTGGCTGGGGGTGCAGCTATACTGCTGATGGAATTTGTATGTTTGGGTGGGAATTTGGAATTTGTTCAGGTCGCAGACTCTAAAAGGACACCTTGGGATCGTTGACGTCCACCAACTAACTCCGGCAGACGGGACGCCGAGTCAAACGTCCATCCGAGGGTCGGCACACACATTGATGAATCAACCTATCTGTGAAACACCAGGTAACAGTTTCTAGCTGGGTCAGGATTCCAACCCAGACTCAACAGCTTCAGGGGCGAGTGTGCGTAATAACAAACTGAGTTGGGAAGGTAATAGCAAACCACACAGTGTAACCCTTGCCAAAACAAGCTCGAATGAGCTAAGATCCTCGTCCTCTTAATGATGACGTCAAAAAAACGAATATGACGTCATTGTGATGTATCAGGTTTGCGATAAATTATCTGTGCTAATGCCCGGCTTGATTCCCGCAAACAAAATTCAAACAGCTTGCCTAGTTTCGGAGATAATGGTATAGGCGATTTCCATTAGCGGCGATAATATGACGTCAACTTTTTTTCTAGGAAGAATTTCCAAAATCGGAGATGGTTACTGCCTGCGCGTGGGCTTTCTGCATATACATGGCAAGTTTCACGAAGATCCGATGAAAACTCTGGGTTGTGAAACAAAAAATGTCAAAAAATAGGAATGACGTCATAAAAATTGATATGACGTCATAGTGATGTATCATATGTGCGGTAATTCATCTCTGCTAATGCCCTGTTCGATTCCCACAAACAGAATTCAAAAAGCTTGCCTAGTTCCGGAGATAATTTTTTAGGCGATTTCCATTAGCGGAGATATTTTGACGTCATAACTTTTTTTCTAGGAGGAATTTTCAAAATCGGAGATGGTTACTGTCTGCGCAGGGAATTTTTACATGTATACGCCAAGTTTCAGGAAGTTTCGATGAAAACTGTAGGCTGTGAAACAAAAAAGTCCACAAGAACAACAACATGAGTAAGACTTAGAGATCCTCCCCAAGGATCTAAAAACTGCTTCGGCAACAGAGCATGGATGGTCCATGAGAATCAAACCATCCAGTACATTTCAAAAAGATCACCAGAATCCAATTGACCTCCAATACTATATACATCGCACCGATCAATATCTGAGTCACAAACTGATGATATGATCGGATTCGACCAAATATATTGGATGTAAGGATAGTCGGAGCAAATTCGAATGTAGCCGAATGAGACCTGATGTCAATGCCCCATGTTTATAGCTGAACCACTTTCTGACCCACTATATCTTCTTGATCCCTTGATTGTCGGAGATAAACTGCTGAAAAGCGTCAAAACAACTTTCCTAAAGTTGTGCGAACATTAAAACGCCAGAATAGCGATTAAACACAACAGAACTGATTTGCAATGCATTGTGGACTTATTTGATGAGGTTAATTCAAACTGGTCCACGCAAGTCACAAAATTGCTCCCGAAATCCTCATTAATTGGAAAACATTCTGAAATTATTGCATTTTATACGTGACAAAATGCTAACGTCGCGACGTCGCTGGATATATAAAGACCCGACGAGCAGCTGGCCCGAAACACCCAACTGGATTTCGACTGGAACCCAAACTTTCCGAATCATCATGTCTTGCTCCATTCGCAGTTGCTACAGCACGCCGCACCGCTACTCCAGCCGCTCCTGTGCTAGTCTGCTGGGGGGAAAGAGGGCACCGAGATGCACGGCCTTCAGCGTGTGCAGAAATCCGTGCGGTCGGCCCACCCGCTCGTCCATCTGCAACCCGTGCTGCAATCGTCCCGGTATCTGTCTGCCCCGGCCCTGCCTGCCACCCGTTCCATGCGGTCCATGCGGATCGTTCCCATGCGGTGCTCTCACCTCTGCGGCCGTACCGTGCGGCGTGCTGCTCACCAACGAGAAGCAAACCATGCAGGACCTCAACGATCGCCTTTCGAGCTATCTCGACAAGGTGCGCTACCTGGAGGCCACCAACCTGGAGCTTGAGTGCAAGATCAAGGAGTTCCGTGCCAACAAGTGCATTGCTGAGCGTGAGTGGGATCCGTGCTTGAGTGGCATTGAGAGTCTTATGTACCAGGTAATGGACACTGGAATAATTGACACGTTCATGTTTTATCGTTCTTGCAAAAACGTTCTACCAACGATTGCAATGTTGTTTACCGTATGATATATCGAGTTTGGCTGGATTCAAGCAATATCGGACTTCCAGACGATGAGACATTGCAATGAGTCACCAACGTAGTCATGAAGAGCTTTATTGGTGACACGAGGCTTGAATTTCCATACATCTCACAGATTGAGGAGGCCTCTGTGGAGAACTCCCAGCTGGTTCTGGCGATTGACAATGCCAGGCTGACTGCCGAGGACTTCCGCAAGAAGTATGTGATGCAAATATTCTGTGAACCCCAAACTCATCATCATCATCATCATCATCATCATCATCATCATTCTTGCAAATAATGGAAAATAATATCTTTTTCAGCAATTTTCTTGATTCTACGTCTCGTCGTATAGAGTAGAACTGGTCGAGACAAGACCGACATTTACCAAGCGACAACTGTGGAGAAAGACCTCATAATGTTGCTGTGAATCTGCTTGGTTTCTTCTAGGTGGGAAATCGAGGTTTCCTTGAGAGAGGAACTGGAGACGGATATCCAGGACCTGCGTAATCTGGCGAATGAGTACTGCGAGTGCCACAACACAGTAGCGTGTGAGGTGAACGTGATTCAGGATGAGATATACTACCTGAAGCAGAGCCACAGAGAGGTATGCCTTGCTCACGAGAAGCATCGGCATATTTGTCCAAATGTTCTCCTTGCATTGTAAACAAATAATTTGTATACGTTGTCTTTGCCTCATACGTACAGATGATCTCGTATGTATGGATAATTGAAGAACTCTTGGTTGACAAGCTTATTTTACCACCATCGCTTGCCCACAGGCTTGTGCACAGTCTCAAGGATGTGTACCATCTGTTTGTATCATTTCAGATGATTTGTCTGATCCCATCTTTTGTTGTTGCAGGAGATTGAAGGTTTGCGTTGTGAATACGCCAACTCCACTCTGAACGTGGACATCGACCACTCACCAAATGTCGATCTGTCCAGTATCATCAATGACATCAGGACTCAGTACGAGACCATGATTGGCAACACACACTACGAGGTGGAGTGTCTCATGAACAACAAGGTGAGTCAGCAACCATGAGGCCCAAACCTTACAATCGGCAACTAACGGACAAATTTAAATGGAGATTTAATTATATAATCCATTAATTGCCTTAAATAAAAACGAAGTTTTTTTGTGTTCTTTTTTTTCAACACACAATAATACACAAAAAGTGTTTGTTGTCGTCTCCAGCTCGAAGCTTCTCAGGCGTCTGCTCACCAGAGCGCCTGCGAGCTTGAGGCCACGAAGAATGAGGCAAACAATCTGCGCTACGAGTTCCAGTCGCTGGAAGTTGAGGCAGAGTCTCTTCACACTGCGGTAAGGACTTTACAGAAGACAATAAATACAATCACAGAACAGTATATGGCATTTCAACCCGAGACCCACACCTGCTTAGACATGGACCGTAGCTGTGCAATGGAATAGAACAGTGACCTTGCAGGTTGGACTTTCCAATGATGACCTCCTTGACAATTTATGACCTTCCAATTCCTCTTGCAATAAGAAACCTGTAATTCAGAAGATATTTTAACAAATTGGAGTGCCTCAAAGACTGCTGCAGAAGGTGGTGGGCAATCCGCATAGAGACTGACGATGACATCACGTCGTTTCAATCAGAACTGCACACTGGAGGAAAACTTGCATGAAACGGAGGAACGTCTCAACCTGGAGCTCAGCAACTTGGCCGAGATCATCAGTAGCCTGGAAGCCGAGTACACGGATGTTCGCGCCAACATTGAACGGCAGATCCGCGAGTACGAGTCGCTGCTCAACGTCAAGATGCAGCTGGAGATGGAAATCGGCACTTACCAGCAGCTCATTGAAGGAGAGGACTGCAGGTGAGGTTACTTGTTCATATCCGAAATGCCTTGTGCCTGGTTTTTGCTGAACGGTTAAGGTAACTGGCGTAAGATCTCAAGGTCGTGAGTTTGAGCTACTGGTAGACCATTAAAAGAACGCCAGGTGGGTTGACTCAGCCTCTCATCATTCCTCGATCGGTAAAATGAGTACCAGCTTACTGGGGTAAGAAGCCAATTGAGTGTCCTGCGTCGGAGTGGTGACCCGTCCAGGATTGTACTCCTCAGCAAATGAAGCTGCCTTGGAGGCTCTAGGTGCCTCAAGGTGTGAAAGGAATCGTTATTATCAGAAATGCCTTAGAAGTCACGAAAAGAAAGTCGGCTGCATATAACTACTGTGCATGAGGTCATGTGATTGTGTCGTGCAGGATGTCCAATGTAGTTTGTGGGCCGGTGTGCTGTGGCTCAGCAATGCGGTGCAGAGCTCTGCCTGTGCCTTGTGGTAAGCTCCGTTATGCCTCACACAGTCCATACCTGTTCCCTCCCTTGCCTTTCTTTCTCGATCCTTCCAAATGTCTTTCTTATTTCCCTCAATTCTTCTAAAGACTCCACTCCTACTTTTCCTACATTCAACCATCACATTGCTTTTATCAATCTTACATTTTACCAAATCTTACATTTAAATAAATAAATATATATAAATATACACATAAATTTATATGAATATATATATAATATATATATATATATATATTTATAATTATACACATATTTACATGTATAGACACCCACACACACACAACACACACACACACACACACCACCACACACCACACCGTATAGACACTAGCATTGAACCCATCGCTTCACTGATGGTAATTAAATAACATAACTTGTAATAGTCACAGTCTAGTTATACAGTTTATTGACAGTCAATATTTGCAAAAATATTATTCCAGAACATTTTGCTTCCTGCTATAACAACCCAGCAATAATTATATATACTAGTGCGTGCCCGTAGGTGCAGCCTCGTTCCTTCGCTCTCGTAAACGGAGACTGGATTGGGGCATTGTTTCAATTAAGATCAGACCAACCGTATCATAAATGGCCTAACTTGGGAAACACCTGGGAAACATACTCAGGTCCCCAGCGTCAATTGTGACGTCATACCAAACGAAGAAGAAGAAGGATTGTGACGTCAATCGTGCAAAAAAAAAAAATAAACATTAATTGTACGTCATAGCACCGTGTCTGTCATTGGTTGACAGACGTTATTGGTCATTATTGGTTGACAGACAATATATAGGTCGTTATTGGTTGACAGACATTGGTCATTGTATATATATATATATATATATATATATATATATAATATATATATATAATATATGTAGTGTTCAACTGCCATAAGCGAAGCGAAGGACAGGTTGAGTGCGCTGGATTGCATGATGACGTGTGACGTGCACATCTGTAGAAGCCTAACCTCGTGCTTGACGTCATGCCGCAATGACGTCCAGCAAATTTGATTCCTATCTGGATTTGATTGATTGACGAGTCCTATCTCGTCTGGATTTGATTCCCGATCCAACTCTAAACTTTGCGCTGTCCATTGGATGGACATTGTCACATGTTCCATTTGCTATCCTTAGTTGATGGATGTTTAGGATCCCATGGTGTTAGTTATCGCAGGCACACTGAACAAATTAAAACTCCTGCCCAAATCATCTCAACCGAAACGACAGACCTGGCCAGCCGGGACTTGGGCCATACACTTTCCCCGTTGGACCCCAATAAGAAGAAGTGGAATAGTTGGTCTCTTGTAATCATAGTAGTGGTCTCTTGTATTTTAATGTCATGTAACAGACATTTTTTTCAATACGTCCTTGAGCATTATTTTCTCTCTTTTATTTTAGGTGCCAACCCTTGCAGTCTCAACGTGTGCCCTTCTGAACCGAAGTGCGGCCCTTGCCTTTGAATTAGCCTCTTCCCCATTTCTAAATTACCGCATCAACTGCCACCACGATGCAAGATCTGGACAGAAAGATAGACACGATGCAAGATCTGGACAGAAAGATAGACACGATGTTGTGACGTCACTGTACGCTTTCATGAAAATCCAATGGAATCCGTATCGCAGCCATGGTATTCTGCTTACACTTTGCTCGGCCCGTTGTAACATGACGTCACGATGCCGCAACACGTTGCATATGCGCCCACAGGTTGGTGATGTGTGTTTTCGCATTCTGCAGAGATTGCATGATTATGCTTTCAAGCAAATAAAAGAAATGAAGCATTCTTTTGTCTCGGACTGTCATTTTTTTCTTTCATTGTATACAGAGTCGAGGCTCCTGGAAGAGCGAGTACTCCCACACTGAACGGATCAACACAGACCTTTCACGAAAAAGCCACACAATATACTATGGAGATAATTCTCTGCTCGGCCTGAATGACACGCTTCACATCTTTTCCACCTCGTGCCCCCTTTCCAACACAGTCCCAAACACAAGTGCAGACACGCACATACTACCCCAACAGTTTGTATACCAATAACTAAACAATACAAACAAAAAACCCAAAAACATTTCGTTCCTTTGGTTACAGCAGAGTTAAATGTTCAAGTTACAGGCTTCAGTGCTTAAATGTAAAGACTGATGAATATTATATTTATGAGTTTCACATAAGACAGGTCTGTGAAACCAAGACCTTCAAAGATCATTGGAATCTCCACGGTGAGGCTGAGTCTATGGGCCTATCACAAGACAGCTCGGTGGTCTCTCTGTGTTCTACCGCCTCCTTTCTGGTCTTGCACCCTCTGCTCTTTCTGTGCTTTCGCGCACCCGTTTCTACAGGACACCCACACGGTCCACCCTCAACCCCCTTCTGGTGAAACTTCCAAATCCAGGATCACTGCTCACCTCTACTCATTTGTTGTTCTTCTTCACCACCTGTTGAACCAACTTTAACATTCTCATTCTTCCCTCCATGCTTCAAGTGCAACACCATCTCAGATCATCCTTCATCCAAAACCATGATCTTTTTTTTGATTTTTTTTTTTTTTAACGCACCCACCAGGCCCACCTCTTTCCCAGTTTCCAGTTTTTTCTTCCAGAGGTGTTTGCTTCTGTATCCATGTTGTTCACCCAGTGTCGTCCACACATCCCTTATTTTTCCAAGTCTCCGATTTTGGTCCAAAACCCCCTTTCTTTTTGCTGTTCTGTCCTGATCCGCTCGGTTCGAGCTGCACCACGAGCCGTTAGTATACAAAAACCCATTCCAACACTCCTGCTCCTCCCTTTCATGAGCAGAGATTTGTGTCCACGATAAATACTTGTATATATATATTAACTTTTATTTGTATATACGAGGCCCGTCTAAAAAGTAACGCGACTGAGCCTGCTGTGTGCTCCACTTACACACTTGAATGACGGGTTGGTCACAGTCTTTTGCAGCATTCAGCATATATATATATATATATATTATATATATATATATTATATATATATATATATATATATATATATATATATATATAATTGGTGATGGTTGACTGCGCTCAGTGTGATTTTTTTTACAGGTCGTGCTTTACACGTTGTCTAGTCCGAGTCGTGAGCAGAGAGCCAATCTGAAGTTTTCTGCCAAGCTTGGCAAACACACCTTCCGAATCTTTTACAATGCTGCAGCAAATTACGGGGAAGAAACGATGTCAGCTACACGTGCATTTGAATGGCACAAGAAAGTCAAAGAGGGACGGGAGGAGGTTGAAGACGATCCACGGTCTGAAAGACTTCAACGAGCAGAACGGTGGACAAATCGGCGTGTGAAGCAGATGGTGCGCGCAGATCGTCGACTCATGGTGCGGATGATTGCTGAGGAACTTTCCATCAACAAGGACACTGTCTGGAGCATCATCACTGAAAATCTCTAAATGTGCAAGGTGTGCGCAAAGATGGTCCCCAAGCTGTTGTCCGAAGACTAGAAACAGCAAAGAGTCACTGTCTATCAAGACATTATCGAGCGCCTCGAGGACGATCCAGACTGCTCGGGAGAGTCATTACTGGCGATGAATCGTGGATATTTGAATACAATCCCGAGACCAAATGGCAGAGTCGTCAGTGGAAAAGTCCGGCATCACCAAGACCAAAGAAAGCAAGGATGTCGAAGTCAAAAGGTCAAGGTGATGCTCATCGCGTTTTTGACATCAAGGGCCGTCCATTCGAGTTTCTACCACAGGGTCAAACAGTGAATCAATACGTGTACAAGGCGATCCTCCGGCACTCATGAGATCATTCCGGGACAAAGGAGGGATCTGTGGGAGAACAATGCTGGATGCTCCACCATGACGATGCCCTGCTCACAGTGCCCTGAGCATCCGACAGTTTCTGGCGGAGAGGAATGTGCCAACTCTGGAGCAACCCCCGTATTCGCCAGACTTGGCCCCTTGTGATTTTTTCCTATTCCCCGCTCAAGGGGGTGATCAAGGGTACTTATTAACCTCCGCCATCGAAGATGGACGGAGGTTACTGTTTTCACCCGTCTGTTTGTGTTTGTGAACAGTATTACGGAAAACTCCTCGACGGATTTCGACGAAACTTGGTGGGGGATTAGGTATGGTCAAGGATCATGCCATTAGATTTTGGACTTGGTCCAAAGTCCAATATGGCCGCTATGGCGGCCATTTTGAAAAATATATTGAATTTTTGTTTTTGCATTTCTACATGTTTTAAGTGATTTCCAACCAAAAAAAAAAATTTGTTAGAGAAAAAAAACCAGAAAATTTTGCAACTTTTTTCAAAAAAATTTCGATTTATTTGAAAAATATTTGAATTTTTTTTTGCATTTCTACATGTTTTAAGTGATTTCCAACCCCAAAAAAATTTGTTAGAGAAAAAAAAAACAAATTTTGCACTTTTTTTTCAAAAAAATTTCGATTTTATTTTTGGGCATTTCTACATGCGCGTCGATCTAGTTTAGTTTATTCAATCGTGGTTCAGTAGAGTCTAATCCGTTTTGACCTACAATGAATAGGATATCAGGTTCAACCCAGCAGTATTGGCGGCGGAGGTTTTGCACTCTACCGAGTGCTCCCCCTCTAGTTTCCTGATGTGGAGGCCATCAAAAGGGCCGCGACGACGAAGCTCCGGAGGATTCCAGAAAAAGCCTTCCGGGGGTGCATCGAAGCGTGGAAGAAGAGGATGGGACAAGTATGTGAGACTGGAGGGAAACTATTTTGAAGGGGACAAGCTGTGATTTCAATACATTTTTTTGGAATAAAAT
>CM068966.1:33068587-33078587 GCA_035128595.1 Eptatretus atami
CCCGTTACTTCTTAGGTGGACCTCGTACTCCTTAAATGTCATTTTGAATCAAGTTACAAGGTTCTGTTCCACTTTATTTCTCTCCATTATTAAAAAAGGAAACAAGATTCAAAATTACAAGTGAACAAACAGCACAGTATTTTAAATTCTTTTATTAATCAGAAAAAAACCCATGCGAAAAAAACCCAGCGATGCAACTTTAAAACGATTAGACAACATATCGGAACGTATCAAACCAAATGGCTGTCGACATTTACGAGGCAAGTTAGTTTCTGGAACCTCATATCGATCGTATTTCAAGAACAGAGCAGTCAAAAGATGACTCGTTGCAAGTACAAGTCTTTCAAAAGCAATGTCTATGCATCTGGGGAAGATCAAGCACAGCATATTGGAAACGGGCCCCCAATCACTGCCAGAAGAGCCACAAATCCAACAGGACAGGGTTATAAATCCAAGACATGCACAAATGTATGCAAATACATTCAAAGGTCTTTCTTCACAACTCTAAGGGTTGAGATAAAGCTGCTAAAAGAGGCAGTTTTCCCACCAAACGGGATAGTCATGAATCAGTACGAGATTGTTAATAAAATATCAGTTTGACCAACTATTAAAACGGCGAGTTATCCAAAAGTTTGTAAATATTTAAAAGGCGTTTCGGATGCAAATCTTACTCAGCTGGCTGTAAAATTTCCGGAGCATTCCTTTAATAACCGCGCAGAATGACTATTTTAAAGCAAGGCAATCGATAGTTCGAATGCCTACCTCGGTTCTAATCAAGAATGTACCATGGTGAATGTAACACCATGGGAAACCAGGAGAAGCTCACGTTTCGGGCGTTAAATCTTCAGAGCAAAAGACCCATCAGCTTACTCTGATGATTGGTTACCACCAAAAACGTCAGCTTCTTCTTACTTCCCACTGCGGTTAACATACATCGACCAATGTCCTGTTGACTTCATCCATTGAAGGCAACTCGTTCAGTAACTGGGAAATGTACAAGAAGTTAATTCTATAGTGAACGTGTGAATTCTATAGTGAACCATTGTAGTGGTTTACCATGGAACCCACCGCGTGCCATGGATCAGGGGATGAAAGTGTGCAACACATGGAAACAGCTCATTTTGGAGTCGAGTACATTCCCTGTAACTCGGGAAGAAACTCTACAATCAGAGCAGTACCAGTGACTACATTTTGCCTTTCATTTGGAGCCAACGTGTAGAGAGGGGACGACTTGTCTACATTCAGCATTCACTGCACACGTTGGTTTTTAAAAGCTTTGGTCCTCAGCAGGATGAAGGTATTATAAAAAAACAACAATAAACCCAAGAGATGTTTGAAAGCCATGAAAGAGAAAATTCGACTATGAGCAACATATTCAAAAGCTACAAGTCAAAATAGGCGTTATAGCGGCTGCCGTGGTTAACCAAGGATTATCACGGTGAGACGACTGCAAAAGAACCATGCATTTATTACATATGTACGAAGGGAGGGGGGTAATTGAGAAAACTGAAACAAAAAGAAGAGAAAGGAGGTTATTGAAGGGCAAGGAATGAAGGAGGAGAAAGGGAGGAGGCAACAGAGAAGTATGTAGAGGAGCATGCAGGAGCAGGAGGCAGTGGAAAGGTGGAAGGAGAGGGAGCAAGCGGAGTCAAATTCCGGTATATTTGCAGATATACGACAAATAAATGTCCCAAAATAATGCCATCCAGTACAATGGAAGTCTCTCATTCACAGCAATTTGATTGCAAAATTAAATCCACTTTTGAGGTTCCCACATTTTGAACATTTACCTTCCTTCCACGCACAACCAATCCCTCACACCCCCCCCCCCCCCCCCACAAAAAAAGAGAAAGAACCCCCACTAGATGGAAACGAGTGTCTTTTGCTGGTAAATCGTTTACTTTATATTTTATCGAAAAAAAAGAAAAGATTAGAAGCAGCTCCTTTTTAATGTTCCTTTGGGAAAAGAAGAGATTAAATGAGAAATAAATCCAGAATTCTCTGCTCGGCCTGATTAATACGCTATGCATCTTTTTCCACCAACTGCCCCTTTTCCAACAAAGCCCCAAACATGCTTATGCTTATGCGTGTGGACACACCCATGTACAGTTTGTATAGCAATAACTAAACAATGTAACAAACAAAAATGAAAACTTGGGTGACTTTGCTTAGAGCAGAATTAAACGTTCAAGTTGCAGGCTTCAGTGTTTAAATGTAAAGACTGATGAACATACAAGCAAAAGTTGCAGCAGTGCCAATTTTAGACTCGTGACACACACACACACACGTACATGAATGTACCTAGTACGAGTACATTGCAGATGTAAAACACTTAAAGTAAACTAATCGTGTTCATTTGGTTACAACCAATTCCATTTTAAATCAGGTGCTTTTGATTAACCTGCAAGTTATAACAGAATAGAACCCAGAAGCGATTGCAAAATCTAAACCACCACCATGCTTGCTATTATAACCGCAGAAAGTGTACACGTGCTCAACAGTTCCACAACTTACCGTCCATTTTACTTATCATAATCAGTATGCCAAATGCTTAAAAAAAAAAAAAAGCATGGGCAGCAAATCATGAGACATTAACAATTAAGTAACATATGCTGCATACTGTGCTTTATGGTACAGCTGGAAGCAAACCACCAAGCAAAGGCAAGTATAATGTACAAAAGCCAAATGCATGAAATCAAAAGCTTGTCCATATAAGATGACAAATGCTTCAAGCATCTACAGCTCAAGGAGATAAACTGTGGGTAATTGAAAAAAAATTTCAAAACCCCAAAACATCCTATCCGATTGCAGTGCGTGCACATGGCACTGGAGCAGCAATTTCTAACACCAAGATGTTGAGCTCGTGGTGTGTGGAGTGTTATATGCCTCTCATTAGCTATCCACAAAACAGCTACTGCAACAACTTGGTTCCGCAACACTAGTCAACCCGATGACCGGGTGCTGCTTTATTTTATAAGAGGAGCGGATCTGTCGTTGGTGACTGTCGGTCGGAGTTTGATGCTTGCAAATGGGTTCATACCACTAGAGGGAGGAAGGGGAGTAGAAGAAGCATTTACCATGGGGACACAATAATGACATTAACAAATCATTTATATCAGGCATCTGCCAGCAAATTGTACACAGCTGGAAGTAAAGTGCCTTTAGAAAGTATTCACACCCATCGACTTTTGTCACATTTTGTTGTGAAAGGGATTAAATTTAAATTTGTCACTGAATTTTTGTTAAATTATACACAAAATACCCCATAATGACAAAGTGAAAACATGTTTTTAATTTTTTTTTACAAATTAATTAAAAGTGAAAAGCTGAAATGTCTTGAGTCAATAAGTATTCATCCCCTTTGCTTTGACACTCCAAATTGAGCTCAGGTACATCCATTCTCCTTTAATCATCCTTGAGAGATCTCTACAACTTGATTGGAGTCCACCTGAGGCCAATTTAATTGATTGGACATGATTTAGGAAGAAACACCTTTCTAGAAAGGTCCCACAGTTAACAGTGCATGTCAGAGGAGAAACTCTACCGTGAAGTCCAAGGAACTGTCCGTAGAACTCCGAGATAGAATTGTGAGGAGGCATAGATCTGGGGAAGGGTATATATATATATATAAAAAATAACTTCTGGTGTGTTGAAAGTTCCCATGAGTTCAGTGAGCTCCATCATTAGGAAATGGAAAGAATATGGAATGACAAAGACTCTTCATAGAGTTGGCCATCCGAACAAACTGAGCAACTGGGCAAGACGAACCTTGGTCAGGGAGGTGACAAAGAATCAAATGACCACGCTGACAGAACTACATAGTACCTTGGCTGAGATGGGAGAACCTACTGGAAGAAAAACAATCTCTGGAACACTTCACAAATGTAGGCTTTATGGGAGAGTGGCCAGACGGAAGCCACTCCTGAGAAAAGGTCACATGACAGCACACTTGGAGTTTGCAAAAGGGCACATGAAAGACTCAGAGCATGAGGCAAAAGATTCTGTGGTCTGAAGAGACGAAACTTGAATTTTTAGCCTGAATGTAAAGCACTACATCTGGTGGAAGCCGAGCACAGCTCATCACCCATCGAACAGCATCATGGTGGTGGTAGCATCATGCTATGGGGATGCCTTTCAGTGGCAGGGACTGCGAGACTTGTAAGGATAGAGGGAACAATTAATGGAGCCAAATACAGGCAAATCCTTGACGAGAACCTGCTTTGGAGTGCAAAATACCTGAGACTGCAGTGAAGATTTACATTCCAACAGGAAAATGACCCCAAGCATACAGCCAAAGCAACACTGGAATAGCTTCAGAACAAGAATGTGAAGGTCCTTGAGTGGCCCAGCTAAAGCCCAGACTTGAATCCCATTGAGAATCTGTGGAAAGACTTGAAGATTGCTGTTCACCGACGCTCCCTATCCAAATTTCACGTTCACCGACGCTCCCTTGAGCAAATCTGCAAGGAACAATGCGAGAAACTCCCCAAGTCTAGATGTGAAAAGATACAGACATACCCAAGAAGACTTGAAGCTGTAAATCGCTGCCAAAGGTGCTTCCACAAAGTACTGACTCGAGGGGTTGAATACTTATTGACGTAAGACATTTCAGATTTTCATTTTTAATCAATTTGTAAAAATTTCGAAAAACATCTTTACACTTTTCCATTTTGGGGTATTTTGTGAAGATCAGTGATAAATAAATTTAAATATAAAATTTCGGCTGAAACAACAAAATGTGACAAAACAGTCGAGGGGTGTGAATACTTTCTGAATGCACTGTTTGCATATCCACAACTATATGCTGTGGTCTTTAAATAATTATGCAAATGAACAAGTCAAACACAAGGTCAAAACAAAGCATGACATTTTTTTTCAAATATGCTCAAAATGATTCCAATGAAGCAAATGATCACAACGCACCACATAATGACATTGTCATTGCCAATCTGTTTTATTGTTAAGATCATGTAAGGTTGTTGGAAAAAAAAGGGCTGGCAGGATGGCCTGGAGTCCAGGTCTAACGGGGTCTAGAGGATGTTTGGGGACTAAGGGGTCTAATATGTTGACAAGTCGAGGTATAAGGAACAAGCTGTTAGCTGTGTTCCATGCCTGTGGAACACAGAGAGTGACACTTTATAGCTGGGTCAAGATTCAAACCCACGTTAGACACCTGAAGCGAGTACACATACCTCTAGGCTATCCTGCTGGCCCTTATAATGGTAAATACTTGTAACAGTATATGCAAGTTTTGCTCATATAGTAAGCATTAGGTTTGAATGCCATCTAAATGATCGCCCAATTTTACAAACATGATTTACGTACTGTGGGAAAGCAGCTCCAGCACGACCGTTAACCTCTTGATCCTGCACACATGAGCAAACAGGTTTACATTAATCAACTCAGCCTCAAGCTATTGGGTAAATGTCTGGAAACTTCTTAGGTAGGAAAAGTGTAAGAGATAGTAATGCCATTTTGTACCTTGGCTCAATTAAATTATAGACTTAATGTTGTGGAGGTTTTGTAAGCATTTGTCCACATATTATGCAAGCGAAGAGGGAAAGGAAAGAGTTGTACACTGATAAAATGAAATTAAAAAGCAACAAAAGTGGGTAGGATGGGGAAAATGGGGGTAAAGGAGGAGAAACGGACAATGGGAGGAGACGACAGTGGGATGTACACAAGAAAGAAGACGGGGTTGGGGCAGGCAGATGGTCAAATTTCAAAAAAACAGTTTTGCACATCGAATATGGGCTGCTTCACAGTCATGGTCATTTCTGGTATTTTGTACCCTTGCATGCTAAATAGCTAAATGAGAGGCTGTAGTATCTCGTTCATTAGGGCCAGTAGTTGGTACTAGTGATGGCACAACTTGGACCACTTTTTATTTGACAAAAAAGTCAATTTTTGCAGAATGGCATAAAAATTGCCATTTTTTTGGCAAATAGCTGTCTCATTTTCTCCAGGTACACTGCATTCACAGTGTATAAACAAATACAAGCAGAAATTGGGACTTTTATTTGTTGTTGCATCAATTTAATACCTCTTCTGTACTTTGTCCACAACATATTATATTTCAGACTATGAATATTTATTTCACCCTCAATAAATATGTCCCACCGTTCGTCCGTCAAAAAATGTCCTCTCCGGAAATGCATATTGTAGAATAATTTTTTTATATAAATAAAGGGTCTTTTTTAAAAGTTTATTGTGTGTTTTACCAAGTGTGTATATACCTGCACTGATATTATGCTACAAAGTCTGAGTGTAACCAATAACCTTCTATTTGCATGGCCTGCACTGATTGCCTTACATGTGTCCGGCAAAAATGTGTCCTCTCCGGAAACACCTAAACTGCCACGAGTTATAAGGAAACTACTTGCTGGCTATAAATTTTGATGTTTTGTAAGGTTGAGATGGTCATGAATATCCATCATCAGTAAAAGGTATTTACATTTATGTAATTTATCTTGTTACAACACCGATTGAATGTCCATGTCAAAAATGTCCTCTCCGGAAAGTTATTCAATGGCATTCAACAGGAGATTAATCACATGAAATGACATTGAATTTTGTACAAATATACTTCATTTGTATACTGAATCATAATTCCAGTAATGGAATAATACTTGTGGAACATATGGAAACTACATAAGTTTGATAGTGTTGTTATTTTGTGGTTATAGTTGAATTGTATTAATGACTGTTGTAGTTTAAAAAATACTCTCCTAACATCCTTGGGGTATTATTTTTAATAAGAAATAGTCATTCAGATGCTCCAAAAATTTGGATTTAAGTATTGTAATTAACAATGTTGGATTTGGAGAAATAAAAATATAAAAATATTGAGTTTGAATTTTTAGTGGTTGTGAGACAAACTTGGTACCCTCATTGTGAAACAGCCCATATGTTGAAGGCTCTATCGACTATCCAAGTATGATGCTCCAAACCAGATTATAGCAGCAGTAGCCACCCACTGGTGACCATCGTGATGTTGGACAATTACATCAAAATGTTAGTCTTTTGGCAAGATTATTTTTCGTGGTATTGAAAATAACCCCCTCCCCTCACCGCACCCCACCCCCACTAATACAATCAACACGACACGAATGATCTTACAATATTAAAGTCACCAGCAACTGCGATGCTATAGGGCCTGGCTTTGAAGGTTTGAAAGTCTTCATCAGCAGGCCTCCCTTGCACCATCGTTCCACCAAGCACCGAACTGCCAAATGTGCAGGAAACAAAAGAGCAGGGCAAGTAATCCAGCAAATTAGCCTGAGAGGTATGCCAGAGAAAGGTCGATCAAACCACATCGCCATCCCGGATATGTATTGGTTACCAAAATGAAAGCAATGAAAAATGTAGACAGCGAAGGATGGAAGAGTTTCAACCTGAAACCAATGCCATCTGTGTTAAATCACAACTACTTGGCTCAACAGATGAACATAACAGGGAATAGACTTGTTACCTTGTGCACGCTCAACACACAAATGCACACTGTTTAATCAAAACACATACCCTGGCCTTATGTTGAGAATCTCGTGCGAACAATCTTCAGTGTATGCAAAAGGGAACCAGCCTCTCCTGTGGACAAGAGGAGGAGCCATTATGCAAGGAATCCACAACTACAACACCAGCTCAATGGCAACATTTTGTTTCAAAAAATATAAATATAAACTTTCACCAGTCGAGCAGACATTATCTAGGCTATTTTACACAGGAAAATCAAACCATGATGTTTAAACAAAGTTAGGGTTGGGACCTGACAATAAACAAATCAGGTGTATTAATAGGAAACCTCACAAATCACCACCTGATATTTTACACTCATAGACCTGCTTTTCTGCTGCAGTGACTGTCATGTTTTGCAAGCGTTTTTGGGGAACTTCAGAACACAAACATTCAATTTCCATCTTGTACCTTCCATTACATTCCACATTTTTCATCAAAGAAAATAAAGAAGTGCACAATGCCGAAATAAGCAGCGACTTGGTATCATTTAGAAAAGGGGGATGAGGTTACAGTATGGCTTGGGGTTGTTCGTGTCAACCATGTACTTCTTATTCTTTTTTTAATTTAACCATGCACCTTGTCAACCATGCACCTCACAACAAGGAAATTATCATTTAGCGACACCATGTACTGTGTTGGCAACAATTAGAAATGAAGTCAGAATAACTTCATCAGTTTCTTGCCAGACTTTTCCATTGGACTGGGTACTATATTTCTTTAAAATACTAAAAACTGCACCAAAAATCACTGCTATCACGTGTATGAATAACATGCATTATCTAATAATGTTTAAATACTCTCACTAAAGTACCATCTACAGCTTTATAAACAAAAGACAAAATGCAGGTGAAAGGAGGGAAAAAAAGAAAGTGTGTGTGTGTGTGTGTGTGGTGGGGGAGGGAGGAATTAAGGTTAAAACAAAATGAGGGGAAGGGGAGGATAAATGAGAAAAAGGGAAGTGAGACGAAGAGGAGAAGAGAGTAATGGGGAAGTGTACGCAGCAATAAAGATCCACCGTTTTGCATACGTGTAGTTGCCCCCAATAACAAAATAGATCTACGTCATATGACTGATTATATGGCTGGTGTTGGCTTCATGGCTAGAGTGGAGGGCTTGGGATCCTCGGGTCCTGAGTTCAAATCCCGCTTGGCTGTTGAATTAATTCCAGGTGGGATTGACTCAGCCTGTCATCCTTCTGAGTTCAGCAAAAATGAGTACCAGCTTGCTGGTATGCTGGGTCGGAGTGGCGACCCATCCAGGATTGTGCCCAATAGCCCAGGAGACTGCTTAAGCAGCACCAATGCTCTGCACAGAGTATGGTCCCAATGGAGGGATAGATGACTGATTGACCAACTGTAGCACAAAATGGGAGATGAAGGGCTTCTCATTTAACAAATTCAGCGTGGAAGGATGAATGTGAGGCCAATTAAAGCAAACAAGGGGAAGGAAGTGTGAAGACCCAGAGGTAGACGAGGATGTTCAAAATTAGTATAATTAGTATATAAAAAAAATACATTTTTAAAATGTGATTTATTTATGTGGTACACAGACAAGTTGTAAACCTCTGACAGATAAATGCTGAATAATTACAAATACATTTCATTGTGACCTAATAAAGTAATGCTGCATTGTGGCGAATGTTTTCACAAAGGGATCAAACGTGGACGTAATAATATCAATTCCGAGTATATCCACCTCCTGCAGTAATCACTGTATTTCGCCGTCGGCGCATTGACTGTAAAAGCACTCGAATCTGAGCCCATGGAATGGCATTTCATGTCTGAATCGGCTCCTGTTCCAGTTCACCATGGGTCTGTGGCTGTCTTGGCAAGGTTCAAATGCAACAATCAATTATATACCAGAGATGTTCAATTGGATTTAAATCTGGCAAGATGTCAGGCCATGGTGTTATGACATTAACGATGGCAATGATGAGAACATTCCTTGTTCGAATGGCCCTGTGAACAGGAGCATTACGTGCATAAAGATGATTCCTGGACAACGTTGTTGAAGGGTAGACAACCCATGTTGCTGTAAGATGTAATGTATCGATCTGCCATCAGATTGCCATGGATACGGATCAAGTTAGTGTGAAAGGTTTCAGCAATTCCATCCCACATCATGACAGTTCACATGCAAAATTTGCAGCTTACTGGACAAAGACTGGGGTGTGTATAGCTCATTCAGTTTTCTGTAGACCCGTGTACAGCCATAATGCCTTTGAAGGAGAAACTTGGATAAGTCACAGAATATAACACTTGCCGATTGCCTCATTGTCCGTGGGATGTGCTCATTGACCATTGCAAATGCACTTGGATGTGTCTTATTTTCTGAACAAGATGATGAGCATGGATCCATGCATCATGGAGACACCTCAGGACAGTGTTGACACTTATACCATGAGATCCATGGAGTGTCTTTGCAGTACTTTGGGCCGTTTGGAAACGCTTGCATAGATGGGTCGTGAGAATGCATCGATTCTGAG
>CM068966.1:33083587-33108126 GCA_035128595.1 Eptatretus atami
TGAACGCGTGGGAGCGACGACCGCAGAGCCAGAGAGCCTGTCCTTCCACGTAGCTCTACAGGAAAAATGAACAATACATTGTGGTGGTTTCTTCAAACAGCCATTTTATGCTAAACTGCCATCTTATAGCCAGTAAGGAAATGCAGTACCTGGGAGAATGGAGGGTCGTTCGCCAGGTCGGCGAGAGGGTAAAGTAGAATAACCTTCTCTACCACCACGGTTCACGTCCTCCTGAAACCACGTCACATAAAATCAATGTGTGACAAGATGAGTGCCTGTGCATGCAGACACAAAATCCAGACAAACAGACACAGATGCATGCACAACAAATTGGATATTAACAGCAATAAATAAAATAAAAGGGTTGAATGAGAGAAAATCTGGGTAAAGGAAGGAAATAGAGGAGGATAAGCGAGGAAAGAGAAAATGGTTGGGAGAACAGAATGTATAGATATCAAAGGGATTTGGGAGGAGGGATAGGGGTTCAAAAAATCTTCCTTTTGCACAAGTACTGGAAATACAAAATTAGCCCTAAAATTGAATGATACAAGTAAAATGAAGGTGAAAGGGCTGGGATAAAAGTGTGGAAATTGGAACAACACATGGCCTCAGAATCGATCGCAAAGACCCAGCGAATATGTATGACAACGTTTATAGTCTGAGCAAGGGTTTCCTTGCCCCATAAAGTGACATTGCCCTCAGGGTGGTCTTAAAGCCACTTTGTATCTCACCTTAGCTTCCAATTCAGTATTCAGGCTCGCCAGAGCTGCAAACTCTGTCGTACCCATAGCTGCAGGTGCTTCATTGGCGATGCCTACAAGTGGTTTGGAGGGGGCTTGTTTGGGCTCTGTGCTTGTGGTTATTTGTGGTTGTGCCAATGAGGGAGCAGAATCAACCTGAAGACAAGGGTGTAAAGCATGATTCTTTAAATAAATAGATAAAAACGCCATCGAAATGAATTAAAAGGACACCCAAAATGCAAAATTAGAGGGGAATGCAATACGATGACTGATGAACATTAAATAAAAATATCTCCGCAAAGCGGGCGTAACCCCTCAGCCCATGCATTGTAAAAGGAAGCAGTGATATCACGATGATGCAGTCAGTTAGAGCACGTTGGACGTCATATCGAAAATCATCAGACTTCAAGATGGCTACCGGTGGCGCTTGTGAAAATCGCAGCGCGCCCATTTTTGAAAGGAACCTTCCTCTACTCAACTCCAACACACACACTGCAAAAATGCATTTAATCGGACAAGCCAAGCGTTCTCGAAATTGACGAAAACCAATTTCAAGACGACTGCTTGTGCGGCCACACTGAAATCGCAGCGCGCGCCCATTTTCGAAAGGAACCTTCCTCTACTCAACCCCAACACAACCCTGCAAAAATGGATTTTAAAATCGGACAACGCGTTTCTCCTAGAAATCGACGGAAACCAATTCAGATGGCTGCCATTGGAGGCCACATTGAAATCGCACGCGGCCCATTTTGGAAAGGAACCTTCCTCTACTCAACCCCAACATACCCTACAAAAATGCATTAATCGGACAAGACAAGCCGTTCTCGAAATTGACGAAAACCAATTTCAAGACGACACTGCTGTGCGGCCACACTGAAATTGCAGCGCACCCCATTTTCGAAAGGAACCTTCCTCTACTCAACCCCAACACACCTACAAAAATGGATTTAATCGACAAGGCGTTCTCCTCGAAATCACGGAAACCAATTTCAAGATGGCTGCATGGAGCCACATTGAAAATCGCAGCGGCCCATTTCGAAAAGAACCTTCCTCTACTCAACCCCAACATACCATGGAAAAATGGATTTAATGGACAAGGCGTTCTCCTCGAAATGACGGAAACAAAGTTGACAGACAGACGGACGGACGCCCGGACAACGTCTGTGACGACAATACCCCTTTTTCAGCCCAATTCAGGCTGAGGGGTAAAAAGCACATTCCAGTTAAAGGCAAATAACACCATGGACAAGTCCAAAAATTGTGTCGGATCACCCACAGACAAATGGAATTTACAAAAAGCAATACCCTTCACAGAAAGGTTGATTTTATTTTTTTTCTTCAAAATGAAGCATGACTGCTTATTGAGAAATTAAGCAGGACTGCGATGCATCACGAAGGCAAATCGGTTGAGGATGATGAACATGCCAGGTTGCAGTAATAAGATGTGCTTGGGTGAAGTCAGGTATTAAGTTAAGTGGCTACGGCTGTGACATCTCAGTCAGGTCATGCAAGACGTCCCCTTTCAGTTCGGGGTTCCTTCATGACAAGACATGATCTCTGCTTTGAGAACCTGTTCAAAAGTGAAGGGCATCTGTTCTGGAATGGTTTAACAGTTTTCTTTCACATTAATTTGTTCATGAAATGTATTTTCACATCGAGGGGAGTAGCTTCACAAGTTATTACCTCGACCACCGAAGGTGAAGGAGGTTATGTTTTCACCCTTTTCTGTCTGTTTGTTTATGTGCAGGATATCCCCTCAAAAAGTTGTGGACGGATCTGGATGAAATTTTGTTGGACAGGTTGGGTGTGTGACAAGAAAGAAGGGATTTGATTTTGGTGAAGATCTGGGTCTGGCTACCTGAATTTTGTCAGTGATTCTTCACCATTGAGAGATAGGGCCAAAAACGATATATAGCATGATATCTCAAAAAGTTGTGAATGGATTCGGATGAAATTTGGTGGATATGTTGGGTGTGTGACAAAGAAGAATTGGTTCCATTTTGGTGAAGATCCGAATCCAGATCCGGACCTGATAATTTTTCAAGGGATTCTTCACCATTGATAGTGCTAAACCAATATATAGCAGGATATCTCAAAAAGTTGCAGACTAAACTTGGTGGACAGGTTGGGTGTGTGGCAAGGACGAATTGATTTGATTTTGGTGAGGATCCGAATCCGGATCCGGATATGCGAATTATTTATTTTAAAGTGACTTTCTTCAACATGTTAGAGATGGGGCCAAATATAACGATAAGGAACGTAGTACACATGATATTTTCAAAAATGTATTGGCCCGATATGTTTCTCATGGAGCAGGCATTATGTGGCGGAGGGATGCGCTCTTAAACGAGTGCTCTTCTAGTTAACTCCGCCATCTTCGAAGATGGATGGAGTTACTGTTTTCACCCTTTCTGTTTGTTTGGTTGTTTGTTTTGTTTGTGTTTGTTTGTTTTGTTTGTTTGTGTTGTGAACAGTATTACGGAAAAACTCCTCGACGGATTTCGACGAAACTTGGTGGGGGGGGGGGGGGGGGGGTTAGGTATGGTCCAAGGATCATGCCATTAAATTTGGATATTGGTCCCCCAAAAAAAAATATAAGAGAAATTTTTTTTTTTGGCATTTCTACAATTTTTAATGTTGATGATTTCCAACCCCCCACCTCAAAAAAAATTGAGAAAAAATTTTTTTTTTTGCATTTCTATGACTACGTTTTAAGTGATTTCAACCCCCCCCCAAAAAAAAAAATTAGAGAACATTTTTTTGTTTTTTTTGATTTCTACATGTTTTAGTGATTTCCGTTTCTTGGAATACCCGTTTCTGCACTCTCCTCGTCTCTTCCGGTTAATCAATTCCCTGTATATTGGCCTCCTGCCACTGTATGGATGCATTACCTTTTCCCCCTGTTGCCTCGCTCTTCTACGAGCCTCAATTTTGTATTAACAAAAAAAAGAAACAAACATGTGGCAAACATTGCTGGAAAATAAGTCATATCTTGGCTAGCCATCCTGCATGACCTTGAGGATGGTCACTCCTTGTCAGGTAACTCGTGCCTCATGTGAGAGAATGAAGGAGCCCTACTGTGCTGATAGTATAATTTCCCCCAAACGTGCCCTCAAAACAAATATTCACCAAACATTAAATTAACACGAGAGCAATAAAAATTGCTCTAGCTGTGAAGCAGGATGAAAATCCACCTGCTGAGTTAGTGGTTGTGCTGCTGCTAACTTACTCACCGGAGAAACCAAATCAACCACTGATGCATCGTCATCTTCCTCGCTTGGCCTTTCTTCGGATGTTGGCTCACATGTCTTTAAGCCACCCGTCACAGCATTGCGGAGTTTCTCTAGCGCACATTCCGGCAGACGGGTTGGGTGCACGCATGACTGCTGCCATTCCGGAAGCTTCTGGTTCAACAGGTCGCGAGCCTGGAATACAAAGGCAGTGCAAGAACATCACTCAATCATAATATAATTTGAGATGGGTCTGTATATTCGACTTCTATGAACTCCTGAAACGCTGGACGGAATGCGTTGAAAAGTAGTGGTTGTACCCGGGGGGTGCGCAGAAAGGATTTTGGCAGGAGAAATTACTTTTTCATACGCCTGGGGGTTCAGGGTACCCAGATTCTCTCCATGTAAATATGTATGGCATAGAGCTTCTCTTGGTGGGAGGGGACATTAAAAGTCATACTAAAATGCACAAATTCTGGGGGAATTAACCCATTCATAAATGTGGGGGTATTATTCCATTTGTAGAGGCAGGCAGGATGGACAAGAGGTACACATACTCCCTTTTAAGCTGCCTCGCCTGGGTTTGAATCTCGGCCCAACTATAAACTGTCAACCTGGTGTTTCACAGGCGTACCTTTTGTCCATGACTCAGCAATGTGTGTGCCGTCCAATGGACGTTAAACTGGGCATCCTGTCTGCTGGCATTAGTTGGTGGATGTAAAGATCCAATGGTGTCCTTCGTGAAGAGTATGTGAGCCAATGCTGACACCATGGCCAAATTCCACATTCCTGCTATAACTACTGTTGGGAAGGCATTGGCAAACCACACAGTATAACTCTTGCTCAGAAAGCTGCTTCGGTGACACCAACACTCTGTGAAGAGTATAGTACATCAGAGAGACAGACAGACAGAGACAGAGACAGAGACAGAGACAGAGAGACACATCATACATAAGGACAGTTTCTTTGCGAGTTAGCAAAATTAACAGAGAATGCCACGTGACAATCTGCCACTCAAGTTTCTGTATTCTCAAGTTTTCTTCACAATACATTCCCACCATTCTGAAATTGCTCTGAAAACCATTTGATCAATGGAAATGAAAGAAAAGAGTGGAGATTAAAAACAAAAAGTTTGATCAAGGAGAAGAGGAAAGGCAATATAAAGAACAGTGGTAAAAGTGTAAAAATGCTCTTATTTTTGTGCATGTAATATATAGATGGCCTCACAAACAAGCACTCTACCTGCCCTATTCTCCCCTGAACTCACCTTTCCATAGGCCAGAGAGAATTCACGGGCAACAGTACATTGACGCTCAACAAGGAAACTGAACCGCCGACGCTCTTCAACCACAGCAGCTCTAAATCCTTCGCTCACAAAGGCCTCATAGTCTTTACGACACTGCTCACCCATCTGTTCCACCTGTCAACATGGGGCATGAGACAAAACTGAGAGAGGCAAATGGGATACACAAGAGTTTCTTCGACTTGTGGATAAGATGATCACAGAAAGTGTCTGCAATTACAGACCATATTATATTGCCATTTCCACATCCTTTTACTCTCTTATTATATTCTCTTCCTTTTAATAGATTGTTACTTGGCGAAATCTTCGATTTTGTCAAGTATGTTGGTCTGTTCCGTTTGTTGGTTTGTTTGTTTCGGTTTGAGGATCAGATTAGCATTCAGGATTAAGCAAATGTCAAATCTGGATGTGGAAACTCTGATATTAAAGAAAAATATGAGTTCGTAATGAAGCCGCATATAATATTTACTTTAAGCAAGTCAAGGCTATGGTACCCCCTCCATGCAAACACAGGAAAAAGTGAAATTTCCATAGCATTTAACTTATCTTTTTCACTGTTGGAGAATATTGAGGACAAAAAAATTTTAGGAAATGCAAATTAACCAGCTTCATGAGCTGAATGACTTAATGCATTCACTGCTTGACTCATGCCCTTGTCCCCTGGAGGGACTGCCTATCCATAGCGTCTGCCAGATCTGTTGACCTATTTCTGGACCATTGCGTCTCGTGACCCTATATGCCAGATTATTTTCAAGGTTTTGTGAGGTTCTCTACAAAGAATTATAAATTATATAAATTGTGTATATGTATATGTATATGTATATCCAAAACAAAATCAGACTTCGAGCTGTTCGTCTGCAGCTCGTCAGAATACCGGAAACGCAGACACAAAAATGAAATTTCTTTGTCAGATTTGGTGATTGGTCTTGGACTGTCATGACAATGAACATAAACATCATGGCCTCAAGGCACTGAAGGGAACCTGTGGACCTCCCATTTTCTATGCTTCAGGTCAGAACAGATGCAGTGTTTGCACATGCACTTTTTGCTTGCAAAGAAACAGGAGCTTCGTGTGTGTAAATGTGGCTTCTAAAAACACGTAAATGTGCTCAGTACGCGAACGGCCACAATCTGGACCGTTCAGCATGATTAGTCTTGCACATTCGGGAATTGTTTGGAGGTTGACCAATGGGCAGAATCGCTTTGTTGCAGGGCATTCTTGTTGGGTTCTACATGTCGGGATGGTTGTGTACGACCAGTCTCCATATTTGTCCGGTTGCCAATGGAATGTCTGCTTGATCGCATCCTCCAGTCTGAGTCGATGTGCGACCTACACGTACCTGGCATCAACCACCACTGAAATTATTAAATACATTGTTCTGGGCTGGAGGCGGAGCAATTGTGGGTGGAGCCAAAATTACGATCTTTATTACAACAGGTTGCAAACATGTGAACTGACGTTTCATCTGTTGTTCAATCTTTTCGAGAGATTTTACTCTCCATGGCAGGAAGATAATCGACACTTTCTGGATCCATATATGGTTGTCCTTCAGACCGTTGCAGTTGCGCTGTATGAACCCACAGATGAGTCGTCAGGGAAACCATGTCGGATGGAGAATGGATTTGGCTCAATTTCGAGCGAGCAAGTAGACAAGACGGTGGTCAGTGAGAAGACCCCAAGGGGGAAGCTATTCCGGCTTCCCACCAGACACCTGGAATTGCAGGCATCGTAACATGATAACCTCCGTGACACGGCAGGTCGCTAACGACCGTAAACGCCAAACAACTCAACCACGTGACCAAGGTCCTCTGTCTGTGGGTTAACCGGTTACCTAATTAATCACGTGACCTTAATAACCAGGGGACCGCCCTCGTACGCCTTGTCCGAAACCGGATCACTTTTCGGATCAGATGCAGCCGAGCGACACTGCCAAACGAGCGTACCGGCAAAAAAGGAATGGAGGTGGATGAATAAAAGTCCCGGCAGGTTACGTACGCTACCATGCTGGTTCAATGAAGAAAAAGACAAAAGTGCTGGACATTTTCTACTAATAATTTATTAACAGGCAGCGAGAAAGATATGTGGGCACAGTAAATTGTTATAGTGTTTGTGAGGGGAAGGGAAGAAAAGTGTGGCGCGACAATAATCAAAGCAACTTTACAAGCAGACAGCAGAGTATCCCGATATAATTATTGTACAATCTTAACTGAAAAGCGAGACAGCGCCATGACACACACACACACACACACACACACACACACACACACACCACACACACACACACACACACACACCACATACACACACACACACAACACACCACACATCCGATGAAGAGGAGTTTGTGAGAAAAAGAGGAATTGAGATGAGCGATAACCGGTCTTCAACTACCTTGCACCCGATTGCGCTGACTGTGCCACCAATACATTTTGGGGGATGCTCCGCTGGGGATACCTCACTGACAGCTGGCGCTCATGTCCCGCTTCGTGGCCTTCGACAAGCGGAGCGCCGATCCAGAGAATGGAGCGCAGCCGACAGCCGTGAAGGACGGGACTTTGGGGTGGAGTCAAAGAAGTGGGCTAGAAAGGCGGACGAGGCAGTGAAGAAGGCGGATGTCAGCAGGCGGAATGGCAGACTGTCCAATCCCAAGCCAGAAGAAACGAAGCTGACAGGAATTGATGGCAGGAACGACGACAGGGAATAAGCAAACTCTGAATGACTGGAGCCCGGCTGGAACTGAAATCACAGCAGACGGAACACAGCGCAGGGAAAAAGACGACCACCAGCCCAGATGAGCAGGATGAGGCCGACAGGGCAGTGAGCAGGAACGACACTGCTGAGCGCTCCTCCGCTACCCGTCCTTTTATAGACCCCTGTGTGGCGGGGCGGGGGCGGACGACCCGAAAGAGATGTCGTCCACCCGAATCGGCGCTTCTGTGGCAGACGATATAATTATAATTCAGAAATGGGTCTGAAAAGAGTTGCGCCTCGTGTTGCACGTGTAATTTGTTAGCACTTGGTGTGCTGCTCGTCTACTCCTCAGCGCGGCATGCCTGCAGCACGCTGTTGGCGTTGGTACCTTCGTATCGCCTTGAAACAGTGGGGGGGGCCGTCGCTGTGGGCACACCGCCGACAGCGTGTCGGTTGGTGTTTTATTCCTATTCTTCTCGCGAGGACTGCGTAAATGGCCTGCCGGGCCTCCGAGGACCCCTTGCTTGGATTACCTCAGGAATAGAGAAAAAAGAATGAAATGAGTTCAGAGATTTAGTCAGATCTAACTATGAGATTACACAATGCACGATCCCCGTCCTTCTTGTCTGTGCGGTCGAACGGGACAATCTGAGATTACATTAATGAAATAACTGACGGGGACCCTGTACAGATCTTGGCTGCTATTGGTTTGAGGGATGTGGTTTTCCAGAACCGAACTATATATATAATATATAATATATAATATATATATATATATATATATATATATATATATATTATATTATATATATATATAGTGGTTGAGGTTCGTCAAAACTTTTGAATGTTTCCTTCAAGTCATCACAAAAACCATTTTAAGCTTTGATGAAACTGGCTCTCATGAAGAACCGCCGCAGAAAAGGAAGACCCAGTTACCTCTACTGCAGAGGATAGTTTATTTGAAATTAAACTGCACCTCAGATTGCAGCCCAAGTAAAATGCTTCCACAGAGTTCAAGTAACAGACACATCTCAACAATTCAACTGTCAGAGGAGAACTGCATGATCAGGCCTTATGGTTGAATTGCTCAAAGAAAACCACTACTGTAGGAGACATTGAGAAGAGAACTTAGCTTGGGCCAAGAAAATGAGCAATGACCATCAGCCGGTGGCAAATCTGTCCTTTGGTCTGGATGAGTCAAATTTTAGATTTTTGGTTCCAACCGCCGTGTCTTTGTCAGCGACGCAGATTAAAGGATATGGATGATCTCTGCGATGTTGTAGTTCCCACCGTGAAGCATGGATGAGACGTGTTAGGTTGTGGGGTGCTTTACTGGTTAAACACTGTCAGCGATTTATTTAAAATTCAAGGCACATTTTAAACCAGCATGGCCACCACACATTCTGCGGCGTACGCCATCCCATCTATTTGCGCTAGTGAGACATCATTTGCTTCTCACTTCAGAACAAGACACAAACACATCCAGGCTGTTGGTAAGGGCTATTTGACCAAGACGAATGGGTGCTGCATCAGATGACCTGGCCTCCACAATCCCCGAATTAACACCAATTTGAGGTGGTTTGGGTGAGTTGACTGCAAGGAGTGAAGGAAAGCAACCAACAAACTGCTCAGCATATGTGAGAACTCCTTAAAGACTGTTGGAAAAGCATTTCCAGGGTGACGACCTCATGAAGCTGGTTGAGAGAATGCCAAGAGTTGTTCATAGCTGTTAGTTCAAGCAAAGGGTGGCTACTTTTGCAAGAATATGAAATATACTTTGATGTTTGAACACCTTTTGGTTGACATCACTTCCTATGAGTTATTTCATAGTTTGCTGTTTCCACTATTATTCTCACTGTAGAAAATAGATAAAAATAAAGAAAACCTTGAATGAGTCGCTGTGTCCAAACTTTTTGACTGGTCAGTACACACCACACATATCTATATATATATATATATATATATATTATATATTATATAAATTTATATATAATTATACATACATATCTCCAACCTCTTGCCAGCCTTAGTTTATAATCAAACAGTGGGCATTGGGGTTACCAAGGATCAGCTTTGCAACTTTGTCTTCTTTCGACAAAAATACGCAGCACAGCATCCAAAATTACATTTGCAGACGGGGCGAGAGGCATATGGTAGTCATAGCATCCAAATTAAACCAACACTTTACCCTTTCCAGGCACACAGAGTCTGGGAACCAGTTTTCACAGCACCACCAAGGCAATTATGTTGCGAGTTACTGGACTTTTCTTTCTGGTCTTTTGTCACAAACACTGATCATTTTCTGAGTCCCTCCTGATCTGTTCCCACAAGCGCGTACCTCAGTTTTGTTATCTCCTTCAGGGACAATCTTTCAGATCAGGATCACTTTCAGATTCCCTAAACAAGCTTTATGACGGACGGAATCAATCCACCAAACTCGGACCTCGATTCAACTTTCCAAACAAGAATGTGTCCAGACTCCATTTCCTCGGATTGAAACCAATAATGGACAATGCGGGCTGAGGGAGTACATCCCACACTGACCACTTTTCCGTTGGAGCTGCTCTACTGGATAGGCAAGCTTTCCCAAGCATTCTGTCCCACCTCTGTTCCTCCCAGAATTGTTGTGAACTCGCCGTCCTGGCTTGCATGCCACCGACTAATGATCATGCCTGGTGGTACCGAGTTTGAAGTGCTTCCATGCCGAAAAGTCCTCCACCGGCCTCACCTTCTTCGGGAAAGTTTCACCACACAACCTTTTTTAACCCCCTTAAAAAAGTATCCTAACGATTGCACTCATGTGTCCCCGTCATTCACATTTGCTACAACCCTCACGATCTCTGTTAGAATGGCCAGTCCCAATTTGTGGAACGGTCCATTACTACAAACGTACTCCTTCTAGTATGCCACTTCTGTTGGTTTGTGCTCAGTTGTGTTGGTAGTGTGTGTGTGTGTGTGTGGTGTGTTAAGATATAACTACCATTCTTTGTCCAGTAAGAACCATAGATCTGTCCGACGCAAGTTCATCATTGGACAAGGAGTTACAGTCCTGATGGGTCGCACATCGCACAGATACCCAGAATGGTTTATTACCCCAGTAGCTGGTGCTCAATTTACCATCCATCCATTGACCGAGACTCGTGCAAGCGTTGGTGTGCCGAAGCAGTCCTTGGCATTGCGCCACAATCCTGACGGATCGCCCTCCGCCACAGAATTATACTATGAAATCACTATCTTTAAACTCTTGAGGATCTCTGATACTCCTCAAAAAGCACAATAATATTAAGTTTGATTTGAAAGCATCATGAAACTAGAACGGACTCAATGCAAAGTCTCACTTCTCACGTTCATTCTGAAACAAAAATACCATCCTTACTGAAACACACTACTATTATGCCCAAAATACCCTTATTATCATGCACCCTTTATGTCCATAGTTTCTTAGCATAGGTTAGAACGTCAAATTTAATTCTTCAATCACATCTGTCATAGATCAGGACTAAGAGTTTCAGATTTTACTTGTGAGAACAAAAATTTCATACTTGGTTAAAAATCATGACCCCTACCAAACTGAATTAGCTACTTCGAGACCTGGAAGACTGGGTTCACCTTCTGAAACCTACATGTGAGATAAAAACAACCAATACACACACAACACGGAAAGTGACTGCAAAAAAACCCCGTTCCTGCTGTTGTAAGCGAATGGGCTGACACAGTATGGTCCTGGCATGAAACCCATCGGGACATTAATCGTTATGGAGGAAGTAAATATTTGGGCTGAAGGATTACTGTATTAGGGTACCCAGTCTAATGGACTGAGTAACCTATTGTTTTCTTCTGTTATTTCTTATTTATTCTTTTCTTTTCCGCCGGCAATTTTCGGTTCTTTCGCTTTAAAAAATCATTTTCTCAGAACGGTAAGTCAATCGACACGAAATTTTCACCATAGTTGATAGCATACTTTTTTGATAGCATACTTAGTTGATAATTTGACGTCATAGGTCACGTAGTACGGGCACCAATTGAAAAAACCGATAAAATTTGGACCTCTGTATCTCTGAAACCGTGCAATGGAAATTTTTTGCTTCATACATTTTAATAAACTCCCCATGGGAACACAGGTGATTTTTCGTGACTTCATCGGTGAAGCGGTATGCCGGTGAAAATTCGTCAAGTAGAACGCTGCATGGAAAATCTGAATTCTTGAGCGTCATCTACACAACAAATCACCGTAGAAAAAAATTATTAGTCATAGGTGATGGTTCGGCAAGCCATTCTTGTTTTGAAAAAATAATTAAAACATCTCCACAACGGTGAACAGATTGAGGCGAAACTTTACACCCACATTCCCATTGACATCCTTTTACAAGTTTGTTTAATTTCTTATTGATAGGTCACATGTTTGGGGCCATATTGAATTACCCGAAAACCTTCAAACATTCTCTTCCAGAACGCTAGTCAGATCAAGGGAAACTTCACAAACGTATTGGCACACTCTCGCTGAATATAAGTTTGTTAATGAATAATTGATAGTAACATGTTTGGCAGCATGTTGATTCAAGAATAATATTAAATAATGTTTTCTCTGGAACCACATAACCTTCGAAGCGACTTGGAACTGTAATCTACCCCAAGCCTGCATAATATGCTGAAAATTATGATGTCACAGTTCACATGGTTTGCGCCATCTTGGATAGAAAAAACGCACCTTATCCGATTAACACGAAACTTCACCACACTTGTTCCACATTCATAGTGCGAATCAATAATATGAAACTTCAGATTTGATGGAGCAAGTCATGTGGAATGAAGGGTTGAAATTTCAACTCGATCAGCCACATGGTTTGGCAGCCATGTTGATTGAAGGAAAAAATATTAAGTAATATTTCCTCTGGAACCGCTGATCAATAATGCGAAAACTTCACAATTATTATCGAGCCTGACATGTGCAAACATAGGTTAAATTTCAATCCGATCGGCCACACGGTTTGGCAGCCAGAAATTATTTAATTCTTGAACTGAGAACTTTTCGATTTTTTTTTTTCCAGAAGCTCACTTGGCTGCACCTGCATGCGTTTGAGGGCACAGGAATAGCAATTCAATTGATACCGACAATGTCCCAGGAAGAGGCTAACTGCATACGTAATAAATAGTTGAACACTTTTGTTGCCGATTCGTAACTCAGTCAGTCCCGTGCTGTGTCGAAGCAAGGCTGCATTTGTATCGATATTAAATAATGTTTTCTCTGGAACCACTGATCCTATCGATGCGAAACTTTGCAACTATCATCAACAGGAAGTCTCATGTATCACAGGCGGAGGTTGGATACCGGGCATCACTGCCAGAGTATAAAGTGGCAGTTCTGTTTTGTTGTGAAATTCGTGTACTTCACAGTGACTTGATTATAGGCATGTCTGGTGTTGGCTTGATGGTTAAGGTGGCAGGCTTGGAGATCTCGGTCTTGAGTTCAAATCCACTTGCTGTTGAATTAGATATTAGGTGGGGTTGATCAGCCTTCATCCTTCCGAGTTGGAAAATGATACCAGCTTGCTGGGATTGAGCCATTCGAGTTCTGTGTTCGAGTGCAAACCGTCCAGGTATATGCCCAATAGCACCAGGAGACTGCTTTGGCAGCACCAACGCTCTGTACAGAGTATGGTCCTTGTGGAATGGATGGATACATAGCCACAAGAAGTTTGTGCGATCGAGTGATTTGGAAACTATCAACTAATTCGTATTCTTCAACTTCTATTCACAGCAGTTTCACCTCCTCGCCCTGTCACTTTAGAAAGACCATCTGGGAAATTAAAGTTACTTTGTCTCTTGTCACCATTTTCCTTTTCTCTGCATTGCCAGATGTAAACATCCACCCTTTGGACTTCGTCTTCCATTTCACTTTGTGTTTATAAAAATACAATGAGTCGAGAGCCTCCTCTTTGTTTCTGTGCTGATATCTTGCTGATCATCCATCATCTGATGATGATGATGACTTTAGCTAGATAAATTATGAGATTGTGCAGAAGAATTTTCTTGTTTGTTTGTTTGTTTGTACTTATGTATGTTGGTATTATAAATTACTCACCAATGTACACTGACAGTAGTTCACCCAATGTAAATATTCTGTGTACTCGTTTAACTCTGATAATGAAGGTGAAGGAGGTTATGTTTTCACACCTTTCTGTCTGTCTGTGTTTGTTTGTTTGTATGTGTTTTTTTGAGTGCACGATGTCTCAAAAAGTTGTGGACGGATCTGGATGAAGTTTTTGTGACAGGTTCGGTGTGTGACACCGAAAGAACTGCTTAGATTTTGGTGAAGATCGGATCCGGATCCGGATCCGGCTACTAGAATTTTTTTAAGTGATTCTTCACCATTGAGAGATGGGGTCAAACATGATAATATAGCACAATTCTCAAAAAGTTGTGGACGGATTCGGACGAAACTTGGTGGACACGTTGGGCGTGTGTGTTGCAAGGACGAATTGATTCGATTTTGGTGAGATCCGGATCTAGATTTGATAATTATTTAAATGTTAAAGTCGTTATTCACATTGAGAGATGGGCCAAAAACGACATGTAGCACGATATTTCAAAAATGTATTGGGCCGATATGTTCTTGTGGATCAGCATTACAGGGCGGAGGTATGCGCTCCACCGAGGGCCCTTCTCGTCTTGAACTGTTTTTGGCTAAACTTTAAAAAATCACCTGGTATAAAACTATTTTGATGTGCATTTGTACACACATTCTTAACTCTCCATTTGCCATACTTGAGTGGTTACTATTACTCAAGCAGGCAATAGCTTTTTAAAATTTTTTCCAAAAGAGTTATGAAGCTTTTATTGTTTTGGCATTTTCTATACACAATTTGGAGATTTTTGTTTGAGGTTTTTGGAGTGCTCTGCATGTGATTAGGTGAATTGTACTCTTGTAAATGTATATAACTACAAGGTCTATGAATACCGTAGGTACATGTATGGATGTTCACCTAGCTTTTGAGGCTTTGTGTGGGGGAGAGAGGGGAGGGCCTGTGCAAACCTGAAGGTCCCCCGATATTTGGGTACATACAAACGAGTGTTCATTTTCATTTCCCATCGAATGAGTTGAGCACGAGCTATAGAGATGAATGATCTGGAAATTCCTTTCAAGATTGACTTTCTATTCAGAGTTGGGCCAAAAATCTGGTTCCGATTGGCTTTTACTGATGAGCTTTAAACATCGTGGTCTTAACTCTGCCAAGTTTAGACCACGAGTCGAAAGATTTGCTGAGCTTTAGCAAAAAAACCTTGAAGTGATAAGCACATTGTACAGTATTAGTGACCATAATTATATTTACAAGGTGCTACGGCTGTGAGTTATGTAATATTGTAGCTTATTTGAGGAATATATTTTTAAGATTGTGTGGTGTATGTGCAGGTGACTCGCTGTTTGAAATGGCAGAAGTACATCGACAGATACAGATGCAAATGGAGAATCAGTAAGGAATATGGACACAGGGAAATGTCATTTTTCCATCACGTCGACGTTGCATCCATGTCTTAACCACATTTATTTACTTTCATTTTTACATACCAGGCATCAACATACTGTTTTTTTGTTGTTTCTGTTTACATGCTTTCAACATGCTTAACAGTCTCATGCATTTATTCCCGAGAGTCTTATGGTAAAATGGATTATTACCATAGGTATAGTGGAGTTTTTTTCACGCTATATGCTGAAAGAACAGCCTGCTAACATCGCTTCCAAATTGAGGGAAGCGGCGATGTCCACTGTTAAACGAAAATAATTTCATTTCACGACTGCATTACTGCAAGCAATATTTTTCACTTTGCGATTTGCCTTGGCCATTCCCAGCCTTGCTTGCTTGCTTTGCCAACCCCTTTGTCTGTCTCTTGCGTACCACTTCTCCATTCATGCCACAACTGCACCCAGCTTGCCCCTGTTATCCTTGATAAAAAAGGCAAAGTGTCAAGCTATAACCATGCCCACTCTGTTTTCATTCCAAGTTTAATTTTGGCCTTGGTGATGTGTCACTTGTGCACTTACAATTACTCTTACTGTTGAGTGTAAAGCATTTTAGCACCAAACTGTTTTGTTGACAATAAAGGGCTACATGACATGTAATGTTTTTTTGTTGTTTTCTTGTTTTCACCTCTAGATTAAACCTTTCGAGCGAGCTCATGCTGCAGTTGGAGCAGAAGCTGGATTTGGATTTGGAAATTCCTCACGGTAATATATATCCATCTCCGAGAAGCTGCATTTCGTGTTTGTTTTTGTTTTTTTTTGTGGAATGGAGCTATGGATATACAGTTATATATTATATTTTTTTTTTTTTTTTCTCCCAAAAGGTTCCCTCAGAAAAAACAAATTGAAAGGAGATTAAGTTATTGTGATACTAAAAGATGGTGCGCAGCAAGTCTGTGAGTGCAAACTTGCATGAGTGGGTGGGGAGAGATGCTGAGTGGGTTTGTAGGCGGTGGGGGGGGGGGAGGGGGGTTGTGGAGGGTATCTCCTCCATAGCTAGTGCATTAGATTTTTGAAAATGAATGTAAAGGAGTTCAATCATGTGAATTCCTTGAGTTTATGGGGTCTTCATTGTCTCATAAAAAAACCTTCTCCTTTGTCCTAGATGTATGACATTGTGCTTAACATAAGACAATTGAAGGAGTAGATTTTTGTTTTTAGCCCTTTAGTCAGCGGGAGACGGCGTTTGTGTGTGTGCGTGCGTGCGTGCGTGCGTGCGTGCGCACTTAATTAGCAGACTCGATCGAGTTTTTACTTTTGGTTGGAAGCGCCGCCTTCTTAAAAAATGTGTAATCCCCCCAATCTTGTACTCATGCATATATACAGTATATATTTATGACATGTATAATATTTATAAGTACGTAACATATACATACTAAGTGTGTGTGTCTCCTCCATAACTCAAAAACCATAAAACCTAGCAACCTGAAACTTTGCATGTATACCAAGAAAACTCCAAGGAAGTGCATGACTGAAAATTGGATGTTTGGGTGAATTAAAAACATACCTTTTGAAGATAATGAACGGCCTTATTTAATTAATATCTTTATCAGGCATATCCTCTGTCACCGCTCTCTATGGGTATTAAGGTGTATCCTAGGTAACCTCGCTGGGGTCTGAAGCCGCATGTTTTTTTGGGGCTCCTCAACCATCGCTTGACTTGGAACAGACGGCAACAATTTCTTAACGAAGTTTTTTTTTTTTTCCACTTTCCTCACTCACATTATCAATGCTTGTTCATCATAGCTATGAATCGCTGGGTACATTGTATGCTAAAAATGCTGGACACCAGCGTTCGTGGCTTTATTTCATTTCCGCATATGCAATAACTGTGAGAATCTCTTAAACGAAGCAGAATTCAAAACTTAAGGCCATAATCGAACTTACAAGCAGTTCCACTCTTACAAGCAGTGTTCCTTTGCCAAATTCGGACATATTTCACATTCCGGGCATCTCGGGAGGTGTATATTTAATGACGTTTCGGTGATTGCTCATCGCGTGCCAAGCGAGCCGTTCCTTATCAACTGTTTTGTGAGTGCTTAAGCTACTTGGCGAGCTCTCTACAATATATCGCACTGTCACTGAATACTGTATATCGATCGACTTGAACAAAGTTCAGGGCTACTTGCCTGCGTTGGCCACTTGTTGTCTGTGGTGCAACAGGCAGTGTTGACTCACTGAAAATGTGAAATTTTATTTTCCACTACTTTCCCCTTTTTGTTCTTCCATTATACGCCCCATCACTTCGGCAAAGATAAATAAAATACAAATAAAAATTAAACGTTTCGATTTTAAAAGTTTCTTCAACGTTTTAGTGCATTGCTTGGTGAAGCCACCTTGGCGCGTTCTTCAAGTTTCAATTGCATACCATGGTTCCATACAGGAGGTTGGAAGGCAAAATATATTATATGATCAGAATGAGAAAAAAAATATTTTCATTATGAAGTAAGGAATTGCCACATACAGTAGAAAGCGAGAGGTATACATGCTCACTCCAGCCTGTATTTGAATCACCCCAGCGATATACTGTCATCCCGGTGTTTCACAGGCAGGGTGATTCATCAATGTGTGTGTGTCATCTCTCGGATGGACGAGAAACTGTGCGACACGTCTGCCGGAATCTCTCTCTCCTCTTCTCTCTCCATCTCTCTCTCTCTCTTCTCTCTCTCTCTCTCTCTCTCTCTCTCTCTACTCTCCTCTGACCTCTGACTCTACCTCTGACTCTGACTCTACCTCTTTCTTACTCTCCTCCCACCCCCCATCCTCCATTTCCTCTTCTTGCCTTCTCTTTCACCCTCTATCTTCCCAACCCCTCCCCTCGTCCCACACCTTTCCCTCCCTCTTTGAGGGGACTGTAGCATGTACAAATCAGATTCGGAGTCGTCTGATGGGTGCAAAAGCGCTGCATGTACGAGCTTATTGGTTTTGAATGCTCCACCCAGGGGTGCGTGTGCGTGTGCGTGTGCTGTGTGCATTCGTGTGCTTGTATACGTACGTATGTGGATGTTGCTGCTGTTGCCTGTTATCTCCAACATGTGGGTGGGGTTCATCATCAGACCTACAGGTCTCCAGTAGACGTGTGTGTGTGTGTGTGTGTGTTGTGTGTGTGGTGTGTGTGTGTGTGGTGTGTGTGTGTGTGTGTGTGTGTGTGTGTGTGTTGTGTTGTCGTGATTAGTAGCTACATATGCGGGTTTCAGAATGTGCAATGGAGTTCACCCAGGCAAGGTCATAGTATCACCTTCATTTCGGTCAGGGGTCACGATAAATGGACCAAGCTGTGAAGGTTTTGTGCCCAGGGCTCTCTTCAGGATCGTCACTGACGCCGGACAGCTTCACCAATAGTTCGTATGTAATAAATTCCAGGGATGTTTTTAGCTCACCTGGAGGTAGTGTCCGGGGAGCAAAGGATGGCGCATTGTCAATCCATCCGTCTGCGCAAAAATACTTGCAACTCCTTCTCTGAAACTACAACATGCGATTTCAATGAAATTTTACCACTACCTTCATCACTCGTGATTTACCAAAGTTTGTTCACGGCAGTAAAAAAATTAATCTGGGTCGGAATGGGTCTATCAGAGGGAGTTCACGGGGTGGAGGAGGGTGGGGGGGGGGTTGCCCACCTCACTCACCACCCTCAAAGTTGCAATTTGCTTTTTTCTCAGAAACAACACATACAAGACTGATGAAACTTCACTCTCAACCTTCATCACCCATGGTGAACCATAGTTTGTTCATGACATTAGAAAAATCAGGCTCCAAGGTGGTGGAAGGTGGTTTGCCTGCCGAGATATTTATTTGCTTTCTTTCTCCAAAACTACACATCCAATTTCGCTGAACTTGACCACAACCGTCATCACCGTGATGTACAAGAGTTTGTTCACGCCATTTAAAAAAATTATCGGTCGAAGGGTATTTACAGGTGAAGGGGGTTGCCTCCAAAAGAGATATTTGCTTCTTTTCTCTGAACGATGCACACAATTTCGATGAAACTTGACCACAACTTTATCACTGTGATGTACCAAAGTTTATTCATGGCATTAAAAAAATCCATAGCATTTACTTTCTTCTCCGTGACATATTTTTGTGGGTCATCCATGCTTCCAGTGGTTCCCTGTTATCTTATCCAGCCGCTACAGGTAGCACCCAGGGGTATTGCCCTATGTTTAATATCTCTGTGAGGTTTCTTTGTCATCTGCTCTGTGCTCAACTATCACTGGTACAACTCTCGCATTATTCAACTTCCAGGATCTTTTCACTTCATGCTTGAGGTCTTGGTATCTGGTAATTTTCGTGATTTCTGCATTGTTTAGTCCAAAATTGTTTGGATTATAACACTCAATTAGCAATGCTTCTTCTCTTTTTTTTTGTACCTAAGTATGATGTCTGGTTGCAATGCTTTGTTTTCAATGTTCACGCCCGATGGGATCATTAGGTCGTACGTGAGCGGTACTTCATGTTTTCAGTGATTGCTTTTGGTTTATGTTCCCACAAATTTCCTGGAATTGGGATATCAACGTTTCGCAGATGTCAACACATTTCTTTACAAACTCTTCTGTGACATTGTGTGTACAGCTGTTCTGGCATGAGGTGTGTTGTGTGTTTTAAACATAACATATCATTCTCTTTGCTAACTCAACCTCCACCCCACCTTTCTATCTCACTTTTTTTTCCTCCCCCCCCCCCTGTCTGATTGATTGTCTGCTCCCTCTGCATCTGTTTCCTGCGTGATCTGGTAAATAAGTACAGTATGTGCATTAAAACTTGGCAAGTTATTTGGTATGCATTATACATCCGGGTTAGTCTTCCTTAGTGATGCTATCTGGCACGTGGTTCTGCTGTCGGTGGGGTTGAATGTGGGTCTAAGCGAGTCCGCCTCGGTGAAGATCTGTGATGGGCGTATTCTGTGGTGGAGATGTTGGTGTGTTCTCTGGGTTCAATGTTGTGGACACATGTATTATTTGTGGTACACACTGCCTCGTTTTTGGAGCTTGCACCAACCACTTCTGCTTTTTGAATCAAGGGGTGTACTGAGCAGGAAGTTTTAATGTTTCTCCTGTTAATCGTCACCTGTGCTTTAGCATGCAGATTCCAAAATAGTCGGCGGGTTTGCCTGGCATGACGTCCAGAATCTTTGTATTACTTCCATCATAACTGTGACCAAACTGATGCAATTTATGTGCTATGGCTGATGTGAGGCCGCCGTCGTACCTCTGGTATGTTAATTTATCAATTTTAATTTCTTCCCGTTTCCCTACATAAGCTATGCCACACTCATTATGTACCATGCGATTATAACCACCATCTGATCGTCCCAAATGTTACTTTATCTTTCAATTAGTGATGCATGATGAATGGTAAAGGGGTTTGGATGCTACCAATTGTGCACTGCGTATGATTTTGCCAATGTTCTCTGATAATTCCGGTAATATGTAAAACGCGAACCACACTTTTAGTCTTCGTCTATTCTTAGTCGTAGTCGTAGTTCTTATTATTATTTTATTCTCTCTCCTCCTCTCTATGTTTATCTCTCTGGTTCACCAAGTCTGGGTAGCATTCTTTTATTATAATCCATTCATTGTTATAATGTCTCATACCTGTTCTACTTTCATTGATTGCACATGTTTTTGAGGTAAACCTGCCAAGCTCTGAAAGTCAGAGTGCGGGCAGCACTGCACTTATGTGTGATGGGTGGCATGAGTTGAAGTCCAGTAGTTTAGTTGTCTGTGTCGAGCTTCCTATATACTGGTGTTTTCAAAGTGCATTGTTGTCATTGAACCTCCAATACTCAGATGGAGCTTGAGTTGTTCAATTTCCATGGTGAATTAAATGCTCGGAAGAAACCTGCCAGCTACTTGAGAAGAAGGTCAGCAGGTCCGGTGTACAAGTCAGCTTTTATGATTATTATTATTTAAACTATGCAATAATCAATTATGTACACTGCTCCCTCTCAATTCCATCTGCATGTGCTGCAAGGTGGCGTCGCGGGCGCCAAATGGCGCCACAGTGATGTTGCCTGCCAGAGGATTGTTTATTATCTTGCAAACGAAGTTTTTTGCAAGATATGTTAGTGAGCTTGTTTTTTATTTTTTTTTTTTTATTTTTTGTCTGTAATCAACGTATAAAAAATTATGCAGAGCACAGTTATCATTGGAAATTTTTTGTAACTTCGCATATCGAGGCTATGAGGGTCCTTTCAGCGCATAAATTTTTGAAGGTCAAGGTCACAAGGTCAAGGTCACTTTGTCTGCAAATCAGGAGAGTCGACGAAACCCTTATTTTTTGAGTAATTTTGATCGGATCGTCTTCAAAAACTTCATGGATCTGGCGCTCAGCTGATTAATTTTTGGTGGCGATTGGCTTGACCTTCATGGTTAGCGCCTAAGGTCAAACATATTTGACCCAAGGTCAAATTTTTCAAGTTTTAGGAACATCCGTTGATAATGAAAACTTGTGCGGTGTTCCGTGTGACAAATGTAACACCTGATAGTTCTCATAGACATGTTCCCATTCAGAGGTATATGTTATCAATTCATGAGAGTTTAGTTTACTTTGGACATTATGACTCATTTGGACGTTATGAGGCAAACGCATATTTTTTTCAAATGGTACTCTGTAGAACGATTCTCATCGGAATCTCTCGTAGAGCAGATATTCTCAAGGAGTCGCTCCTGGTGGATAGCACTCTGATTCACCTCAGATGTGACCTAAAGAAGACACGTGGTCACCTTTTGGCAAATACGGGTCACCCTAAGGTGACATTGGTTTTTATTTTATTGGCCATGGGGTAGTTGTACTTTGAATGTACCTCTATCTGTTTGTATTTTCTTGGGAGTTTTTTTTCTTTCAGGGGAGGGCATGGCAAATGGTTCTTTGTAAAAACCATTAACCACACAACACGCCTCTGACAGACCGACAAACAACACTCCGCACAGATGCATACAATCACCCATCAATGCTCGACCTATCTGAAAGTTTGCCAACATCCCTATACCTCTAAGCTCCATACTTCCTGTACTATCTAATCCATTAAACTCTCTACTGTTTCTGCTGCCACTTCCATTCAGGAGACCATTCCCCATGCATTAATTACTCTGAGTTTAAAGACCCTACATTATTACCATATTTAATTGTCCTCTTCTTTTCTACTCTCAGTCTATGGCCCTGGTCCTATTACTGTCTACTTTGTTGAAAATTATTCTGCACTTATTTTTGTCGACCCTTCATTGTCTAAACATCTCTATCATATTAACCACGTAACCAAAAATGGCACCAAACCTAGGAATACATTGACAAAAGTTAAATTTGCTGTCAAAGAAACCTCCATATGTCGCTTGATATGTATATGTGGTAATGAGCAAGGAGTGCATCCTGCCTTTCAGGTGACTGTGAACCACAGTCGGAGCATAAACTGAAGCTCAACTTTTGGACAAAGGTACCAAGCTGCACAAACTAGCCGCCGCAGCGCAACAGCAAAAGGCCAGACAAGTACAATGAAGCGAGAAGCAGTATGCATTTCAAAGAATATGACAACATTGATGACTGGAACCCTCTGCATGCCACAATCTTCTCCCTTACCATTGATTTTGAAAATTGTAATTTTTTTCTCTCCCAAGAATGGAAAGGTGTTTGCATCCATTCACAAGCACCACGTTGATTTGTTCTATTTTTGCTGACTTGCATCATATAACTCCACCTGATATGAAATCATGACATTATTGACTTCCTCAGAAGTCTTCAAACTGCACAATACAACAGACATTAAATATGAAAAATCGTGCTTAGCAGACCTTGGCGAAATTAGTTGACTTCCGTGGTGGTCCAAGCTGTAATGTCATGGAATGTGTGGTGTTTATTTGTTCGTCATTAATAAAATGACGCGACGTCACAACATAAAATATCAGGCGGCGTTGTCATGGTAACGGCAGCAGATTGAAAATTTTCACAACTCATTTAAAGCCACCATGTGACATTCAACAACTTATCATCGTGCTTGTTGCCATTCATTCTGATCGTAGAAAATTTGAAATACCTAGAACATTGCTTTTCAACCAGCTTTTACGATCCCGTTATCAGGTTTGAAATATGTTGTTAAAACAAAAATATGTATTTTATATAGTGTGTTTTTCATGTTTTGGGTGACCTGACTTGAACCTTGGGTCAATTTCGATCAACTTTGTACACATGTTAATATTACATGCATAAATAGACAGTATAAGTTTCAATATATAAGTGCAAACTGTTTGAGAAATAGCCATGTGTAATTCACAAAATTCTCCCATTGGTTTATAAGGGCGATAAATTAAAGTGATGCAGAATCCAGATCCTGATCTTGAACATCACCAAAAGTCACATATTTTTTGCACTGTGGATTTTATCAGTGTTAAAATTTCATCCAAATCGGTTAAGAATTGTGACCTGTAGAACGAATAGAATTTTTTTAAATCACGCCAATAGCTAAAAACTTTGACGTCATAGCGCTTGCGAAAACTGGTGCATAATTTGTACTAACATGCGTTTTAAAACATTTAGATATTCATTGAACAGTTTTGTTTTGGCGTCAACAGGAAGTCGCTACGACTTCCGGTTACTGAGTTATGTTCAAAAGCTTGTTTACACCTTTTTTTGACGGAACGCTCGTGGACCGTTAAGTGCGATTATGACGTGATTTGATCCCAGACTATTTCAGCAAATTGGCTATCACGTGTTAAAATTTGAGAACGATTGCTTCAGTAGTTTCGGCTGCACACGAGCGTAAATATATTTTTTTTAAATGACGTCATTAGGCAAAACTTTGACGTCATACGCTTGCGAAAACTATGCGTAATTTGTAATAAATGCATTTAGTAATCATTTAGATATTTGAATAAGTTTAATTTGGCATCAAGGTCACCGAGTTATGTCCAAAAATTGTGTTTTCACGTTGTGGTGACATCACGTCGTGACGTTTAGTCCGATTAAGACGGGGTTTGGACGCGGACCGTCCAGGTGGATTGCCTATCAGGTGTAAAAAATTTAAGAACGACTGGTCCAGCCGTTTGGGCTGCAGGCACCGGAC
>CM068966.1:33108151-33138847 GCA_035128595.1 Eptatretus atami
CCGTCTTAATCGGACTAAACGTCACGACGTGATGTCACACAACGTGAAAACACATTTTTGGACATAACTCGGTGACCTTGATGCCAAATTAAACTTCATTCAAATATCTAAATGATTACTAAATGCATCTTATTACAAATTACGGCTCATAGTTTTCGCAAGCGTATGACGTCAAAGTTTTGCCTAATGACGTCATTTAAAAAATATATTTACGCTCGTGTGCAGCCGAAACTACTGAAGCAATCGTTCTCAAATTTAACACGTGATAGCCAATCTTGCTGAAATAGTCTGGGATCAAATCACGTCATAATCGCACTTAACGTCACGACGTTCCGTCAAAAAAAGGTGAAACAAGCTTTTGAACATAACTCAGTAACCGGAAGTCGTAGCGACTTCCTGTTGACCCAAAACAAACTTCAATGGAATATCTAAATGTTTTAAAACGCATGTTAGTACAAATTATGCACAGTTTTCGCAAGCGTATGACGTCAAAGTTTTTAGCTATTGGCGTGATTTAAAAAAAATTCTATTCGTTCTACAGTCACAATTCTTAACCGATTTGGATGAAATTTTAACAGCTGATAGAAATCACAGTGCAAAAAGATATGTGACTTTTGGTGATGTTCAAGATCAGGATCTGGATTCTGCATCACTTTATTATTATCGCCCATTATAAACCAATGGGGAATTTTGTGAATTACACATGGCTTTTCTCAAACACGTTTTGCACTTATTATATTGAAACTTATACTGTCTATTTATGCATGTAATATTAACATGTGTACAAAGTTGATCGAAATTGACCCAAGGTCAAGGTCAGGGTCACCCAAAACATGAAAAACACACATATAAAATACATATTTTTGTTTACAACATATTTCAAACCTGATAACGGGATCGTAAAGCTGGTTGAAAAGCAATGTTCCTAGGTATTTTCAAATATTTTCTACGATCAGAATGAAGCAACAAGCACGATGATAAGTTGTTGAATGTCACATGGTGCTTTAAATGAGTTGTGAAAATTTTCAATCTGCTGCCGTTACCATGACAACGCGCGCCTGATAATTGTTATTTGTGACGTCGCGTCATTTTATTAATACGAACAAATAAACACCACACATTCCATGACATTACAGCTTGGACCACCACACGGAAAGGTCAACTAATTCGCCAAGTGTCGTGCTAAGCACGATTTTTCATTATTTAATGTCTGTTGTATTGTGCAGTTTGAAGACTTTCTGAGGAAGTCAATAATGTCATGATTTCATATCAGGTGGAGTTATATGATGCAAGTTCAGCAACAATAGAACAAAATCAACGTGGTGCTTGTGGAATGGATGCAAACACCTTTTCCCATTCTTGGGAGAGAAAAAAATTACAATTTTACAATAAATCAATGGTAGGTGAGAAGATTGTGGGCATGACAAGAGGGTTCCAGTCATCAAATGTTCGTCATATTCTTTGGAAATGCATACCTGCTTCTCGCGTTCATTGTACTTGTCTGGCCTTTTGCTGTTGCGGCTGCGGCGGCGTAGTTTGTGCAGCTTGGTACGCGTTTTGTCCAAAAGTTCAGCCTTCAGTTTATGCTCCGACTGGTGGCGTTTCACAGTCACCTGAAAGGCAGGATGCACTCCTTGCTCATTACCACATATACATATCAAGCGACATCATGGAGGTTTCTTTGTACAGCAAATTTAACTCTTTGTCAATGTATTCCTAGGTTTGGGTGCCATTTTGGTTACGTGGTGATATGATAGAGATGTTTAAGACAATGAAGGGTCGACAAAAATAAGTGCAGAATAATTATTCAACAAAGTAGACAGTAATAGGACCAGGGGCCATAGCCTGAGAGTAAAGAAAAGAAGAGGACAATTAATATGGTAATAATGTAGGGGTCTTTAACTCAGAGTAATTAATGCATGGAATGGTCTCCCTGGAATGGTAGTGGCAGCAGAAACAGTAGAGAGGTTTAAATTGGAATTAGATAGGTACAGGGAAGTATTGGAGCTAGAGGGGTATAGGGATGTTGGCAAAACTTTCAGATAGGTCGAGCATTGATGGGTGATTGTATGCATCTGTGCGGAGTGTTGTTTGGCGGGGTCTCGTCAGAGGGTGTTGTGTGGTTGATGTGTTTTTACCAAAGAACCATCTTTGCCCATGCCCTCTCCCCTGAAAAGAAAAAAAAAACTCCCAAGAAAAATACAAACGAGTAGAGGTACATTCAAAGTACACTACCCCATGCCAAATAAATAAAAAACCAATGTCACCCTTAGGGTGACCCGTATCTTGCCAAAAGGTGACCACGTGTGACTTTTTAAGGTCACACTGAGGTGAACAGAGCTGCTATCCACCAGGAGCGACTCCTTGAGGAATATCTGCTACGAGAGATTCCGATGAGAATCGTTCTACAGAGTAACCATGAAAAAATATGCGTTTGCCTCATAACGTCACCAAATGACGTCATAATGTCTCAAGCTTGACATATCTAGAAAGCACTCATCGAGGTGTTCAATTTGAGGTACTACACGATATGGTTCCTAAAACTTGAAAATTTGACCTTGGGGTCAAATATGTTTGACCTTAGGCGCTACACATGAAGGTCAAGGCCAATCGCCACCAAAAATTAATCAGCTGAGCGCCAGACCATGAAGTTTGAAGACGATCCGATCAAAATTACTCAAAAAAATAAGGGTTTCGTCGACTCTCCCTGATTTGCAACAAAGTGACCTTGACCTTTGACCTTGACCTTCAAATTTTTATGCGCTGAAGGGACCTCTATAGGCCTCTGATATGCGAAGTTACAAATTTTTCCAATGATAACTGTGCTCTGCAGATTTTTTTATACGTGATTACAGACAAAAAAAAAAAAATAAATAAATCAGCTCACTAACATATCTTGCAAAAACTTCGTTTTGGCAAGATAATAACAAATCCTCTGGCAGGCAACATCACTGTGGCGCCTTTGGCGCCCGGCGACGCCACCTTGCAGCACATGCAGATGGAATTGAGAGGGAGCAGTGTACAATAATTGATTATTGCATAGTTTAAATAAATAATAATCATAAAATGCTGACTTGTACACCGGGACCATGCTGACCTTCTTCTCAAGTAGCTGTGCCAGGTTCTTCCGAGCATTTAATTCACCATGGAAATTGAACAACTCAAGCTACCATTCTGAGATGTGGAGGTTCAATGACAACCAGATGGCACTTTGAAAACACCAGTATATAGGAAGCCGACACAGACAACTAAACTACTGGACTTCAACTCGTGCCACCCCATCACACATAAGTGCAGTGTTGCCCGCACTCTGACTTTCAGAGCTTGGCAGGTTTCATCCTCAAAAACATGCTGCAATCAATGAAAGTAGACAGGTATGAGACATTCTAACAATGAATGGATATAATAAAAGAATGCTACCCAGACTTGGTGAACCAGAGAGGATAGAACATAGAGAGGAGGAGGAAGAATAAGAATAATAATAAGAAGACTACGACTACGACTAAGAATAAGACGAAGACTAAAAGTGTGGTTTCCGCGTTTTACCATATTACCCGGAATTATCAGAGAACATTGGCAAAATCATACGCAGTGCACAAATCTGGGTAGCATCCAAACCCCTTTACACCATTCATCATGCCATCACTAAATTGAAAGATAAAGTAACATTTGGGGACAGATCAGATGTGGTATATCGCATGGTACATAAATGAGTGTGGCATAGCTTATGTAGGGGAAACGGGAAGAAATTTAAAATTGGATAAATTAACATACCAGAGGTACGAGGCGGCCTCACAATCAGCGATAGCACATAAATGCATCAGTTTTGGTCACAGTTATGATGGAAGTAATACAAAGATTCTGGACGTCATGCCAGGCAAACACCGCCGACTAATTTTGGAATCTTGGCATGCTAAAGCACAGAGTGACGGATTAACAGGAGAAACATTAAAACTTCCTGCTCAGTACTACCCCTTGATTCAAAAAGCAGAAAGTGGTTGGTGCAAGCTCCAAAAACGAGGACAGTGTGTACCACAAATAATACATGTGTCCACAACATTGAACCCAGAGAACACACCAATCACTCCACCACAGATACGCCCCATCACAGAATCTTCACCGAGGCGGACTCGCTCGACCCACATTTCAACCCCACCGACAGCAGAACCACGTGACCAGATAGCATCACTAAGGAAGACTAACCCGGATGTATAATGCATACCAAATAACTTGCCAAGTTTTAATGCACATACTGTACTTATTTTACCAGATCACGCAGGAAACAGATGCAGAGGGAGCAGACAATCAATCAGACAGGGGGGGGGGGGGGGAGGAAAAAAAGTGAGATAGAAAGGTGGGGTGGAGGTTGAGTTAGCAAAGAGAATGATATGTATGTTTAAAAACCACACACACCTCATGCCAGAACAGCTGTACACACAATGTCACAGAAGATTTGTAAAGAAATGTGTTGACATCTGCGAAAACGTTGATATCCCAATTCCAGGAAATTTGTGGGAACATAAACCAAAAGCAAACAATCACTGAAAACATGAAAGTACCGCTCACGTACGACCTAATGATCCCGGGCGTGAACATTGAAAACAAAGCATGCAACCAGACATCATACTTAGTACAAAAAAAAAAGAGAAGAAGGCATTGCTAATTGAGGTGTTAATCCAAACAATTTTGGACTAAACAATGCAGAAATCACGAAAATTACCAGATACCAAGACCTCAAGCATGAAGTGAAAAGATCCTGGAAGTTGAATAATGCGAGAGTTGTACCAGTGATAGTTGGAGCTACAGGAATGATGACAAAGAACCTCACAGAGATATTAAACATAGGGGCAATACCCCTGGGTGCTCACCTGGTAGCGGCTGGATAAGATAATCAGGGAACCACTGGAAGGCATGGATGACCCACAAAATATGTCACGGAGAAGAAAGTAAATGCCTATGGATTTTTTTTTAATGCCATGAATAAACTTTGGTACATCACAGGTGATAAAGGTTGTGGTCAAGTTTCATCGAAATTGTGTGCATCGTTTCAGAGAAAAGAGCAAATATCTCTTTTGGAGGCAACCCCCTTCACCTGTAAATACCCTTCGACCGATAATTTTTTTAATGGCGTGAACAAACTTTGGTACATCACGGGTGATGACGGTTGTGGTCAAGTTTCAGCGAAATTGGATGTGTAGTTTTGGAGAAGAAAGCAAATAAATATCTCGGCAGGCAACCCACCTTCCACCACCTTGGAGCCTGATTTTTCTAATGTCATGAACAAACTTTGGTACACCATGGGTGATGAAGGTTGGAGTGAAGTTTCATCAGTCTTGTATGTGTTGTTTCTGAGAAGAAAGCAAATGCAACTTTGAGGGGGTGAGGTGAGGTGGGGCAACCCCCCCCCACCCTCCTCCACCCCGTGAACTCCCTCTGTAGACCCATTCCGACCCAGATTAATTTTTTTTACTGCCGTGAACAAACTTTGGTAAATCACGAGTGATGAAGGTAGTGGTACAATTTCATTGAAATCGCATGTGTAGTTTCAGAGAAGGAGTTGCAAGTATTTGTGCAGACGGATGGATTGACAATGCGCCATCCCTTTAGCTCCCCGGACCTACCTCCCAGGTGAGCTAAAAACAATCCCTGGGAATATTATTACATACGAACTATTGGTGGAAAGCTGTCCGGGGCTCAGGACGATCCTGAAGAGAGCCCTGGGCACAAAACCTTCACAGCTTGTCCATTTATCGTGACCCCTGACCGAAATGAAGGTGGATACTATGACCTTGCCCCGGGTGGACTCCATTGCACATTCTGAAACCCGCATATGTAGCTACTAATCGACACACACACACAACACACACACACAACACACACACACACACACACACACACACACACACACACACACACACACACACACACACACTCATACTGAGAGACCTGTAGGTCTGATGATGAACCCCACCCACAGTGGAGATAACAGGCAACAGCAGCAACATCCACATACGTACGTATACGCACACATGCACACGCACATGCACACGCACACGCACAACGCACACGCAACACGCACACGCCTGGGGTGGGAGCATTCAAAACCATAGCTCGTACATGCAGCGCTTTTGCACCCATCAGACGACTCCGAATCTGATTTGTACATGCTACAGTCCCCTCAATAGAGGGGAGGGGAAAGGTGTGGGACGAGGGGAGGGGTTGGAGAGATAGAGGGGTGAAAAGAGAAGGCAAGGAAGAGGAAATGGAGGATGGGGGGTGGGAGGGAAGAGGTAAGAGGTCAGAGGTCAGAGGTCAGAGGTAAGAGGTCAGAGGGAGAGAGAGAGAGAGAGAGAGAGAAGAAGAAGAGAGAGAAGAGAGAGAGGAGAGAGAGAGAGAGGAGAGATTCCGGCAGACGTGTCGCACAGTTTCTCGTCCATCCGAGAGATGACAACACACACATTGATGAATCACCCTGCCTGTGAAACACCGGGATGACAGTTATCGCTGGGTTGGGATTCAAATACAGGCTGGAGTGAGCATGTATACCTCTCGGCTTTCTTACTGTGATGTGGCAATTCCTTACTTCATAACTGAAAATATTTTTTTTCTCATTCTGATCATATAATATATTTTGCCTTCCAACCTCCTGTATGGAACCATGGTATCGCAATTGAAACTTGAAGAACGCGCCAAGTGGCTTCACCAAGCAATGCACTAAACGGTTGAAGAAACTTTTAAAATCGAAACGTTTAATTTTTATTTGTATTTATTTATCTTTGCCGAAGTGATGGGGCGTATAATGGAAGAACAAAAAGGGGAAACGTAGTGGAAAATAAAATTTCACATTTTCAGTGAGTCAACCACTGCCTGTTGCACCACAGAACAACAAGTGGCCAACGCAGGCAAGTAGCCCTGAACTTTGTTCAAGTCGATCGATATACAGTATTCAGTGACAGTGCGAATATTGTAGAGAGCTCGCCAAGTAGCTTAAGCACTCAACAAAACAGTTGATAAGGAACGGCTCGCTTGGCACGCGATGAGCAATCACCGAAACGTCATTAAATATACACCTCCCGGAGATGCCCGGAATGTGAAATATGTCCGAATTTGGCAAAGGAACACTGCTTGTAAGAGTCGGAACTGCTTGTAAGTTCGATTATGGCACTTAAGTTTTGTAATTCTGCTTCGTTTAAGAGATTCTCACAGTTATTGCATATGCGGAAATGAAATAAAGCCACGAACGCTGGTGTCTCCAGGCATTTTTAGCATTACAATGTACCCAGCGATTCATAGCTATGATGAACAAGCATTCGATAATGTGAGTGAGGAAAGTGGAAAAAAAAAAAACTGTCGTTAAGAAATTGTTGCCGTCTGTTCCAAGTCAAGCGATGGTTGAGGAGCCCCCAAAAAACATGGCGGCTTCAGACCCCAGCGAGGTTACCTAGGATACACCTTAAATACCCCATAGAGAGCGGTGACAGAGGATATGCCTGATAAAGTATATAATTAAATAAGGCCGTTCATTATCTTCAAAAGGTATGTTTTAATTCACCCAAACATCCAATTTTCAGTCATGCACTTCCTTGGAGTTTTCTTGGTATACATGCAAAGTTTCAGGTTGCTAGGTTTTATGGTTTTTGAGTTATGGAGGAGACACACACACTTAGTATGTATATGTGTACGTACTTATAAATATATACATGTATAAATATATACTGTATATATGCATAGTACAAGATTGGGGGGATTACACATTTTTTAAGAAGGCGGCGCTTCCAACCAAAAGTAAAAACTCGATCGAGTCTGCTAATTTAAGTGCGCACGCACGCACGCACGCACGCACGCACACACACAACCCGTCTCCCGCTGAGCTAAAGGGCTAAAACAAAAATCTACTCCTTCAATTTGTCTTATGATTAAGGCACAATGTCATACATCTAGGACAAAGGAGAGGTTTTTTTATGAGACAAAGAACCCCCATAACTCAAGAATTCACATGATTGAACTCCTTTTCACATTCATTTTTCAAAAATCTCTGCACTAGCTATGGAGAGATACCACTCCACAACCCCCCCCCCCCCCCCGACCCCCTACAAACCACTCAGCATCTCTCCCCACCCACTCATGCAGTTTGCACTCACAGACTGCTGGCAACCCATCTTTTAGTATCACATAACTTAATCTCCTTTCAATTTGTTTTTTCCTGAGGGAACCTTTTGGGGAGAAAAAAAAATATATATACTGTATATCCATAGCCTCCTCCAACAACGAAAAAAAACAAAAACAACACGAAATGCAGCTCTCTGGAGATGGATATATATTACCGTGAGGAATTTCAAATCCAAATCCAGCTTCTGCTCCAACTGCAGCATGAGCTCGCCTCGAAAGGTCTTAATCTAGAGGTGAAAACAAAGAAAACAACAAAAAAAACATTACATGTCATGTAGCCCTTTACTGTCAACAAAACAGTTTGGTGCTAAAATGCCTTTACAGCTCAACAGATAAGAGTAATTGTAGTGCACACAGATGAGCCACATCACCAAGGCCAAAATTAAACCTTGGAATGAAAACAGAGTGGGCATGGTTATAGCTTGCACACTTTGCCTTTTTATCAAGGATAACAGGGGCAAGTCTGGGTGCAGTTGTGGCATGAATGGAGAAGTGGTTACGCAAGAGACCAGACATAAGGGGTGTGGCAAGCAAGCAAGCAAGGCATGGGAATGGCCAAGGCCAAATCGCAAAGTGAAAATACTTGCTTGCAGTAAATGCAGGTCGTGAAATGAAAATTATTTCGTTTAACAGTGGACATCGCCGCTTCCCTCAATTTGGAAGCGATGTTAAGCAGGCTGTTCTTTCAGCAATAGCGTGAAAAAAACTCCACTATACCTATGGTAATAATCCATTTTACCCATATAGACTCTCGGGGAAATAAATGCATGAGACATGTTAAGCATGTTGAAAGCAAGTAAACAGAAACAACAAAAAAACAGTATGTTGATGCCTGGTATGTAAAAATGAAAGTAAATAAATGTGGTTAAGACATGGATGCAACGTCGACGTGATGGGAAAAATGACATTTCCCTGTGTCCATATTCCTTACTGATTCTTCCATTTGCATCTGTATCTGTCGATGTACTTCTGCCATTTCAAACAGCGAGTCACCTGCACATACAAACCACACAATCTTAAAAATCATATTCCTCAAATAAGCTACAATATTACATAACTCACAGCCGCTAGCACCTTGTAACAATATAATTATGGTCACTAATACTGTACAATGTGCTTATACACTTCAAGGTTTTTTGCTAAAGCTCAGCAAATCTTTCGACTCGTGGTCTAAACTTGGCAGTTAAGACCACGAGTTTAAAGCTCATCAAGTAAAAGCCAATCGGAACCAGATTTTTGGCCCCAACTCTGAAATAGAAAGTCAATCTTGAAAGGAATTTCCAGATCATTCATCTCTATAGCTCGTGCTCAACTCATTCGATGGGGACAATGAAAATGAACACCTCGTTTGTATGTACCCAAAATACGAGGGGACCTTCAGGTTTTGCACAGGCCCTCCCCCTCTCTCCCCCACAACAAAGCCTCAAAAGCTAGGTGAACATCCATACATGTACCTACGGTATTCATAGACCTTGTAGTTATTACATTTACAAGAGTACAATTTCACCTCAATCACATGCAGAGCACTCCAAAAACCTCAAACAAAAATCTCCAAATTGTGTATAGAAATGCCAAAACAATAAAAGCTTCATAACTCTTTTGGAAAAAATTTTAAAAAGCTATTGCCTGCTTGAGTAATAGTAACCACCTCAAGTATGGCAAATGGAGAGTTAAGAATGTGTGTACAAATGCACATCAAAATAGTTTTAATACCGGTGATTTTTAAAGTTTAGCCAAAACAGTTCAAGACGAGAAGGGCCCTCGGTGGAGCGCATACCTCCGCCCTGTAATGCCTGATCCACAAGAACATATCGGGCCCAATACATTTTTGAAATATCGTGCTACATGTCGTTTTTGGCCCCATCTCTCAATGGTGAATAACGACTTTAACATTTAAATAATTATCAAATCTAGATCCGGATCTTCACCAAAATCGAATCAATTCGTCCTTGCAACACACACGCCCAACGTGTCCACCAAGTTTCGTCCGAATCCGTCCACAACTTTTTGAGATATTGTGCTATATTATCATGTTTGACCCCCATCTCTCAATGGTGAAGAATCACTTAAAAAAATTCTAGTAGCCGGATCCGGATCCGGATCCGGATCTTCACCAAAATCTAAGCAGTTCTTCGGTGTCACACACCGAACCTGTCCACAAAAACTTCATCCAGATCCGTCCACAACTTTTTGAGACATCGTGCACTCAAAAAAACACATACAAACAAACAAACACAGACAGACAGAAAGGTGTGAAAACATAACCTCCTTCACCTTCATTATCAGAGTTAAACGAGTAACACAGAATATTGTACATTGGTGTACATACTGTACAGTGTACATTGGTGAGTAATTTATAATATACCAACATACATAAGTACAAACAAACAAACAAACAAGAAAATTCTTCTGCACCAATCTCATAATTTATCAGCAAGATCATCATCATCATCAGATGATGATGATCAGCAAGATATCAGCACAGAACACAAGAGGAGGCTCTCTGACTCATTGTATTTTTATAAACACAAAGTGAAATGGAAGCACGAAGTTACAAAGGGTGGATGTTTACATCTGGCAATGCAGAGAAAAGGAAAATGGTGGACAAGAGGACAAAGTAACTTTAATTTCCCAGATGGTCTTTCTAAAGTGACAGGGCGAGGATGTGAAACTGCTGGTGAATAGAAACGTTGAAGAATACGAATTAGTTGATAGTTTTCCAAATCACTCGATCGCAACACTTCTGTGGCCTATGTATCCATCCATCCACAAGGACCATACTCTGTACAGAGCGTTGGTGCTGCCAAAGCAGTCTACTTGACTATTGGGCATAATCCTGGACGGGTTTGCCACTCCAACACAGAATACTCGAATGGCTCAATCCCCAGCAAGCTGGTACTCATTTTTCCAACCTCGGAAGGATGACAGGCTGAGTCAACCCCACCTAATATTAATTCAACAGCAAGTGGGATTTGAACTCAAGACCCGAGGATCCCAAGCCTGCCACCTTAACCATCAAGCCAACACCAGACATGCCTATATATCAAGTCACTGTGAAGTACACGAATTTCCAACAAAACCAGAACTGCCACTTTATAACTGCTGGCAGTGATGACCGGGTATCCAGACCTCCGCCTTTGATACATGAGACTTCCTGTTGATGATAGTTGCAAAGTTTCGCATCGATAGGATCAGTGGTTCCAGAGAAAACATTATTTAATATCGATACAAATGCAGCCTTGCTTCGACACAGCACGGGACTGACGAGTTACGAATCGGGCAACACAAAGTGTTCAATCTATTTATTACGTATGCAGTTAGCCCTCTTTCCTGGGGACATTGTCGGTATCAATTGAATTGCTATTCCTGTGCCCTCAAACGCATGCAGGTGCAGCCAAGTGAGCCTTCTGGAAAAAAAAAATCGAAAAGTTCTCAGATTCAAAGAATTAAATAATTCTGGCTGCCAAACCGTGTGGCCGATCGGATTGAAATTTTAAACCTATGTTGCACATGTCAGCTCGATAATAATTGTGAAGTTTCGCATATATTGATTCAGCGGTTCCAGAGGAAATATTACTTAATATTTTTCCTTCAATCCAACATGGCTGCCAAACCATGTGGCTGATCGAGTTGAAATTTCAACCCTTCATTCCACATGACTGCTCCATCATAACTCTGAAGTTTCATATTTATTGATTCAGCACTATTGATAGTGGAACAAGTGTGTGAAGTTTCGTGTTAATCGGATAAGGTGCGTTTTTCTATCCAAGATGGCCGCCAAACCATGTGACATGTGACATCATAATTTTCAGCATATATGCAGGCTTGGGGGTAGATTACAGTTGCCAAGTTTCGCTTCGATAGGTTATGTGGTTCCAGAGAAAACATTATTTAATATTATTCTTGAATCCAACATGGCTGCCAAATCATGTTACCTATCAATTATTCATTAACAAACTTATATTCACGAGACGTGTGCAATACGTTTGTGAAGTTTCCCCTTGATCTGACTAGCCGTTCTGGAGAAGATGTTTGAAGGTTTTCGGGTAAATTTCAATTAGCCACAAACCATGTGACCTATCAATAAGAATTAACAAACTTGTAAAAGGATGTCATGGGGAATGTGGGTGTAAAGTTTCGCCTCAATCTGTTCAGCCGTTGTGGAGAGATGTTTTTAATTATTTTTTTCAAAACAAGATGGCTGCCGAACCAAGTCCCCTATGACGTAATACATTTTTTCTACGGTGATTTGTTGTGTAGATGACGCTCAAGAAATTTCAGATTTTCCCAATGCACAAGCGTTCTACTTGACGAATTTTCACCGGCATACCGCTTCACCGATGAAGTCACGAAAAATCACCTGTGTTCCCCATGGGGAGTTTATTAAAATGTATGAAGCAAAAAAAATTTCCATTGCACGGTTTCAGAGATACAGAGGTCCAAATTTTATCGGTTTTTTCAATATGGTGCCCGTACTACGTGACCTATGACGTCACAATTATCAACTAAGTATGCTATCAAAAAAGTATGCTATCAAACTATGGTGAAAATTTCGTGTCGATTGGACTTACCGTTCCTGAGAAAATGATTTTTAAAGCGAAAGAACCCGAAAATTGCCGGCGGAAAAAGAAAAAGAATAAATAAGAAATAAACAGAAGAAAAACAATAGGTTACCCAGTCCATTAGACTGGGTACCCTAATACCAGTAATCCTTCAGCCCAAATATTTACTTCCTCCATACGATTAATGTCCCGATGGGTTTCATGCCAGGACCATACTTGTCAGCCCATTCGCCTACACAGCAGGAGACGGGGTTTTTTTGCAGTCACTTCCGTGTTTGTGTGTGTCATTGGTTGTTTTTATCTCCACATGTAGGTTTCAGAAGGTGGAACCCAGTCCTCCCAGGTCTCGAAGTAGCTAACTCAGTTTGAGTAAGGGATCATGATTTATTAACCAAGCTATGAAATTTTCTTGTTCTCAAAGTAAAATCTGAAACTTAGTCTGATCTATGACCAGATGTGATTGAAGAATTAAATTTGACGTTCCTAACCTATGCTAAGAAACTATGGGACATAAAAGGGTGCATGGATAATAAGGGTATTTTGGGCCATAATAGTAGTGTGTTCAGTGAAGGATGGTATTTTTGTTCAGAATGAACGTGAGAAGTGAGACTTTGCATTGAGTGCCGTTCTAGTTTCATGATGCTTTCAAATCAAACTTAATATTATTGTGCTTTTGAGGAGTATCAGAGATCCTCATGGAGTTAAAATAGTGATTTCATAGTTATATTCTGTGTCGGAGGGGCGATCCGTCCAGGATTGTGCCCAATAGCCAAAGAGACTGCTTCGGCAGCACCAACGCTCTGCACAGAGTCTGGTCTCAATGGATGGATGGTAAATGAGCACCAGCTAACTGGGGTAATAACCATTCTGGGTTATCTGTGCCGGAGTGGCGACCCATCCAGGACTGTACTCCTTGTCAATGAAACTGCCTCGACAGACCTATGTGTCTTATGGCACAAAAGAATGGTATTATATCTTAACACACACACACACACACACACACACACACACTGGAGGAAAGATGGCATACTTAGAATGGAGTACGTTTGTAGTATGGACCGTGTTCCACAAAACTTGGACTGCCACTTAACAGAGATCCGTGAGGGTTGTATGCAATATTTGCAATGACGGGAGCACAATGAGTGCAATCGTTAGGATACTTAGGGTAAGGTTGTGTGTGTGAAACTTTCCCGAAAGCAGGTGAGGCCGGGTGGAGGACTTTTTCGGCATGGAAGCACTCAACACTTCGGGTAAACCACCAGCATGATCCATTCAGTCGGTGCATGCAAGCCAGGACGGCGAGTTCAGCAACATTCTGGAGGACAAGAGGTGGGACAGATGCTTGGGAAAGCTCTGCCTCATCCAGTATGAGCAGCTCCAACGGAAGAAGTCCGGTCAGTGTGGGATGTTCTCCCTCAGCCCGCATGTCCATTATTGGTTCAACCGAGGAAATGGAGTCTGGACCAGATTCTGTTTGGAAAGTGAAGATCGAGTCCGAGTTTGTGGATGGATAGTCCTCTCAATAAATTGTTTATGGGAATCTGAAAGTGATTCATGTAACTCGAAGATTGTCCCCTGACAGGAGATAACAAAACTGAGTACGGCTTGTGGGAAACAGATCAGGAGGGACTCAGAAAATATCAGTTTTTGTGACAGACCAGAAAGAAAAGTCAGTAACTCGCAACATAATTTCTTGGTGTGCTGTGAAAACTGGTTCCCAGACTCTGTGTGCCTGGATAAGGGTGAAAGTGTTGGTTTATTTGGGATGCTATGACTACCATATCTCTCCCCGTCTGCAATGTAACTATTTGGATTGCTGTGCTGCATATTTTGTCGAAAGAAGACAAAGTTGCAAAGCTGATCACCTGGTACCCCAATGGCCCCAATGTTGATTATACACTAAGGCTGGCCAAGAGGTTGGAGATATGTATGTATACTGTACCAGTCAAAAGTTGGGACACAGCGATCATTCAAGGGTTTCTTTATTTTTTACATTTTTCTACAGTGTAGAATAATAGTGGAAACACAAAACTATGAAATAACTCTATTGAATTATGTTAACAAAAAGGTGTTAAACAAATCAAAGTATATTTTTTATTCTTCAAAGTAGCCACCCTTTGCCTTGATAACAGCTATGAACACTCCTGGCATTCTCTCAACAAGCTTCATGAGGTTGTCACCTGGAATGCTTTTCCAACAGTCTTTAAGGAGTTCCACATATGCTGAGAACTTGTTGGTTGCCTTTCCTTCACTCTGCAGTCCAACTCATCCCAAACCACTCAATTGGGTTTATCGGGTGATTGTGAGGGCCAGGTCATCTGATGCAGCACTCCATAACTCCGTCTTGGTCAAATAGCCCTTACACAGCCTGGATGTGTTCTGTGTCATTGTTCTGATGAGAAGCAAATGATGGTCTCACTAAGCGCAAATCAGATGGGATGGCGTATCGCCGCAGAATGCTGTGGTGGCCATGCTGGTTAAATGTGCCTTGAATTTTAAATAAATCGCGAAGTGTTACCAGAAAGCACCCCCACAACTAACACCTCCTCCATGCTTCACGGTGGAACTACACATGCAGAGATCATCCATTCACTTCTTCTGCGTCTACAAAGACACGGCGTTGGAACCAAAAATCTAAAATTTGGACTCATCAGACAAAGGACAGATTTCCACCGGTCTGATGTCCATTGCTCATGTTTCTTGCCCAGCAAGTCTCTTCTTATTATTGGTCTCCTACAGTGTGGTTTCTTTGCAGCAATTCAACCATGAAGGCCTGATTCATGCAGTCTCCTCCGAACAGTTGATGTTGAGATGTGTCTGTTACTTGAACTCTGTGAAGCATTTACTTGGGCTGCAATCTGAGGTGCAGTTAATTAAATTCTAATCAAATAAACTTAACCTCTGCAGTAGAGGTAACTGGTCTTCCTTTCCTGCGGCGTTCTCATGAGAGCCAGTTTCATCAAAGCGCTTAATGGTTTTTGTGACTGCACTTGAAGAAACATTCAAAGTTCTGTGACTGACCTCAACCACATACATGGCAACATATACATACATACATACATACATACATAAACGCAAAAGAAACTTACCACTTGTTTGAAATGTAATAAAATTGTAACAGTTTCAAAATAAAACAAACCAACAATTGCTAATTGAAACATTGGCATTTATTTGATGACATGTCAAGTTTTTGACTAAGATACCATCTATAACTTTGTTCTACAGTACAGAACAGCACAGGGTGCAATGTCAGTCCCCTTTCAATAGCGTGTGTGGCCACCATTGTTTTGGATACAGGCAGTGCATCATCGGCGCATACTGCCTACCAGTCTTTGGATGGATTGCTGCTGGATTCTGTCCCACTCAGTCCTCAATGTCTTGAAGCCATCTGACTTAGGACCATCTGCCTGTCCTGCCTTGCAGTGGTGACTCTTGGCCTCCCTGATCGAGGTCTGTCATCTGCAGAGTTGTGGAGGGTGTCTCTGTCCACCAGGGCCGATATCGTTGTGGTGAACAGCCAAGGCGACGTGGCACCTCACGGTAGCTCAATCCGCCTTGCAGTATGCCCAAGGCACACTGCCGTTGCCCTTGACAATTGTGGCATGTTGATTGAAATGCCCATTTTGCACTGGCCTTTTTAAAGCCAATATCAAGACATCACGTGCAGCTCATTAAAATCATCCCGTACCCCTTGGCAAATAAACTGACAGTCAAAACGGCTGTTCAACAGCTGTGCTATGAAGTGACCATTGAAGGTTCAAGTGACCATCCGTGACCGTTTTGTCTGACAGTGAGGACACTATTGTCCACAAATAAGTTCACACATTTACTACACGCAGTGTTATTGTTGATATTTGAAGGTTTAAAAGGTGGTAAGTTCTTTTGCGTTTCAGTATATATTATTGCGGTTCTGGAAACCGCCATCCCTCCAACACCAATAGCAGCCAAGATACAGTGTCCCCAGTCAGTTATTTTATTAATGTACATTCAGATTGTCCCGTTCGACCCACGAGACAAGAAGGAAGGGATCGTGAATTGTGTAAATCTCATAGTTAGATCTGACTAATCTTCTGAACTCATTTCTATTCTTTTCCTCTATTCCTGAGGTAAATCCAAGCAAGGGGTCCTCGCGAGGCCGGCAGGCATTACGCAGTCCTCGCAGAAGAAATAGGAATAAAACACCAACCGCACACGCTGTACGGCGCGTGTGCCCCACAGCGACGGCCCCCCACCCACTGTTCAGGCGATACGAAGGATGACCAACCCAACAGCGTGCTGCAGGCATGCCGCGCTGAGGAAGTAGACGGAGCAGCACACCAAGTGCTAACAAATTACAGTGCACACGAGGCGCACTCTTTTCAACCCATTTCTGAATTTAATAATTATATCTGTCTGCCCAACCAGAGCGCCCGATTCGGGTGACGACATCTCTTCGGGTCGTCGCCCCCGCCCCGCACCACAGGGTCTATAAAAGGACGGGTAGCGGAGCCGCTAGCAGTGTCGTTCCTGCTCACTGCTCCTGTCGGCTCATCCTGCTCATCTTGGGCTGGTGGTCGTCTTTCCTGCGCTGTGTTCCCGTCTGCTGGTGGATTTCAGTTCCAGCTCGGGCTCCAGATCAGTTCGAGTGCTAGTTCCTGTCGTCGTTCCTGCCCATCATTCCTGTCAGCTCGTTCTGTCTGGCTTGGGATTGACAGTCTGCCCATTCGCCTGCTGACTCCGCCTTCTTCACTGCCTCGTCGCCTTTCTACGCCCACTTGCTTCTGACTCCACCCAAAGTCCGTCCTTCACGCCTGTCGGCTGCGCTCCATTCTCTGGATCGGCGCTCCGCTGCTCGAAGTGCCACGAAGCGGGAAATGAGTGCCAGCTGTCAGTGAGGTATCACCCAGCGGAGCATCCCCCCAAAACGTATTGGTTGCACAGTCAGCAATCGTGCAAGGTATTGAGAGACCGTTATCCTCATCTGCCTCATCAACTCTTCATCGGGGTGTGTGTGTGTGTTTGTGTGTGTGTGTGTGGTGTGTGTGTGTCATGGCCTGTCCTCGCTTCAGTTAAGATTGTACAATAATTATATCGGGATAACTCTGCTGTCTGGTTTGTAAGTTGCTTGATTATTGTCGTGCCACACTTTTCTTCCCATCCTGCAACAAACAACTATAAACAACATTTACTGTGCCACATATCTTTCCTCGGCTGCTGTTAATTATTTAGTAGAAATGTTCCCAGCTCCTTTTTGTCTTTTCTTTCATTGATCCAGCATGGTCCGTATCGTAACCTAGCCGGGACTTTATTCAACACCATCCATTCCTTTTCGCCGGTACGTCCTTGCAGTGTCGCTCGGCTGCATCTGATCCGTAAAGTGATCGGTTCGGACAAGGCGTACCGAGGGCGTGTCCCTGGTAATTAGGTCACGTGATTAATTAGGTAACCCGGTTAACCCACAGACGGAGACCTTGGTCACGTGGTTGAGTTGTTGGCGTCCGGTCGAGTTAGCGACCTGCCGTGTCACGGAGTTATCCATGTACGATGGCCTGCAATTCCAGGGTGTCTGGTGGGAACCCGAGATAGCTTCCCCCTCTGGTGGTCTTCTCACCCGACCACCCTGTCTACTTGCTGCTGAAATTGAGCACAAAACAATTCTCCATGACAATGGTTACCCTGAGCAACTCATCTGTGGGTTCATACAGCACAAAACTGCCAATCGGTCTGAGGACACCATATATGGACCAGAAAAGTGTACGATTTATCTTACACTGCCATGGAGAGGTAAAATCTCTGAAAAGATTGAACAACAGATGAAACGGTCAGTTTCACAATGTTGCAACTCTGTTGTAATAAGAGATGTAATTTTTGCTACCCACAAATTGCTCCCCTCAGCCCAGAACAATGTTATTTATGAATTTCAGTGGTCGTGTGATGCCAGGTACGTAGGTGCACATCACTCAGACTGGAGGATTGGATCAAGCAGCACATTCCATTGGCAATCCGGAACAATATGGAGACTGTCGTACACAACCATCCGTACATGTAAGAACCCAACAAGAACCTGCACAAAGCGATTCTGCCATTGGTCAACACCTCCAGAACAATCCCGAATGTGCCCAAGACTATCATGCTGAACGGTTCCAGATTGTGGCACGTTCGCGTACTGAAGCACATTTACGTGTTCTTGAAGCCACATTTACACACACGAGCTCCTGTTCTTTGCAAGCAAAAAGTGCATGTGCAAACACTGCATCTGTTCTGACCTGAAGCCATAGGAAAATGGGAGGTCACAGGTTCCCTCAGCGCCTTGAGGCCATGATGTTTATGTTCATGTCAATGACAGTCCAAAGAACCAATCACCAACAGTCTGAACAAATAAATTTTCATTTTGTGTCTGCGTTTCCGGTATTCTGACGAGCTGCAAGACGAAAAGCTTCGACAAAGTCTGATTTTGTTTGATATACATATACATATACATATACACATTTATATATTTATAATTCTTTGTAGAGCACCTCACAAAACCTCTGAAAATAAATCTGGCATATAGGTCACAGACGCAATGGGTCACAGAAAATAGGTCACAGATCTGGCAGACGCTATGGATAGGCAGTCCCTCCAGGGGACAGGGCATGAGGTCAAGCAGTGAATGCATTAAATCATTCAGCTCAATGAAGCTGGTTAATTTTGGCATTTCCTAAATTTTTTGTTCCCTCAATATTCTCCAAACAGTAGAAAAAGATAAGTTTAATGCTATGGAAATTTCACCTTTTCCTGTGTTTGCATGGAGGAGGGTACATAGCCATGCTTGCTTAAAGTAAATATGTATATCGGCTTCGTTACGACTCATTTATTTCTTTAAATTATCAGAGTTCACTCCAGATTTCGACATTTGCTTAATCCTGACGATATCTGATCCTCAACACCGAAATAATATTTCAATGATATACTTTAATAGGTTCATGAGAGTAGATCGTGGAAAATTGTATCAAATAATGCATGAAATCGCTCCACGGTCCCAATGTGAAAACTATCGTACTTACAAAGCGATGTATACAGCAATTCATAGCTATTATGAACAGGCATTCCATAATATGAGTGAGGAGAGTGGGGAGGTGGGGGGGACTATCGTAAAGAAATTGTTTGCGGACTGTTCTAAGTCGAAGCATGGTTGAGCAGGCCAAAAAACAGTGGCTTCAGACACACAAGCGAGGTTACCGAGGATACACTTTCAGACCCCATATACATCGGTGGCCGAGGAATCGAGGATGTGCCTGATAAAGGATATAATTAAGTAAGGAAGTTAATTATCTTCAAAAGGGGTGTTTTAATTAACCCAAACACCAAATTTTCAGTCATTCACTTCCTTGGAGTCTTTAGTATGCAATGCAAATTTTCAGGCTGCTTCGTTTCATGGTTTTGGAATTATGGAGGAGACACACTGACACACATACCGACACACACACACACACACACACACACAATTAGTATAGATAGACACATATTGTTGTGGGCCGGGGGTCGGATGAGGGGAAGCCATCTTGGGCTCCCACCAGACTCCCCGGAATCGCAGGCCGTCGCACAAGGGTAACTCCGTGACAGGGCGGGTCGCTAACCGACCGTGAACACCAATAACTCAACCACGTGACCTAGGTTCCTCCGTCTGTGGGTTAACCGGGTTACGTAATTAATCACGTGACCTAATTACTGGGGGACACGCCCTCGGAACGCCTTGTCCGAACCGGATCACCTTACCGGATCAAATGCAGCAGAGCGATACTGCCAAGGACGTACCGGCTAAAAGGAACGGATCGTTGGAAAGATAGTCCCGGCTGGGTTAGGATACGGACCATGCTGGATCAATGAAAGAAAAGACAAAAAGTAGCTGGGAACATTCCTATGAATAATTTATGAACAGGCAGGCGAGGAAAGATATGTGGCACAGTGAATGTAGTTTATAGTTGTGTGTAAGCAGAGATAGGAATGAAGTTAGAGATATAATCAGACCTAACTATGAGATTCACACAACACACTCGTCCCGTTTGTCCCATTAGACAAGAAGGAAGGGTCTAACTGGACGTATATTAATGAAATAACTGTCCAGGGACCACTGTATGATGGATGCCATTGCTTTGGAGGGACGCGGTTACCAGAACTGCAAATATATATATATATATATACATACATATGTACATATGTCTGTGTTGTGTTGTCACTGAATGAATCCCCCAAACTTTTTGTGAAATCATAACAAATTTCTGGGATGCATCTCCTCCTCCTTTGTCCTAAAGTCCTAAAGGACCTCATGTCCTAAAGGTATTATTTTTTTGAAATTAATTTTTTTTTTTTTAAACTCAGTTCCTTAACTCCATTATTAACTGATGTCTCAACTAGATGTTGTAGAACGAGTATTATATGTCATTTCCTTTTGACGATTCATTATTAAATTTAGCTTCGTTCCCATTTATTGATCCGATTACTACAATTAAGGGTGCGTGAGAAACATCAAAACGTGAGTAATGGGAGGTAATCGAACACACGGACACAAAGGATGACATCTCAGCTCAAAAACCACGACTGGCCGAAATGAAATAACAGCTAATGTGGAAGCAGCTCACACAATGATTAGCGAATAGGTGGGCTCCAATAACAAACACAATAGATTGCCTGTGATTGGTAGAAACCAATGATTTTACACACACACACCTGTAAAGTATCCAGAAAATAAGTAAGAGATTTGAATTCCAAACAACTGCTATTAATACAAACACAAGTTGACCAATCAGCATTTCGAGCACTGCAAACCTAAACAATAAACATATGTTACACTGCCATGATCAGCAGGGGGAAATGCATCAGTGGCACAGCCACACCACCAGCTAATGTTGCAACCCAGAAGCTTTGTGCTGCACATGGGAGAGAGAGAGAGAGACTGCAAAACTGACCAATCAGCATCCTGTATAATACTGCAAGCATGGCCATTCGGCATCTGTTCCACCAAGATGAGCCTCTAATTTTGAAGCATTTGACACGAGGCCTAGTTAATTTTCTTACCAAGTTGCTTGGAGCCCTTGCTGTGACTGGCCAGCTCTCCAAGTTTCACCAGTGAATTAAAGTAACCTTTGGCAGCCACGGTGACATCTGAAAAAGAAAAAAGAATTTTCATGTTGACAAATTATCTTATTTAGGAGAGCTGGATTGAATATTTTGAGTAAAGTCCCTCACAAATAGAATGTCAGCATTCCCCAGTTCACATAGGCATGCCAGGCAGTTATCTTCTGACAAAAATCCAACAAAAAGAACCCATTTTTCTCCAATCACAGACACAGACAAAATGAACAAACACAGACAAAAAAAACCAGACACAAAAAAAATGGTCAACAGACAAAATAATGAAGTTTGGTCTCAAACAAATGCACACAACACACTTTCGTAAATTCCCCACAAATCTAATAATTTGTTAAACAGCAACAGCTTTCCTAAAATGGTAACAACATTTAAGAGTTATTCTGGTTCTGATGTACCATACTCTGTTACAGAGCATCAGTGCTGCTAAAGCAGTTTCCTGGCAAGGGACTGGGTGGTTTATCATTCCCAGCAGTAGTTTGGACAGGAATTTGGAACTTGTTCATGGTGGTGGCAATAGCTCACCTCCCGTACTCTTTGCAAAGGACACAATGGGATCTTTAACTTCCACCAACTAATGCCAGTAGATGGGACGCAGAGTTTAACGGCCACTCGAGGGATGGCACACACATCAATGAAACACCAGGATGACAGTTTATTATAGCTGGGCCGAGATTCAAACAGGCTCAACAGTTAAGAGGAGAGTGTGCATACCTCTTGGCCCACCTGTCTGTTTAACTAAAGAAAGAACTATATTAACCTATAAACAATGGATAGATTTTCTGACTCCCCAAATTACTCAGCTGGGCTCCATTCTTCATAGGTTTCAACCTTGTCAATCCAGAACCTCCCCAAACATGGGTCCACAAATATGGCCCTGGATCTCATCAGCAGATCCACAACCTCAGCCATGTCCAGACAGTCAACCCAACAATGCAATCTCAACAATGAACCTTCTACCTTTCTTGTTTCAGGATTTAATGCACTGTATTATCAAATAATTCATAATGCTCATTGCATATTCTATTATATCTATACTAATAAAAGGGTGTGTGTGTGTGTGTGTGTGTGTGTGTGTGTGTGTGTGTGTGTCTCCACAACTCCAGAACTATAAAACCTAGCAGCCTGAAACTTTGCATGCATACTAAGAAAACTCCAAGGAAGTGCAAGAGTGAAAATTGGGTGTTTGGGTTAATTAAAACACCCCTTTTGAAGATAATTAACAGACTTATTTAATTATATCTCTTCATCAGGCGATCCTCGGCCACCCTCGCTGTCTAGGGTCTTAAAGCGTTTCCTGGTAACTTGCTGGGGTCTGAAGCCGCCACCATGTGTTTTGGCTGGATGTAAGCTCCAGATTTGAAAGTATCAGCAGTTCAGACTCACCAAAAAAAAAAAGTATTGATTTGTCCAATTCGGACATTGCACGGGCCTTTCCGGGTGCATCATTGTATCGAGGGCAATTGATAATCACTTGCCAAGCCCAGGCGTTCCGTGGAGGTTTGAGTGCTTAAGCCACTTACCGAGCTGTACAGAACAGTCGTGTCCTGATCGGGATGTACAGTCGACAGTTACGCCAAAGTAGAGGTACGTTTACAAGCACACATGGACATGGTACATATGAGTAGATTTGGATCTGTAATACTCTCCAGGGTGTTGTGGACATGCCATGCCTGTTACAGGTGCCGTAGTAGCAAAGTTTCATCCTGTATCTTGTGGAGGTTCTATCAGGTTGTCCTTTGTCCTCGCACCTGTTTCTAAAACACTTGGTTATCGGATTTGCTTTTAAAAAGGTTATAAGTTTCCCTTTTTGAGCTTCATAGCAAAATCTATTTAGAAACCCTGATTTTGAAGCAGTTTGCAGTATTAACATGTTTTCTAAATTACCGAGCCAAACTTTTTTTATTTAAGAATAATGTTTGTGATCATATCTTGAAAACGTCTATATAAATGCAACATTGTTTTTCAGTGAAAGCTACTAAAGGTTTCTGGGTTGTATACAGTTCGTACTGTAGTCGGTAATCACACTGACTCCAACCTGCCGATATCTGCCAAGCGTGTCGTGTGTGTGTGTGTGTGTGTGTGTGTGTGTATGTGTGTGTTTGATTGGTATTGTTAGGCTGTGGAAATTCGCCAATACACCATAAAGGTCCCCAGCTCAGTTATGACGCTAAGTTTATGTGCAGATAGGTCCCACCGTTGTTTAAAGGGAATTATTCGTGTTCACCGGCTGTGACCCTTTGAGATAGCCGTTTTTTCTTTATCTATCGTTATTTGACCCACACAAACAACCACCACCCCCATCTTCGCCACTACGTCCGCTTCCGAACGGCAAACAAGCGCCAAGGAAGGAACTGCGAGTGCGCGTGGGTTTCCCGCCTATTTTCCCCGCGCTTGGTGTGAAGGGAAGGGGCAGGGCAGCTCGCTGCCGATTGGTGGACACGGGGCGTGAGGCGTTGGAGTGAGGCACGCCCCTTTTCGAGAAGCTTCTCGAAGGGAGGCGGAGCCGAAAACGGGGAGGAGCGAAGGGCGGAGCCCCGCGCTATATAAGGCGGACCGCATGCGGGCTCTCTCTCTTCTCTTGTGGTCGAGGTCGAGTTCGCTCTCTCTTCTCTTGGTGGTAGAGGTCGAGGTTCGCTCCTCTCTTCTCTGGTGGTCGAGGTCGAGTTCCCCCCTCTCTTGGTGGTCGGGGTCGAGTTCTCTTCTCTTGGCGGTTCGCGCAGCTCCGTGTTCAGTTCAGTTTGTGGTGGCTGCTCTTCGAGCTCGCAGCTCGTGTTCAGTTCAGTTCGTGGTGGCTGCTCGTCGAGCTCGTAGCTCGTGTTCAGTTCAGTTCGTGGTGGCTGCTCGTCGAGCTCGCAGCTCGTGTTCAGTTCAGCTCGTGGTGGTTCTCTCCTTCGAGCAGCTACTTCGTGAGCTCGTGCTTCTTCTTTTCTTGGGACACGGACGGGAGCACCGCTTTGCCAGCTCGGGCGCGCGCAAGCCTGCGCACACGAGAGGGGAGTGCCGGAGAGAGCTTGCCAACCGTCGCACCAGCAGGTGCAGGTAACCAGCGTCGGTCTGTGGCCTATTCGGTCATCCACGGCCCACGGCCATAAAGGTTACGAACCCGTCTACCCCTTGCCTATGAGGGGGTCATTTATTTTGTTCTGTGTGAATGATGTGGCGCCGGGTCCGTAAGTAGAACCTGTTTAAGTGACTGTACATATAAGCATATTCGGTGGTATTGCTTTTGTTTCCATGCTTTTTCTGTATATTGAATGACTGCCTTGGCTGTACATACGTGCTGTATAAATAAATGTGCTTTGTTTGAATGTATCCATTTGTCGTGTCCTATTTCCCTTGAAGTGCCATCTTGCATCGTGGAATGAGTAGTGGGTTTTGAACACCCGAGTAAAGAAGAATCACTGAACCGTCGAGGTCGGCGATACACCGCTCGGTTATCCCTGTAGCACGGAACGAACCGCTTAAGCGGTTCGTGTCCTAAGCCGACCTGCGGCGTGGTGCAACCCTCGGTAGTTACCCGCGCGGGTATTTAGGCATATCGGCATTCGGCGATTCACCCATTTCGTGCGGTAGAATGTGGACTGGGTTGTGGTGAGGTTAAACCCCCACCGTGACTGGCTCCTGGCGATATTCCAGGAGGGTCACGGCTGAATTGTCCGTCCGGTGGGCGACGCGGCTGCCATTGAGTTACGTGGCCAATCGCACGCCAGGCGGGCCAGAATTCGTAACAGTATATACATATACGCGGGTTTCAGAATGTGGAATGGAGTCCTCCGAGGGTGGGCTGAAAGCATCACTTCACTTCAGTAAGGGACACGATTCATGGACCAAGCTGTGAAGTTTTCTGTTCTCAAAGTTTTGTGCTAAGGGCTCTCCTTCAGGATCGTTACTAGCCCCAGACAGCTTCCAACTGTAGTTCGTTTGTTATAATATTCCCAGGAATGGTTTTTAGCTCACCTGTAAAGTCATTCCAGGGAGCTTATGGGATGGCGCATCGTCCGTCTGTCTGTCTGTCTGTCCACAAATACTTGCAACTTCTCAGAAACTCCACATACGATTTCAATGAAATTTGACGACGTCGACCGATATGCCTCCACCCACATTATTACATCATTGTACATACTTGTACCAAGTTTGATTCAAATCAAATTTTTACCTGACAACCTCTGACCTTTGACGCTGAAATCTAAATCAGTTCATCTTTGCATAATCATAAAAATTTATATGAAGTTCGATGAAAATCCCATCACCGGTTCACAAGTTAGCATGTCACAGAATTTTTACCAAAAGGGACCTCTGACATCATAATCTATCTTAATCAGTTCATTTTCGCATCATAATACTTCCATCAAGTTTGACTTGGATCCCTTCAGCCATTCAAATTATATCGCGGGAACGGAAACCCCGAAAAAAAACATAATGCCTCTGGCGACTTCGTCAGCAGAGACATTACGAAAACAAAAACCAAAAAACAGCTATAAAACAGAGTTTTTTTATTTTTATTTTTAAGAATGTAGCTATCCAAGAAAGGCATTCATACAATGTAGAATAGAAAGCAATTTCATTTCATACAAAATTGTTTGAATAGATGAATCATTGATCCATCCATCCATCCATTGGGACCATACGCTGTGCAGAGCGTTAGTGCTACCTAAGCAGTCTCCTTGGCTATTGGGCACAATCCTGGACGGGTCGCCACTCCAACACCATATACCAGCATGCTGGCACTCATTTTGCCAACCTCGGAAGGATGACAGGCCGAGTCAACCCCACCTGGTATCAATTCACAACAGCCGAGTGTGATTTGAACTCAGGATCCTCGGATCCCAAGACCACCACCCAAACCATTAAGGCAACACCAGGAATATTGATACAGATTTCTAATCCTTAAAATAAAAAGACCGAAGTGTGAGGTGAATTTGGTTTTCTATTTTTTTTAATTTTTTTAATTCTACTTCTTTTGGATCGATGTCATCGTGAATCTGATCAAATATAAAACCCATCATTAATTGCCAGTAAATAGTCAACAAATCTAGAGACATTTCCGAACATTCTCACAGCTGTTGGTTCATTACCTCTGCCACCGAAGATGGATGGGGGCTACGTTTTCACCCCTGTCTGTCTGTTTGTGAACAAAATATCTCAAAGTTGTGGATGAATTCGGCCAAAATTTGGTGGAGAGCTTGGGTATGTGACATGGATGAAATGATTAGATTTTGGTGAAGATCCGGATCCGATAATTTTTAAGTGATTTTTCACTGTTGAGATATAGGGCCAAAAATGATATATAGCACGATATCTCAAAAAAAGATATGGATGGATTCGGATGAAATCTGGTGGATGAGTTGGTTAGGTGACAAGAACAAGCAGATTAAATTTTATGTTGAGGTCTGAATCTAGATCCGGCCTATCAATAGGATACAAAACGTCAACGAATCAGCCTGGCAGAGGTATGCGCTCCACCGAGTGCCCTTCTTGTGCCTGCTCATGTTCGGAACCCAATCACAATCGCACTCATACATGCGCAAGAAGAGATTTGCAAAAAAGGTGCCGGATCTGAACTCGTGGATATGCCCACTTTCTACCGAAGCATCATGCTACCAAATATAAAATAGCTGTTCAGGAGAAATGTCATACTTTCAATTATGTTTTTTTGAAAAACTAAATGAAGATGGACTTTTATTGACAAAGGCACTCTTTTTTTTTTGAAAGATTAATATACACTCCTACCACCTCCAATAAATGCTTTATCTATCACTGTTCAATGCAACCACAGTTTGTCAAGTGGAATGTTTTTTTTGTATAACATGGAGAGAGAGAAAAAAAAATCACAAGTTGATAAACATTTAGCTTTACCTCTGTTATTAATGTTGTCGATACAAATCGATTTACAAGTTTGGAGTTATCAATGATTCAAAATTTTTTTAATTTCAGGATAGCTCACTTTTTATGGTGGTTTTGTAAACATTTGTAAAAGAGTTTCATTGATCCCGTAATACTGCCTGGCAATGGTTTCAAACTGCATTCTCTACCTGCGATGAAGAACCTCAACTTAAAAGGATTCTTTTGCATTTTAAAGATCCACTAAATCAATGGTAATTTACGATGCTTATCCAGAACAAACAGCCTTCTCATCTGAAGAAATTACATGCTGCTGTATCACATCCGTGACGTGGTGTGGCAGTTATGTTGGAAAAACAGAAAAAAAATTAATAATAAATAACTTTGGACCTCTATCTCTGAAACCACACCAAGGAAAAAAATTTAAACTTGGCACATAGCAAGTACTCTTCATGGGGAATGAGTGACTTAATGACATCATAGGTGCCCTCGTTATGACGTCATAATTGCATATGTAGAACACCACATCCAATCAGTATGAAAAATTTTGAGGGTCATCGCAGGTTAAAATGGTCCACAGAAAAAAGAAAATTCATGACATCATTGGTCATGTGATTCGGCAGCCATTTGTTTAAAAAAATAAAATAAAACCTTCAAAAATCTTCTCTGAAGTGGCTGGCTGAACAGATCAAGGCGAAACTTTATACGTATGACCGCCTATCCATGAGGAACAAAAGGTTCACACAAATGTCATTGGTCACATGGTTTGGCAGCCCTATTGAATTTACCCGAAAACCTAGAAAAATCTTCTTTTCCAGAACGGCTGGACAAATAACCTGGTGTTGGCTTCGTGGTTCGGGTGGTGGCTTGGGATCCTCGGGTCCTGAGTTCAATCCCCGTTGGCCACTGAATTAACACTAGGGGGTTGACTCAGCCTGTCATCCTTCCAAGGTTAGCGAAACGAGCACCAGTGTAGCAGCCAAAAGGCTGCACACGAAGGGAAGGGGTATTGACAGATTTATTAATCTGGTATTGGTGTGGCGCAGGCATGATAGGCCGAATGACCTCCTCCTGTGCAAAAACTTCCTTGTAAAAATCGAGGGGAAACTTCACAAAAGTGTTCCCCAAGCCATGGGTGTACAAGTTGAAGGAATAATTGATAGGTCACATGTTTTTTTTTTAGCAATTTTGGATTGAAGAAAAATATTAAATAATGTTTTTCCTGGAAACCGCTTAATCAATCGATGTGAAACTTCAAGTTTATGATCTAGTCATGATGGGGAATACAAGTTTTAAAATCCAACTTGATCATACACATGGTCTGGAGGCCAGAATAATTTAATTTTTGATATGGGTCTTTTTTTTTCTTTCAATAAGGCTCACTTGGCTGTGCCTGGATGGGTTTGAGGGTAGAGGAGCAGCAGCTGAAATGTGAATCCGAATTCAGGTTCGTCCTGTTTTCATCTTTTCTTTTTGCTTGTTCAGGTTCCTTCTGATTACTCCAATGCAGGACTGTGCCTATTTGGTCTTCCATTCGATTTTAATTGCATTAATTTTAATCCCATTCGGAATTCAATTGAATAATTAAAAAAACAAAAGTCATCAAAGTGATCAAAGCGGGGTCTTGGCAAAGCAGGACGTCTTGGTACCCGGTCATCACCGCCAGCAGTTATAAAAGTGGCAGTTCTAATTTATATATCTTATGACGTAACACAGCAGTACACAAAATACACCACACAACACAAGTCCTGGCGAGTGTCTGCGATCTCTGATCACTCTTTCTTATTAAAAATGTTTTTATTACTAGTTTCTTTACTTTTTTCAGAAATTTGTTGACATGCTGGAGAATTTAATAGTTATTGCACAGAATATTTTTTTATTCACAGGATATGTGTTGTATTGATAAACAAGAGCATTACCCCCACTCCACTTCCAGGTGGAATGATATTGTTTGGGATTTATAAACCGTATGCTGAAATTGAAACACACACAGCATGAAGACTGATATTTTAGTTATTTCCATAATGTACATTAAAAAATAGCTCCTTCCCTGTCGGGGTTATTACCTCCGCCACCGAAGGTGAAGGAGGATATGTGGTCACCCCTCTCTGTCTGTCTGTTTGTGTGCAGGATATCTCAAAGTTGTGGACGGATCCAGATGAAATTTGGTGCACAGGTTGGGTGTTTGGTGGACAAGGACAAACCGATTAGATTTTCGTGCAGATCCAGATCCGCATACTATAATTTCTTTAAAGTGATTCTTCACCATTGAGAGATTAGGCTTAACCAATATATAGCACGATATCTCCAAAAGTTGTGGACGGATTTGAACGAAACTTGGTGGGCCGGTTGAACGTGTGACAAGGACGAATTGATTCGATTTTGGTGAAGATCCGAATCCGGATCTGGATACGAGAATTATTTAATTTTTCCAGTGATTATTCACCATTGAGAGATGGGGCCAAAAACGATATAGTAATGTATAGCATGATATTTCAAAAATGTATTGGGCCCGATATGTTCTCGTGGATCAGGCATTATGCGGCGGAGGTACGAGCTCCACCGAGTGCCCTTCTAGTTATGCAATTAAATGCGTTGGGTTTGGGTAGCTCGCGCCCCCTCTCAACCAGTTGGGATAATAGCACCATCAGTGTGTAATGGCGTGTGCCGTGACTGCAGTCATCACATTGGCATTTTACTGCCATGACTATGTCTTGCCTCATGCATATTTATGCTCCGCCCACGTGTCGCATCTCTGCTGCAAGCGGGAGAGAGCGACTCTTCACCGGTTTGGCGGGAGGTGTGCACTATCTGAAAAATGCATGGTTTTACAAACACATTTTTAGTATTTTAAATTAAAGAAAAGGTGATTTGAAACTGCAATTGTTGGTTAAACTGCCTGGAGCATCATTATTCAAGAATCGGGACGTGTAGGCCATTCTAGGATCGAGCCATCCCTTCATAGGAAGTCTGCTGACTTCTTGATAATGAAAAGAGGAATCCATCACAGCAT
>CM068966.1:33145255-33169100 GCA_035128595.1 Eptatretus atami
CCATGAACACGAACACTAACATGAACCCACCTCCAAAGGAAGCCTGGTCTTTTTATCCGCTCCATGAACGGGGCGGAGCCTCGGTGTCGGACGCTCTTGTGCGGGTTGGATTGGACAGGGATCAGGTTGTGTTGACGCGCTGTGAAAACTCCAACTGAACAGCAAGGGGAACCTGGTAAAGTGCTAGGTCAGTGGAGGAGTTGTGAATGAGAATGGCAGGGTGGTTGGTTTGTCGGATCTAAGGATTTAAAGACCTGACTATAAAACAAACTTCGCAGCGCACGTACACTTAATTACCCATTAAACAAGGGACGGACCCTAACTAGAAACACATACTTACCGATATAACTGATCTATAAGGACTCTGGCTGTTGTGTGCGATGGTTCCAGATTCGTAACAATACTCCTCCACAACTTTTTGAAATACAGTCGTGGCCAAAAATATTGGCACCCACCTTCGTGGCAGAGTAACCAGAGAGTTGGTGTCAAAGCCACCAATGCTCGCCTGTTTATACATTTGTCCTTTTAAAAGACTAGTCTAATAATATTTTTTATAAAGCATTGCAGTGAAGTCTGATCCAAATAATTTTAAAGCAATATATGTATTTGTATATTGTAATCAGTAAAAAATAGTGTGGTAGATAAAAACATTAGAAAGGAAATAACTTGCACCAAAACTTTAACATTTTCACGCTGTGCTACGCCGGGTGTATCGCTATGGCTCTCTGTTCTTTCGAACAGGCGAGCTAAAAAACAGACAAACGGACCCAAATGCACTATCCTCTCCTCTGGCGAGGGTAACAAGTTTCATATTCCTTCCATGATAAAGTACGACATTTTGTTTTCCACAAAAAAAAAAAAATTGATGAAGTTCTTCACATGCGTCCACTCGCCATTCTTTCAGTTCGGGTGCGAGTTGTCTTAATCAGCCACTTTTTTGCGGACCCCCAGCATGTTGTGAATGATAGGGTGTGCTGAACCATGGCTAATGTTCAATTCGGGGACCACATCATCCAGCACAATGCGACGGTTTCCCCTAAACACACACTCAACTCCTGCAACCACTGCTGGTGTGTCAGCTGTGTGAGGCCAGCCCGAGCGACCAGCGTCTGCCACACGGGACACACCACTTATAAACTTCCTGTCCCAGTCGTACACCTGCTGCAGCGATAAACATGCGTCACCATATTGCATTTTCATTCTGTGATGGATTTCACTGTGATTCACACCCTCACTTCCAAAGAAACGGATGACAGAACATTGCTCCTCCCTGGTGCATGCTTCAAAGGGAGCCACCATCTTGGAACTGCTCTACTGACGTCATACACTCAATGTTGCCAGATCTAAAACTGGCAAAACACGACTCTTACCCATAGCTATAACATATATTGTTTACAACTACACACATTACATTCTCAAATTTATATCACCATTTTAAGGTTACTTATTGATTGGCCTTCGTAGAATGCACCTTTCAATCACCTCTGAAACGTACACTCTACCATGTGCATTGTGCATCCATAACATACAGGTGGCTCTAGGCCACAAATAAAGTTTTCAAACACAGGTGTGCAAAAAGGACGCTTAAACTGATACAACAACCACCTGTACCGATATAACTGATAGAGAAATTAGGTAAAAGTTTTGTGACTAATGCAGTATGTACCTCATCACACTGTCTGCAGTTTCAAAAACATTACCAAAGTGCAGCTGCATGTCAGCACAAACATACTCTGTGCAGTGGTATTTGACTGAGCGATGAGGAAACTGCTGCATTAATCAAAGGGAAAGCAGATTTGGGAAGAATGATGGTTATGAACAGTGAAGATGGAGGGAAGAAGTCATAAGAGATAAGATGTTGCTTTTCCAAGTTGACCAGCTGTGCTACTCTGAGCATATCCACACCTTTGTGAGCAGTCATGTGAAAGCAGGAAGAGCCATCAGGATAAAATACCTCATCAGTCGCCAAATATATACATTTTTTTACGTTAAAACCAAAAGGTACCATTCCTACACAATTTAATATGGTTGGTCAATTCAGAGTAGATTTCAAAAATGATTAGTCACTCAAATTGGCATGAAACAAGAAAACAGGAAGATAATTCCTTTATATAAAAAAGTTTTCTGAACATCTCTTGTATTTGTTTTTGCAGCTGTCAAGGGTGAGGTCATTCTCAAATTTTTTAATCAGCGAACCCATAGACCAATATCAAAATGACAACTCGATGATTCAACTTTAGCAACAAAATAAATATATGGCTAAAAAAAGAAATTCAAGAAAATTTGCCCAGGATGTCATACAACTTTGTGATCCCCAAAAACAACAAAACAGCTCTGTTGCCAATGAACTGCAAAAGGCCAACTTTTTGCAACAATCTTCATCGGAGTAACTAGAGCCATAAATATAAAACAAAAGCTTTTGGAATAAACGAAAGAAAAGGCATTTCCTCGATATCAAGCCGAATATGGTTTCAGATTAAAGGCGTTTCTCACTTATCCCAAGTGAGACTGAGCTTTCCAGAATCATTTGAATGCCTCTGCTCTGGCCCGACCGGTCGAGCAGCATTTCAGATGTGTCTATACATGCCTCAGTTGCATGGAGTAAAGCCTCCTTGTGAAAGCCATCGCAGAATTTGGCAAGCACAGAATTATATACATTAAGTGGGCATGTACATAGTCTCAAGGGATGAATGCTTGCAGTCGAGAGCAAAGAGCCAGGTTAAATTCCAGTCTGACATTAATCTGCTCATTGTGGTTATGACGTTCTTTCAATGTAATATACACACATACTTGCACTAAATTCACCAAGGATGGTTAAATGCATCACAATATATCTTATTTTTCAGTGGGGAAGTGATCCAGGAACTAACCAGGTTACAAAGTTCACTGCTGACCTTTTAGTACACCTTCTCTTTGGGAGACCACCACAATGGATGGATATGTAAACATATACCAAAAAAAAAAAGAAAGAAAGATAGAAAAGAGAGGAAACAGAAATCGCAAAGGAAGGAGTAGACAGTACGGTAGTTACTAAGGCTGGAGAACTGAAAAAAAGAAAATTAAATAAAATGTAAACATTGATGAAAAAAAGAAAAAGAAAAATGAGGATGGGGGTTTTCACACCACCAATGCAAGGCTTAGGTTTGATGCAAATTAGTCACAAGGCTTGTCCTCAACCTCGCTTGCCAGAATAAGCTGATGGTGCATTAAATGACTCAGCACGTCCTACAACGCAAAGTCATTTCTTGTGCAGATGTGTGTGTGAGTCAATAGGACTGGGGTTGAGCCAATTGGGGAAAGTGGGGGAGGGAATCCTGGATTTATTGTCCAAGCAATCACTACATAATAATTAATACAATATCCCTCAGAAGGAACTTCAACACAGGAAGCCATTCAAGGCCAATTTTGTGGCAAAAGGAATGCAAAGACAAAAAGCGAGTCTGATATTGGACGAGTCTGAGAGGATCGATTGAACGGCAATGATGGATTCAAATTCAATATCAAAATAAAAATAAAAAAATAGTCCCAAGTGGGACAGATGCTCATCTCCCGATTGTAGGACGGTCATAGTCAGGCTGCAATTAGGTGATAAAGAGGGCTTAGAAGTTTTAAAGGATCTTGAGGGTCAAAAAGGGTCCAAAGGGTCTTGGGGGTTCTTCAATAGTATGGAATGAATACACCTACTCATGATCTGTGCAGCCAAACAGACCAAATGCAGTACCCTCTCGTCTGGTGAGGTTAATTAATTGAGGTTGAATTGACAACAAAAACATCTGACGATATGATGGACACACAGATTACATTTTGAGTTAATTAGCTAATTATCTCACCACCTGGATGGAAACTAAAAAAAAAGGGCTCCATTAGTTTTTGCGCATCGACGTCATGAATCATTGTCGAGTTTCAAAATGATCCATTGAGCCACCTCTGCTCGGAATAGGAGGGAAATATATATAATACATATATTTTTTTAAAAGATGTTAACTGACCCATTGCCTGACTGACTGAAGGGTTGAAGACATCTTATGGCTTTAATAGATCATGTTGACTTCGCCGTAGGTGAGCTAAAACAAAAGCAAAAGTAATCAGAGGAGAATCCCGATCCAGCTTCTACCAGTACACTACAAAGCTTTCAGCACAGAGGCAAAATGGCAGGTTTGGTGCCAAGTTGATTTACACAGTACAGGAAAACGCAATCCCTTCCATCAACATGTTTGGAATAAACAAACACCCGCAATATTGGAGCTTATGACAAACATTTAGTTTCAGCCAATTCCATCATGCTCCATACTAGGATCACACACTCTCTATGGCAGGTGCAAGGAAGGAGGATTGAGGCGAGGGGGAAGGGTGGTGGCCATCTTTCAAGTTCGAGGCACCCATCCCAACTTCGTTCAACATTCCCATGGATACCCCGAGTACAATCACAAACTTCAATGCATTTCTTCCCACAAACAAACAAGCACATAAACAGACAAGTATATAAACGCATCCCCACCACATTAATGGTGACTATAGTTTACATTATACTACTACTGTACTATAACAGACAAATGGGTGTATTTTAGAAAGATTTGTGCAACTTCCAGGTGTTTGATTATTATTATTTTTTTTTTGAGATAAGATCCAATTTTCAAGTTATTCTGTCCAGTGATGCAGGAGTGCATTCAGCAGTACACAATTTCTTATGATAAATCTCCACTCACACATAAATGTAAAAACTTCAGTTGAAGGGTGGCCATCCATACTTGTGAAAAATTCCCTTGCACATCCAGAGTACAACTCCCACTTATCAACACATTTTGTCCAGTGGTTTCGGAGTGAACAAAATACAGAGCACGTATGGAAATTGGACACGTAGTTTTGTACCGGAACACGAGCGGCGCTACATGATACACATTTACATTGAGAATTTGCATCACCTCTCCCCTCCAGAACCCCCGCGACTAAACATTCCACGAGACTCACTCACTTCATCTTACCATCAATCAAAACTCAGAGCAAATCAACAAACAAATACATATGTACAAAATAAACATGGAAAAAAGTTGTGCTCTAGAGTCTGATGGGACACGATGCAAGTACTTGCAGCATGTGATCCACAGCAAAGCAACAAATCAGCATTTTTAAGGTGACAGGATTCTGATAAATGGCATGATCACAAGAAAACTAACCACAAGAGATGAGTTTTAACATGAATAAATAAATAAAGATCTAGTTCCAGTTGATCAACTATTTTGAAACTAAACCAAAATCATCATTTTTTTTTTGTATTAGTAAAACAGCTGAAGGTTTCCCAGTCTCGTAGGGCACGTAAATGGTCAACTGAGTGTTACAATAAAAATTTGGGTGGCCTCAATCTGGAATCACTTGAAGGAAAAGGTGGAATAGATGGGGATGGGAGGGGGAAGGCGTAAGTGTGGGGTCTCCAAAACCTAATAATGCAGCATGCTTCCAAGGCACATTGATGCGAAACATTGTCAAGAAACAAAAAGAATTCAATTGCCTTACAATTATTTTCTACTCTCACAATAGACGTACTTTCAAGGAATAGCCTGAGGAGCTATGTGCAAGTCCAAGGATTTATTCAATGACACAGTGAGGCCCAATTTCAAATAAGCTCCACCACCCCAATGAAGCACAGATGGTAAGATTTTGCTAACTTTGAGAAGCAGAAGCATAACTGCTCGTTTAAGAAGCTCCTAGCATACAAGACCCATTGCTTTGCTGATGGGAATACCAATCTTTGCAGAATTGGAAGGAAAAAAAAAAAAGGTGGTTGTTGTTGTCCGAAGTATAGTACCAGAAATTACCGAAGCTAGTCATGTGCTCGTTACAAATCATCAAGCTCTGCCCCTTTCGTGCGGATTGATGAGAGCACCATTTTTGTTTTTTGGCAAGCCAGTCATCTGCACGGCTAGTGTTGCATTGAAAATTTTGCCGTACTCTCGTGTGAATATTCCTTGTATCATCACCATAAACACCTTGTAGAACTTGCTGAAACAATTGATGCAACTGTCACAGTGTAATTTGTTGATTTAGCATGGTGACGAGCATTTCTCTGCAATGGTCAACACGACCCACTGTGTAAAATGCAGTGTGCTGTCTCGTACATGCATTCAGAGTAAAGTTGCAAAATAAATATTATTATTATTATTATTTCAGAAGATTATCCTGACATATGGCACGAGTTATATTCTTTTGTTTCATAGCAGTGTATGATGTGGTTGAATATTCTTTATTATAATCCTCGTGTTGAACTAAATTGATTTACTTTTGTTCGATATTGAACCATATTTCGTCAACGCCAGGGATACCACTGGATCAACCCGCACTGTAACCCCAAACTGGTTGTGTCTGATCAACTGGTTATGCTACTGGGGTGAGTTTTATGTGAATCGAGTATACTGTATTTTACACAATGGAGGATTCCTGGCCATGTGTTGGTTCAAATGATTATTCGCCATCATTCATTCTATTGTTATGCTCAAGTTACTGGTATGAAGAGCAAAATATGAATTCCCTGAGGCTAACTCAATATATGTGTGGACCAATGCGGCAAGACCTAATATTTGGATAGTTTACTCTTCCCCCGGGCAACATTACCTCGACGTTGTTTCGACTTATGAGTAACATACAAAGTAACGTGTGTCGACGTGTGTCAAACGATTCGCGTAACGTGCCTACACTTATGCAGCGTTTTGCGGAACGTGTGTCATTACGCCGAAACGTCGATAAATTTTTCAACATGCTTGGAAAAATTTCTCGACGTACAACGGACGTATGCAGCGTGCTCTAACTGTATACAAAACTTTTACCCATAACGTATTCGACGTGTGCCAGACCTTGGTTCGGCAAATTTTCATACGTCGGCATACGCTGGCTAAAACGTCAAGTGTGACAGCGGCTTCACACGTTCGATGGTCTAGTGCGTTATGATTTGAATCGTCGAGCCGCAGCCTTTAATAGCCTACGCACGTTGATCGTCGGCGATACGCTGCGCGAGCTATGCATAAGTTAGACTATCGTTGGCATGTTTGTGAACGCCGACAACACGCCAGGGCATTTCGTTTGGTATAATATCTATGTGATTGAAACGTTTCTGTGTACGTTACGAATACGTTTATGCTACGTCCAACACATTTTATACGCCAAAACTTAAAAGAAACATCATAGTTCAGGTCGTACGCCAGCGTTTTACATTACATTTTTGATACCTTGCCATTACGCTGGCTAAAAACGTCAAGGTTGACAGGCCTTTAAGCTTTGGCTGCATCCATTTCTGATCTAAGTAAGGTGACCTGGTTTGGGTCAAGGCGTACCGAGGGCGTGTTCCCCGGTAATTAGGTCCACGTGAGCTATTTTATGGTAACCGGTTTAAACAGGAGCCGGATGACCAAAGTCACGCGGTTGAGCTATTGGCGTTCCGGTTGCATTAGCGGATTCGCTGTGTTACGAGTTATCCGTGTTGCTACGGCTGCGATTCCGGAGAGTCTGTGGGAACCCAAGATAGCTTTCCCCCTCGTGGTCTTCTCGCCCCGACCCCGGCCGTAACAAGTATACAGTGAAACCTCGTTTTAACCGCCAGCGCTGGGACACTGTCGTATATGGCGGTTATGCGAGGGTGGCTGTTGAACTTGGTGGTTGCTAGAAGGGATTCAGATTCCGATTCCAATGTCACGGTCTGTTCCGTGCCACTACACAGGCATCACGTTGCGCCAGAATTGATCTATTTGGGGGTGCGTTTTCAACAGTCTTTCGAGATTATTTTACCTTATATTCCATCTCTTTTGATCAAGGGTATTAACAAAAATTATATAATTATGTAAAACTACATGTACACAGACGGGCAAGGCCTATTCACATTGTACGTACCGTATTTGTTTCTGCAGGGACATGTTTAAAAAACAGAGCTTCAAAGTCATGGGCTCATAGTTATTGTGCATATCATTTGCTTTTGCATTGATAAGGAACTGAAGTTCGTAAATTACAATCTGTACCAGTGTTTTGATTACCACTGGAACACATTAGTCAAATTGCACCAATATTCGTGATGTGGTTGAAGTACAGGGCGATCGCTGGGCGGTTAGCGCTGCGAAATAAACGAGGGTGTTTTCAATTGTTACAAGTACTTAGTGTACTGGGAAAACTGTTGGCGGATTGTAATTGAAAATGCATTATGGAAATTTGGGAAACCCTGATTTCCAGGCGGAAGGCGAGGGTGGGCGCTTAATCGAGGTTACACTGTATTATATATGATATATATTAAACTGAGTTTGCATTGTGGGGTCATTAGCACCCCAATTCTACGGCCACGCCTTCCGTCTCTCCCCCCCCACATTCATAAGCAACGCCCATTAACCAGGCCACACCTTTCCCTCCAGAGACACCCAGAAATTGCGCCACCTTTATTTCTCAGGAGGGCTCATATAGCTGCCTCTGATGAACATTTTTGAGACTGAATAATGCATTTTCTAGAATTAAAGGTACCATTTATTTGATTTACAACTCAAATGAGGGTAAGCACATTTGGTTTGCAGTGATCACCGGCAACGGTTCTAATATACACCGCCAATGAATTGTACATTAATTCTTCACAATGCAGAGGCAAATAAAATAATGGTCTTTTCATTTAAATAAATTTAAAAACAAAGAAGTGGTTTTCATTTGACATTTAAAGGCCTTATAAACAAATTGATGGAAATGCAATTTCACATATCATATGAATTAAACAAACATTAAGATTTGACTTTGTCTGTGAAATACCTAACATACCATAATTAGTCTTGGGAAGCCTGGGGAAATTCCGAGAGATATTTTTTTACGTACATATACACTTCAAAGAAGGTTTATGCACACGCACACTTTAAAGGTATATGAAAGGGACACATCCACTTTCGCGACCACTGATCACCACCTCCGAGTTCATTTTTAATAACTAAAAACAACACGTTAAAAACCGAACAAGGTACGTTTTCATTAACAACGAAAAGAGTCATGATTAATACATAGTTGAAGTATAAAAACACGATTATCTCAAAAAATCATAAACGGATCGGATGAAACTTGAATGACATGTTTTGCGTGCATGGCAGGAGAACACGATTTCGATTGGTGAAGATCCGAATTCCGGATCTGTATACGAAATCATTTAACTTAAAATGATTCTTCACGTATACGGGACAAAAAAACGTTTTATAGTACTGTGTAGGCATAATATTCCAAAAATGTAATGGGCCATAGTTCTCGATGGATCAGGCACTACATTGGCGGAGTAATGCGCTCTCCCAAGTGCCCTTTCTAGTTTCTGAAGGTTCCGGCTGCCATCGGAAAAAATAAAAATTTGGACCGCGCATCCTGAAAACTCACCTGGATAGGAATAAACAGTCACTCAAACCCACTCCCCCCTCGTTCAACAAGACAGATTTTTTTTTTTATATACAGAGAACAAACTTTTGGTACATCACGGTTAATGAAGGTTGTGGCTTCAAGTTTCATCGAAATCGTGGAATTTGTGCGTGTAGTTTCAGAGAAGAGAGGAAATACCTTTTTGGGGGTGCGTCAACCAACCACCACCCACCCCCCCCCTCCGTAGACCACCCTAATGAGCGCAGATTTGGATGCGGTCAATACACTTCGTTAGGCATCAGATATGAAATTCGTGACTTTTCATCAAAATCATGTGTTTGGTTCAAGCAAATATGACTGAATCGTTCACTGACCCACCTATGGACACTGCTCGATCGCATAAGCTCACCGGGGACTAAGTCCAGGTCAGCTTAAAAATGGATACCGTTGTAAACCGCACATTAAGCTCCAAGTCCGTTAAATGGACCTTTATGATGGAAGCAGAGATGATGCTGCAAGTGAGAAAATTGTTAATTCAAGTAAATCGATTTATGGCTTTCCAAACAGTGCAAATTTATTATCCATGACAGCATGCCACCTCTTTTGAATAAAGCGTGAGACCACAGGGCGCGCAGCACGCACGCACGCACGCACACCTCCTTTTTTGTAATGGATTTGGTTGAAGCAACACAGGGCAGCACTTACTTGACAATGCTTTCTCGTAGGTTTTTCCAGTTTCATGAAACTCCGCAGGCAAGGATTGAATTGTTCTGTAATGTTTCTGCAAGGGGAGGGGGGGGGGGGTGGGGAAGTAAGAAGTAAAAAAAAATTTTTTAAAAAGGTAAAACTTTGCAATTGAATACCCTTATTTTAAAGTAAAATAATTGTAATCTTGGATTATACTTGACATAAAAGTTCACAAATTAATCTTTCAATAAGGTAATTTGACACCCCTTTCACCACCACACCTCCCCAACTGTGTTGGGAGATATAACAGTTGTGTGTGCGTATATATATGTAATATATATATATGGTATATATAATATTACTATACATATAAAACATGGCACAATTGCTAATATGCTACTGTTAAGTGTTGTGGGGAGTACATGGTAATTATTAAAATAAATGCCTTACCATAGACAGTGTACTCGTGGCTGAAATATCTTTTTTACCAATATTAAAGCACTTTCATGTTGAGGCTACATTGGTCTGCCCTTGTACACTGTTGGAAGGCAATGTTTGGAGTAGAAAAGCACGCCTCACATCGGTGCCACATGGATGCCGAGGGAAATGGGCGGTGGTTGGGGGGGGGGTTGGTTGGTTGGATTGGACCTTGTGCTTGTGAGGCCTTTATATAATGATGCTCTCGGAGTCCGTGTCCCCTCACCAGTTCAACATTGAGAGTTCGAGAATGTTACTAATCAATGGCTACTTTTTCTTTTCTTTTTTTTTCCACCATCTTCTCGCCGAGCTCCCTCAGACCATCCCATTCCCTCTCCTCCAAGTGGTTACATGTTCTTCAACTGACCCCCTCCTTGTTAAACTCACAAATTCCAGGCTTGTTGGCACACCTTAAACACTTTCTTCTGAGTTGTTTTTGTCCTCGTTTCTTCTATTTGGGGAATTGCTTCAGAGAATGAAGCCATTTCGGGGAAGAGTGACAATTGCCACAATCAAATGGTGCACCACAATGCTCAACCCTATCCACAACACACACCTTTTCAGCTCCGAATAACTTCACTAACCACCCTCTTACTTGCAGGTAACTTGCATTTCCTTTCTCTTCTCTTTTCTTCCCATCATTTACCTTCGCAACTTTGTTGCGAAGGTTATTTTTGATCGCTGTGATTTATTTATTTACCTTCGCAACTTTGTTGCGAAGGTTATTTTGATCGCTGTGTATTTATTTATTTATTTATTTATTTATTTATTTGTGAAATGTTGTGTTTGTTGTTATTCGCATAACTCAAAGAATTGAACTGAACGCAGCAAATTTGGGGGGATGATGAGTTATTATCGAGGACATTTTGATTAGATTTTGGGAGACGATCGGGTCAAGGTCAAGGTCAAGGTCATGTGAAAGGTCAAAATCGTCTTTTTACCATAGCCGCCGGTCAATTTGTATCCAATTTGCATGCAACTTTAATGCCAAAAATGTTCAGAATATTCAATCCCCATCTTGTGATATGTGACATGACACAATGAACGTAATAACCCTTATTGCGGTTGGGAGTCAAAGGTCAGGGGGGGTTCACGACATTTGCAAAATGTGCGGTTAGTCATAACACGCGTGCAATTCTTAATCCGATTTGCATGAACAACACCAAAATGTGACTGTTCTGTTCCCCACCACTCTAATTTACCAATTTACCAAAATTAAGAGTACAAAGGTCCACAGGTCGAGGTTATGAAAGGTCAAAAATCGTCATTTTGCCATAGTGCCGGTCTCGATTTTTTTATCCAATTTGCATGGCAACCATGCCAAAATTGTTGTGATTCATGCCCAATTTGTATATACGATATGACACATGACGTCATTACCTTTGTTAGCAGTTTGGGTCAAAGGGTCAGGGGCGTCAACGACCTTTATTATCATACGCGGTCAATTCTTATACAATTCTGCATGTAAGTTAGAATTCCAAATGTTTAGGAATTCAATTCACTATTGCTGTGATGTGTAATATTTGATTTTTATAATGTGACCAGTTATTCAGGAATTTGACTTGACACCGACACCCAAAAAGGTCGGGAGTTCATACAGAAAATTGTACAATGTACGTGAATCAGTGTCAAACAGCAGGAAATTTAATGTTTTTAAGCCATCGTAACACATATGAGATGGCAGATGTGGTATGGGATTAAATACCCTCACAATCAACGGGTTTCTGGGGGGGGGGCAAAAATGTAGCGTTGGCGAAGGTATTGCGCTCTACTGAGTTGCCGTTTCTAGTTTTCCTATGCTTTTTTGTTTCAAACAATGACCTGTCAGTACATTTCCATTTTCCCCTTTGTCTTGTCACCCTTTCATGAACCGAGATTTTATATTTTCCGAAACCATCATCAAAGATCTTCAGACTCTCTGGAATATTTTTTCTATTTGCTCAAGGCTTTTTTCTAGAATTAGTCGCAGGATAAAGTTTTCGGGACCACACTCTTTTGATGATAGGAGGGAAAAAGCACAGGGTAACCACCTGGTGGGATTGCGCGTGCTGTGTCGAGGTCGGTGCTGAGGTGTCGTTCCACCAGTCGGCAGTCTCTCAGGTTAAGCAGAGGTAGTCCTTCAGGTGATGCCTTGTAATTTGTCCCTCACCTGTTGCTCCAGCAATTTTTAACATCGTCCATTTGCGCACTGAAGGTTTTTCGGAGACCAGATAGTTGGTGAGATCATGGGGGGTGATTACACTTACTGCTTGTGTCTGGTTCGCTCTGATTGTTACCACGCCCAAGGGAGTTGCTGCTAGCTGTGTTCCAATAAGCTTGGCACTTCCCATGATAATTGAGTTAACGCGGTCACGAGCGTATTATGAAACGAGGATTCAATCACTCTTTGGTGGCATTTTCCCTGTTCTCTCTTAAATGCTCCGACTGAGGCAATGATCTCACTGTGAAGGAGACATCCTATGCCATACTCGAGTCTGTGGGTTGGTTCTTCTGCCTCAGGCGAAATACTCATTCTTGTCCTTGGAGGATTTAATTGCCATGGACTGGCACTTAATAGTTGATGGGTTTATGAGAATGTGTTGGTCCCCAATTGGATCTGAAACTGTGAACAGAATCACACATAAGTTCTCAACTTTACAAGAGTCATGGACTTAGGGTGCCGGTTCATGGTTGCAGTGCCCACAGGGTTCATCCTGGACTTGGTATTTCAACGCTGGTAGTGTGGCAAAGGAGATTGACATGTGCTCGTTGATGGTTGCTGGGGAACATCAGAACTGCAGTGTTCAAATGTAGATGCTCAGTTCCTCAATACTGTTACGGTCAGGGTTCTTCTTCCTCTTCTTCTTTAACATGAGTTTGACTTACTTGGGTTTTGCCTAAATGCTTCATCCTCTTTCCTTAGTGCTTTCAGTTCTTGCTCTCTGGATGTGAGACTTGGACTCGACCAAGGGAACTGAGACGGAGACTTAACGCTTCCGGTACCAGGTCTCTTCAGGAAATCCTGGCTATCACTGGTCAAACTGTGTCAGGGTGGTTTGGTTACCAGTACAATCATGAGCAGTAAACAGTAGCTGTACGGAAATGTGGCTTGTTTTCCTGATGCTGATCCTGCTCACCGATTACTTCAGCTGGGATTACTAGTGAGTGGAGGGAGGCCAAACAGGCCGACCAAGTGCCTCGTGGATTGCAGCAGGTGGATCATTCATCTCAAGGAGATGGGGGATGGCGACGAAGGTCCCTGGCAGAGAGTACCGGCGGAAAGATAGACGCAGCGATGCTTTGCTCTGGTGCATGCTCCCATACCGGACTGGACCTGTCTACTTTCAGCCATGATCTTTCTGGGCAAAGCACATTTCAAAGTTGGCCTCCAAGGCCGGTTGCGACTGGGGCATCCTCAGTCATGCAAAGACTTTCTTTGGAAACACCTGAACTTCTATCCACCTACAGGCCTTCATCCACAGGTTGATGGGGGACTGCTCTCCCTTCTGGGCTGGCACTGGCAACTTTCACCCATTGCTCAGCCTTGATGCCATGGAAACCAAAGGCCTTAAAGATTCATTGAATCTCCAGTAAAACAAAAGCTGAGTCTATGGGCTTTATCACTTTGCCATTACAGACAGGTTAGTGTCGCCTGTCTTCTTCCACCTCCGATGTGGTCTTGCACAGTCTGCCTGCTCCATGCTTTTGTCCACATTTCGCAGGGTGTACGTTGGTCCTCCAGGCACACCCTTCAAATGAAACTCACAACATCCAGGATTAGTCCTCCCACCCCCCCCCCCCCACCTGTGAAAACAACTTCCACAGACTCTTCAACTCATTCTTTCTCTTCAGGTCTCAAGACAGCCGTCACCACCATCTCAGATCATTCCCCCAATCCCAAAATTGGATCTTGTCTTAACCGTTTAACCACCCTCCACCCCCTCCCCCCAATTCATACTTTCTGTATCCATTTTCCACAGCTTTCATCTCCTCTCAACTCAACCTTACCAGCATCCCTGTCAGGTCTCCTTTTTTTTTTTCCTACTCGACCTGCGGTTAGCATTATCCCCCCATTTCTTCTGTTCCCTTTGTTATGTTGAGTCCTGATCCATTCTGTGTGCATACCAGCTCTTCCACAAGCTCCTCGAATCTTGCACCAAAAATAAAAATAAAATAAAATAAAAAAATTACGAGACCACGACAGACCCAGGATTTACACTCCTCCAAGCGGATAAGTAATAAAACATTTCAGTTTGATTTCCAGAACCTTCTTGTGAATAACCATTATGACTCTCAGTTCTCATTCTTTCATCTTCAAAATCACACTCTTGAGATCTCCCGCAACTTTTATTTTATTCCTTCACTTTGGTGTCCTCGTCTGACCGAGGCACTTTTCTTTTTCCAATTGTGGGGAGGGAGGGAAGGGGGGGGTGAAGAAGACCACAAATATATGGAATTTGATCTTGAATTGGAACACAACATTGGTGATTACAACAATCTAAAAGCTAAAATTTAGATGAGAGTGCCACATGCCTAAACATTCTACAAAGGATAGGACCAAAGCAGAAACTCAGGATGATAGCCGAGGGACAATTATCCAACCCATTTACAAAATTAAGCACTTGGGTACCAAAACACGAAGCTTCCCTTGTAAAATGTAAAATGTTGACAAATTACGGATGACAGCGTGAGCCAAGGGAATGGTAACAGCGAGTTTCATATAGTTTGTGCTGTTTTATGTCCCTGAAAAACCAATCAAACTAACTTGGAGAAAACAGACTCTTTCCATCAATATTAGCTCTGAGGTCCAAAATGAATAAGAATAATAATAATAATAATAAAATAAAATAAAAAATGGGTTCTGGTTTCATTGCAAAAAAGGAAGAAATAAAAATGGTGGTCGGTCAGGATTTTACTGTTGTTTTGAAGACGTTTGCACCAGTGCATAAGTCCAAATTCCACAAAGTCGTGTGTTCAGTCGGATGCTTGTTTCAACCAAAACTCTCAAATTTAATACGATACAAACATGTCATGGCATTGGTGTATCATTCATCATTCATTCATTTATGTAGTCTATGGCTATGCGTTGGATCATTGCTGGGAGTGTGATTCTGTTGCTGATGAAGCAGTTCCCCCTGCTGCGTTAAGTAGGAATTTTGGCATTTGTCATGTGCCGTGATAGCTCGCAGCACTATTCGCGAATGACACAGTGGATCTTTAACGCCCACCGAATAATGCAGCAGATGGATGCTCGTTTAACCTCCATCCGATGGACGGCACCACACTGAAATAAAAATAAAAAAATCACCCTGTCTGTGAAAACCACGGATGTCAGTTTATAGCTGGGTTCAAGATGCGAACCATGGCTAGACAGCTTAGAGGCGAGTATGCACACCTTCCAGGTCATTCCTGTCAGCCCTGGTCCGTATTATACCTTTGATACAAGAGCCATGAAGAAAGCCACATTGAAATCAGCACCAGGGGTATATTCTGCAGTTTTGGTTTTATGTGGCTGAAACACAAACAACATGTTGATCACTCTCGTATATACAAGCGATAAAAAAATGAGCAATGTAATCACTGATGGAGTTTACTTCGTCGTGCTTGCGCAAAATACTGATTAAATTCAACCAGACATGCTATGAACTCAGGAAGTTCAGTGCTCCAGTTTTCATTATTTTGTCCCTCTTAAGAGAGAAAAAGAAATCTGAGAAAAATCAAGCTCACAATATAAATGTGCAGAATTATCAATTGTCCAAAAGTAATTATCAGGTGTGTTGACGCGCTGTGAAAACTCCAACTGAACAGCAAGGGGAACCTGGTAAAGTGCTAGGTCAGTGGAGGAGTTGTGAATGAGAATGGCAGGGTGGTTGGTTTGTCGGATCTAAGGATTTAAAGACCTGACTATAAAACAACTTCGCAGCGCACGTTACACTTAATTACCCATTAAACAAGGGACGGGACCCTAACTAGAAACACATACTTACCGATATAACTGATCTATAAGGACTCTGGCTGTTGTGTGCGATGGGTTCCAGATTCGTAACAATACTCCTCCACAACTTTTTGAAATACAGTCGTGGCCAAAAATATTGCACCCACCTTCGGTGGCAGAGGTAACCAGAGAGTTGGTGTCAAAGCCACCAATGCTCGCCTGTTTATACATTTGTCCTTGTTAAAAGACTAGTCTAATAATATTTTTTATAAAGCATTGCAGTGAAGTCTGATCCAAATAATTTTAAAGCAATATATGTATTTGTATATTGTAATCAGTAAAAAATAGTGTGGTAGATAAAAACATTAGAAAGGAAATAACTTGCCCAAAAACTTTAACATTTTCACGCTGACGCCGGGTGTATCGCTATGGCTCTCTGTTTTCGAACAGGCGAGCTAAAAAACAGACAAACGGACCCAAATGCACTATCCTCTCCTCTGGCGAGGGTAACAAGTTTCATATTCCTTCCATGATAAAGTACGACATTTTGTTTCCACAAAAAAAAAAAAATTGATGAAGTTCTTCACATGCGTCCACTCGCCATTCTTGCAGTTCGGGTGCGAGTTGTCTAATCAGCCACTGCGGAACCCCCAGCATGTTGTGAATGATATGGTGTGCTGAACCATGGCTAATGTTCAATTCGGGGACCACATCATCCAGCACAATGCGACGGTTTCCCCTAAACACGGACTCAACTCCTGCAACCACTGCTGGTGTGTCAGCTGTGTGAGGCCAGCCCGAGCGACCAGCGTCTGCCACACGGGACACACCACTTATAAACTTCCTGTCCCAGTCGTACACCTGCTGCAGCGATAAACATGCGTCACCATATTGCATTTTCATTCTGTGATGGATTTCACTGTGATTCACACCCTCACTTCCAAAGAAACGGATGACAGAACATTGCTCCTCCCTGGTGCATGCTTCAAAGGGAGCCACCATCTTGGAACTGCTCTACTGACGTCATACACTCAATGTTGCCAGATCTAAAACTGGCAAAACACGACTCTTACCCATAGCTATAACATATATTGTTTACAACTACACACATTACATTCTCAAATTTATATCACCATTTTAAGGTTACTTATTGATTGGCCTTCGTAGAATGCACCTTTCAATCACCTCTGAAACGTACACTCTACCATGTGCATTGTGCATCCATAACATACAGGTGGCCTCTAGGCCACAAATAAAGTTTTCAAACACAGGTGTGCAAAAGGACGCTTAAACTGATACAACAACCACCTGTACCGATATAACTGATAGAGAAATTAGGTAAAAGTTTGTGACTAATGCAGTATGTACCTCATCACACTGTCTGCAGTTTCAAAAACATTACCAAAGTGCAGCTGCATGTCAGCACAAACATACTCTGTGCAGTGGTATTTGACTGAGCGATGAGGAAACTGCTGCATTAATCAAAGGGAAAGCAGATTTGGGAAGAATGATGGTTTTATGAACAGTGAAGATGGAGGGAAGAAGTCATAAGAGATAAGATGTTGCTTTTCCAAGTTGACCAGCTGTGCTACTCTGAGCATATCCACACCTTTGTGAGCAGTCATGTGAAAGCAGGAAGAGCCATCAGGATGAAATACCTCATCAAGTCGCCAATATATACATTTTTTACGTTAAAACCAAAAGGTACCATTCCTACACAATTTAATATGGTTGGTCAATTCAGAGTAGATTTCAAAAATGATTAGTCACTCAAATTGGCATGAAACAAGAAAACAGGAAGATAATTCCTTTATATAAAAAAGTTTTTCTGAACATCTCTTGTATTTGTTTTTGCAGCTGTCAAGGGTGAGGTCATTCTCAAATTTTTTAATCAGCGAACCCATAGACCAATATCAAAATGACAACTCGATGATCAACTTTAGCAACAAATAAATATATGGCTAAAAAAAGAAATTCAAGAAAATTTGCCCAGGATGTCATACAACTTTGTGATCCCCAAAAACAACAAAACAGCTCTGTGCCCAATGAACTTCAAAAGGCCAACTTTTTGCAACAATCTTCATCGGAGTAACTAGAGCCATAAATATAAAACAAAAGCTTTTGGAATAAACGAAAGAAAAGGCATTTCCTCGATATCAAGCCGAATATGGTTTCAGATTAAAGGCGTTTCTCACTTATCCCAAGTGAGACTGAGCTTTCCAGAATCATTTGAATGCCTCTGCTCTGGCCCGACCGGTCGAGCAGCATTATCAGATGTGTCTATACATGCCTCAGTTGCATGGGAGTAAAGCCTCCTTGTGAAAGCCATCGCAGAATTTGGCAAGCACAGAATTATATACATTAAGTGGGCATTGTACATAGTCTCAAGGGATGAATGCTTGCAGTCGAGAGCAAAGAGCCAGGTTTAAATTCCAAGTCTGACATTAATCTGCTCATTGTGGTTATGACGTCTTTCAATGTAATATACACACATACTTGCACTAAATTCACCAAGGATGGTTAAATGCATCACAATATATCTTATTTTTCAGTGGGAGAGTGATCCAGGAACTAACCAGGTTACAAAGTTCACTGCTGACCTTTTAGTACACCTTCTCTTTGGGAGACCACCCACAATGGATGGATATGTAAACATATACCAAAAAATAAAAAGAAAGAAAGATAGAAAAGAGAGGAAACAGAAATCGCAAAGGAAGGAGTAGACAGTACGGTAGTTACTAAGGCTGGAGAACTGAACAAAAGCAAAATTAAATAAAATGTAAACATTGATGAAAAAAAGAAAAAGAAAAATGAGGATGGGGGTTTTCACACCACCAATGCAAGGCTTAGGTTTGATGCAAATTAGTCACAAGGCCTTGTCCTCAACCTCGCTTGCCAGAATAAGCTGATGGTGCATTAAATGACTCGCACGTCCTACAACGCAAAGTCATTTCTTGTGCAGATGTGTGTGAGTCAATAGGACTGGGGTTGAGCCAATTGGGGAAAGTGGGGGAGGGAATCCTGGATTTATTGTCCAAGCAATCACTACATAATAATTAATACAATATCCCTCAGAAGGAACTTCAACACAGGAAGCCATTCAAGGCCAATTTTGTGGCAAAAGGAATGCAAAGACAAAAAGCGAGTCTGATATTGGACGAGTCTGAGAGGATCGATTGAACGGCAATGATGGATTCAAATTCTAATATCACAAAAAAAAATAAATAATAATAGTCCCAAGTGGGACAGATGCTCATCTCCCGATTGTAGGACGGTCATAGTCAGGCTGCATTAGGTGATAAAGAGGGTCTTAGAAGTGTTAAAGGATCTTGAGGGTCAAAAAGGGTCCAAAGGGTCTTGGGGGTTCTTCAATAGTATGGAATGAATACACCTACTCATGATCTGTGCAGCCAAACAGACCCAAATGCAGTACCCTCTCGTCTGGTGAGGTTAATTAATTGAGGTTGAATTGAACAACAAAACATCTCACGATATGATGGACACACAGATTACATTTTGAGTTAATTAGCTAATTATCTCACCACCTGGATGGAAACTAAAAAAAAAGGGCTCCATTAGTTTTTGCGCATCGACGTCATGAATCATGTCGAGTTTCAAAATGATCCATTGAGCCACCTCTGCTCGGAATAGGAGGGAAAATATATATAAATACATATATTTTTTTAAAAGATGTTAACTGACCCATTGCCTGACTGACTGAAGGGTTGAAGGACATCGTTATGGCTTTAATAGATCATGTTGACTTCGCCGTAGGTGAGCTAAAAACAAAAGCAAAAGTAATCAGAGGAGAATCCCGATCCAGCTTCTACCAGTACACTACAAAGCTTTCAGCACAGAGGCAAAATGGCAGGGTTTGGTGCCAAGTTGATTTACACAGTACAGGAAAACGCAATCCCTCCATCAACATGTTTGGAATAAACAAACACCCGCAATATTGGAGCTTATGACAAACATTTAGTTTCAGCCAATTCCATCATGCTCCATACTAGGATCACACACTCTCTATGGCAGGTGCAAGGAAGGAGGATTGAGGGGCGAGGGGGAAGGGTGGTGGCCATCTTCAAGTTCGAGGCACCCATCCCAACTTCGTTCAACATTCCCATGGATACCCCGAGTACAATCACAAAACTTCAATGCATTTCTTCCCACAAACAAACAAGCACATAAACAGACAAGTATATAAACGCATCCCCACCACATTAATGGTGACTATAGTTTACATTATACTACTACTGTACTATAACAGACAAATGGTGTATTTTAGAAAGATTTGTGCAACTTCCAGGTGTTTGATTATTATTATTTTTTTTTTGAGATAAGATCCAATTTTCAAGTTATTCTGTCCAGTGATGCAGGAGTGCATTCGCAGGTACACAATTTCTTATGATAAATCTCCACTCACACATAAATGTAAAAACTTCAGTTGAAGGTGGCCATCCATACTTGTGAAAAATTCCCTTGCACATCCAGAGTACAACTCTCACTTATCAACACATTTTGTCCAGTGGTTTCGGAGTGAACAAAATACAGAGCACGTATGGAAATTGGACACGTAGTTTTGTACCGGAACACGAGCGGCGCTACATGATACACATTTACATTGAGAATTTTGCATCACCTCTCCCCTCCAGAACCCTCGCGACTAAACATTCCACGAGACTCACTCACTTTATCTTACCATCAATCAAAACTCAGAGCAAATCAACAAACAAATACATATGTACAAAATAAACATGGAAAAAAGTTGTGCTCTAGAGTCTGATGGGACACGATGCAAGTACTTGCAGGATGTGATCCACAGCAAAGCAACAAATCAGCATTTTTAAGGTGACAGGATTCTGATAAATGGCTGATCACAAGAAAACTAACACAAAGAGATGAGTTTTAACATGAATAATAAATAAATAAAGATCTAGTTCCAGTTGATCAACTTATTTTGAAACTAAACCAAAATCATCATTTTTTTTTTGTTATTAGTAAAAACAGCTGAAGTTCCCAGTCTCGTAGGGCACGTAAATGGTCAACTGAGTGTTACAAAAAATTCTGGTGGCCTCAATCTGGAATCACTTGAAGAAAAGGTGGAATAGATGGGGATGGGGAGGGGGAAGGGTAAGTGTGGGGTCTCCAAAACCTAATAATGCAGCATGCTTCCAAGGCACATTGATGCGAAACATTGTCAAGAACAAAAAGAATCAATTGCCTTACAATTATTTTCTACTCTCACAATAGACGTACTTTCAAGGAATAGCCTGAGGAGCTATGTGCAAGTCCAAGGATTTATTCAATGACACAGTGAGGCCCAATTTCAAATAAGCTCCACCACCCCAATGAAGCACAGATGGTAAGATTTTGCTAACTTTGAGAAGCAGAAGCATAACTGCTCGTTTAAGAAGCTCCTAGCATACAAGACCCATTGCTTTGCTGATGGGAATACCAATCTTTGCAGAATTGGAAGGAAAAAAAAAAAAAAGGTGGTTGTTGTTGTCCGAAGTATAGTACCAGAAATTACCGAAGCTAGTCATGTGCTCGTTACAAATCATCAAGCTCTGCCCCTTTCGTGCGGATGATGAGAGCACCATTTTGTTTTTTTGGCAAGCCAGTCATCTGCACGGGCTAGTGTTGCATTGAAAGATTTTGCCGTACTCTCGTGTGAATATTCCTTGTATCATCACCATAAACACCTTGTAGAACTTGCTGAAACAATTGATGCAACTGTCACAGTGGTAATTTGTTGATTTAGCATGGTGACGAGCATTTCTCTGCAATGGTCAACACGGACCCACTGTGTAAAATGCAGTGTGTTGTCGTACATGCATTTCAGAGTAAAGTTGCAAAATAAATATTATTATTATTATTATTTCAGAAGATTATCCTGACATATGGCACGAGTTAATTTCTTTTGTTTCATAGCAGTGTATGATGTGGTTGGAATATTCTTTATTATTAATCCTCGTGTATGAACTAAATTGATTACTTTTGTCGATATTGAACCATATTTCGTCAACGCCAGGGATACCACTGGATCAACCCGCACTGTAACCCCAAACTGGTTGTGTCTGATCAACTGGTTATGCTACTGGGGGTGAGTTTTATGTGAATCGAGTATACTGTATTTACACAATGGAGGATTCCTGGCCATGTGTGGTTCAAATGATTATTCGCCATCATTCATTCCATTGTTATGGCTCAAGTTACTGGTATGAAGAGCAAAATATGAATTCCCTGAGGCTAACTCAATATATGTGGTGGACCAATGCGGCAAGACCTAATATTTGGATAGTTTACTCTTCCCCCGGCACATTACCTCGACGTGTTTCGACTTATGAGTAACATACAAGTAACGTGTGTCGACGTGTGTCAACGATCGCGTAACGTGCCTACAACTTATGCCAGCGTATGCGGAACGTGTGTCATACGCCGAATACGTCGATAAATTTTCAACATGCTGAAAATTTCTCGACGTACAACGACGTATGCCAGCGTGCTCTTAACGTATACAAAACTTACCCATAACGTATTCGACGTGTGCCAGCTTGGTTCGGCAAATTTTTCATACGTCGGCATACGCTGGCTAAAACGTCAAGGTGTGACAGCGGCTTCACACGTCGATGTCTAGTGCGGTTATGATTTGAATCGTCGAGCCGCAGCCTTTTAATAGCCTACGCCACGTGATCGTCGGCGATACGCTGCCGCGCGCTATGCATAAGTTAGACTATCGTTGGGCATAGGTTGTGAACGCCGACAACACGCTCAGCATTCGTTGGTATAAGTTATCTATATGTGATTGAAACGTTCTGTGTACGTTACGAATACGTTATGCATACGTCCAACACATTATTATACGCCCAAAACTTAAAAAGAAACATCAATAGTTCAGCGTACGCCAGCGTTTTACATACATTTTGATACCTTGCCATACGCTGGCTAAAACGTCAAGGTGTGACAGGGCCTTTAAGCTTGGCTGCATCCATTCTGATCTAGTAAGGTGACCTGGTTTGGTCAAGGCGTACCGAGGGCGTGTCCCCCGGTAATTAGGTCACGTGACTATTTTAGGTAACCGGTTAAACAGGAGCCGGATGACCCAAAGTCACGCGGTTGAGCTATTGGCGTTCACGGTTGATTAGCGATCCGCTGTGTTACGGAGTTATCCGTGTGCGACGGCCTGCGATTCCGGAGAGTCTGGTGGGAACCCAAGATAGCTTTCCCCCCTCGTGGTCTTCTCGCCCCGACCCCGGGCCGTAACAATATACAGTGAAACCTCGTTTAACCGCCAGCGCTGGGACACTGTCGTATATGGCGGTTATGCGAGGGTGGCTGTTGAACTTGGTGGTTGCTAGAAGGGATTCAGATGTCCGATATCAATGTCACGGTCTGTCCGTGCCACTACACAGGCATCCA
>CM068966.1:33169125-33179481 GCA_035128595.1 Eptatretus atami
ACGTTGCGCCAGAATTGATCTATTGGGGGTGCGTTTCAACAGTCTTTCGAGATTATTTTACCTTATATTCCATCTCTTTTGATCAAGGTATAACAAAAATATATAATTATGTAAACTACATGTACACAGACCGCAGGCCTATTCACATGTACGTACCGTATTTGTTCTGCAGACATGTTTAAAAAACAGAGCTCAAAGTCATGGGCTCATAGTTATTGTGCATATCATTTGCTTTATGCTTGATAAGGAACTGAAGTCGTAAATTACAATCTGTACCAGTGTTTTGATTACCCACTGAACACATTAGTCAAATTGCACAATATTCGTGATGTGGTGAAGTACAGGGCGATCGCTGGCGGTTTAGCGCTGGCGATAAACGAGGGTGTTTTCATTGTTACAAGTACTTATGTACTGGGAAAACGTTGGCGGATTGTAATTGAAAATGCATTATGGAAATTGGGAACCCTGATTTCCAGGCGGAAGGCGAGGGTGGGCGTTAATCGAGGTTACACTGTATATATATGATATATATTAAACTGAGTTTGCATCTGTGGGTCATTAGCACACCCATTCTACAGGCCACGCCTTCCCGTCTCTCCCCCCCCACATCATAAGCAACGCCCATTAACCAGGCCACACCTTTCCCTCCAGACACCCAGAAATTGCGCCACCTTATTTGCTCAGAGGGCTCATATAGCTGCCTCTGATGAACATTTGAAGACTGAATAATGCATTTTCTAGAATTAAAGGTACCATTATATTTGATTACAACTCAAATGAGGTAATGCACATTTGTTTGCAGTGATCACCGGCAACGGTTCTAATATACACCGCCCAATGAATGTACATTAATTCTTCACAATGCAGAGGAAATAAAATAATGGTCTTTCATTTAAATAAATTTAAAAAAAAGAAGTTGGTTTTCATTTGACATTTAAAGGCTTATAAACAAATTGATGGAAATGCAATTCACATATCATATGAATTAAACAAACATTAAGATTGACTTTGTCTGTGAAATACCTAACATCCATAATTAGTCGGGAGCCTGGGGAAATTTCCGAGAGATATTTTTATTACGTACATATACACTTCAAAGAAGTTTATGCACACGCATCACTTTAAAGGTATATGAAAGGGACACATCCACTTTCGCGACACTGATCACCACCTCCGAGTTCATTTTAATAACTAAAAACAACACGTTAAAAACCGAACAAGGTACGTTTTCATTACAACGAAAAGAGTCATGATTAATACATAGTTGAAGTATAAAAACCGATATCTCAAAAAATCATAAACGGATTCGGATGAAACTTGAATGGACATGTTGCGTGCCATGGCAGGAGAAATCGATTCGATTTTGGTGAAGATCCGAATTCCGGATCTGTATACGAGAATCATTTAATCTTAAAATGATTCTTCACGATCGGACAAAAAAACGTATAGTACTGTGTAGCATAATATTCCAAAATGTAATGGGCCCGATAGTTCTCGTGGATCAGGCACTACATGGCGGAGGTATGCGCTCTCCCAAGTGCCCTTCTAGTTCTGAAGGGTTCCGGCTGCCATCGAAAAAATAAAAATTGGACCGCGCATCCTGAAACTCACCTGGATAGGAATAACAGTCACTCAACCCACTCCCCCCTCGTTCACAAGACAGATTTTTTTTTTTAATACAGAGAACAAACTTTGGTACCATCACGGTAATGAAGGTTGTGGTCAAGTTTCATCGAAATCGTGAATTGTGCGTGTAGTTTCAGAGAAGAGAGGAAATACCTATTTTGGGGGTGCGTCAACCAACCACCACCCCCCCCCCCCTCCGTAGACCACCCTAATGAGCGCGATTTGGATGCGGTCAATACACCTTCGTTAGGCATCAGATATGAAATCGTGACTTTTCATCAAAATCATGTGTTTGGTTCAAGCAATATGACTGAATCGTTCACTGACCCACCTATGGACACTGCTCGATCGCATAAGCTCACCGGACTAAAAGTCCAGGTCAGCTAAAATGGTACCGTTGTAAACCGCAACATTAAGCTCCAAGTCCTGTTAAAGGCACCTTTATGATGAAGCAGAGATGATGCTGCAAGTGAGAAAATTGTTAATTCAAGTAAATCGATTTATGCTTTCCAACAGTGCAATATTTATTATTCCATGACAGCAGCACCTCTTTTGAATAAAGCGTGAGACACAGGGCGCGCAGCACGCACGCACGCACGCACACCTCCTTTTTTGTAATGGATTTGGTGAAGCAACACAGCAAGCACTTACTTGACAATGCTTTCTCGTAGGTTTTTCCAGTTTGCATGAAACTCCGCAGGCAAGGATTGAATTGTTTCTGTAATGTTCTGCAAGGGGAGGGGGGGGGGGGGTGGGGAAGTAAAAGTAAAAAAAAATTTTTTAAAAAGGTAAAACTTTGCAATGATACCTTATTTTAAAGTAAAATAATTGTAATCTTGGATTATACTTGACATAAAAGTCACAAATTAATCTTTCATAAGGTAATTTGACACCCCTTTCACCACCACACCTCCCCAACTGTGTTGGGAGATATACAGTGTGTGTGCGTATATATATGTATATATATATATATGGTATATATATATTATATACATATAAAACATGGCACAATTGCTAATATGCTACTGTTAAGTGTTGTGGGAGTACATGGTAATTATTAAAATATAATGCCTTAGCCATAGACAGTGTACTCGTGGCTGAAATATCTTTTTTTACCAATATAAAGCACTTCATGTTGAGGCTACATTGGTCTGCCCTTGTACACTGTTGGAAGGCAATGTTTGGAGTAGAAAAGCACGCCTCACCATCGGGCCCACATGGATGCCGAGGGAAATGGGGGTGGTTGGGGGGGGGGTTGGTTGGTTGGATTGACCTTGTGCTTGTGAGGCCTTTATATAATGATGCTCTCGGAGTCCGTGTCCCTCACCAGTTCAACATTGAAGTTCAGAATGTACTAATCAATGGCTACTTTTTCTTTTCTTTTTTCCACCATCTCTCGCCGAGCTCCCTCAGACCATCCCATTCCCTCTCCTCCAAGTGGTTACATGTTCTTCAACTGACCCCCTCCTGCTTAAACTCACAAATCCAGGCTTGTTGGCACACCTTAAACACTTTCTTCTGAGTTGTTTTTTGTCCTCGTTTCTTCTATTTGGGGAATCTGCTTCAGAGAATGAAGCCATTCGAGGGAGAGTACAATTGCACAATCAAATGGTGCACCACAATCTCAACCCTATCCACAACACACACCTTTTCAAGCTCCAATAACTTCACTAACCAACCCTCTTACTTGCAGGTAACTGCATTTCCTTTCCTCTTCTCTTTTCTTCTCCATCATTTACCTTCGCAAACTTTGTTGCGAAGGTTATTTTGATCGCTGTGTATTTATTTATTACCTTCGCAAACTTTGTTGCGAAGGTTATGTTTTGATCGCTGTGTATTTATTTATTTATTTATTTATTTATTTATTTGTGAAATGTGTGTTTGTTTGTTATTCGCATAACTCAAAAGAATTGAACTGAATCGCAGCAAATTTGGGGATGATTGGTTATTATCCGAGGACATTTTGATTAGATTTTGGGAGAGATCGGGTCAAAGGTCAAGGTCAAGGTCATGTGAAAGGTCAAAATCGTCTTTTTACCATAGCGCGGTCAATTTGTATCCAATTTGCATGCAACTAATGCCAAAATGTTCAGAATTCAATGCCCCATCTTGTGATATGTGACATGACACAATGACGTAATAACCCTTATTAGCGGTTGGGAGTCAAAGGTCAGGGGGGGTCACGACATTGCAAAATGTGCGGTTTAGTCATAACACGCGTGCAATTCTTATCCGATTTGCATGAACCAACACCAAAATGTGACTGTTCTGTTCCCCACCACTCTAATACCAATTTACAAAATTAAGAGTACAAAGGTCAAGGTGCGAGGTTATGCAAAGGTCAAAATCGTCATTTTGCCATAGTGCGGTCGATTTTTTATCCAATTTGCATGCAACCAATGCCAAAATGTTGTGAATTCATGCCCAATTTGTGATATACGATTATGACACATGACGTCATTACCTTTGTTAGCAGTTTGGGTCAAAGGTCAGGGGGTCAACGACCTTTATTATCATAACGCGGTCAATTCTTATACAATTTGCATGTAAGTAGATTCCAAATGTTTAGAATTCAATTCACTATGCTGTGATGTTGTAATATTTGATTTTTATAATGTGACCAGTTATTCAGATTGACTTGACACCGACACCCAAAAAGGTCAAGGGAGTTCATACAGAAATTGTACAATGTACGTGAATCAGTGTCAAACAGCAGGAAATTTAATGTTTTTAAGCCATCTAACACATATGAGATGGCAGATGTGGTATGGGATTAAATACCCTCACAATCAACGGTTTCTGGGGGGGGGCAAAAATGTAGCGTTGGCGAAGGTATTGCGCTCTACTGAGTGCCCGTTCTAGTTTCCTATGCTTTTTGTTTCAAACAATGACCTGTCAGTACATTTCCATTTTCCCCTTTGTCTTGTCACCCTTTTCCATGAACCGAGATTTTATATTTTCCGAACCATCATCAAAGATCTCTCAGACTCTCTGCGAATTATTTTTATCTATTTGCTCAAGGCCTTTTTTCTAGAATTAGTCGCAGGATAAAGTTTTCGGGACCAACACTCTTTGATGATAGGAGGAAAAGCACAGGGTAACCATCCTGGGTGGGATTGCGGTGCTGTGTCGAGGTGGTGCTGAGGTGTCGTTCCACCAGTCGGCAGTCTCCTCAGGTTAAGCAGAGGTAGTCCTTCAGGTGATGCCTTGTAATGTCCCTCACCTGTTGCTCCAGCATTTTAACATCGTCCATTGCGCACTGAGGTTCGGAGACCAGATAGTGGTGAGATCATGGGGGGTGATTACACTTACTGCTGGTCTGGTCGCTCTGATTGTTACCACGCCCAAGGAGTTGCTGTAGCTGTGTCCAATAAGCTGACTCCCATGATAATGAGTTAACGCCGGTCAACGAGCGTATTATGAAACCGAGGATTCATCACTCTTTAGGTGGCATTTTCCCTGTTCTCTTCTTAAATTGCTCCGAAACTGAGGCAACTGATCTCACTGTGAAGGAGACATCCTATGCCATACTCGAGTCTGTGGGTTGGTCCTGCCTCAGGCGAAATACTCTTCTTGTCTTGGAGGATTTAATTGCATGACTGGCACTAATAGTGATGGTTATGAGACATGTGTTGGTCCCCATGGATCTGAAACTGTGAACCAGAATCACACAAAGTTCCTCAACTTTACAAGCAGTCATGGACTTAGGGTGGCCGGTTCATGGTTGCAGTGCCCACAGGGTCATCGCTGGACTTGGTATTTCAACGCTGGTAGTGTGGCAAAGGAGATTGACATGTGCTCGTTGATGGTTGCTGGGAACATTCAGAACTGCAGGTCAAATGTAGTGCTCAGTTCCTCAATACTGTTACGGTCAGGGTTCTTCTTCCTCTTCTTCTTTAACATGAGTTTGACTTACTTGGTTTTGCCTAAATGCTTCATCCTCTTTCCTTAGTGCTTTCAGTCTTGCTCTCTGGATGTGAGACTTGGACCTCGACCAAGGGAACTGAGACGGAGACTTAACTGCTTCGGTACCAGGTCTCTTCAGGAAATCCTGGCTATCACTGGTCAAACTGTGTCCAGTGAGTGGTTACCAGTACAATCCATGAGCATAAACAGTAGCTGTACGGAAATGTGGCTTGTTTTCCTGATGCTGATGCCTGCCTCACCAGATTACTTCAGCTTGGGATACTAGTGAGTGGAGGAGGCCACAGGCCGACCAGTGCCTCGTGGATGCAGCAGGTGATCACATCTCAAGGAGATGGGGATGGCCGAGACGAAGGTCCTCGAGAGTACCGGCGGAAAGTAGACGCAGCGATGCTTTGCTCTGGTGCATGCTCCCATACCGACTGGACCTGGTCTCACTTTCAGCCATGATCTTTCTTGGGCAAAGCACATTTCAAAGTTGGCCTCCAAGGCCGTTGCGACTGGGCATCCTCAGTCATGCAAAGACTTTCTTTGGAACACCTGAACTCTATCCACCTACAGGCCTTCATCACAGGTTGATGGGGGACTGCTCTCCCTTCTGGGCTGGCACTGCAACTTTCACCCTTGCTCAGCTTGATGCCCATGGAAACCAAGGCCTTAAAGATTCATTGGAATCTCCAGTAACAAAGCTGAGTCTATGGGCTTATATCACTTTGCCATTACAGACAGGTTAGTGGTCGCTGTCTTCTTCCACCTCCGATGTGGTCTTGCACAGTCTGCCTGCTCCATGCTTTGTCCACATTTCTGCAGGGTGTACGTGGTCCTCCAGGCACACCCTTCAAATGAAACTCACAACATCCAGGATTAGTTCCTCCCACCCCCCCCCCCCCACCTGTGAAAACAACTTCCACAGACTCTTTCAAACTCACTTCTTTCTCTTCAGGTCTTTCAAGACAGCCGTTCACCACCATCTCAGATCATCCCCCAATCCCAAAATTGGATCTTGTCTTAACCGTTAACCACCCTCCACCCCCTCCCCCCAATATCATACTTTCTGTATCCATATTATCCACAGCTTTCATCTCCTCTCAAACTCAACCTTACCATGCATCCCTGTCAGTCTCCTTTTTTTTTTTTCCTACTCGACCCTGCGGTTAGCATTATCCCCCCATTTCTTCTGTTCCCTTTGTTATGTTGAGTCCTGATCCATTCTGTGTGCAGTACCAGCTCTTCCACAAGCCTCGAATCTTGCACCAAAAATAAAATAAAATAAAATAAAAAAATTACGAGACCACCGACAGACCCAGGAATTTTACACTCCTCCAAGCGGATAAGTAATAAAACATTTCAGGTTTGAATTTCCATGAACCTTCTTGTGAATAACCATTATACTCTCAGCTTCCTCATTCCTTTCATCTTCAAAATACACACTCTTGAAGATCTTCCCGCAACTTTTATTTTATTCCTTCACTTTGGTGTCCTCGTCTGACCGAGGCACTTTTCTTTTTTCCAATTGTGGGGAGGGAGGGAGGGGGGGGTGAAGAAGACCACAATATATGGAATTTGATCTTGAATTGGAACACAACATTGGTGATACAACAATCTAAAAGCTAAAATAGATGAGAGTGCCACATTGCCTAAACATTCTACAAAGGAAGGACCAAAGCAGAACTCAGGATGATAGCCGAGACAATTATCCAACCCATTTACAAAATAAGCACTTGGTACCAAAACACGAAGGCTTCCGTCTTGTAAAATGTAAATGTGACAAATTACGATGACAGGTGAGCGCAAGGGAATGTAACAGCGAGTTTCATATTAGTTTGTGCTGTTTTATGTACCCTGAAAAACCAATCCAAACTAACTTGGAGAAAACAGACTCTTCCATCAATTTAGCTCTGAGGTCCAAAATGAATAAGAATAATAATAATAATAATAAAATAAAATAAAAAATGGGTTCTGGTTTCATTGCAAAAAAAGAAATAAAAATGGTGGTCAGGTCAGGATTTTTATGTTGTTTTGAAGACGCTTTGCACCAGTGCATAAGTCCAAAATTCCACAAAGTCGGTGTTCAGTCGGATGCTTGTTTCAACCAAAACTCTCAAATTTAATACGATACAAACATGTCATGGCATTGGTGTATCATTCATTCATTCATTCATTTATGTAGTCTATGGCTATGGTTGGATCATTGCTGGGAGTGTGATTCTGTTTGCTGACTGAAGCAGTTCCCCCTGCTGGTTAAGTAGGAATTTGCAATTTGTTTCTGGTGCCAGTGATAGCTCGCAGACTATTCGCGAATGACACAGTGGGATCTTTAACGCCCACCGAATAATGCCAGCAGATGGGATGCTCGTTTAACCTCCATCCGATGGACGGCACACACTGAAAATAAAATAAAAAAATCACCCTGTCTGTGAAACACCGAGGATGTCAGTTTTATAGCTGGGTTCAAGATGCGAACCATGGCTAGACAGCTTAGAGGCGAGTATGCACACCTCCAGGTCATCCTGTCAGCCCTGTCCGTATTATACCTTTGGCATACAAGAGCCATGAAGAAAGGCCACATTGAATCAGCACCAGGGGTATATTCTGCAGTTTTGGTTTTATGTGGCTGAAACACCAAACAACATGTTGATCACTCTCGTATATACAAGCGATAAAAAAATGAGCAATGTAAATCACTGATGAGTTTACTTCGTCGTGTGCGCAAAATACTGATTAAATTCAACCAGACTATGCCTTATGAACTCAGGAAGTTCAGTGCTCCAAGTTTTCCATTATTTTTGTCCCTCTAAGAGAGACACAAAGATAATCTGAGAAAAATCAAGCTCCAATATAAAATGGTTGCAGAATTATCAATTGTCCAAAAGTAATTACATAGTTATTGTGCATATCATTTGCTTATGCCATGATAAGGAACTGAAGATCGTAAATTACAATCTGTACCAGTGTTTTGATTACCACTGAACACATTAGTCAAATTGCACAATATTCGTGATGTGGTGAAGTACAGGCGATCGCTGGCGGTTTTTAGCGGCTGGCGATAAACGAGGGTGTTTTTCATTGTTACAAGTACTTATGTACTGGGAAAACGTTGGCGGATTGTAATTGAAAAATGCATTATGGAAATTGGGAAACCCTGATTTCCAGGCGGAAGGCGAGGGTGGCGGTTAATCGAGGTTACACTGTATTATATGATATATATTAAACTGAGTTTGCATCTGTGGGTCATTAGCACCACCATTCTACAGGCCACGCCTTCCCGTCTCTCCCCGCCACCCACATCATAAACGCCCATTATCCAGGCCACACCTTTCCCTCCAGACACCCAGAAATTGCCGCCACCTTATTTGCTCAGAGGGCTCATATAGCTGCCTCTGATGAACATTTGAAGACTGAATAATGCATTTTCTAGAATTAAAGGTACCATTTTATATTTTGATTACAACTCAAATGAGGTAATGCACATTTTGTTTGCAGTGATCACGGCAACGGTCTAATATACACCGCCCAATGAATGTACATTAATTCTCACAATGCAGAGGAAATAAAATAATGGTCTTTCATTTAAAATAAAATTTAAAAAAAGAAGTTGGTTTTCATTTGACATTTAAAGGCTTATAAACAAATTGATGGAAATGCAATTCACATATCATATGAATTAAACAAACATTAAGATTGACTTTGTCGTGAAATACCTACATCCATAATTAGTCGGGAGCCTGGGGAAATTTCCGAGAGATATTTTTATTACGTACATATACACTTCAAAGAAGTTATGCACACGCACACTTTAAAGGTATATGAAAGGGACACATCCACTTCCGGACACTGATCACCACCTCCGAGTTCATTTTAATAACTAAAACAACACGTTAAAAACCGAACAAGGTACGTTTTCATTACAACGAAAAGAGTCATGATTAATACATAGTTGAAGTATAAAACACGATATCTCAAAAAATCATAAACGGATTCGGATGAAACTTGATGGACAGGTTGCGTGCATGGCAAGGAGAAATCGATTCGATTTTGGTGAAGATCCGAATCCGGATCTGTATACGAGAATCATTTAATCTTAAAAATGATTCTTCACCGATCGGACCAAAAAACGATATAGTACTGTGTAGCATAATATTCCAAAAATGTAATGGGCCCGATATGTTCTCGTGGATCAGGCACTACATGGCGGAGGTATGCGCTCTCCCAAGTGCCCTTCTAGTTCTGAAGGGTTCCGGCTGCCATCGAAAAATAAAAATTGGACCGCGCATCCTGAAACTCACCTGGATAGGAAGCAACAGTCACTCAACCCACTCCCCCCTCGTTCACAAGACAGATTTTTTTTTTTATATACAGAGAACAAACTTTGGTACATCACAGGTAATGAAGGTTGTGGTCAAGTTTCATCGAAATCGTGAATTGTGCGTGTAGTTTCAGAGAAGAGAGGAAATACCTATTTTGGGGGTGCGTCAACCAACCACCACCCCCCCCCCCCTCCGTAGACCACCCTAATGAGCGCAGATTTGGATGCGGTCAATACACCTTCGTTAGGCATCAGATATGAAATCGTGACTTTTCATCAAAATCATGTGTTTGGTTCAAGCAATATGACTGAATCGTTCACTGACCCACCTATGGACACTGCTCGATCGCATAAGCTCACCGGACTAAAGTCCAGGTCAGCTAAAAATGGTACCGTTGTAACCGCAACATTAAGCTCCAAGTCCTGTTAAAAGGCACCTTTATGATGAAGCAGAGATGATGCTTTGCAAGTGAGAAATTGTTAATTCAAGTAAATCGATT
>CM068966.1:33179506-33192737 GCA_035128595.1 Eptatretus atami
ATATTTCGTCAACGCCAGGGATACCACTGGATCAACCCGCACTGTAACCCAAACTGGTTGTGTCTGATCAACTGGTTATGCTACTGGGGTGAGTTTTATGTGAATCGAGTATACTGTATTTACACAATGGAGGATTCCTGGCCATGGTGTGGTTCAAATGATTATTCGCCATCATTCATTCCATTGTTATGGCTCAAGTTACTGGTATGAAGAGCAAAATATGAATTCCCTGAGGCTAACTCAATATATGTGGTGGCCAATGCGGCAAGACCTAATATTTGGATAGTTTACTCTTCCCCCGGCCATTACCTCGACGTGTTTCGACTTATGAGTAACATACAAGTAACGTGTGTCGACGTGTGTCACGATCGCGTAACGTGCCTACAACTTATGCCAGCGTATGCGGAACGTGTGTCATACGCCGAATACGTCGATAAATTTTCAACATGCTGAAAATTTCTCGACGTACAACGACGTATGCCGCGTGCTCTTACGTATACAAAACTTACCCATAACGTATTCGACGTGTGCCAGCTTGGTTCGGCAAATTTTTCATACGTCGGCATACGCTGGCTAAAACGTCAAGGTGTGACAGCGGCTTCACACGTCGATGTCTAGTGCGGTTATGATTTGAATCGTCGAGCCGCAGCCTTTTAATAGCCTACGCCACGTGATCGTCGGCGATACGCTGCGCGCGCTATGCATAAGTTAGACTATCGTTGGGCATAGGTTGTGAACGCCGACAACACGCTCAGCATTCGTTGGTATAAGTTATCTATATGTGATTGAAACGTTCTGTGTACGTTACGAATACGTTATGCATACGTCCAACACATTATTATACGCCCAAAACTTAAAAAGAAACATCAATAGTTCAGCGTACGCCAGCGTTTTACATACATTTTGATACCTTGCCATACGCTGGCTAAAACGTCAAGGTGTGACAGGCCTTTAAGCTTGCTGCATCCATTCTGATCTAGTAAGGTGACCTGGTTTGGTCAAGGCGTACCGAGGGCGTGTCCCCCGGTAATTAGGTCACGTGACTATTTTAGGTAACCGGTTAAACAGGAGCCGGATGACCCAAAGTCACGCGGTTGAGCTATTGGCGTTCACGGTTGATTGCGATCCGCTGTGTTACGGAGTTATCCGTGTGCGACGGCCTGCTGCGATTCCGGAGAGTCTGGTGGGAACCCAAGATAGCTTTCCCCCTCGTGGTCTTCTCGCCCCGACCCCGGACCGTAACAATATACAGTGAAACCTCGTTTAACCGCCAGCGCTGGGACACTGTCGTATATGGCGGTTATGCGAGGGTGGCTGTTGAACTTGGTGGTTGCTAGAAGGGATTCAGATGTCCGATATCAATGTCACGGTCTGTCCGTGCCACTACACAGGCATCCACGTGCGCCAGAATTGATCTATTGGGGGTGCGTTTCAACAGTCTTTCGAGATTATTTTACCTTATATTCCATCTCTTTGGATCAAGGTATAACAAAAATATATAATATGTAAACTACATGTACACCAGACGCAGGCCTATTCCATGTACGTACCGTATTTGTTCTGCAGACATGTTTAAAAAACAGAGCTCAAAGTCATGGGCTCATAGTTATTGTGCATATCATTTGCTTATGCCATGATAAGGAACTGAAGATCGTAAATTACAATCTGTACCAGTGTTTTGATTACCACTGAACACATTAGTCAAATTGCACAATATCGTGATGTGGTGAAGTACAGGCGATCGCTGGGGTTAGCGCTGGCGGATAAACGAGGGTGTTTTTCATTGTTACAAGTACTTATGTACTGGGAAAACGTTGGCGGATTGTAATTGAAAAATGCATTATGGAAATTGGGAAACCCTGATTTCCAGGCGGAAGCGAGGGTGGGCGGTTAATCGAGGTTACACTGTATTATATTGATATATATTAAACTGAGTTTGCATCTGTGGGTCATTAGCACCACCCATTCTACAGGCCACGCCTTCCCGTCTCTCCCCCCCCACATCATAAGCCAACGCCCATTATCCAGGCCACACCTTTCCCTCCAGACACCCAGAAATTGCCGCCACCTTATTTGCTCAGAGGGCTCATATAGCTGCCTCTGATGAACATTTGAAGACTGAATAATGCATTTTCTAGAATTAAAGGTACCATTTTATATTTTGATTACAACTCAAATGAGGTAATGCACATTTTGTTTGCAGTGATCACGGCAACGGTCTAATATCACCGCCCAATGAATGTACATTAATTCTCACAATGCAGAGGAAATAAAATAATGGTCTTTCATTTAAAATAAAATTTAAAAAAAGAAGTTGGTTTTCATTTGACATTTAAAGGCTTATAAACAAATTGATGGAAATGCAATTCACATATCATATGAATTAAACAAACATTAAGATTGACTTTGTCGTGAAATACCTACATCCATAATTAGTCGGGAGCCTGGGGAAATTCCGAGAGATATTTTTATTACGTACATATACACTTCAAAGAAGTTATGCACACGCACACTTTAAAGGTATATGAAAGGGACACATCCACTTCCGGACACTGATCACCACCTCCGAGTTCATTTTAATAACTAAAACAACACGTTAAAAACCGAACAAGGTACGTTTTCATTACAACGAAAAGAGTCATGATTAATACATAGTTGAAGTATAAAACACGATATCTCAAAAATCATAAACGGATTCGGATGAAACTTGATGGACAGGTTGCGTGCATGGCAAGAGAAATCGATTCGATTTTGGTGAAGATCCGAATCCGGATCTGTATACGAGAATCATTTAATCTTAAAAATGATTCTTCACCGATCGGACCAAAAAACGATATAGTACTGTGTAGCATAATATTCAAAAATGTAATGGGCCCGATATGTTCTCGTGGATCAGGCACTAACATGGCGGAGGTATGCGCTCTCCCAAGTGCCCTTCTAGTTCTGAAGGGTTCCGGCTGCCATCGAAAATAAAAATTGGACCGGCATCCTGAAACTCACCTGGATAGGAAGCAACAGTCACTCAACCCACTCCCCCCTCGTTCACAAGACAGATTTTTTTTTTAATACAGAGAACAAACTTTGGTACATCACAGGTAATGAAGGTTGTGGTCAAGTTTCATCGAAATCGTGAAATTGTGCGTGTAGTTTCAGAGAAGAGAGGAAATACCTATTTTGGGGGTGGTCAACCAACCACCACCCCCCCCCCCTCCGTAGACCACCCTAATGAGCGCAGATTTGGATGCGGTCAATACACCTTCGTTAGGCATCAGATATGAAATCGTGACTTTTCATCAAAATCATGTGTTTGGTTCAAGCAATATGACTGAATCGTTCACTGACCCACCTATGGACACTGCTCGATCGCATAAGCTCACCGACTAAAGTCCAGGTCAGCTAAAAATGGTACCGTTGTAACCGCAACATTAAGCTCCAAGTCCTGTTAAAAGGCACCTTTATGATGAAGCAGAGATGATGCTTTGCAAGTGAGAAATTGTTAATTCAAGTAAATCGATTTATAGCTTTCCAACAGTGCAATATTTATTATTCCATGACAGCAGCACCTCTTTTGAATAAAGCGTGAGACACAGGGCGCGCACGAGCACGCACGCACGCACGCACACCTCCTTTTTGTAATGGATTTGGTGAAGCCAACACAGCAAGCACTTACTTGACAATGCTTTCTCGTAGGTTTTTCCAGTTTGCATGAAACTCCGCAGGCAAGGATTGAATTGTTCTGTAATGTTCTGCAAGGGGGAGGGGGGGGGGGGGTGGGGAAAGTAAAAGTAAAAAAAAATTTTTTAAAAAGGTAAAACTTTGCAATGATACCTTATTTTAAGTAAATAATTGTAATCTTGGATAATACTTGATAAAAGTCACAAATTAATCTTTCATAAGGTAATTTGACACCCCTTCACCACCAACCTCCCCAACTGTGTGGAGATATACAGTGTGTGTGCGTATATATATGTATATATATATTATATATATATATATTATATATACATATAAAACATGGCACAATTGCTAATATGCTACTGTTAAGTGTGTGGGAGTACATGGTAATATTAAAATATAATGCCTTACCATAGACAGTGTACTCGTGGCTGAAATATCATTTTTACCAATATAAAGCACTTCATGTTGAGGCTACATTGGTCTGCCCTTGTACACTGTTGGAAGGCAATGTTTGGAGTAGAAAAGACGCCTCACCATCGGGCCCACATGGATGCCGGAGGGAAATGGGGGTGGGGTTGGGGGGGGGTTGGTTGGTTGGATTGACCTTGTGCTTGTGAGGCCTTATATAAATGATGCTCTCGGGAGTCCGTGTCCCTCACCAGTTCAACATGAAGTTCAGAATGTACTAATCAATGGCTACTTTTTTCTTTTCTTTTTCCACAATCTCTCGCCGAGCTCCTCAGACCATCCCATCTCCATCTCCTCCAAGTGGTACATGTTCTTCAACTGACCCTCCCTGCTTAAACTCAACAAATCCAGGCTTGTGGCACACCTTAACACTTTCTTCTGAGTTGTTTTTGTCTCGTTTCTTCTATTTGGGAAACTGCCTTCAAGAGAATGAAGCCATTCGAGGGAAGAGTACAATTGCACAATCAAATGGTGCACCCAATCTCAACCTATCCACACACACAAACTTTTCAAGCTCCAATAACTTCACTAACCAAACCCTCTTACTTGCAGGTAACTGCATTTCCTTTCCTCTTCTCTTTCTTCTCCATCATTACCTTCGCAAACTTTGTTGCGAAGGTTATTTTTGATCGCTGTGTATTTATTTATTACCTCGCAAACTTTGTTGCGAAGGTTATGTTTTGATCGCTGTGTATTTATTTATTTATTTATTTATTTATTTTTTGGAATATGTGTGTTTGTTTGTTATTCGCATAACTCCAAAAGAATTGAACTGAATCGCAGCAAATTTGGTGGGATGATTGGTTATTATCCGAGGACCATTTGATTAGATTTTGGGAGCGATCGGGTCAAAGGTCAAGGTCAAGGTCATGAAAAGGTCAAAATCGTCTTTTTACCATAGCGCGGTCAATTTGTATCCAATTTGCATGCAACTAATGCCAAAATGTTCAGAATTCAATGCCCCATCTTGTGATATGTGACATGACACAATGACGTAATAACCCTTATTAGCGGTTGGGAGTCAAAGGTCAGGGGGGGTCACGACATTGCAAAATGGCGGTTTTAGTCATAACACGGTCAATTCTTATCCGATTTGCATGAACAACACCAAAATGTTGACTGTTCTGTTCCCCACACTCTAATACCAATTACAAAATTAAGAGTACAAAGGTCAAGGTCGAGGTCATGAAAAGGTCAAAATCGTCATTTTGCCATAGTGCGGTCGATTTTTATCCAATTTGCATGCAACCAATGCCAAAATGTTGTGAATTCAATGCCCAATCTTGTGATATACGATATGAACAACATGACGTCATTACCTTTGTTAGCAGTTTGGGTCAAAGGTCAGGGGGTCAACGACCTTTATTATCATAACGCGGTCAATTCTTATACAATTTGCATGTAAGTAGATTCAAAATGTTTAGAATTCAATTCCTATGCTGTGATGTGTAATATTTGATTTCTTATAATGTGACCGTTTATCAGATTGACTTGACACCGACACCCAAAAAGGTCAGGGAGTTCATACAGAAATTGTACAATGTACGTGAATCAGTGTCAAACAGCAGGAATTTAATGTTTAAGCCACTAACACATATGAGATGGCAGATGTGGTATGGGATTAAATACCCTCACAATCAACGGTTTCTGGGGGGGGGGCAAAATGTAGCGTTGGCGAAGGTATGCGCTCTACTGAGTGCCCGTTCTAGTTTCCTATGCTTTTTGTTTCAAACAATGGAACCTGTCAGTACATTTGTACATTTCCATTTTCCCCTTTGTCTTGTCACCCTTTCATGAACCGAGATTTTATATTCCGAACCATCATCAAAGATCTCTCAGACTCTCTGGAAAATTATTTTTATCTATTTGCTCAAGGCCTTTTTTCTAGAAGGTTAGTCGCAGGATAAAGTTTTCGGGACCAACACTCTTTGATGATAGGAGGAAAAGCACAGGGTAACCATCCTGGGTGGGATTGCGGTGCTGTGTCGAGGTGGTGCTGAGGTGTCGTCCACCAGTCGGCAGTCTCCTCAGGTTAAGCAGAGGTAGTCCCTTCAGGTGGATGCCTGTAATGTCCCATCACCTGTGCTCCAGCATTTTAACATCGGCATTGCAGCACTGAGGTTCGGAGACCAGATAGTGGTGAGATCATGGCGGGTGATTACACTTACTGCTGGTCTGGTCGCTCTGATGGTTACCACGCCCAAGGAGTTGCTGTAGCTGTGTCCAATAAGCTGACTCCCATGATAATTGAGGTAACGCCGGTCAACGAGCGTATTATGAAACCGAGGATTCATCACTCTTTGGGTGGCATTTCCCTGTTCTCTCTAAATGCTCCGACTGAGGCAACTGATCTCACTGTGAAGGAGACATCCTATGCCATACTCGAGTCTGTGGTTGGTCGCTGCCTCAGGCGAAATACTCTTCTTGTCTTGGAGGATTTAATTGCATGACTGGCACTAATAGTGATGGTTATGAGACATGTGTTGGTCCCCATGGATCTGAAACTGTGAACCAGAATCACACAAAGTTCCTCAACTTTACAAGAAGTCATGGACTTAGGGTGGCCGGTTCATGGTTGCAGTGCCCACAGGGTCATCGCTGGACTTGGTATTTCAACGCTGGTAGTGTGGCAAAGGAGATTGACAATGTGCTCGTTGATGGTTGCTGGGGAACAATTCAGAACTGCAGGGTCAAATGTAGTGCTCAGTTCCTCAATACTGTTACGGTCAGGGTTCTTCTTCCTCTTCTTCTTTAACATGAGTTTGACTTACTTGGTTTTGCCTAAAATGCTTCATCCTCTTCTCCTTAGTGCTTTCAGTCTTGCTCTCTGGATGTGAGACTTGGACTCCGACCAAGGGAACTGAGACGGAGACTTAACTGCTTCGGTACCAGGTCTCTTCAGGAAATCCTTGGCTATCACTGGTCAAACTGTGTCCAGTGAGTGGTTACCAGTACAATCCATGAGCATAAACAGTAGCTGTACGGACATGTGGCTTGTTTTCCTGATGCTGATCCTGCTCACCAGATTACTTCAGCTTGGGATACTAGTGAGTGGAGGAGGCCAACAGGCCGACCAAGTGCCTCGTGGATGCAGCAGGTTGATCAGCATCTCAAGGAGATGGGGATGGCCAGACGAAGGTCCCTGGAGTACCGGCGGAAAGTAGACGCAGCGATGCTTTGCTCTGGTGCATGCTCCCATACCTGACGTGACCTGGTCTCACTTTCAGCCATGATCTTTCTTGGGCAAAGCACATTTCAAAGTTGGCCTCCAAAGGCAGTTGCCGACTGGGCATCCTCAGTCATGCAAAGACTTTCCTTGGAACACCTGAACTCCTATCCACCTACAAGGCCTTCATCCACAGGTTGATGGGGGACTGCTCTCCCTTCTGGGCTGGCACTGCAACTTCACACCTTGCTCAGCTTGATGCCATGGAAACCAAGGCCTTAAAGATCATTGGAATCTCCAGTAACAAAGCTGAGTCTATGGGCTTATCACTTTGCCATTACAGACAGGTTAGTGGTCGCTGTCTCTTCCACCTCCGATGTGGTCTTGCACAGTCTGCCTGCTCCATGCTTTGTCCACATTTCTGCAGGGTGTACGTGGTCCTCCAGGCACACCCTTCAAATGAAACTCACAACATCCAGGATTAGTCCCTCACCCCCCCCCCCCCCCACCTGTGAAACCAACTTCCACAGACTCTTCAAACTCATTCTTCTCTTCAGGTCTTCAAGACAGCCGTTCACCACCATCTCAGATCATCCCCAATCCCAAACATTGATCTTGTCTTAACCGTTAAACCACCCTCCACCCCTCCCCCCAAATCATACTTCTGTATCCATATTATCCACAGCTTTCATTCTCCTCTCAACTCAACCTTACCATGCATCCCTTGTCAGTCTCCTTTTTTTTTTCCTACTCGACCCTGCGGTTAGCATTATCCCCCATTTCTGCTGTTCCCTTGTTTATGTTGAGTCCTGATCCATTCTGTGTGCAGTACCAGCTCTTCCACAAGCCTCGAATCTGTGCACCAAAAATAAAATAAATAAAAATAAAAAAATTACGAGACCACCGACAGAACCAGGATTTACACTCCTCCAAGCGGAGTAATAAAACATTTCAGGTTGAATTCCATGAACCTTCTTGTGAATAACCATTTATCTCTCAGCTTCCTCATTCCTTTCATCTTCAAAATCACACTCTTGAAGATCTCCCGCAACTTTTATTTTATTCCTCACTTGGTGTCCTCGTCTGACCGAGGCACTTTTCTTTTTTCCAATTGTGGGAGGGGAGGAGGGGGGGGTGAAGAAGACCACAATATATGGAATTTGATCTTGAATTGGAACACAACATTGGTGATACAACAATCTAAAAGCTAAAATAGATGAGAGTGCCACATTGCCTAAACATTCTACAAAGGAAGGACCAAAGCAGAACTCAGGATGATAGCCGAGACAATTATCCAACCCATTTACAAAATAAGCACTTGGTACCAAAACACGAAGCCTTCCCTTTAGTAAATGTAAAATGTGACAAATTACGATGACAGGTGAGCGCAAGGGAATGGAACAGCGAGTTTCATATAGTTTGTGCTGTTTTATGTACCCTGAAAAACCATCCAAACTAACTTGAGCAGAAACAGACTCTTCCATCAAATTTAGCTCTGAGGCCAAAATGAATAAGAATAATAATAATAATAATAAAATAAAATAAAAATTGGGTTCTGGTTTCATTGCAAAAAAGAAATAAAATGGTGGTCGGTCAGGATTTTTATGTTGTTTGAAGAACGCTTGCACACGTGCATAAAGTCCAAAATTCCACAAAGTCGGTGTTCAGTCGGATGCTTGTTTCAACCAAAAACTCTCAAATTTAATACGATACAAACATGTCATGGCATGTGTATCATTCATTCATTCATTCATTTCATGTAGTCTATGGCTGATGGTTGGGATCATTGCTGGGAGTGTGATTCTGTTGCTGACTGAAGCAGTTCCCCCTGCTGGTTAAGTAGGAATTTGCAATTTGTTCATGGTGCCAGTGATAGCTCGCAGACTATTCGCGAATGACACAGTGGGATCTTTAACGCCCACCGAATAATGCCAGCAGATGGGATGCTCGTTTAACCTCCATCCGATGGACGGCACACACTGAAAATAAAAATAAAAATCACCCTGTCTGTGAAACACCGGGATGTCAGTTTATAGCTGGGTCAAGATGCGAACCATGGCTAGACAGCTTAGAGGCGAGTATGCACACCTCCAGGTCATCCTGTCAGCCCTGTCCGTATTATACCTTTGGCATACAAGAGCCATGAAGAAAGGCCACATTGAAATCAGCACCAGGGGTATATTCTGCAGTTTTGGTTTTATGTGGCTGAAACCACCAAACAACATGTGATCATCTCGTTATACAAGCGATAAAAAAATGAGCAATGTAAATCACTGATGAGTTTACTTCGTCGTGTGCGCAAAATACTGATAAATTCAACCAGACATGCTTATGAACCAGGAAGTTCAGTGCTCCAAGTTTTCATTATTTTTGTCCCTCTTAAGAGAGAACAAAGAAGATCTGAGAAAAAATCAAAGCTCACAATATAAAAATGGTGCAGAATTATCAATTGTTCCAAAAGTAATTAAAAACGAGTAATGTTAATTGTTGCCGAGATTGTCACAAGCATCACCCAAGGTTTCATAAAAAGAGGCAACGGCATAAGAAAAAGTTTTATGTCATGGCAACATAAAGTTAGTCATTGGTATTAATACAAATCCGAAGACCCACGCCCCATTATGGGTAGGTAGCTGGGATAGTTGATAAAAAGTTGTTGCAATAAATAAATAAAGAAAAAGAGGAAGAATGCTGATTAGATACAGATCTGGATGGAGATAAATGCTGTTGTTCCAAGTTATTTTAGTATTTCAGGCCAAATGACCACAACATGGTTTAAGAAGTGTGTGCAAAGATTCTGTGAAGAAAGAGTTCAGGATAGTATAACAAACATTCGATTAGTACAACAAAAATTAAATATGCATTTCAATAATATAGACATTATCAAAACTTTTCAACTTGCACTCCTCAGGATAAAACCACAAGCAGATGGAGAAGCACCAAACTCTCGTTTATAAAAGTTACAGTGTAATGTCCTCAACGTTGATTTGTTGATAGAAAGAAAGCGATGGGATTACTTGATTGGTGGAACCATAGAGCATCATGAATAATGAGGAGGTGGAAATGAACCATCATGAATATTGAATAGGTGGAGATTAATCACCAAAGTACCGGTGGAACCGTAATGCTAATTAGCTGAGGACTAGCTGGGAGGGAGGGGGGGTGGGGGTAGTTTTCATGATGACTCAATGTTGACTGCGGTATAGTTGTCACACAGTCAAGCCATCGTAGTCAAAATAGATATAAAGTTCAGACAAATCCTGTCTGCAAAGAATAGGGTTGGTTGACCTGATGAATGTGGCCTCCATTGCACTAAGGTGAGCAAAACTGTCATCTACTCAGGATTTTAAACCAGCCAATACGATATTGCTCTGCACACTGAGGATTATTCAGTCCATGGTAACCAATTGCAGAGGCATAGGGAATAGTTGTCGTACTGTGTACGTTCTTACAAGCCCGAGTTGGTCGTCTCTGTTCAGCTGACTGACCCCGTCTGATCCCCAAAGGGACGTGTTGTTCAATACGATCCTTCAATCTCAAGGAAGTGCAGCCCACGTACCCAGCATCACACCTGGCACTGATATTCGTAAAATAATCTTACTTATATCAGAGGTGGGCAGAACATCTTTTTGGACTGACGGAAGCAACCGGTGGGGTGGTGAAAATGACTCGTGGGTGAACAGCACAGTAAGAATGGGACACTATCTGTTTGATCTGGTTTTCAAACCATTGAGACACTTTGCCTTTCAAAGGTAGATGTAGGTATACAGGACTACTTGGTGGGTACAGGAATTTGTGTGTTATATATATATGTGAAGTTTTTGTTTGTTTGTCTACACGCGCTAATCTCCTGAACGGTGAAAGATAGGAGGAAACCTCTGAAACCAAAAATGTCGGGACGGGACCCGGGAAGGTTATTGGCTAGGTTGCGAGGCCCCTTGGCCGGGGAGGGGGATTTTAGACGGTAGCTTATATTTAATGGGATTTTACGGCCGCGGCCATCATAATCTATTTCAACAGTGGCCGCAAAACCACATTAAATATAAGCTACCGTCTAAAATCCACCTCCCCCCCCCCAGCCGAGGGGCCTCGCCACCTAGCCCATAACCTTCCCAGGGCCCGTCCCGACATTTTTTGTTGCAGAGGTGTTTGATTCCCCTCACCAACCCCCTTAGGCTATGACTCATCATCACACCATTTGAAAACCTTTATCCCTGAGCAGGGGTCAGCTTTTTGCGGGCTCCAATCATGGTACCCTTTCTTGTGGCAATGTTTTTACGGCCGGATGCCCTTCCTGACGCCAACCCTTTCGTCGCCTTCGACCCTGCAGGGATAATTACCAGTATACTGGTGCTCATTTCGCCGACCTTCGGAAGGATGACAGGCCGAGTCAACCCCCCTGATGCTAACTCAACGGCCAACGGGGCTCGAACTCAGGACCCCAAAGATCCCAAGCCACCGCCTTAACCACTGAGCCACACCAAGCTCATAACCCCCTTAGGCTATGACTGCCGTGGCCCAATAGGAAACTGATACTTGGCTCGCGTCAGACCTATGTACAGAAGATTAAATTCATTCAAAAAGAACCCGGGCAACACCGGGTGCATGCAGCTCGTGTTCATATATTGATGATCTGTTCAGTATACCCATCATCAAGAAGAAAAGTCTGAATGGTCTCAATTTCAGCATGGAGTTTATCTGTGGAGCAGATCTTTCTTGCTCTATTGAGCAAGATACCGATCAATCCAATCTTGTATCGAGAGGAACTATAAGAGTTCCTTGAGTTCTATAAGAGTTAAGAGAACTATAAGAGTTCTTGTATCTAGAGGAACCTAGTATACCGTCTGGTAAAAGTAGACTTTCGGGAAACTGTGGTTTTATAAGCGTCGGCTGATTTCTCAACGAAGACGTCCAAGAAGGGAAGTACGCCGGAGCATTCCATCTCTAAGGTGAACTCTAGGGATGGATGGAGAGGGTTCAGGTATGTGAAGAAGACTTTACATGTTGAGGTTGACTCAAATACAGCAAAGATGTCATCCACATACTGATAATAGATGGAAGGGGGTTGAATTCCAGGATGTGGATCTGCAAATGCACATTTTTCACAGTAACCTACAAAGATGTTTGCCAAGACAGAGACTACATGTGATCCCATTGCTACACCATCAATCTGAGTGTACATTTAATTATTGAAAATGAACTCGACAGAACGGGTCGCCATATTCATTAATTAAACGAAGACAGACAGAGTTTGGTGGAGGTGTCGGATCACCGATACAGAAGTTGCTTGCAGATTTTGATCACTTCTGTCATTGGGACATTCGTGAATAGACTGGCTATATCATATGAGCACATTTTGGAATTATTGTTTAGGTGTGTGACGGACCGTATGGCATCGGCGAATGCGAAGGAATCCGTAATTACATGTTCTGAGACACTGTCCAATGCTGGCTGCAAAAGTTCACATAACCATCTGGTGAGTTCACGCTGTGCAGAGCCAGTCATTGAAAGGATCAGCTGTAGAGGAACACTATGTTAATGAGTCTTTGGCAGACCATCCATCCTGGGTCTTTGCGATCCGATCCTTTGGGGATCAGATGGGGTCAGTCAACCGAAGAGACAACCAACTCAGGCTTGTAAGAATGTACATTGTACATGGTACGACAACTATTCCCTGAGCCTCTGCAATTGGTTACCATTTACTGAACAGTCCTCAATGTGCAGAGCAATACCGTATCGGCTGGATTAAAATCCCAAGTAGAGGACACAGTTGAGCTCACCTTCGTGCAATGGAGGCCACATGAATCAGGTCAACCAATCCTATTCTTTGCAGACAGAAATAATTTGTCTGAACTTTTTATCTATTTTGACTATGATGGCTTGACTTTGTGACAACAATACCAGTCAACGCTGAGTAATGAA